>JANRMT010062793.1:16869475-16956098 GCA_026402145.1 Polypterus bichir lapradei | reverse complement strand
CCTCAGGGGCTGCCTGACGGAGGGGTCCTAGGCAGGGCCTTGATGCCGGGGACATGGAGCTTGGTCCGGCAGGGTCTGGGCTGCCTGACCGGAGGCCGTGGCAGGGATGGCTGGGTCTGGATAGAAACTTGCCTGGACGTGTCTCAACTTGTCTTCGGAAGAGGGGGGCCGGGTCAAAGAGGGGGCACCCATCCATTAAGTCTGCTCTTGACAGTTTCCTGGGCCTGGGGCAAACAGGTGGGTGGGGGCAGGTTCAAGGATGGGACAGACATCTTGCAAACGGATCTTTGCCGTTTCCAGAGGAAAAAACAGGAAGGGGTGTGGGGGGGCGAGTTCAAAGAAAGGTCACATTAATGACGTCAGAGGAAAGGGACGGGACTTCCGGTCATCCATCAAATTTGATTGACATTTTGACAGTTGCCGCATGCATATTACTACTGCTCACAATTCATATGTTATGTGCCTTTTTCAATTGGAAAGAAAGTTTAACTAAGCTTTTGTAATTTTATGTTTTGCATTGTCTGTCCTTGTCCTCTATCTATCTATCTATCTTTTCTTACCAATATATGTACCAACTGACTGGAATAAATAAAGAGTTTACAAGATGGAGCTTGACAATAGAAAATAAAATAGAATAGTGTTGCATTACCAGCTTCTTTGTAGACATTTTCACAGTGTTTAAAATCAGAAGAAAGACACACATGAGCAAACAGTTGAAGAGGAACTTGAGACAGAATTCCATCTTACAAACAGATGTGTATTATCAGTACAGTATATTGTACATGAAGATTTGTGGTCAAGTATGTTATGAAATTGTTTGTAACCACAACACTTCATTTTTATTTAATGTGAAGCACTCATGAGATGAAATTTTAGAATAAACTGCTTTGACAGACTCACAGATTTAGAGAGGATTATGAATCTTTACATACAGTGCACTGTTAAACATCAGCTAAACATAATCTGTGTAGAAATTACCAAAGCAAATGATTTGTAACTGTATGTCAGTAACGTCCAGGAGCTTGTGTGGGCAACATGTTCAAGTGAGGCAGACCACAAATCGAGAACATCTGCACTAAGCTGGCATTTGTCAGTTTAATTTTCTCATTTGGCATTACTGTATTTATCAGGAACATAGGTTATTTATTTGCAAGATATTTTGGTTTATTTTGATTTAATCCTGGGATTAAGCACTTGCATATAGATAATGTATTTGCATCCTATGTACAATTACGCTTCAAGTTTAACTTCCCATTCACACAATTTTTCCACTACTTTCAAATTAGAAACTTTAGTAAACACAACCGGCACAATTTTCCTAACCTCCCAACTATTTAATTCCAGACGAAATATTGAACAGTCTTGAAGAATTAGATAGCACCTATGTAATGTCTAACAACATTTTAAGTCCATTCTTTCAAAGATTCTAGGGTACAATGGGGAAAGGATCTTTCACTTAACATCTCTGAAAAGGAATGGAAGGTAGCAATGCATAGACTACTCTCTAGCTCCATACTGTATGTATGAAGCAATCAGTCATTCAACTTAAAATCATTCATCAAGCACATTTTAATAGCTGTGTATGGTGTACTCCCAGACGGGCTTATAGTTGAGAAGGACAACTAATTGCCTTTACATCATTACTATCTCATAGACTCTTGCTCAACTGGAAGAATTCCACCCCACCTCCTTTAAGTCAGTGGGTAACTGATGTTCTATACTATTTGAAACTAGAAAAAATCTAATTCTCACTTAGAGGATCTGTTTTCAAATAATGGCATTTTCATGCATGGGAGAGGCAGAGATAGATTTGATATCATTCAAGTGGTTACGGGAATATAAAAGAAACACTTTTGCAAAGGTATAATGAAACAAGCGTGCATTTATTCAAGAATAAAACTGAATTAAAAAAAATTCAAGTAACAACAAGATACCAAAAAGACATGATTCACCAACATTTGTGTTTTCAATGAATGTTACACACTCAATTCAAATGTATGTTTTTATTATATAATAATAATAATAACAGCTCACTACTCAAAACAGAAAATGCAGGGAAAACTCAGTATCGAACCTGCAACCTCTTGATTTAGAAGCAGCCATTCTTACCTCTAAACTAGCCATGCAATTGATAAATGGGCTTCGGTTTTTAAATATTGACAGCATCATGTAAATTGAATAATTTCTTTTTCTTTGGTTAAATTCTTGAATAAAGGCACACTTGTTTATGCTATACCTCATGTGAACAAAAAGTATTTATTTAATATTTGAACTTCAGTCTTCACACATTATACATTTCACATCAACTTTTTATCAATTATTACTGTAACCTGAAAAAGTTTCTGTTTTAGTTATGCGTTCAACATTTGTTGCCTCGCATTTCCTGGCATCCTACGTTTATCCAGATAATTGTAGAAATTTAACACACATTAAGTGTATGTATTCCATATAACGATATATTATTTACCCTATGCAACTCAAGGTACCTCACACAAAGATAAACAGACTTGAGTTGGGAGAAGTTTGTGACTGACTTCAGCTCCGTCAGTGGGGAATGGGATAGCAGCCTGCTTGTTACTTGTGCTGATCGATACATTTACAAAACAAAACGCTGCTGAAGGGGTGCAAAGGAATTTAAGGTGGCCTGGCTTTTTTCATAGGCTACAGGGATTCTAGTGTTAAGGACATTGTAATCTGCACATGTACTTTGCACTCTGTCAGCCTGTACATGTGTCAATTTTTTACACATTTTCAGCAGCCTTAGAAAGAGAAAAAATCCTTTGGCAAATGCTTGGGTGATTGCATTATTCATTTTCCTGCTTGCAATAATCTTTCTCAATATTTTTTTTTACGTCTAAATATATAGTATTAACCACATCAGCACAATTTTGGAAGCATCGTTACAGGTAATGCTTTAAAAGTAACATACATTACATATTCCAGTTATTTTCCAAAGTAACACAATACTTAGTTTAATTAAAAATACTGGTGCTATTATTCTCCCAGTAACACTAGTTATAAGTCAAGAAGCACACGTAAAAATATGCAGGTTCTTTGCAGGGCTCAATTGCGTAGCCACTGTGTGCAATCCAGTAACAGAAACATACTAACAGTGTCACTTTAGCTTTAATCTAGCAATTTGCTATAGATATGTTGAAACAGTGTGATCAGGTGACTCAGTGGCCAGTTTTCATACTGCAAATCATTGGTGGTTCAGATCGGTGAAGTAAAAAGTACAGTTTCAGTGTCAAGCCAGAGAATGTCAGCATAACAGGCTAAGCTAGACATGAAGCAGTTCAAATTGTGCAAACTCTTAGAGGCACCACTCAGAATAATTTCCGCACCTTTCAGATGAAAAATGCAGCTTGAAAGAGAAAAACTCGCTCTGAGTTGTGACAATTACACGCAGTGATTTCAGCCCAGTTTCCCAGAGTCATTAAACGCTTCATCCCTTAAAAAATTATAACTTTTATATTATAACTATATGAGATTTTATTATTACATTAAGATACTTAAGAGAAAGTCAAAGATCGTCTATGCTAAGTTATGACTTATAATGAAAAGAAGTTGCCTCAGTTTAAAGCAAAATCAAATTGCAATAATTTGATTGTCAGATAATAATTCAATATTATATCTTAAAATGTCTCATTGTTAAAAAAATAAATACATAAAACCAAAAATAATCAATTTTTGTGTGATAGGTTTACATGAAAAATAGCCTGTTATAGCTACTGCATAAACTGTATATATCATTTTGTCAATTTTTAATTTTTACCAATCTGCCCAAATAATATGAAAATATGGTAGAAAAAATTTACATGTTCTTGTTTGCAAAATTTGGTTATATTATCTTCCAAATTAAAATGATTATCTTTACCATAGTAGTCTGTCAATAAAATTCCTAATTTTTTTGTGATTTCTTATACTCACTTCTCCAACAGCCAAAGAAATATTGCAAGTTTGACTTGGAGGGACAGCACGTTTGCAAGGTTTTCCAGATCCATGTAGTGCCCAAGAATTAGCAAAATCATAGCTGCTTTCTGCTACAAAACCTGTATGGTGCAAAAAGACAAGAACTTTTCAAAATAAAGTCTGGTGTGAGACTAAAACATTTTTCCTAACTCTCTTATTTAAGATTGATTTCAAAAGCCTAATTTTACAATATTCTTTATTTTTAATAAACAGTAATATTTTAATAATGTTTACTGTAACCCAGCCACAGAGCATGCACAAACCAGTGTGTTTCTTCATGCTGGTCCCAATCACGGATAAATGGGGAGGGCTACGTCAGGACGGGCATCCAATGTAAAATTTTGCCAAATGAATATTCGGACATCAGTACAAATTTCCATACTGGATCGGTCAAACCTCAGGTTAACAACGACCGCCACCAGTACTGTTAGCCAACAGTGTGCTGGCGGAAATTGGGCTACTGTTCGCCGAAGAACAAGAAGAAGAAGGAGAAGAATAGCGGGGAGACATGTCCGGAGGCAGGAGGAGAGGAAGAAGGTAAAGAGAGTGGAACTGAGGGTAGGAACTTTGAATGTTGGCAGTATGACTGGTAACGGGACAGAGTAAGCAGATATGATGGACGGAAAGAAGGTTGCTATATTGCGTGTGAAAGAGACTAAATGGCAGGGGAGTAAGGCCAGGTGGATTGGAGATGGATTCAAATTGTTCTATCATGGGGTGGATAGGAGGAGAAATGGAGTAGGGCTTATTCTGAAGGAACATTATGTCAAGGGTGTTTTGGATGTGAAATGACTGTCAGACAGAGTCATGATTAAGCTGGGAATTGGAGGTGTGACAATAAATGTTGTTAGTGCATATGTCCCGCAAGTTGGGTGTGCAATGGATGAGAAAGAAGATTTTTGGAGTGAGATGGATAAAGTGATAAACAGTGTACCCAAGGGACAGAAAGTGGTGATTGGAGCAGATTTCAATGAATATGTTGGTGAAGGGAACAGAGGAGACGAGGAGGTGATGGGTAGGTATGGTGTCAAGAAGAGGAATGAAGAAGGTCAGAGGCTAGTGGATTTTGCCAAAAGGATGGAAATGGCTGTGGTGAATACGTATTTTAAGAAGAGGGAGGAATATAGGGTTATGTACAAGAGTGGAGGAAGATGCACACAGGTAGATTACATCCTATGCAGAAGAGTCAATCTGGAGGAGATTGAAGACTGCAAAGTGGTTGCAGGGGAAAGTGTAGTTAAGCAGCATAGGATGGTGGTCTGTAGGATAATGTTGGAGATTAAGAAAAGGAAGAGATTGAGGGCAGAGCCAAGGATCAATTGGTGGAAGTTGAAAAATGAAGACTGCAATGTTCAGTTTAGGGAGAAGGTGAGACAGGCACTGGGTGGTAGTGAAGGGTTACCAGACAGTTGGGAAACTACAGCAGATGTAGTAACGGTGACAGCAAGAAGGGTGCTTGGTGTGATATCAGGACAGAGGAAGGAGGAAAAGGAAACCTGGTGGTGGAATGGGGAAGTACAGGAGAGTATACAGAGGAAGAGGATGGCAAAGAAGAAGTGGGATAGTCAGAGGGATGCAGAAAGTAGACAAGAGTACAATGAAATCAGACACAAGGTGAAGAGAGAGGTGGCGAAGGCTAAAGAAAAGGCATATGATGAGCTGTATGAGAGGTTGGACACTATGTAGGGAGAAAAGGACCTGTACCGATTGGCTAGACAGAGGGACCGAGCTGGAAAAGATGTGCAGCAGGTTAGGGTAATAAAGGATACAGATGAACACGTACTCACAAGTGAGGAGAGTGTGTTGAGTAGATGGAAAGAGTACTTTGAGAAGTTGATGAATGAAGAGAATGAGAGAGAGAAGAGGATGGTTGATGTGGAGATAGTGAATCAAGAAGTGCAATGGATTAGCAAGGAGGAAGTAAGGACAGCTAGGAAGAGGATGAAGAATGGAAAGGCCATTGGTCCAGATGACATAACTGTGGAAGCATGGAGGTGTTTAGGAGAGATGGAAGTGGAGTTTTTAACCAGATTGTTTAATGGAATCTTGGAAAGTGAGAGGATCCCTGAAGAGTGGAGAAGAAGTGTACTGGTGCTGATATTTAAGAATAAGGTGGAAGTGCAGAACTGCAGTAACTACAGGGGGATGAAATTGATGAGCCACAGCATGAAGTTATTGGAAAGAGTAGTGGAAGCCAGGTTAAGAAGTGAGGTGATGATTAGTGGGCAGCAGTATAGTTTCATGCCAAGAAAGAGCACCACAGATGTGATGTTTGCTCTGAGGGTGTTGATGGAGAAGTATAGAGAAGGCCAGAAGGAGTGGCATTGCATCTTTGTGGACCTGGAAAAATTACAGGGTGCCTTGAGAGGAGTTGTGGTATTGTATGAGGAAGTCAGGAGTGGCAGAGAAATATGTAAGAGTTGTACAGGATATGCATGAGGGAAGTGTGACTGTGGTGTGGTCTGTGGTAGGAGTGACAGATGCATTCAAGGTGGAGGTGGGATTACATCAGGGATCGGCTCTGAGCCCTTTCTTATTTGCAATGGTGACGGACAGGTTGACAGACGAGATTAGACAGGAGTCCCCATGGACTATGACGTTTGCTGATGACATTGTGATCTGTAGCGATAGTAGGGAGCAGGTTGAGGAGACCCTGGAGAGGTGGAGATATGCTCTAGAGAGGAGAGGAATGAAGATCAGTAGGAACAAGACAGAATACATGTGTGTAAATGAGAGGGAGGTCAGTGGAATGGTGAGGATGCAAGGAGTAGAGTTGGTGAAGGTGGATGAGTTTAAATACTTGGGATCAACAGTACAGAGTAACTGGGATTGTTGAAGAGAGGTGAAAAAGAGAGTGCAGGTAGGGTGGAATGGGTGGAGAAGAGTGTCAGGAGTGATTTGTGACAGACGGGTATCAGCAAGAGTGAAAGGGAAGGTCTACAAGACAGTAGAGAGACCAGCTATGTTATATGGGTTGGAGACGGTGGCACTGACCAGAAAGCAAGAGACAGAGCTGGAGGTGGCAGAGTTAAAGATGCTAAGATTTGCATTGGGTTTGACAAGTCATAGAGGCAAGATTGAGTTGGTTTGGACATGTGCAGAGAAGAAATCCTGAGTATATTGGGAGAAGGATGCTAAGGACAGAGCTGCCAGGCAAGAGGAAAAGAGGAAGGCCTAAGAGAAGGTTTATGGATGTGGTGAGAAATGAAATGTAGGTGATAGGTATGACAGAGCAAGATGCAGAGGAAAGAAAGATATGGAACAAGGTGATCCGTTGTGGCAACCCATAACAGGAGCGGCCAAAAGAAGAAGAACATTTTAATAATGTTTACTGTACTGTATGCATGTACTCTATATAATCTACATGCATAATAATAATAATAATATATAGTTTATATTTGGCCCAAGTAGTAGTGAATTAAGGTGGATATCTACAATTAAATATCAAAGAAAAGATTAGAAATTACCTTCTTGAGTTATATAATCATCATTTGGGTCCATATTAAAATTTCCACAGAGGCCACAGGTCTTGTTAAAATGTTTCATTGATAGTAAGACTTGAGCATTGCCATTGTTATCAGTTTTTACCAGGAACCCATACTCTTCACTGCTTATCTTATAATATCCTGCCTCTGTTTCCACAAATACACCATTTGATGCATAAGGTAGAGGAATCCTTTAGGAAATAAAACAGAAGACAGTAATAACATAAGAAACCTAATAATGAGCATCATTTGTGCATAAAATAAAATCTCCTTTATATTGCTCCATTTAACAATAAAAGGTTGATTCATAAACATTTTCTTTGACAAAATGCTCACTGATTTAGGAAGAATTAAATTTAGAGCATAGCGTGCATAAAACAAACATGCTCATTTTGGTGTCCATAAACAGAACACATTCTCTCAATTCACCTTTATTTTATGGTTTGTGTACACTTTCAGCAACTCTTATCTTCAAGCTAAACACCCACTTCTCCTGTGATGAAGACATGCACAGGAAACAGCCATTTGCCTAATTCTGCAATGATTTACAGATTTATGGAACTGTGACCTCTTTTTGCAGTGATGTATAGCATTCTTAACATGATGGGAATCTAAGTTAAGTGCAGTAAAGCATGCTTAACAACCTCTTCTCCAGAGTAGGATTTTGTGTAGATAATTAAGGTCACACTTTCAAATCTGATCTCAGGCATTGGGTAGCTGAGTGAGTGAAACATTTCAAACTCTATTGGCAATGATGTTTACCATTCACTGTTTTAACATAAGGTGACCAGGAAAAGGTGTATTAATCTTCCACAGAAAAAGGTTAACAAACAGTCATTAATAAACTACTACAACAGCTTCTTGTACTGTCATGATTAGTCACTGCTTTCATCCTCACTTCTATGTATGCTGAAAGATATGTAAAGTAGATGTAAATCACTTGTAAAAAGATTTGCTTTAAAGACTTTTTGCTGCAAAGCTGTTTGTAGACGTTTGAAAGGCAATGCAAACCTTTGCACTTAAGTGGAGTCATTTTGCCTGAGTAATTTGAAGTCACACTTGGCCTCTGTTAAAGATCCAATTGACACTTACTAAACAAAGAGATGCTGATTTTATATGTATCTTTCATTGCTTCTGATTAAAATTGCCTTTCCATCAAAAATAAATACATTACTTATTACCTGATTGTAAATTGTAGTTAAACATGTTAATTTATACTAAAGCACAAGTATGCATAATTCACAAAAAGCGAGTGGTTCCTGTAATGTTGGGAATTCTGTCCAGAACTGGTTCCTCGTTCTGGCTCTTCAAAGCCCTTTAATGGAAAAATTGTGTATGAGAATAAATGTATGGACATTTTCATAATTTTGCTGTTTTTAAATGCAATGCTTAGCTCATTTTTAATTCTGTAAAATATTTTTGACAACAGGCTGTTTAATTAATAATAGCTTGAATTGTCAGTGATGTAGGCTTTATTTTATTAAACACTTATCATAATCAGAAAATTAATTTTATAAAGGGTTTCACTGAATTTGTTTTACATACAATATCAGGAGAGGTATTGGCAGGTTTAAAATGCTGCGGCCAAAGATTGCTGCCTCAGCAACAGTCACACCATAAAACTGCTAATGTGGTAAGTGTTTGAATTGATTAGAAACAATGCCCATGTGCAGGAATAAGTGAAGATCTGACAAGGTGGTTTCATGAAAACAGCTTGGCCCCATACTTCACCAAAAAAAGAACTTGTAGGCTTTACAGGAAATTGACACAGAAATGCCTCTCAGTCAGCATGAGTGGAGCAAAATGTTGATACTTTCAGGAATTTCAGATTCCTAATTTAACAGTTGAACTCACAATACTAAGGCCAAACTGGAAAAAGCACAGTAGTGTTTTTATTTGCTGAAGTACTTAGAGTCACAATATTAATAGTTGTAATTTGTGTCCCTTTTATAACTTCTTTATAGAAAGTACTCTGAATGGTTACATTACTGTATGTTAGAGTAACACAATTGCAAGTTGTTAAAAAATATTATAGTTTACATATCATTAAATCTAAAGGTTTTTGCTAAATACATCAAAACCAAGTGGTAGAGTTGCAAAATGTTATATTGACAAATTCATTTGCTTTTTCATATTTGAAGTAGAAGCCTAAAAAGGAATTATAAAGTATTTAATATTTGGCATGTATCAGATAAATTTGAACTATACCAATTGTCACTGTAGGTAACTTAGTTCATAAATTCATGATTATTTTTAGATAAAATATACGTAATTTTTAACCAATCAGTCCTTTTACAAAAGTCACACTGATATGTATCTTTGCCGTTTTTAAATGGGTTTATTCATAAACATTAGAGAGATATATAGATTTTATTTATATTATCTAAACATGCTTATCATAATTTTCTGCTGTCTAAAATAGTGATATGAATGATACGTAACAAGGAAAAATGTTTTATTTTTTTACCTTTTCCCACCTTGTGTAACAGTTCCGTCAAAAAACAGATGAATTTCAAAGACTTCCCCAAGATACACAGAGATGCTTTTTCTTTGCCCGTGTTGATAATCTCCTGTAATTAAAGATTTATTTTGTAAATGTATGATGAAAATAACTTGCAGCTGCAAACAATCCTTTTTTATTTTGTGTTTCCTGGCAAAGGTTGAAATTTCTATATAAAAAAATGTTGTTGTGAGACTCAGAACTATCATTAATTAATTATAGTCAGTGTCATGTTTCAGGAAAAAACACTCAATGAAAATTTCATGGTGAGATGTACAGGCACGCCATCTCCAGACAGCTTCCTGAAAGTCTTCCTTCTATTGTGCTTCCCATGAATTTTCAGAGTATTAATCATTGTATTTGTGGGTAAAGTTCATTCTTCTTTCTCATCATAAATGAATAAATCTGTGGCCACCTAATGGTTTCTGACTATAATTCCATATGTACTTGCACATCCAAAATTTCACATTTAGAAACAGCTATAGAGATTAACTTTATAATCTTCTACCACCACTCGGTCATTTTGAAATGTGCTATATATCTTCAAGCATTGACTAAGGATATGAATTACTAAAAAGCCTTCTTGTTCATCTTGAATACCTGAATGCACATATGAGAAGCATGATTAAAAATCATTAAGATAGTTGTTAATATTTTTTTTTCTGCAAGACATCAACTGTATTACTAAGGTTTTAAAAGGTCAGTAAAAATGTCCATTTAGAAAAGTTATCAAAAGCCACCATAAAAATGGCAAACCATATAATTTTAGACACAATATTTAAATGCATCAAGTATTGGTCACTGATACACAAGTATGGACAAAAAATAAGTGCATAAAATATAAAAAAAAATCAGTGGAGAAAATTAAACAAAATGGTGCAAAAAATTAAAAAAACAAGAGCAAACATATAACAAAACAATAAATGTGTGAAGTAAACCAAAAACAAAATGTGTGCATTAAAAATGAATGATTATGTAAAACTTAAAGAGAGAAAGCAAAAAAGAAAAACAAAATAATGCATAAAATCAAAACTCATTGTATAAAATTTTAGAAATGATGTATGAAATTACCACCAAAAAAATAAATGCTTGTAATAAAGTACCAAAATTTGGATTCATGAAATAAATAGCAAAAAGTGTGTGCATGATGCTGTGCATCCAAAATATGACACACACCATGTAAAAATCGTATGCTGTATTTTCCTATCAATGTGGTTTTATATGTTAATTCAATTTCCTAGAAAAAGCCCCTAAACCACTAAATGAAAATATATAGTAATATGTTACAAAACAGTTATGAAAAACGTTTACAAACTACCAAAACAGGGTTGGCACCAAGGAAAAATACATACTTTTTTATTTTCCCTTTTAGTCCCAAAAAATAGTGGGATAAAAATTAACTCTCATAAAATTTGATATTGTAAAATCTGTCAAATTTGTATTTAACTGTTTGATATTTCATTATCCAAATAATTAATTTCACTCCAAAAAATAAATACACAAAATTCATTTATATCATTTTGTTCTTTTTACATAAACTTCCTCAACTTTAACCTATGCATACATCCTCAGAACGTGTTTAAGTATTAATGCAAAATAAATATACTATACAGTCTGTGAAATATTCACAACTGCTGTTGTGATCAAGAAGATCTATTCACTTACTAAACAAAAAATATAGGCCCTGAAATGAAAAGCAAACTGCCCGTAATGCACTTTACCCAGTAAATGATAAATAAACACTGAGTAATTACCAGAAAAGATTGTTTGAAATTTATGAAGGCAGCTGTTTTACAGTATATCTGCTTGTAGAATTTCAATATGGAGACAGAATAGCTGTAAGCTTGACAGATGAGCGCTTCAACTGCGTCATCATGTTTCTTTTGGTGTGATTTAGCAGTCATTGTAGCTTTAGAAAGTCTGACAATGTGAAATTATTTCTTAGGATGCAAGTCAATCAACAAAAGTGTTCAAAAGTCCTTTTGTATAAACCTAAGGAATTGAGTTATTTGACGCTCCTTTAGTCACCTTGGTAGTGCTGGACTTGCACAAAATCAGGATTCCTTATGTTCATTTACTAGCAGTTTAAAATATATGTGTAGTGTAATGGTGAAGGCTTTAGACCTCAAACCCTGAGGTTGTGGGTTCAAATCCCACTACTGCCACTCTGTGACCATTCGCATATTACTTGACCTGCCTGTACCCCAATTGGAAAACTCAATCTACTGGTATCCTTTCAAAAAACTTTGTAAAGCTCACAAGAGTCGCTTTTGTGATTATTCCAATTTGTTACATTCTTTTTGATTATTAAACATATTTACAACATCACTTTGAATGAAAATGAGAACCACCATTTTGTTAGTTTCCTGCATGGATGTCACTATTTAGTTAACCATTGTAAGTAAAGGTTGCCAGTCACAATATAAAACATGATAGCATGCTATTCTCAGAGTGTAATTTTTTTTATTTTTTTTCTCTTGTGTTTTTGTTTGGGAATTTTGGTACAATTGTCTTGGTTGCAAACTCCTTTTTGCTTTACTCTCCTTATTCTCTTATTCTCCTGATTCTTTTTTCAGTTTTTCATTTCCAGGACAAGCCTTTTTTTCCCTTGAGTAAATTGCCAAGTTGCCTAAAACAAATACATAATATCATAAAGAGTGCACTGAAAAGAATGGCAATAGGACAGTGACACACACTTGCATAAATATTCAAAAAACTGAAAGCTTACCTGGAAAACTTCACTACCTTGGCTGTAAGTCACATCACATGCCAGCACATGAATGCTGCAATGTACTAAAAGCATTTATACTTACTATATGTTCCACGGGATGCACACAAACTGAACAGCATGTATAAGGATACTGGCCAACACAGTGACATTACAGCTTCATTGTGAAATTAAAAACAATGAGGACTGCAGAATTACTAACAGTAAAAAAATTAAGTAAAAACACTCCTAAAAACTAAAATGTTTCTTTGCTTCAATCTGCCTAGCCCAGTACAGAGTAATAAAGATCTAGAGTATCTCCACAACATCATGTGTGATGCATGATCCAGACTCATATGGTACTGTATGCAACATGTACATTTATTCATAAACATAATACAGGACATACTAGAGGAGGTACTGGGAGATTATGTAAATTCCATAAAGACGGTATCTGTGCTGAAATTTTAAATTCAAGCCCTTGGACATTAAGGTGGCAGCACTAACACTTAGATGATTATGCCATGCGTTTGCATAATAGCCTTGATTAAATTTAGAAGGAGAAACTGTGAAAGAAGAACAAATGGAAAAATCAAAGGTAGCAATAGTTAAATTCTCATACTTTCTTTCATAAGTTTGCTATTTATCCAGATTTGTATGGATTGTTGTTTATTAGTCAGAATTTCTTATAATGCATTTAATTAAATGCTTTTATTCAAGATAATATTTTAATGAGTAAATACATTGTTTTTCTGTGAGATATGGAAATTTTAATACTCTCTATTAAGCATATAGTATTTGCAACTTATTGCAAAAAACCTGATGATATCATGCAACAGTGGCTAATTTGCAAGAGACAAAGAGCACAGAAAAAAGGAAAATGCTTCACATGGGGCAAGGCTATCGTATATCCTAAAGGATCTTTCTGGCCTTATCAAGTTATATTAATTAGATTTAGTAGATTCCGGTATAAGAATTAAACTTGTAATTAGCTGATGAGACCAAAATTGCATGGAGACGAAATGGTAAACAAAGAATAAGAAATTCAAAAGAAACTGGACAATTTCCAAAGGTGGGTAACCATCTGGAAATTTCAGTTTAATATGCAGTATACAATTGCAAAGGGAAACAACTGTCAAAATGAACATTAATTATAAATAGTAAGTGGGTGAAACAGACTTAAACAACATCGCTGAGAAAGATTAGGTGTTTGCATTAATATAACTTTCTCATCATCCAGTGTAAGAGGAGAACAGGCATACTGGCCAAGAAGGAGGATGGTTTCATACCTGGGCAGGAGGTCAGAGCAGAAGTACAAAGGGATTGGCTGGTGGGGCAAGAAAATAAATTTATGTCTGACCAGTGTCAAATAATGGATGGACCAGCGATAACCGGGAATTGGGAGCAATTCCATTCCTCATATGCCAGGTGGCAGTGGTACTCACATGGCAACCCAGTCAGGATGTCCACAGGAGTGTTTGGGATATGCAGCCTGGAAAGGCAGCCTGGGGAAGGACCTCCTTACTTTCATTATGACCTGGAAGTGTTTCTATAAAGATATGGCGTGACAGCGGAAGCATTCCTGGGTCCGGCTTAAAAAAAGGGCCCTCTGCCACAGATGGACGAGTCAGAGCCAGGAGCCAGTGGGCAGCACTTGACTGGAGGAGAGAAGGAGGAAGATTTGTGAGTTTATTGTATTGATTTATTATATAATTGTGGCACATTGCTGGAAGGAGGTCTGTAAAGGTGTACTGTGGAATGAATATCCTTTATCTATATATATATATAAAATTCTTTGAAACGGAAATTACGTATGACCACGCAAAATGGAAATTACGTATGACCACAGAACATATTATAATACAGGAACCAATCACTTCGTTTGTGGATGTCATTTTTATATTGTCTTTACGAATTGTTATTATTTGTGTGAGAGTTATTTTACTGATATTGAAAAGAAGTAAACACAAACACGCCGATGTATCCCATAGAAGTGCGCCCCGCATCACCCTCCATTCTGGACTCCAGCGCTGAGCCGTCTGCCGCCAGGCGCGTTCTGATAGAGAAGTTTTATTTATTCGTCCACATGACTGTCACAGAAACTGCCAGATTATAACTTTTTTTTTTAATTGGCAATACTTGATAGTAGAAGAGATAAGAAAAACAGCTTTGCGTCTTTCTACTTTTTAACTGCGTCAAGCTGTAAACAATGTGAAGACGTCATTGCCTTCAGCGGCGAGGGGTCGTGAGAACAAAGTGGACGCTCGAAGGTGTGGAATGTTGGGCTGCTCTGCCGGGTCAAGAGCTTCGCAGTTTCGGCGGTGTCCTCACTTCTCGCAGAAGAGAGTGGAAATCAATCCGAATGAGTGTGATCAGTGCCATCGAAGCAAAACTTTCTTTGTAAATTGCGCTTCACGACTAATTACTGTCCCTTAACGTAAGTTCAGGTCACTAAAACCCTGCAACTATATCTAAGAAGATGTACCAACCTCTTCATGTTAAGTTTTGGACATGGGAATTGTTTGGACCTTCTGCCCGTTAAGCACAGAAGGGCAGTGTCCACATTTCTCAGAATAATTTTTCTCTTAAATCACAGGCACGTAGTGCAAGGTTGTCAGGCAGAAATTTGCAGGATCGCATAGAAAATGTAATTTCTATACCACAGCGGTTGTGTAGCATCTTTCACAAGGGACCTGCTACCCAGAGATGATCCAAATACATTTAAGCTGCTTTTAGTGCTACTTACCTGTTGTGTTATAGCGCCTTTAAAATGTACTTTACCCAAAAGCACTCCAGTACTGCTCAATGTATCTTTACTTCTTACATGTTAATGTTTTACTGTTTAATAATTTATATACGGGGCGGCATGGTTGGCGCAGTGGGTAGCACTGCTGCCTCGCAGTTAGGAGACCCAGGTTCGCTTCCTGGGTCCTCCCTGTGTGGAGTTTACATGTTCTCCCTGTGTCTGCGTGGGTTTCCTCCCACAGTCCAAAGACATGCAGGTTAGGTGGATTGGCAATTCTAAATTGACCCTAGTGTGTGTGTGTGTGTGCCCTGTGGTGGACTGGCACACTGCCCAGGGTTTGTTTCCTGCCTTGCGCCCTGTGTTGGATGGGATTGGCTCCAGAAGACCCCCATGACCCTGTAGTTAGGATATAGCGGGTTGGATAATGGATGGATAATTTATATACTGCATTTTATTTTTTTCCCTTGCACTCAGTGAGTGAAGCCACTAGGTAATCAGCAACTTTTATTCTAATAATGTGTGGTGCTTTGCTGTGTCTGTGGTTTGGGACTCTCTGGTGACCCCTTGTGGTTATACCAGACAATATACAGGACAAATAAAAAAAGGAAATAAAATGGTAATATTGTAAAAGTTGTTGAATACAGTTATACTTAGGCTATATATAGTGAAAATGCACCTAGAATATTGTGTGCGGTTTTGGTCACTTCATTAAGAAAAGACAGGTAGTTGTGGAGGTCTCAGAAGAGGAGCAAAGTGTATTACTAAATTAAAGAGCCCATTCTGCTCTGACTGACTAAAGGAATTAGACCTGTTTAGCTCTGAAAAATACCAGCAAACCTGCATGATTTAATCATTTTGAGCAAAAGTGAGACTTAGAACATTCTGCTTAATGACCAATTGTTTTAAATATAATTCTAATATAATGGAACGTGGTTTATGTGTTAGGAATCTATCCATTAATCTAATTCCTGATTTGTTTTTGCACGTTGCTGCACCCACCACACAACGAACCACCCAGATTGGGACCCGAGTGCAGCCCTGCAACAGGTGACACCTCAGCACCACACTTGAACAGTGTGAGGTTTTATTTACAGTGCTTGCAGTACCAATCCTGTCACCAAATCACGAGTTTTCCCTGCAAGTTGAAGGACTTGCTTGCAGGGCTGGATGCAGATTGATATCATACCCAGGACAAGGCAATTGCAGGTTAAGGGCCTTGCTCAAGGGCCAAACAGAACAGAGTCACTTCTGGCATTTATAGGATTCTAACTAGCAACCTTCTGATTGCCAGCTCAAATCCTTAGCCTTGGAGCCACCACTTCACCAAGCAAAAAGAAAAACAAAACAAAATTCATTTGTTTTAATATTATTTTGGTGAGGTATTGGCTCCAGCAGAACCCCATGACCCTGTAGTTAGGATGTAACGGGTTGGATAATGGATGGATGGATGGTGAGGTCAGCATATCACTATATGAGGCTCTGATTTTCCACGGAGCTTCTATTTTGGTTGGTTGGCATGATGGGTGTTTTTGTGAGTATGGCTACTATAATACTTACATGGTTGCTATGCATGTAATATTAATCAAGGAAAAGTGTTTAGGGTTTTGCACTTTGCACAGATTGACTATGCTGTATAATTTGGTTCTAGCTTCTGTTTCTCCATGTACTGATATTGCTATGTTTGTCTATTCTCTTGTTTATTCATCTTTGTCACTCCTTTTAATCCATTTGTACAAAACATCAGATAAAGCAAATTCTCATAAACAATGTAATTAAAGTTAAATAAAAAGTTTAACATACTCTGTTAAATTAGTTTGCAAAAAATAGGAACATTGCAAGTTTACTAATCTAAACAGAGTGAGAGTGTTACATACAGCAGTTTACAAAAGTCCTTATTCTGAAAAAAAAAGAATAAAAGGTAAAATAAAAAGTTCGAACTTTTAAACATGATAGCATCTGTTAAGTGGATTATGAAACATTTTTAAAAATCATCATGCAATGAGCAGATATTATTCAGATATATGTTGCATTAATTAATTTTCTATTGTTGATGCACACAAGTGTTTTTATCATTATAATGGAGGGAGATTTTTTACATCCTTTACGACTGTTATCTGTTTTGGTGAGGTGAAAATCTGGATGATTAAAAATTACTGTAGAAAACGTTTTTGTAAATTTTGTAAAGAAAGGTTTTGTAAATTTTTGCAAATTATTTAAATATATTGGTAGCCACTTAACATGAAATGGTTGACTTTAACCCAAATTGTTCAACAATAATTCTTAATTAAATTCAACCACTGCAGCAGCTCTTTCCTAGCTAGAATTATACATTATGGTTTTGTAGGTCCAGTTATTAGCTACCAGTTTAACAATCTAAAAAGGTTTTTTACTGCAGAACAAACAGAACAGTCATACAGCAGGATGCTGGTGTTAGAATTCTAAAAAAGAAAAAAGTACAAAAATGGAACACGACAATCAAGCTCTTTAGGAGAAGGTGTGTGTTAATTCTACCTTTAAAGAATTATTTATTATAAATGTGACAGAATACTGCTTAGTTATATTAATTTTTCCTTATTTGAATAATTATATTATAAATTGTCATTAACAATTTATTGTATACAGAATTTATTTTTCTCATACACCAACTTACACAGAGTTTTAGGGTCAGAGTGCAGGGTCAGCTGTTTGTACAGCACCCCTGGAGCAACTGCGGATTGTAGCGGGGCCGCATAGGCGGGTATTATTTTTAAGTGCATATGTCCTGTTGAGTGATTGTAAAATGTGAATAACAACACTGGTCGCATAGATTCCTGTTTGTAAATTGGGATCTGTGCCTTTTAAACAGGTTGGCACGGATGCAGAGGGGCTTTTGGGATTTGCAGTTTGTGTCTTGTAGGCACTTTACAGTTAAAACCTGAAGAGAAGGATGTGGCAGGACATTTTGATTGTTCCATTATCCGATCGACTTCAACATCACCAGCACCTAAAACCTTTTATTAACTGGGCATTTGGAGCGGTGAAGGATGGTGATCAGCCACCAAATTTAAGTACGGTGATTTCCTCCCAATGTAGTCCAGCAATGCTCTTTGAGAAGAGGTGCACCTCTGAAGACTAGTTTTCTTCTGGACTCTGATGGTAGGACTGTGTTCACTATTCAAGTTCCAGGAAGGCAGGGGATTAAAAGGGAGTATTCCGCCATATCTTTACATCCTTTAACCATTGTTTACATTTCCCAATCCACTTTCAACACCTACAGTAAAGATTTTTCCAGGACTGTAAATATTGTCGTATTGGCGTTTGTTTGTGGTGTTTGTTTGGTACTCATGTCATTATCTTTTCTGTACCATGTCTGTAAGCACATATTATTGTAAATAAGGATTATTAATATATTTCTTTTTTGAATATGTGTAAAATCTATATCTGCATTTTCATGGGGTGTCATGGTATAAATACTGTAGGGCTTAGGTGTTGGCCTGATTCTATCCATCCCTCATTTTAAAAGCGTAGGGCTTCTTTGCTACATAATTCTGGTGGCAATATTGGTGATTTCTAGAAGTCAGGGTTTCCAATGGACCTTGGTCAAGGGCCTAATGGAGTAGTATTCCTTCTGTCACTGCATACATGTGATGCTCTTCATATCAGTACTGTGGTACAGGACATGCAGAATTAATCTCACTTTAATGCAGTGATCCGAAAGACAATCCAGAAATAAGCAATTGCTGAGCTAAATGTTTGACCAGGAGCAATTTATTTGGATTATTTAGATGCTGGGCTTTATTCTGTACAGTATATGTGATGTACTGTTCTGAGTTTAGGTAGGTCATATTTAGCACATACAGTACAAGAAGAAGTGTATATTTATCTAAAACTCATTTTCACTTATCCTTAGGAAACCTAATTGAAAGGTACATTTTCCAGTGTTGTCTCAGATTATCTAAAGGTTATTTGTTTTAAAGCAACAGGTGTAGTTTGAAGATGCTACTTTTATTTTTTGACAACTAGAAAGTATAATTTCTGTAGGAGATAGTGGCCAAATATTGCAAACGCTGGTTAGGTTTCTTGTGGCAATGTGGCATGTAGCAAATACATGTTTTTTAGAGGTTATATTTTAGAGTTGTACATTGACAAAATGTTGCCATCATTTGAGTCTTATATATGACCAATCTGATACACATTACCTAGAAGAGTGAAGGATCGTTTCTGACAGTCACCAGCAAGCATGTAACTGCAGTCTCCAGGAAAGTCAAACAGTTGTCCATCAAATGTCTGGATGTGCTGTCTACCAAACAGGCTGCATCGAGCTGACATGTCTTTTCCTTCTTCACCAAGTACAAATCCATTCCAAGGAAGCACTGTTTATTTACAAATGATTCAGGTAAAATAAATTAATCACTTCAGGTTAAAACAAATTTTGATTCTTCATAGCATGAAGTCTAGTTATTGATAAACAAAGGTTAACTAACATTTAAAAAACTAAGAATATTGGCAAGGCACTAATTCATATGCTGTGATTTAGAATGGCCCTGCGATGCTGAATGAAAAACTATTATTCATTCATCTCTTGTATTTAGGCATATATAAGTAAATAATTGAACAATTATGTAAATAAATATTTTGAATTTCCTAAATTTTACCACAACAAAATATGTATAGGATATTTATCCTTTTTTTTTTTTTTTTTTACAAAATATTGGTTTGTCACTTTTATACAGTTTGAGTGTATGTATCTCTGCCTCCACTCAGTCCTAATACCTCTTGCTGTTGATCTAATTCTTGCAACAAGTACAGATAAAAATATGAGCAAGTGGGTGATACTGCAACATTTAAAACTGCACCTTTCTGTATATATATATATCTTATACAACTGTTATTTGACTTTTGTTCCTGTTCCAGGCTAATCTTGCTATTCAGTGCTATTGCTGTTTATTTTCATCATCCTCATTATATGCACTACTGTGTATAGAGTATTTAGTTCCTTTCCATTTTTCCTGTGTTTAAATGGCCAGTAGGCTGTATCAAACCCCAACATGGAGTTGTGGACCTAAAAATGAGGAAAAGCAGATAGGAAATTTTAGGGTCTCAGACCTACAAGGCAAATAAAAATCTTGCATCTCTCTTTACAATATTTTACTTTATTTCCATAGCAATGTATGTTGCATGCAATTTGATTTAGTGAACTTCATGTAAATAAATTATCATTATGAAAATACATCATAAGTACAGCAGTACTTGGTGTTCTTCAGTTTAATAAAAACACAAAGTTAAGTTCAAAATATTAAGTTTATATATCTTGTACCTAATGGTGAAGTAATTTTATAAAATCTGGAACTCCTGGTGGGTTTTTACAGGTCGGGTAGGACCGTAATTGGTTTATGTTTTAATGTGGAAATATAAAGTAGATACACAATGGAGAGATAGAAACCTGTTTTTTCAGAAGCAGGACACATTGCCTGTCGCTAGCTGCCTCCTGTCCTTGGCAGAAATATTTCTATATCAAACATAGATGGAGAAGATCAAAATAATGTCAATAATAAACCTATGCTGAAGTGTCATTGTGTCTGAACTTCTGTAACTGCCTCAGTAAGAACATACTCTAGCGAGTGTTCTTAACCTTAAGAGATACATTAGACTGCTGGAAATGGTAATTTTTAAAAACCTGAAATTCTGCATTATCTCTTAGCTTGACCATGAGAAGTAACCTAAGGGAGCTTCAGTTTCATTCCCTAACAGATTTAATTGCCTGTGATTTTCCATGATTATGGAGGAAAATTGTGCCAGACCTTCCCTGGATGCATGTTAGTGCGCCATTTTGTCTAAGGCATTTAAAGCATAAGACCAACATGTCAATCATCCTTAAAGACTCACCATTTTCCCCTGCTCCAACTGCACAAATATTGTATATCAACAGTGTAACTACAGTGGTGTGAAAATCTATTTGCCCCCTTCCTGATTTCTTATTCTTTTGCATGTTTGTCACACAAAATGTTTCTGATCATCAAACACATGTAACCATTAGTCAAATATAACACAAGTAAACACAAAATGCAGTTTTTAAATGATGGTTTTTATTATTTAGGGAGAAAAAAAAATCCAAACCTACATGGCCCTGTGTGAAAAAGTAATTGCTCCCTGAACCTAATAACTGGTTGGGCCACCCTTAGCAGCAATAACTGCAATCAAGCGTTTGCGATAACTTGCAATGAGTCTTTTACAGCGCTCTGGAGAAATTTTGGCCCACTAATCTTTGCAGAATTGTTGTGAATTCAGCTTTATTTGAGGGTTTTCTAGCATGAACCGCCTTTTTAAGGTCATGCCATAGCATCTCAATTGGATTCAGGTCAGGACTTTGACTAGGCCACTCCAAAGTCTTCATTTTGTTTTTCTTCAGCCATTCAGAGGTGGATTTGCTGGTGTGTTTTGGGTCATTGTCCTGTTGCAGCACCCAAGATCGCTTCAGCTTGATTTGACGAACAGATGGCCGGACATTCTCCTTCAGGATTTTTTGGTAGACAGTAGAATTCATGGTTCCGTCTATCACAGCAAGCCTTCCAGGTCCTGAAGCAGCAAAACAACCCCAGACCATCACACTACCACCACCATATTTTACTGTTGGTATGATGTTCTTTTTCTGAAATGCTGTGTTCCTTTTACGCCAGATGTAACGGGACATTTGCCTTCCAAAAAGTTCAACTTTTGTCTCATCAGTCCACAAGGTATTTTCCCAAAAGTCTTGGCAATCATTGAGATGTTTCTTAGCAAAATTGAGACGAGCCCTAATGTTCTTTTTGCTTAACAGTGGTTTGCGTCTTGGAAATCTGCCATGCAGGCCATTTTTGCCCAGTCTCTTTCTTATGGTGGAGTCGAGATCACTGACCTTAATTGAGGCAAGTGAGGCCTGCAGTTCTTTAGACGTTGTCCTGGGGTCTTTTGTGACCTCTCGGATGAGTCGTCTCTGCGCTCTTGGGGTAATTTTGGTCGGCCTGCCACTCCTGGGAAGGTTCACCACTGTTCCATGTTTTTGCCATTTGTGGATAATGGCTCTCACTGTGGTTCGCTGGAGTCCCAAAGCTTTAGAAATGGCTTTATAACCTTTACCAGACTGATAGATCTCGATTACTTCTGTTCTCATTTGTTCCTGAATTTCTTTGGATCTTGGCATGATGTCTAGCTTTTGAGGTGCTTTTGGTCTACTTCTCTGTGTCAGGCAGCTCCTATTTAAGTGATTTCTTGATTAAAACAGGTATGGCAGTAATCAGGCCTGGGGGTGGCTACAGAAATTGAACTCAGGTGTGATACACCACAGTTAGGTTATTTTTTTAACAAGGGGGCAATTACTTTTTCACACAGGGCCATGTAGGTTTGGATTTTTTTTCTCCCTAAATAATAAAAACCCATCATTTAAAAACTGCATTTTGTGTTTACTTGTGTTATATTTGACTAATGGTTACATGTGTTTGATGATCAGAAACATTTTGTGTGACAAACATGCAAAAGAATAAGAAATCAGGAAGGGGGCAAATAGTTTTTCACACCACTGACTATATCTATGAATTGCTTTGAGGTTTGGTTTGAAAGGAGCTATATAAAATAAAGTCTGATTATTAAAATTACAAAACTTGTAAAGGGTAATATGAGTTAAATGTGGCATGAGTTTGTCCCTTCACTAACTGGAAAGAGGCTTGTAAGCAGAAAGAAAGATGCTGACAGGGAGAAGGTAATCAGTGTATGGCAGTGCAAACAGTCTATTCTATGTACAGTATGTGTATGAATGTATATGAGCATCAATGTTTATCGTAATATGAATACCTCCTTTCACATATACTAGTAACAGAAAGAAGGCTTTGGTAATACTCTGCTGCTTAAAATGACAGCAAGTATGAGGTGTGACAATTTAATTCCCAGAACAGCTGTGTTTTGTCACCTGTGCTACAAAGTACCACTGAAACATTGGAGCAGTTGAAATTGGTGTATGTTAAAGATACTATGAAATAACCATTTTGAAGACACTTGACTAAGAGGTTCAAGGAGGGTCAAGAAGATGTGAACAATATCACCAAAATCGTCCATTGTGACAACGTGCTTGCGATTTCTTTGCTAAGAAATCAATTGATAAAATGTATCATCCATTCTATTCACTTGACATAGCCCTATGCGAATTCTGGCTCTTCCCAAAAATAAAAACTGCCATGAAAGGACAAAGATTTTCAGACATTTCTGATATCCAGCATATCATGCCAAAGAACTTCCACAAACATAGTTCCAGGTATGTTTCCAGCAATGGCAATGTTGTTTAACTAAGTACACAGCTGCAAAAGGAGTTTTATAATAAAACAAAACAACATTCTTTTTTCTGTACCATTTTTAAACAGTGCCATATTTGTCTAGCATAAAGGATTGTTTTAAAAGATTTTTAAGAGGTAAAGTGAAGGAGAAAATACTACTTATCTGTTGTAGTTCTTTGTTAAATTCAACTCCCATATGCAAAGTGGCTTTGTCTGCATATTTCATAGAGAAGCTATGAATTCTGGAACCAAACTCATAGTGCACTCTTTGTTTTCACTACATTTATAATGTAACAAATCTGTATGTATAAGAGTTTAGAATACTATATCCAAAAATGTATTAATGGCCATTATTTTTTTATGAATGATCATTAGCCTTTTATGAAGTATATGTAGCTTGTACCATGGTAGACACAGTACAGTCATACAAGAGCAAAGTAACTTTAAAAAAAACAGAAGAGAAAGCATTTCGTCACATACCTAATGTAAATAGCAGTAAAGCCCTGGTACACTTCATCAGCATGTCAACATTCATCTGTAATATTGGAATTGTACACAGAAAAAATAAAACAAAAATTACTATTTGTTGCATACATTATTAGTAATAACAATACAAATCATTTAGTACCTTTTATTATCAGACTTGTATGCAAGTAGAAGTCAAATTCTTATTAATAAAGCAGGCAAAATGTAAGGATTTGAAAATACAAAAACATCTTGTGGTTTATGTTGTGTTTGATTCTTTGGTTTGTAAAGTGACATGCACTGGTGCTTATTATAAAATAAAGTAAATATTGATATATTTGTTATATGCTGCTGAGAAGGTTTTGTTTTTTATGAAGTATGTGTACTGGTGCACTTATTGCCAGTGTAGTGGGACACTTTGAGTTTTTTAATACTTGGTGGCATGTCGAAAAATGATGCACAAATACTTGAATTTCAGTTGTCCACAGTGTTCCATGATACAGCTTTCACAAACTAGGGTATAACATTACGTATCTGGGTGGTAAAAAAAAAAAAAACAGCTTACTAAATGTGACAAAACAAATTTCAATTATGCAAGAACAAGGCAAAACAGAAAATCAAAAATGTACAAGCATAGAATACTGAATTCATTATGTTTTTAGACGTTAAGTCGTTCATTTGTTTAGTTTAGGTCTGCATTGTAGTCTATTTCCAGCTTAGCCTTACTTGTTGGAGAAAAAAAACAGTTTTAAAGTATGTTTTGTAGTTAACTGAATGCTAGCAGAATTACATCACCCAGTCTTGAATAAAGCATGCTCAAGTCATTAACCCATCCACTATGCTTGATGGTTGTAGTAAGGTTTTCTGCTCAAAAGTGGTTCATGATTTCTGTCAAACATCATGTTTTACAATACTTCTAAATTCTTCTTGTACCTGTTATTACTAATCTTCTTTTACCAATTTTGTGGGACCCCGTTATTCAAAAAAGGCATGTATTTCATTCAATACTGTATGTGATTAGCAGATGAAACACTACACTCTAACTGTGTTGGATTAATCAGCATTAATCTAAATCTAATCATCAATTTTGTGAGGTGGGTGGCATGGTGGCACAGTGGTAGTGCTGCTGCCTTGCAGTTAGGAGACCTGGGTTAGCTTCCTGGGTCCTCCCTGTGTGGAGTTTGCATGTTCTCCCCATGTTTGTGTGGGTTTCCTCCCACAGTCCAAAGACATGCAGGTTAGGTGGATTGGCAATTGTAAATTAGCCCTAGTGTTTGCTTTGTGTGTGTCCTGCAGTGGGTTGGCACCCTGCCTGGGATTGGATCCTGACTTGTGCCCTGTGTTGGCTAGGATTGGCGCCTGTGTTAGGATTCGGATGGGTGGATATTTGAGAGGTTGATTATAATTTCATTACTTAAACATGATTTTTTTGTCATCATGGGGCTGCAGAAAGACACAGCCAGTGTTAATCTATTCAAAAGCAAGACAAGAACCAAAACTGTCTAAATAAGTCTGTTGCAGGGCAAAATTGTACATAGACACATTTACATTTACTTATGCTAACATCAAGGAAACTTCAACCTACTGACTAAATC
The DNA here is from genome assembly GCA_026402145.1 of Polypterus bichir lapradei. NCBI lineage: Eukaryota > Metazoa > Chordata > Cladistia > Polypteriformes > Polypteridae > Polypterus > Polypterus bichir. The sequence goes on along the minus strand of JANRMT010062793.1, from coordinate 16,930,346 downwards.
AACAGAGGCATTGTCTCTGAACTCTGTATCCAGATTATTGGAGCTGTCAGTCAGCAACAGATATATAACTTAAGCTAAATTTTAATGAAAGCAGCAGATTTACAAATTCAGTGTGTAAGATGTATTCTGTTGTAAACTTTGACCACCTACCATCAAATAGTTTTAATACAATCCTAGAGAAAGTAAAAAGTAAAAAAAAAGGTTTATCCCTAACTCTGAAGAAAACTCAGAAAAGCATGTGAAATAATGTAGATTCAGTGCATAAAGTACTAAAGTTATTCCAGTGCATATTATAGTGGCAGTTGGTTTTTGTTAAACAATTGTCATAATGACTGCAGTGGGCTGGCGCCCTGCCCAGGGTTTGTTCCTGCCTTGCACCCTGTGCTGGCTGGGATTGGCTCCAGCTTACCCCCATGACCCTGTGTTAGGATATAGCAGAATGGAGAATGACTTACTAACTTAATTCTCATAATGAATATTTATGTCACTTCTTAATAACTTCATATTATATATTCCTTTATTCTTGCAATCAAGTACAAACAAGTGGGGTTTCTGATTTAGTTTAAACCCTTGCAACGCTGGTTTGAGAATTGTATGCAGTGTTACATTACATCACTCCTGATGTATATTGGCCTATATTAAGTTTCTGTAGTTCAAAGTGTAACATTTCAATTAATGTAAACAAAAGGCATACTACTCTTATATTAGAATAAATTGTCATGGGTGTATATCTTATTAAAATTAAATGAATTATTTTAAATGATTTGAGGCTGCTGGGATTGTATTTGTCTCTCTGCAAAACTAAAATTAAATTGATTCAGAAAACATATATAAATGGATGGACCTTGTGGACCAGAGATTCCACCACAATATACAGTAGTGCATGTCCTCATTTACTGGAGTCTAACTTATTTAGAGCATTTAATAATTACCAATGTAACTTAACACATTAAAGGTCTTCAAGAATTGATTTAGGAGAAGAACTTAGTTAAGCAAGAGCTTAATGTAATATCCACAAAAAATATTTTGTGGTGCCTTTAAGAAGCATGCTTTTACTTCAATTTTATCTTACTGCAAAACAGTATCATGAAATTCTTCAAATGCATAATTATTACACAGAAAAAGCAAAGGATCTTGTACCTCACTTGATTTATTGCAAATAATTACTATTCCTGTTGATGGTCTGGTTTTGCGATTATTAGCACTATTTATTCACAGATACAGGAGACTGGGCTAGAAAATTTTTGCATGGTTGGCAAACATCTCACATTTATTTTATTCCTTTCATAATTCTTTCACCACTCAACTTTTTTAGTTCCAAGGAATTTTTTTGCCCTTTATTTTCTCTGCATAATTAATTTTAAAACATGCATTATGTTACCTTTGTAATGGGTCACACAGAAGTTAGTGTTGCTGTTTCACAGGTCCAGGAAATTGAATTCAATCTGATCTTGGTCACTGGCAGTTTGGAATGTGAGTATTCTCTTTCGAGCTACATATATTTTTCTCTGGATATTCTTATGAATCCCAAAGACATGTTGGTTAGATTTATTTACAGATCTAAACTGGCCAAACAATACTTTTAATGAATTTGTCTAACAATAGACTAGCAGCCAGGTTGATTCCTGCTTGTCTCACCACAACCCATAAAGTGGGTTACACGGCTTCAATAAATAGAATAAATGTTATCAATTTACTATCAAGGGTCTCATCCCACAACACTTGCTGAAGTAAAAGCAGGTAAAAGGCCTAAACTATCATAGCAAACTATTAATCATTTTTTTTCTCCAGGAAACTATTTCTACAATGATTCACATAAAACTAAAATAGTAGAGGCAATCTATGATCACATCTTACTGAGCAAACTTTTCACAAAGATAATTTACTTTCTTCTGTTTTCTTTATTATGTCTACTACAAGGGTTTAAAAATGAGCCCTGATGCTCCTCTGTAGACTACTGGTGCTCATCTTTGTAGCCAACAATGGCAGCAGGTTTTGACTGAATTAAGTCTTTAATGGAGCTACTTACTTAACTGACCTGTATTTATTAGTCTTTGAATTTTTTAGGTAACCCTAAAATGCCACTGCAGTATTTGATTTATTTTCTCACAAAAATGTAGTCAAAAGCAGCCAGTTTGTTGATTTGCTTATTAAAATTTAAAGGCCAGGATGTTCTTAGTTGTTTTGTTTCACATCTTGACAAACCTATTGGTGGGTTTTCTTAAATCTTTTGATAGTTAGTATTGATTGTTTGTTGTAATACAATAGTTTCTTTATTTCCACAGCAATTATATAAAATACAGTAGTCTTATTTTGAAATGTATACACTTTTACCATGCAACCTGGGTGCTCCTTACATCAATAAATACCTTTTAAATTCCTAACATTTTCTTAACTATTATCAAAATGAAATTGTGAGTAAAATGCTTGCTAAAAGAAGAAATACTTATATATAAAGGTCACAATCAGCTGTCAATGGAATCATTTAAAACCAGATCAGTCTTTGACTATAATTCACATCCCTTCTGAAATATTGCTGAGGAAAACCACATCATAACACTCTATAAATCATTTAACAATTTTCCATTTCAGAGCCTATCCAGACCTCTGTTTCAACAGAAATCAGTTTCGGTTGGGGTGCTGTTCTTGGTCTGGCATAATCATTTGCCATATTCTTATGGTCCTTATGTAAAGCATACATTTATATTTTTCCACTTACCTTAATGTTTGTATCTGTCACTCAAAATTCAATTCAGGTGTATTATAAGATGCAGTAGAATCAGGCCCAAGTGAAAAGCAGCTTCAGCTGCAGTATGCCATGAAGCAGCCTCTGCCAGCAGCAGGGGCAAAAATAATATGGAAAGGGGATCTGAAGGCCTTTAAGTAAGGCAGGAAATTTACTTTGATATGGTGAGAGAGATAATCTATGAATGCTACGTCAGTACACAATAGTGCTGAAATGTCCTGTTGGCAACCAGTGTTATGTTAATTGCCAGAAGGAAATTGTGGAAGGAAATAGGATAACACAAAAATTGACAGTTTTTCTTTAAAGCTTTCTTCTTAGGGGTGGAGGGTGAGAAAAACAACTTGAACACTGCAAAAATAAGATATCAGAAATTATTATGTGCATTGCCAATTTGAAGGACAGTGGCAATATGTGTGGCATATTGCAGGCTTTGATAATTGTGAAAGAAAATCAGTGTGATGATATTTGAATATCTTGAAAGAGGTAATGAAACTGTTGAAAATAATCTATTAATCTACAAGCATTTAAACCTTTGTCCAATGGAAGATGGTTAAAATATGAAAAACTGTGCTTTAAAAGGAGCAGAGTTTTTTGGTTTAGTTTATATCTCATTGAAAAGTTCACAACACAGTCAGTGCCAGATTTATATATAAAGCTTCGAGTCCCCTTGTTAAACAAAGGTGCATACCTAAACAGGAATTTGGGCCAGCACAAAAAAAATTGAAAGCATTCACCGATCAGACATAACATTAAAACCAATGATAGGCGAAGTAAATAACTTTATCTCATTAAAATAGCACCTGGAAAGGGTGAATTAAATTAGGTACCAAGTAAACAGTCAGTTCTTGAAGGCAGTGTGCTGGAAGAAGAAAAAAAAAAATGGGCAAGGATCTGAATGACATCGTCAAGGGGCAAATTATCATAGCTGAACAAATGTGCTAGAGCATCTCCAAAAGAGTCTTGGGGGTGTTCCCACAATACAGTGGTTAATACCTACTGAAAGTAGTCCAAAGAAGGATAAAGTCATGGGCACCCAAATCTCATTGGTGTACGTGGGGAGTCTGATCTCACAGCTCTGTATACAGAGCTGCATAGCCACAGATCTGTCGGAGTGCCCAAGCCTACCCTTGTCCTCCACCGAAAGCGCCTACAATTCACATGTGAACATCAGAACTGAACCATGGAGCAATGGAAAAAGGCTGTCTGGTCTGATGAATAACATTTTCTTTTAGATAATGTGGATGGCCAGGTGTGTGTGTGTGTGTGTGTGTGTGTGTGTTTAACTGGAGAAGAGATAGGAATAGGATGCTCCATGGGAAGAAGGCAAGCTGCTGGAGGCAGTGTGATGCTCTGGGCAATGTTCTGCTTAGAAATATTGGGTCTTGGTGCTCATGGAGATGTTACTTTGACATCTACCACCTACCTAAAAATTGCTGCAGACCACATGGAAAAGATGTGTTCATGAAAATAGAGTTCCTTGATGGCAATGGTCTCTTTCAGCATGATAATGCACACTGTCATACTACAGAAATTGTTCAGGTATGGTTTGTGGAAAATGGCAAAGAATTGAAGGTGTTGACCTGGCCTCTAAATTCCCCAGATCTTAATCCAATTGAGCATATGTGGGGGGTGGTGCTGGAAAAACACGTCCAATCCATGGAGGCCTCACTTTGCAACGTACAGGTTTTTTGAGACAGATACCACAGGAAACCTTCAGAGGTCTTGTGGAGTCCAGGCCTCATTTGATCAGAGCTGTTTTGGTGACACAAGGGGTCCTACACAATATTAGGCTTGTGGTTTCAACAATGTGGCTGATCATTGCCTTTTAATGATGTAAAAGCATGATATTTAAAGTGAAAACTATACATTATTTTCAAATTCATGCATTTACTTATAACATATTTAAAATTAATATACAAATAAAAAGCTTTTTTAGCTTATGCCTAAATAGACATTAAACACAGTACACATTTAACTAAAGATCATTTCTGGTGATTAAATATTTATTATTATTGCAAATGGTGTGTTAAGTGTATTATATTTTCATGCACACATCTTTAAAAAAAGAAAAAGGGAGAGAAACTGTGTGTCTAGACTCTGTACATTCTCATTTATGTTCATGTGTATCTCCAGTTTTCCTTTAATATCACAAACACATTAAGCTTAGATTAATTAATTACTCCAGTGGGGAGGTCAGGGGTTTAAGTGGGCTGCTTTTTGCCTTTAATTTTTTATTCCATATTTTGATGTAGACACTGTCCAGTAGCACTAGCCTCTCAACACCAACAAAATACAAAAAGAGAAATGAGAATTGTCAGTTAAACATAGCACTAAGTAACATTTTCAAATCTGTTTAATTCAGATTTACAGCCACTGGAGCCAGAGCCTAACCTAGGACCAGTAATCTGTCTGTCTTTGAGTATCTATATATATAATTCACTAAGGCAAGACACCCATGGAAAGGCAAGACACCCATGGAAAGCACGCTGGAAGGGGTGTGGATTCACTAAGCTGCCGACAAGTAAGACGCCCATGGCGCACGCAGGAAGGAGCCACGCCCACCAACTCTAAGACAAATTGGATACGACGACAACTCGCAGAACCACGCCCACCAACTCGGACGCGATGACACAGGAAAAACGGCGTCATTTATGTTCATCTGTCGTAGAGTCCACATGCACCTCTGAGCTATGTTGACTGTTCATAAAGGCATGTTTCTCGTGAAAGTGAATCGCTATATGCAGCGTGTAAAACAGTTTGCGAGGGGTATCCCACGGAATCCTTAAAACAATCTTTTAAAACTGAGGTTAAAACACAATGAAGGAAGCAGTCTTTAAAAACCAATAAGCCCTGTGCCTCTGTTTCATTACCGTCTCACCTGCTTCAACAATGCAGGCCCTGCAACAGTCGAGACGCTCTCTCAGCAGCTGACCTTCTCTGTGCCTGACCGGTTCACACAGAGGCAGCGCGAGAGAAAGCCGTGCACACACACAGGCAGCGCCAGAGACAGACAGAGGCACACACACAGGCAGCTGGTGGGCGGGTCTCCTTGAATTTCTCTTGCGAGCGGGCACAGGACCAGGCGGTGTGTATGCTTCGAGAACGAGGGTGGACGCGGCAGGACTATCTATGTTTGTCACGGATGTAAATCGCTGTATGCGGCATGTAAAACAGTTTGTTTGTCGCGAATGTGAATTGCTGTATGCAGCGTGTAAAACAGTTTCTGAGGGGTTTCCCATGCGTCTTCTTCACTCACGGACAATTATATGTTACTCTCTCCAGAGTTCCATCTTTTCATTCACTTTCTGTTGTATCCTCAAACCCTCCCTTTTTAGACAACTGTGTCTTTCCAGAAGTGTTCAACCATCAATAAATAATTATGCTGCGTTTGTTATGCCGCGGGTTCACTATTATGTTGTATTTTGCTCTCTCCAGAGTTCCATCTTTTCATTCACTTACTGTTGTATTCTCACACCAACCCGTTTTAGACAACCTTGTCTTTCCAGAAGTGTTTAGCATTCAATAAATAATTATGCATGAGATTGAGCGTGTGTCTACCCGGCACAGAGAGTCGTGGGTAAGCCGTTGAACCCCATTCGGGCTGCAAACCGTGGAATTCCCACTAAGTGCGACTCATACGCTCCCACTGGTTACGTCCCTACCCTTTGTACACACCCCCCTCCCACCTCAGTACTACCGTGGTCGGGTGTCTTGGTGGATTATATATAGAAAAGCAGCCAAAACCACACAGAGCAATGAAAAGTCTACGTGAGTCACAGGTGCATCTGGACAGTGCAAAGACGACAACGACTCAAGTGACGAGTTGGAGGTGGGCACATGAGCAGGCAGTGCATATTGAACGAGAAATCAGCAGACTAGCATGACAGAGGGAGTGGGATGGACGTTCTTCTCCTCTCCTCCCGTTCCACCCTCCACGCTTGAGCGCCGTGCACCCCCATCCCTCCGTCTGGCAGGAGAAGGCGCGATGGTAGTCCGCCAGTTTTTAGTCACGGACAATTGTGTGTTGGTTCGTTCCGTGCATTGTTACAATGTTACTTTTCTTGCTGATTTATTACATTACTGATTTTCCAAATGTTAATTTTCTCCCTGTGCTTAAAAATCATTAAAAAACCGGCCTGATTATGCGGCGTATGGTACGCCGCGGGTTGGCTGGTTAAACATAAAAATGTGTGTATAGATCTTTAGAAAATGGCAAATAATTTTGATGCTTTTAACATGTGAACATTACATTTCAGGAAATTGCTTGAAATACTGTTTCATTCCTCCAACAACATTTAACTTTGGGGTTAATAAGAATACAGCATTTAAACATTGGCAAATGGAGAGATGTTTGAGAAAGCAGCAACCTTATTTAACCTTTATACTACCTTGATGCAGAATGCAAGGAGATAAATACCTTTATCCATGAATCTGTATTAGTTTTTCCTTTTAAATTCTCAATATTGTCATAAATCAGTAATGGATTTGTTTCTTGAAATACCTCCATTCAGTTACTTAATCTTTATCATAGTGCTTGGTCCATTGTAACAGCATCAGGTTTAAAGGAGAAGAGTTGAGTTCTGGTCTTTTTATTCAGCAGTAACCAAAGTCTATCCTGGCAGAAATAAGAAAAAAGTGAGACTCAATCATAAATGTGTTGTCAGTCCATTGTAGTGTACAGGTATGCATAAAGCCACACAGGAAAACTTTAGAGTCACCAATTCAATTTTATAATGTCAAAGAATACCCTGACAAACATAAAAAAGATAGAATCTCATGTTGAATGGTTAAATTAAAGTGGCAAAGTAACAGCTTTTTTCAGCTCCTCCAAGCATAATGAGATTTAATGGGTGTAAAAATGCTAAATGGCACACACAGAAACTATTGTTATTCTACGGAGGGATGGATTGCTTCTCTTCTTCTGTTGTAAAATTACATTTAGAGATAAGTAAAGTAAAATATATCCACAGTCTAAAAATGTAAGGAATTCAAGGGTTTTACATATAAATATAGCTTTGTCCAAGGCAGATGCTAAACTAGGAGCAACACGCATATTTCAAAGCTGGGCAAATTAAATAAAGGCTGTTTTTAGAAACAAAACATTATAGATGTTTTTTGTTGTTGGTTAATTGAATAGATTAAAAGAGAAAACACTGTACAAATGGAAATGCTTTTATAAGTTATTATTACTGTAAGAGAACATAATGCCTCACAACTTTTATAATTAATAAAGTTTAAACAGCACATGCACAGTAATGCACAGTTTTGTCTGCATAGGCTTGGTGCCATTGATGAAAGCACAGTCATTGGGTCAAAACATAGTCAGTGAAAAAAGATGTCAAGTTAGGAATATGTGGTCCTGCATATTACAGAACTATTCTTTATTTAGTGGAATCTTTTTCCAAGAAGATTTATGGGTAAGTGTGCGTGTGTCAGTGTGCATGCCTTGCAGTTGATTGCTGTATATTTTCTATAATACAGCTAAATACTACTTGTGGCTAGCATCTCAATTATAAGAGATTATTTAGCTTATTCACATTGACATACAGTAAATGGCTTATCAAAATTAAATAACGTCAGAGGACAGTTGAATATAAGTTTAAATGAACAGCAAAGTGATGCAGTCTTAATGAAAGGGGACAGCATGTTCTTTGTAAGAATGTTTCAGAGCTGAATGAAGCAGGCGTATTACCACCCCATCATAGCATTAGGGCACACTAGAAAATGTGGGACCTTTCATCTATTAAAAAAAATTTGCACTTAATGTTTCTACACTTCAACTTCAACGATCTACCTAGTCTGCCGCAATAGAGAAAGATTTTAAGAAAAATGAAGATGAACTAGTAGGTGAAAGAGCCAAAAACAAAGTTAAAATTCGGGTGGAAGTCAAAACTAGATAGTTAATGTAAATATTTACCAAATCCTAGGCACTAATTATACAAATAGTAACCAAAAACATAAGCAGAAATAAATGTCCTAAGCTTCTTTAACTAAATTTCACACAATGCAGCACATAAGAACCTTTTTCTGTTTAAACAATCTTGTCCTTCATAATGCTGACCTTTATATAGTTACACTGATGATGTCACCATGTGTGACCACACCCCAAGTGACAGGACATTGTAGCACAGTACAACCACAAAATGACAGCACACATAGAAAAGAACAAAATGGCATCCAAGAAAATCTTAATCAAACATGATATAAAGTAAACCTAGTGAAGAACAAATGGTATTTAGAAAATATTAATATTTTCATATTCTACTATTTTTAAAACCCTGAAAAATAAATTTGATATTAAAAACTGGTAACACTTTATAATAACTGCACACTATGAAACATTAGTTAAGCATGACTAAATACTTTGTTCATCATTTAGAAAGCATCGCTTCCACATTAATTGGCATTAGCAACCACTTTATAAATGCCATTATAAATGCTTTAGTACTGATTCTTTGAAAAATATTAATTATTAGTTAATTGATCATTAATAAAGCATCGTAAATGCAGTTATCAAAGACATTATAAATATGCTTTGTGATCAGTACTAAAGCATTTATAATGGCATTTATAAAGTGGTTGCTAATGCCAATTAATGTGGAAGTGATGCTTTCTAAATGATGAACAAAGTATTTAGTCATGCTTAACTAATGCCTCATAGTGTGCAGTTATTATAAAGTGTTACCTAAAAAGTTACAAAAGAAACATTTATTATAACAATAACAGTACAGAAACTGTAATAATGAGGCTGCAAATCATGCAAGTCATGCAAACTACTACATTTTAGCTGTTAAGATAAGACTAATAGTTTAAAATAGTGTACTGTAGGTAGCTATAAATGGGGAGAGAAAAGTGACAAAGGACAAGAATAGCTTTTAAACATAACAGATCACAAATTGAATCTGCTTTAAAAAATTGGTGTAAAGTTGGACAAGTTTACTTGGTTGATTCAAGATGGATGAATGACATCCAAATCAAAAAGTTATAGTAGGAAACGGCTCCTGCAACCTTTGATTATGTTAAGCATGCAGTTTCTTCTGTATTTGTCTCCAGATATCTCACTGAGTTGTCAAAGACAGTATTGAGAATATTAAATGATGGAAAAAATGGAACAATTTTCCATTTGACATTAAATCTACACAATAAAGTGTGCAGAAAGTGAAAGGATCTGAATATTTTCTGAAACCACTGTATTAGTATATCCATTTTTATTGTAATAGTTAAGTATGAAACACTTTTTATTTGCATTTTAATTTCTATAATTTTTTTACATATTCATTTGCCAAAAACATTTTCACTGGGTTTTATGATATTGTTTTTTAATCAGTTATATTTTTATTACATGACCAAATTGCTTCCTATATATTGCTTGGCATTTCTCATATTTCCTTGATGGATTCAGTGACTGAAAAAAGCACACTTAAATTTGACAAAGTGGTCTTCATATTATTACTCACAAAACAATTAAAATGGAAAAAGGCACAGCAGAGAAGAAAGCTGGCAACGCAGTATGGTAAAATGAGCCAAGAAACACATTGAGATTTCTTGCCATTGGCTTATAAGGCAAAATCTACTCACATGAAATAAACCTTTTCGATAAATTACCATCTTTGTGCAAATATAATAGCTTATACAGACCTGAAATAATGTATTTGAGTAACTTAACTCAAAATCCTGAATAGAATTAAGAATAGGTGGGTGAACAAAAAACAACTACCAAAATCAAAGCAGCACTGGAACCATGTAATTGTATAGGACTGTCCCATTATATAAAATTGAAGTTAGCCTTTGATCAATACATTACAATGAAAATCCGTTGCCCTCTAGGAGCAAAGTGAATACATTTGCTACATGCTATGTGTAATTTGAGTAGGTTGTCAGTGGCGTGTTGCTTAAGGCTTTGGACTTCAAACCCTGAAGTTGAAGGTTTGAATCCCACCACTGGCATTGTGTGACCCTGAGCAAGTCACTTCACCCGCTTGTGATCCAGTTGGAAAAAAAAAAAAAAAAAGAAATGTAACCAATGGTATCTCAAATGTCATAAGTGGCTTTGGATAAAAGCATCAACCAAATAAATAAACGTACATATACTACATTAAAGACTATTAATAGAATATGACAAAGAGTGGTAATGATATTCATCATAGTTGGAATATTACTCTGCTTGAAAGTGTATGGCAATCCATTGGATTTACTGTATATGTATAACTAGAGATTCCACACGAATTTGAGTGTATTTTCATAAGTGCTCAATAGCAATTTGCATTGTAGTTATTTTGCAAAGCAGTTTCTTTATTGATCCCTCCATAAAGAAATTGTTACAGAGGACTTTTTAAATATAAATAAAACACACAGAAATGAAATGTATTTACAGGTAACTGATTACTTTTACATAACAAAACAATCAAAAAGAAAAAAAGGGCTACTGATCATATAGATTTCTTTATTTGTTTTTCATCCATTTGACTAAACTAAGCTTAAACATAGGACCAATATTTTTATACTGCATCTTCTCCACAAACCCAGCAAATCCAGCAGCTGGTGTTGCATCACTTTCTGCTACATTTTTTGAGAAATCCTTTGATGATCCTGTACTTCCCTGTCTAGCACTAATCTATTATCAGTGCAGTTTCCTCTTCAGGATGCCCATTAAACAGCTTGTACCATCTTGAAAGGAGAGATAAAATAAAAATGACTGATCTGCATTGTTCTTTTGACTGTAACATGACTAAATGCAATTGTTTTGAAGGAAGCAGTTATGAAAGCAACAATGATTTTAAGATAATATTCTTTTTTTATGCCAGTGGCTAAATGTACTAAGGAGAACATATCACACGTGAATAGGAGGGCATGAATGGACTTAACACACCACACATTTTAGTTTTACAGGGTGTCCAATGCAAGTATTGTATATGTTCAGATATGCACATGTGCAGCCTGTTAGATTAACTGTTACATCAAAAGAATTCTCGTTTGAATATTTGGATCTAAAACTCATCACATTCTGGCCACTGTTTTGTATCACTTTGCAAAATGCAATGGGACATTTTTAACCTATCTGGGTTGATTGTAACTCAGCCAAGCTGTCTTTCTCTTTCATCATTTTACAATGATATTCCTACCCAGACACTTTTTTGACTCCTTTTGATTTACTGGCCTGGTCTGAATATTTGGCCATTCCATAAATTAATTAATTCCATAAATAGTGATTGGTTATATTTTTGTATTAATTTTATATAATTTTGTCTTCATCCATCAATGAAATCCAACACTTGTGTAATTTGGAGGGGAGACCAAATGGATCCTGGGAATTACAAGACAAAAAATTTTAGTCCTATAGCATGCAAAACTATGGAAAACATAAGCTAGAAAAGTACCTGTATGAAAATAGTACACTAACTAAAAGACAGCAATGGTATATGAGAAAAAAATCAAAACAGTATATTACATTTTGAGCAGGCCCATTAAATAGTTGACAAAAGAAACTATACAATATAGAATAATTTACTTAAAGTTTTAAAAAACCTTTGATGCAATTCCACACCAAAGATTAACTTTGAAAATAGAAGCAATTGGCATCAGAAGTAACCTGCAAAACTGAATCTCAAGTTAACCAGCAGGATACAGACAGTACAGACAAGATAATGCTTTACATGGATTGAGGCCATAGGTGGAGACCCTGTGGGGTCTGTCTTTGATTTATATTAACTACACAGATTTTAGTATAGTTAGTAAATGTGTGAAATTCACAGTTCTTACTAAAACTGGAGGAATAACAGTCACTGAGGAGCAAGCACAATCAATTAAAAAAGATTTGGACAAGGTTCAGATCTGAGGGAACACTTGCAGTTTAATATGAAACAGCGCAACAAGTGCTAGACATGGGCAAAAGAAATGTTAATTGTAAATATAACATGGGAGACATTGTCTTCAAGGTAGCAACCACCGAGATGGACTTTAGGGTTTACATTGACACAACGTTTTCATCATCTAAGCAATGCACAAAAGCTATTAAGAATGTAAATAACATGTGATATCATAAAAACTGTTTAATATAAATCAAGGGATGTTATGTTCAGACTATGTAATTCATTAGTGAGATCACATCTAGACGTCCAGTTCTGGTCACCATGCTACAAAAAAAAAAAACCATAGTAGCACTTGAAACTGTGCAGAAATGAACAACCAAGTGCATCCCAGTACTTAAGGACATGTTGTACTCCAGCATACTCAAAGAATTAAACCTGTTTAGTCTCAGCAGACGGGATCTAATCCATGTTTTCAAATTTCTCAAATTGGTATAGTTGGTCCGGCAGAATTCTTTCACCCAAAAGTGAATCACATGCTAGAGGACACCAATGAAAATTAAGGAGAAGGGCATTTAAAACTAAATCCAGGAAGCACCTCTTTACTCAAAGAGTCGTAGGAGTCTTGGAATAATCTACCAAGTCATGTAGCTAAAGCAGAAACCTTGACAACCTTTAACTCTAAAATCCCTGAAGCCTACAAAGATATTTGTAATGTCGGGCCGCCTTAAATTCCCTTGCACCTCCTCATCTGCATTTTTTATTATTATTATTATTATTATATAATAGTAATAATAAGCAGCTCACTACTCAAAATGGTAAATGTGGGGAGGACCCGGGATCAAACCCACAACCTCTTGATTGCGAGACAGCAGTTCTTACCTCTGCAGCAGCCAAGCGGAAATGTCTACTTTGTATTGACTGATATTTGGGCTTCAGCTTTTACTCATTGACTGCAACATGTAAATTGAACAATTTCTTTTTCTTCAGTTATATTCTTGAATAAAAGCACACTTATTTTGTTATACATTTTGTGAAAGTGTTTATTTGATAATTGAACTTCATTATACACTTGACATTAATTAATATCTTTTGTGTGTGCATCTGATGTTCACCTTACGGGCTCATCAGAGGTTAGCACCACCACTCAGGGACTGATGGTATCATCTCCTTTTTTTCCCACAGCCATGAGAAACCACCCATTAAGGGCAACAAACTCCACCCCTTCCAGTCCCTCACTATAAAGATGAGCAGCTCCCGGCATAGGTCCTCTCATTCTTGAGAGAGCAGCCTGCATAATGGAGCTCCTGGCCAAGTATTGACCAGAACCCAAATGAATATTTTGCTTTCTTATTTTATGTTTTGTTATTATACTATGTGCAATCTGTTGCTTCTCCCATCATGATCCTGCCGCCCAAGTAATGAAGCACAGAAACAGACACTGATACAATAGGCCCAAGATAAATCAGTGGCAAAAAGAGCGACAGGGCCCTAAATGTTGCCAATGCCAAACAAAAGCAATAATGCTAAAAACTGAAGGACACTATCCTATTGACCTACTAAGTACATTAGTCTTTGTTCCTCTTTATGCTGGAAAAGTAAATCGATGCAACCTTTATAAAGCTGGGGGTCTCTTTTTCTTTCTTTACAGAAGTAAATATTTTACCCAACACAAAATTTTAATTGGTATAATTGAATAATAATTGAACAAGGTTACTAAAACATGGCTTCGTTAATAATGATTTTAGTACTGTTCAATACTAATGGGACTGTAAAGGGTGTTAATATAGTAATAGGCTTAGTCAAGAAGTTTGAAGTATAAATGCAAAAGACTGAATAATTTACTATTTTTCTACCATTCCTTTTTTTGTACATAATTGTAATGATTGTGGATCATTTGTTCCCTGCAGAATTCATTTCCATACATGTTTAATAATTTGGATCACCATTTTGCGTGTTTTTGCATGGGCACAGCCTGTCACGTCACACAGCAATCAGGTGACATATTATGTATTATGCAACCCCCACCTACAGTGGCTTGCAAAAGTATTCGGCCCCCTTGAACTTTTCCACATTTTGTCACATTACAGCCACAAACATGAATCAATTTTATTGGAATTCCACGTGAAAGACCAATACAAAGTGGTGTGTTCAGAGTGATGTGCAGTGTATATAAGAAAGCAGTTTACAAATGTTATCACCTGCTCTTTGGTGTGAGGACATTGTTGCATATTTTGGCCATCTACCCATTACACAAAACCATCAAACAATAGGAGCGCAAAAGACTGTTAAAGAAAAATAATAAGTATATTGAAAGAAAGAAAAGTTTACAAGCTTAGACAATATACCTCAAGATAACAAACTGTTGTGGATCAAGGGAGGTCTCTTCTGATTTCGTACTTTAACAACCTTTAAATGCTGAGTTCATGCCAACTTTTAACCCTTTTCATTATAAAACATTTTAAATACAGTATGTACAAAATCAAGATAAATCTTACCCAGTACACATAATATCAAAAAACTGTATGACAATAATTACTAACACTGAGTAATAACTAAAAACCAGTAGATAAAATGGAGGCCTCTAACAATCTCTGATGTGAAAATGAAAAAATAGCATCCTCTCTGAAACAAAATTATAACAAATTACACCGTTCTTGTCCTCCAGACTCTAACTACTTCAGAAAAAATATTTTCACTCTGCTGTGAAAACTCATTAGCCAAAAAGAAACATTGAGCAATCATTTATGTTGGCATAAGATAAAGGCATGCATCATCAAGCTTAGTTCAAAAAAGGCTTGTCTTGCAAGATGTCTGACGATTTGATCATTTGTGGTAAAGTACCTTATTGAAAAAGTAATCTTTCTGACCCAGGTGTGGATTCTTTTGGAAAAATACAAAAACGACACTTTTTATTAATCATCAGCACACAAACTGTGTGTCAACCTTCCATCCTTTCATTTTGTAATATTTTAAATGTTTCAAACCAGTGATGGCTGCTGAAAAAAATTTTGGCAGGTACATAGTTTTTGGTGGGACAAACTGAAACAGCACTGCATAGCTGAGGAGGACAGAAAAGAAAAAACACATACACAAACTGCAATGTTTTCTACACACAGATCACTTTGAGTAGTAACAAAAGCGCTACATAAATGTAGATTTTATGAAATAAATAACATAAATAGCACAGCATTGAATTGCTTCTGTAATTACTCATCATGGATATTTTTAATGCGTATAGTTGCAGGAGCTGTAGAATGCCTAGTAAAATAAGATGCTTTGTTATCAAGGCAACTGTTGTTAGATTACAGATTTAAGCACCACAGTGTTCTCAACCTTTTTAATGCATGGTTTGAAGAAGTGATCACTTACATAAAATAACTCTAAAAACAGCATTAAAAACTCAGGAATATAAAAGTCTCAGGAACTGATCTCCTTGCAAATAATACACACACAAAGACCTGCCATTTCTGTATTCATAGTTAGCTTACCGTTTGTCATAACAAGAGCTGGAAAAAGTCAATGTGCAAGCTCATCCTTGATCACTTGCCCTCTGCTGAATTCTTAAGTCAAATCTGTCCAGTCCAAGGTCCTTTATCTTCTTTTTTTCTTCAAGTGAACAGCTTATGAAGGGGTATTTCATTAAAGAAATAACCTAATTTTCCGTGATTTCTTAAGTTCCTGTTGAAGTTGACATTTTCTTAAAGTTACACTCGCTCATCTGTAGTTACGTAACGTTAAAGGCGGGTGTGTGAACTGTGAACCATTGACGTCAACATGACATAATGTGTTAACAATTGTCCAATCACGTTAGACAAAAATACTTAAAATAATATTAATTCACTGCCAATAGATGTTGGAGTATCTGGGGCTCACAGAGCTCCATCCCCAGAAAAATCTGAAAGCAACCAATTAAAGAGCAGCCTCAGTCACCAGATTGCCAAAAGATCAAGGACTTACATAGACTCTAATTTGGCTGGTGTCCTTCACTCTGGAAATATGGGTATTCATACAGAATTATTTTTTATTCACACAGGAATTAAACAAATACAAGTCAGAATAAATTTTTAATGGATGTTGGTATGAGCTGAAACCAGGCACATTGTGCAAATAAACAAATTTATTTCATGATTATTTTTTTAAATATTTGGAAGGGTGTCACCCCTCATTAAAAACCACCACTGTTTCAAACAATATAACAGCATTAGAATATGACTCCACACTCTTTCACAGCACTGACAATATCGAATTTAAAAATATAAGTGGCTGAAAAGACTGTATGTAAAAACAACATCTATATGGCAACTGCTGCAAACAAAAAGTCAAACAATAACTCACTGTGAAAGACTGCAACACAAAAGCAGATCTCAAATATCTACAGTACACAATAGTCTTTCCTCAATTAAACTGGAAAGTTTCTTTTTAAAGTGTTTTATCCATAAACTCAAACAACATGATTACCACTCTGCCACATGATTTGCACTCTTCTTAAATATGGTCCAGGTTAGCTCCACACTCCCTGGTACTCCTAGGAGTCTTTGCAAACCAAGACCATCAATAATCACAGACCAAGATAAGCTGGGCGAATTAGGACACACACTTATAGCAAAAGGTAAGTTGTTTTATTATAAATCCAATCAAAATATCAAAGTGTCAATAGTGCAGTGCTTTAACTCAATAAATACATAATCTTTAATAAAAATTCAGTACATGTTGAGGTTAAAAAAACTAGTCAATACATAATCTGATAAAATAAGCTTAAATTCGAGAGGTCTTTCTTAGAATATGAACCCCAATGCTCCCCTCTAAAACTTGCCGTATCCTTCACTTATCCTATCTGGACCTTGCAGTAAGAGAAGACGTCCACTGACAGGTGCAGTCATCTTTAAATACCTGTCTCTGGTCCCCACACCACACTCATGTCTCCCACCACCAGTCCTTTGGCATCTGAGGGAGACAACACATAAAGGATAATTCCTACTCCTCAGCAACATTTAAAAGAAGCTCAACTTCCTGAGGCTCAGTCCCAACCACCTGCCTCCATTCCTCTTTTGCACAGGCTCTTCCAATCCTGCCTCTGGCCTTTTCTCTTTCCTCTTTAACCTTGGTTAGACCTTAGTCAACTTTTCTGATCTGTTTCTTTTTCTTTTTCTTTTTTGTTCTCTCCTTCCATCTGTCATGCAAGCTTCCTTATACAATCTGATCAGGTGCAGATGAGACCCTCCACCCTCTCTGAGGTGTGAATGAGGCGCCTGACTGATCAACTCTCATTTGCACATGTGTGCTCAATCAGCCAAGCACTGCAATCAGCTCCAGAACATTGCCATCATGCTCCCTCCTGCAGCTGTTCTAAGCCTGCACACTATTGGGGCTTATCGGGGCTTGATTATTTATGTAAAACCTGTGCGGCACCGTGGACCTCTTGTCACAGAGTTAATTTCCAGGAAAGAACTCTTAGTCTGTTGTCCTCCATAATGAGCCACATTGTTTGCCCAACTTCATAAAATAAAGATTTTCTTTTTTCTTTTTCTTACCTGAAAACTTTAGACAAATATTTCCAACATCTTTAAGTTCCTATCTCACAAATATTCTCAAAATGACTAATAGTTACTAAAGCTAGGAATTACAGAGTTGGTATTCTTCCTGTTGGCAATATTAGGTTTAAATCTATATTTTAATAATCAAGATGAGACATTCCTGTTTGCAAGAAGTTTTCTGATAATTCAGTTGGAGGTAACAGAGATAACCAATATTACTTTTGTTTTTGTACAGTGACATTGAATGTGCTGTTACATGCTACATCAGAATATTATTGTCCATCCAGTAGGTATTTCCATTCTTATTATTTATTTTAGTTTTGTTCAAATTCATTATTATTGCAGTTTTAGAATATTATCCATTTTATTTATTCATTATGTAAGGTTATTTATTGGAAACCCATCTGAACAGCACAGTACCCATGCCAGGACAGGATGCCATTGCATCTCATGGCACACGACCTACTGCCCATACCAATACTCACTCATACTAGGATAATTTGATGTCATCATTAAAGACAGAATAAATGTGTCTCAGATGTAGGAAGACAGCACACATAGCAAGAATGTGGAAACTTCAGAAAAACAGTGACCAGGCCAAAAATTACTTCTAAATGGTCTCATCTAGTCACTTGTTTTTGAACACTTACATGTGGTCTGTTTTTAGGTTCCCACTTGTTACCTTATGCTTTTTTAACACATTTAGAATATCTCAAAAAAAGTACCACTAACAGATAGGACAGTTGCCATAAGGATGATTAAGAACACATGGTATTTTGACCCATCTAACTTGTTTGTATTCTCAAAGTAGATTGATCGACAGATCTAGAAAATGCTTTTGAATGAAACACTTGTAAATGTTTCTTTTTCTTTTTTGAGGTTTTAAAGCAATTCTCTGATCTTAATCTTACCAGGACTGTGGAGCATAACCACTTTCTCTGAAACAATTTACTTTCTTACTTTGTCAGAATATTTCACATTGATCTTTTTAGTAGTTACATTACTAAATTATTCAAGATCTTTGTTTTCCAGAAGTATTGGAAAATGAAGGTGGTATCTTAATGTGCGGGATACAGATATGATTAAATAGTTGTACAAAATAGGCAATTCTCTTGTAAACTGAGAAACCTGATCAGAATTAGATTTTTGGAAAAACATTTAATCTAACAAATTAGTTTATTAAGATATCTATAACTTCATTAAAGTAAAAAATATATAAATTACCTGCCAAGGTCAACTAGGTGGTTGAATAGGTTGAAGACCACCTACAGTTATGCTTGAAAGTTTGTGAACCGTTTAGAATTTTCTATATTTCTGCATAAATATGACCTAAAACATCATCAGATTTTCACCCAAGTCCTAAAAGTAGATAAAGAGAAACCAGTTAAACAAATGAGACAAAAATATTATACTTGGTCATTTATTTATTAAGGAAAATGATCGAATATTATATATTTGTGAGTGGCAAAAGTATGTGAACCTTTGCTTTCAGTATCTGGTGTGACCCCCCCCCCCCCCTTTGCAGCAATAACTGAAACTAAACGTTTCCGGTAACTTTTGATCATTCCTGCACACCGGCTTGGATTAATTTTAGCCCATTCCTCCATACAGAACAGCTTCAATTCTGGGATGTTGGTGGGTTTCCTCACATTAACTGCTCGCTCCAGGTCCTTCCACAACATTTAGACTGGATTAAGGTCAGGAGTTTGACTTGGCCATTCCAAAACATTAACTTTATTCTTCTTTAACCATTCTTTGGTAGAATGACTTGTGTGCTTAGGGTCAATGTCTTGCTGCATGACCCACCCTCTCTTGAGATTCAGTTCATGGACAGATGTCCTGACATTTTCCTTTAGAATTCTCTGATATAATTCAGAATTCATGTTCCATCAATGAAGGCAAGCCATCCTTGCCCAGATGCAGCAACACAGGCCCAAACCATGATAATACCACCACCATGTTTCACAGATGGGATAAGAAGGTTCTTATACTGGAATGCAGTGTTTTCCTTTCTCCAAACATAACGCTTTTCATTTAAACCAAAAAGTTCTATTTTGGTCTCATCTGTCCACAAAACATTCTTCCAATAGCCTTTTGGTTTGTCCACGTGATCTTTAGCAAACTGCAGACGAGCAGCAATGTTGTTTTTGGAGAGCAGTGGCTTTCTCCTTGCAGCCCTGCCATGCACACCATTGTTGTTCAGTGTTCTCCTGATGGTGGACTCATGAACATGAACATTAGCCAATGTGAGAGAGGCCTTCAGTTGCTTAGAAGTTACCCTGGGGTCCTTTGTAACCTCGCCGACTATTACACGCCTTGCTCTTGGAGTGATCTTTGTTGGTCGACCACTCCTGGGGAGGGTAGCAATGGTCTTGAATTTCCTCCATTTATGCACAATCTGTCTGACTGTAGATTGGTGGAGTCCAAACTCTTTAGAGATGGTTTTGTAACCTTTTCCAGCCTGATGAGCATCAACAACTCTTTTTCTGAGGTCCTCAGAAATCTCCTTTGTTCATGCCATGATACACTTCCACAAACATGTGTTGTGAAGAGCAGACTTTGATAGATCCCTGTTCTTTACATAACACAGGGTGCCCACTCACACCTGATTGTCATCCCATTGATTGAAAACACCTGACTCTAATTTATAAATGACCAAGTATAATATTTTTGTCTCATTTGTTGAACTGGTTTCTCTTTATCTACTTTTAGGACTTGAGTGAAAATCTGATGATGTTTTAGATCATATTTATGCAGAAATACAGAAAATTCTAAAGGGTTCACAAACTTTCAAGCACAACTGTATACTTATGGGGTCCCTGTAAGAGACATTTTTATATTGCATATTTTACTAGTGTAAATGTCATTGTCAGACAATAACACTGGCTACCATAAATGGCATTTAATAAATTCTAGATTTTTTAATACTTGGATGACCGATAATGTGAGAATCATAATCCTACCTCTTATCATAACCTTTTGATTCCCATGTTTAAGACAATTTTTGCCCCCATCTACACAGAGAGCCTTGAAATCCCAATTCTTTTAATATGATCATAAGCCTTTCATGTGGTACATTAATAATAATTTAACATTTGCAAAAGATCAGCAAAAACAGAATCCCCATTGTTATGAATTGTCAGTTGCTTTTAATATAATATTTTTGAGTTCTGAATATTTTTTCACTTTTGGGATAGTGTTCACTTCTATTATATTTCTCATCACCTTCCATTTTTCTGTATTGACAGTGCCATTTTTTCTTTTACTGTCAGACCAGCATATAATGTTCTTTGATGTCAGTGGTTAGCCACTATTTAAGATTGTGATATGACTGTCCTTTCATTCAAGTTTCTGGATTACAGTGCTTGGGCAGTGTGCAGAACTTGGACTTATTATTAAAGTAATATACTTACCAAGGTACTTGAATGCCAAAGAAAAAAAAAGTAAAAGTTGCTTTTGATGGGTAATATCTTAGTTCATCCCTGCTTTTGAATTAGTGTTTTGAACTTTGAAGTCAGTTTTGCATAATATTTCCTTTACTTTGGCTATGGATATATTAACTTTACTGATTCAGATTTACTCACTATTGATATTCAGTTTTGTTGCTTACTGTTTTTGTATTACAGTGATGAACAAAAATGGAAAAAAAGTAATGATGGACTATTAAACTTTTAACTGGAAACAAATTCTGCTTGTAAAATCTTTTTTATATATTTTAGAACAAGTGAAAATACCTAATCTGTTCTACTGCTGATTATACCTAACAAAGTTATTTGTTTTCATTTTCAGCTTTATAATAATTTACTTCTAATTCCTAAGGGGATATACCATTCATATTCATATTTTTGTGCAATTTTACAGTTTAAAGTCAAAGAGTAGCTTAGTAGAGAGAGACACATAAATGGCAGTTTCAACATTAATAGTAAACCTCCTATGCCCAACAGCATTGTGTCTTAATGTTAGGCAGTGGCAAAACCATAAAACAGCTTGCAAAAATGTTAGGCAATTTCATCTTGTGAACCACTTTGATCATTATCTGCCATGTTCCCCCATCCTATAGTCAAGAATCCTCTCACTTTTAAAATGCTAATTTAATCACTAAGTACCACACTCTCAAATCTTTCCTCACTTTGCCTATACAGGAAGCCATTTCTGACAATGAACATTTCCTTCCTTAATGAAGGAACAAATTTGTTTTTTATTTTCAAATTTCAGATTTATTTTAAGTTCATTATCTTAATAAAATATTTACTTTACAATCAAGAAACAGAAATAAAATATAAGGTTTTATCATACCTACCATTATAATGCAACCATCACAATAGCACAGGAAGGGCTTTAAATTATGCTGTTCTAAACTAATTTTGCATATAGAAAATAATTGCTTTTTGGTTTACAGTTTCAGGAAAGCAGCAAAATACAACATGGGTGATTGTAGCATTAATTATATTTGTTGCCTTTTTTCTAATAATGGTTGTGTTGTCCTTATCATATTTTGTGCAGCTTTCAATTGTAAATCTGTTTACTTGCCATTTTAGAGTGTGGTATGACTGGGAATTACATTTTCTGTTACATGTTTGATAAACTACATGAATAGCTTCTGAAAACATGTCAGATTTTCCAAGATGCATGAATAAGTGTAAGTGTTGATATGTTGTTGTCCTAATTACTGCAGTTATGTGGCTGAACCAAGATAGATTATTAGAGATAAAAGCGCTCAAAAACTTCAAACTGTTGACTGGCTCAATAGCACCTCCACTGATGTAAACTGATCTCCTCCCTACTTCCTGACGTTGACATAGAGTTCCTTAGTTTTGATGCTGTTAAGAATAATGTTATTGTCATAAAGCCGCAATTTACCTTTTCCGTGCAGGCTGACTCATCGTTGTTGGTAATCATTCCAGTGCTGTACTGTTGTGAACAAACTTGAAGATGGGATATGAGCTGCATTTACCATACATTCATGAGTGTACAGAGACTAAATCAGAGAGTTATACACACAAACATGGGAAGTTCCTGAGTAGAAGATCAGCATCAAGGAAATATTTTTACCAGTTCAAACAGACTGGGCTTTTTCAATTAGAAGACCTAAGATCCAATTACAGGGACTGGATCTAAGTTACAAATAAAAAAAGCTTGGTGTCAATAATAATAGCAGTTATAATAAAAGCTATAGAACACGTTTCATACATATAAATGCATCACAAAGTCTTTTCCATAGACTGTAAATATAAATGAATATGATGATGGTAAAAACATATGATGAAAAAATCAAACATTATATAAAATATGCTAAGATATAACAAGTAAAATCAACACCTGGTCTTTAAAACTAGTATGTATCCAATTCTTTTAAAATATACTATGGTAAAATGACCAGGGAGACAGATAGAGGAAAACAAAAACTCCAGCTGGAAATATAAATCTATAGGTGTTCCAAGGCCAAAAGACCTGAGCATTTTACTGTACATAAATGTGGCAACATTTATTCAATTAAACCTTCAGCATGATAAAAAAATCTGGTGCAGCTTTCTTCATTATTTCCAGCAGCACATGCACCTCAAGTGTACTTTGATAAGGTGTCAGTTGCACAGAACACCACAGAAAACTGGAAAAAGAAAACAAAAATAGAGGTTAGAGGTTAGTGACCAAGTACAATCTATTACAACCACCTCAAAAAAGAAGTGAAAAAAGGAAAAACTATACAGGTTTGGGGCAGCGCGGTGGCGCAGCAGGAGTGCTGCTGCATTGCAGTTAGGAGACCTGGGTTTGCTTCCCAGGTCCTCCCTGCGTGGAGTTTGCATGTTCTCCCTGTGTCTGTGTGGGTTTCCTCTGGGTGCTCTGGT
This sequence comes from Polypterus bichir lapradei, assembly GCA_026402145.1. NCBI lineage: Eukaryota > Metazoa > Chordata > Cladistia > Polypteriformes > Polypteridae > Polypterus > Polypterus bichir. Next base: position 16,906,411 of record JANRMT010062793.1, on the reverse strand, counting down.
TTCCTCCCAAAGACATGCAGGTTGGGTGCATTGGTGACCCTAAATTGTCCCTAGTGTGTGTGTGTGTGTGGCTTACGGTGGGCTGGTGCCCTGCCCGGGGTTTGTTTCATGCCTTGCGCCCTGTGTTGGCTGGGATTGGCTCCAGCAGACCCCCGTGACCCTGTAGTTAGGATATAGCGGGTTGGATAATTGATGAATATATAGGTTTGATTTTGTCTTTTAGTTCTACGTTCTGGCTTGTGTGCATATGAAAGCTAACAGCTAATGATCACTCACTGGAATAATCAATGTATATCAGGCAGCTATGACAGGTGTTTGAACCGGATAGCCAGAAGTGAGAGTCATGTGCTTGATGTTGAATGTTTAATGTACCACAACAGAATGGAAAAAAGAAAAATATGGCAGAGATTGTGGCTGAACTCACCATACCTGTAATGTATTCACATGGTAATTGGCTCTGTCAGACAGGAAGTAATTGCCTCTGAGAAAAAGGGGACAGCTTGCAATATTCTGGAAATGTTAAATTGTACTAGAAAGTAATTTTACAATATTGTAATTTGACATACACTGAGAAATCCAGTCATGTAAAATATTATGTTCGGGAGATAAGATTGGCAACTGCAATCAAGAAGTCTGACATCCCCTCCTAATAGAGTGTTTCTTGAACATCATTATAACTAAAGTAAAATGTTATTCATAATCTACATGCTTATTGACCTAGTTGCTATATGCTGTGTACTTTTTAAATGGTCTTCCTGTTGCACTAACTGGAATAATGAGCAGCGATCACCACACATAATACATTAAATTCAAATTATTACAGCTCTCTGAACATTTAGAACACTAAGATTCATACTGAGATTGTTATAGTTTTTAAATAAATACAATATCCCATTTATATTTTATAAACTGATATTGATAAAATTTAGACTATTAATAATTACAAATTCATAAGTTAATATTTCTATGTTCTTTACAAATTTTGAACTGTCAGTGCTCAAGTTTGCAGTTCACTTTACCTTCACACAGACATTTTCTGTTTGGCAAATGGTTATGTGCAAGTAGAATGAAAGAAAAAGGAAAGACAGGGTTGGGGTTGATATACACCTGGATAGTAAAAGTACGGTTTCAATAAAGTCCACTCAGAGTAACACCCAATGAGTCCTATACTTCTATCCTCAACCACCAGCTCACAAACACATCACATATACGTTATTAAAATTAAATCAGTGGGCAGTAGCCGACACCTATTCATACAACCAATCTGTTGGCACCTCTTTACACCTGCCATAAAGGATTTCAGAATTGAACATACAAGTGACTTTGTAATGACAAGCTTTTTACAAACACTGGCCCAGTGGCTTGTGAATGTCTACGATATATTCATCCCAGTCAGTTTGACAGTGTGAAAAGGGAAGAAACAGGACAGTGAACTGCTATGGGGTGTCAAAGAACAAGACAATACAGCATACCTGAAAACTCGTAGCATGACAGAAAGCAGGGTATTTATCATAGAATTTTTTTTTTTTTTTTTGGTTGTTTGCACTGCAGTGCAATATACACCAGTTATTCCATATACTGTATATTGCTGTACATTACTGTACATCTTCAATATAAAGATTGCGCCGACTGGTGTGGCTGGCCGTCTGCTCGTCTCTCTAGCCCATGTCTTAACTTTGTTTTTATGTCTTATTTCATCCCAACGATCACTGTCCTATGACCAGCAGTTTTTACTTAACATATTGTAGCGAACCGTGGGTGAGTCTTAAAAGTTTTCCAGAGCCAAACTCTGCCGTGCACCTCTCCCAAACTGTCGGCTAACGGACTGCCAACGATATGCACGCAGCTACGGTCAGCTCTTTAAGAAACGAGCACTCGTGTCCCATACACCGCACGACTCCGAGTGTCTCGCAAGAATTGCTGAGATAAAATCTTAGCAAATACAATGCTCTGTCCTGTTGTATCTCTTTAGTAGAAGAGATATTCAGTAAACAAAGCTCGAACTCATTGTATTGCCATTACCAAGGTCATTATCGAAACCATACTTCTCCATGATGGTAACTATTTACAATTTAAATATCCCCAGACGGCAATAACCCAACCCACCCCACCAGTTGAGCACGAACACAAACAATAATTACAACAAATAGAAAAATACTCCGATGACATAATAAATTACACAACAATAAGCTTTTCATAAATTACCCATAATGCATTACTCCGACAGCGCTGGCTGCCGGGTTACTACAATATTTTCTGGCCTACTTTCCTCTCAGTTTTCATCTTCCGATTGGATTTTTTGTGCACCTCCACCTTTGTTTTATTCATCTCCTGACTTCTTCACCTGGACGCCGGTGTTCACCTGTATCAGTCAGTTGAATGCTCCTCGGAGACGCAAACGCACTCGCCGCCGTCGTGGGAAAAGAGCCGGAATTGCTGTTAAACAACGCCGACTCAAGTCCCAGAGCTTTGTTTCCCGATGCCTGCGAGTTGTCTATGACCCATCTTCTCCTGCTCAGGAATCCATCACTGATTCATGGGCGCTGGACACCGGATTTAATTTGTCCATTTCAAGACAGCATCACTTTTCCTCGGTGTGCAATCGGGCAGTAAACGCTGCTAATCTTCGCACACTCACCCGTGCTCATCCTGCAACGAGCTCTTCTACTTCTATCAAGGCTGCTCTCCTGAACGTGAGATCAGTGTCTAATAAAACTTTTATTCTGCAAGACATCATTACATCAAATAATCTGGATTTCTTCTTCATCACTGAGACTTGGATTTTAAATGGTGACTCTTCATGTTTTACGGACTTGGTTCCATCAGGTTATTCATTTTTAAACTCCCCTCGTTTGACTCGTCGTGGGGGGGCATTGCCACTGTTTTTAAAAGTATGTTCTTGTGTCGGAGCCTTACAAGGGATCCGTTTAGCAGCTTTGAACTTCAACTTTTCGAAGTGTGCAGCTCCCCTTCTTTGTTGTTTGCCGTGGTTTATAGACCTCCTGTAATTAATGATTCTTTCATTTCTGAATTCTCTGATCTCCTGGCTGATATCACCCTCTCCCATGACAAAATATTTATTGTTGGTGATTTCAACATTCACTATTGGACTCATTTGATTTTATACAGCATATTAATTCGCCAACTCACTCTCTCGGTCACACCCTTGATCTCGTTCTTACTGGTGATATTTCAGTGAATAGTATTGATTTATGTGATGTTTCTTTCACTGATCACTTTTCTGTAATGATGGATCTGAATATTACTGTTGATCTCCCGACTAATAGTTGTCCCCCACGCTGCTCGCGATTTTTAAATTCTTCTACTATATCTGATTTTAAAACCATTTTCTCTAATCTTTATATGCATGACCAAAATAATAATATCGATGACTCTGTCGTAAAATTTAATTCCTCCTGTGAAACGGTTTTAGACACAATTGCTCCGCCCAAGATACGCTGTAATAAGGTAAGACCTGCTCCCTGGCTAAATGAAAGCACGCGATCACTGCGCCGCGCCTGTCGAACTGCTGAACCGGCGTTGGAAAAAAGATGGACTATCTCTAAACAGATTTTCAGGACTTCTCTTTTCAATTTCCAGGCATAAGTTAAGAAATCGAAACATGACTTGTTTGCCGATTTAGTATCCCGCCATTCAAACAATCCTAGGGTTTTATTTAATTCAATTAATGCGGCCATTCACCCTCATTCTACGATGGGGTTAAATAGCACTGTTCATTCATGTGAGCAGTTTCTATCTTTCTTTGTCAGCAAAATTGATACTATCCGCCGTGGCATTGTTCAAACTAGCTATGAACTTCCTACTGTTAATCATAAAATTGTTCTAGATTCCTTTGATCAAGTCTCACTTTCAATGCTAAAAAGAACTATTGACACCCTTAAACCAGCTTCCAGCCCCCTTGATATTGTACCACCACGTCTCTTAGTGGAAGCCTTTGATTTGTTGGGCCCATCTTTACTAGCCATTATAAATGATTCTATTAGTTCGGGGGTTGTGCCCTCATTTTTTAAACATGCTGCAGTCCGTGCCCATCTAAAAAAGGCAGGATTAGATCCTGGAGTTTTAACCAACTTTCGTCCAATTTCCCAGCTCCCATTTCTGGCCAAAATACTAGAAAAAATTATTTATAATCAATTGGTCAATCACCTTAACTCCAATAATTTATTTGAGACCTACCAATCTGGTTTTAGGCGTTATCATGGTGTTGAAACGGCACTCCTGAAAGTGTTCAATGACATCTCTCTTATTACTGACTCAGGTGATGCGGCAGTCCTTGTCCTCCTTGACCTGTCCGCTGCCTTTGACACCATTGATCATGAAATATTGCTGATGCGGCTTGAACATCTTGTTGGGCTTAAAGGGGCTGCTCTTAACTGGTTCAGGTCATATTTAACTGGTAGACACTTTTCAGTGACTTTAAATTCCTCTTTTTCATCTACTGTTCCTCTTAAATATGGTGTTCCTCAGGGATCCATTTTAGGTCCTATTTTATTCTCTATATACCTTCACCCTATTGGAGCGATTTTTAGGAAATTTAACATTTCTTTTCACTGCTATGCTGATGATACTCAGGTTTATATTCCCGTCTGCAACTCTGCAACAAATCAACTCCACAACTGTCTGTCTGAACTAAGATCCTGGATGGCCAATAATTTTCTTGATCTAAATCAAAATAAAACGAAGGTGCTTATAGTGGGTCCACCAGCTAAAGCCCAAATTGGTCTTGGACTTCTCGGCTCTTTCTCTGCCTTTTCCAAACCTCAAGTCCGCAATCTTGGTGTTACCTTTGATAGCAACCTCTCTTTTGAGAAACAAGTAAATTCTGTTGTCAAGAGTTGCTTTTTCCAACTTTGTCTATTAGGTAAGATAAAGCCTTTTTTATCTTCTAAAGATCTTGAGAAAGCTACTCATGCTTTTATTTTTTCTCGCCTTGATTATTGCAATTCGCTGTATTCTGGGATTAACAAATCTCTGATACACAGGTTACAGCTGGTCCAAAATGCTGCTGCTAGCCTTCTGGTTGGGGCAAGGAAGTATGACCCTGTTTCTCCTATTTTAGCTTCGTTACACTGGCTGCCTGTCAGTTTTCGAATTGATTTTAAAATCTTGCTGCTAGTTTTTAAATCGTTACATGGACTCGCTCCTGCCTATTTATCTGAATTGTGTGTTTTACACCAGCCATCTAGAGTGCTTAGATCTTCTGGTCAGTTGTCTCTTGTTGTCCCTCGTACCAAATGTAAAACCAAGGGGGACAGGGCCTTTGCAGCTGCTGCCCCTCACCTGTGGAACTCTCTACCTCATCATATTAAGGAGTCATCTACAATTGAACAGTTCAAAACAAGATTAAAAACTCACTTCTTTTCACTTGCATTCAGTGACCTTCAGTAATACTGATGGTTTTCCTCTTTGTGATCATATAACATCATTCCTATTTATTATCTATCTTATTTTATGTTTATATATTTTATTACTATTTATGTTTTATTGTTTATTGTTTTTTCTTTTATTCTATTATTGTAAAGCACTTTGGCCGCAGCATTACTATGTTGTTTTAAATGTGCTATATAAATAAAGTGACATTGACATTGACATTTCAGAAATAAACACAACACTGTGCAAAGGAGTGTAAAAATTGATAATGCGTAATGGAATTTATTTGCATCACTTAAGGATGCATAAATAATTTACAAATTTCCACTAGGCCATCGAAGTGGTGACTCTGTGTCTAAAAGGGAGTAAAATAGGTTGTGATTTACAGGCTAACTGTCTTCAATGTATTTTTACATTTATCCATCCAGCTCCTTAACCTGCTTATACAGGACAGAGTCATTTTGAAGCTGGAGCCTATCCCAGTAAACATTATGTAGGGGTCAGGAACAGCAACTGGACAGGTGCCAACAAGGTGCACACATGAGCACAGAATAGGGCTGATTTAACCTAACCTGCAGTCTTTGGTCTGTGGAAGGAAACCAAAGCACTTGGAGGAAGCTCAGGTAGTGAGAATATGCAAACTCTATGCCGGGACCACTGGGATCTCCTTGTTTCATCTAACTGTTTATTCTCACTATGGAAAAAATACCGTGTTGCTTAGTAAACAACAACACTCTGGTGCTATCAAGGAGAACAGACTTTTTATTTATTTATTTTTTTTTTAGAAAGTGATTTTCTTTTATGCACTTTGTCATTTTTTGTGTTAGTTTCAGAGACAATATACAGTATGTTCGACTCTGTGCTTATTTACACACGTTGTCCTATTATTCTATTACATTATGATGTTATTCTCACTTCATGTTACTTTTCATTGCACAGGAAGATTGAAGTTTCACCTTATGATGAAATTATTGACAACTGACTGCTTTTCAATCAATTTGTAATGCTTTGACTTCAGGGGTGGAATTTACTAAAATAGTACTTTAAGCTCACTTGTAAAGTGATTACTTAAGAAGGGTTTTGGGAAATGCATGGAAAAGTAGCCCATCCTTTAATTATGTGCCTTGCAAAGCTGCCTGTTATTTGGTAAAAAAAATATGCTGTTTTTATCAGGATTTCTATCATTGACTACTTTAACCAAAGCAGTTTTGTATTGGGATTTCATCTACCACCTGACTGATACTTTTTTATTCATGTAAACATTTAACTGCCAGAAAAATATTTTTTCAATAATTTAACTTAAAATGAATAGGGTGGAGGCAGGCCTGCCATTGTCTAAACAAAGCTGTCAAGGTTACAGAGCCCCATATGTGTCAGGAAAAAAAAAAAATAATACACAATTCATTCAAACTGATTTTTATTTTTTTCTTATTTCTGTAGCTATTTACTTTTCCCGGTATGCATTTTAGCAAACCAGAACTGGAAAAGTATCGCCAGCCAGTAGTTTCAATCTATTCTATAATGTTCAGTGCCATTACCAACTAGATTTTAAACTTACCTTTTCTTCTATTAATGTTTCCACCACTGACTCCAGAATTTAATGTTGTCAGAGAAAATTCCATGCTATTGGAATCTCTGTTATCAGGACTCCTAGCTGATTTGAAAGCGTGGCTCTTAACTCTTTTCAAAGCTAAACTTTGGATATGCTAAGTTGACAATACATTCATCATATTAAAGAGCAACCAGCTGAATGAATTCCACAACCACATCAACTCAGTTTTTCCTGCAGTTTAGTTCACTATGGAAGGAGAAATGAATGAACGCATTAACTTCCTGGACATCTCTAATGAAAGAGGTAACAACGCCACTTTAGTTACAAGTGTTTATCGTAAAGAATGTAGCGCAGACAAAATATTACACTAGCAGTCACCCCTTACCACATAAATGGAGTTGTGCTAAAAGGATATGCACCCACTATAGTACAAAAGGAAACCAAAAAGAGTGAAACACGTTATTTGTTTCATCTGTTTACAATAAATACTACTCCAAGACATTTATCACAAAATGCTTACATGGCAGATGCCCCAGACCCCAGCAAACAACTGGCACTAAACTGATCTTCCTTGTTGCTGTGGCATCTCTGAAACCACAGTGCACATCCTCTCCAGATCAGGCATTAAAGTACCACATAAACCGGGAAACACTCTACGGACAGTTCTTTTTAATGCCAAAAGCAAAAAATCTGTAACAGAGCAATGAACCACAGTATACAGTATACTATGCAGTGCAGGCACAGCTGTATATGTGAGAGAAATGTTTAAAGCAGTTTCAACATATATACAAGAACATCACAATGTGGTCACAAGGAAAGACCCACAGCATCTGATATATACACATACCAACTCAACCGGACACACATTTAATTGGGACACAGTGCATGTAAGATTCAGAGCAAATACTAAGAGATTCCAGAGAGCTGGCTGAATTGTGGCTATCAAATGAAAATGCCATTAACAGTCTTTTGGCCATGAATCCAGCATATGCAGGTTTGAAGTGAAGAACATCCAAATCAAAAAAGACTTAAAGGACCAATGCCCCACCTTACTAATCCCCAATCATTTGCTATATCTTGCCTTTGATTCTTTGTATATCATTTTCCTTTGACGATGACACCTGGTAGGTGTTGAAAACACAGGAATAAAATATTTTAAATTTGTAATCCATTTTTCTATCTCTTTGTGGATTTCTAGCTATCAGTAATATACTGTATATGTCTATTGTGGCAAGCGGCTGGGGGTGGTACCCAGCCGGGACACCCAGAAGGATCGGAAGAGGGACTAAGCCTCCTCTAGACCACGAGAAAGCAGCCGCCCTGGATGGTATGGGGACCACGGGAAAAGAGCTTAGAGGCTCAACCCTACAGGGGCCTGTGGTCACTGCCAGGAGGCACCCGGATGCCTGAAGAGCCCTGGCCCTCTGCACTTCCGCCACACCTGTGTAACAATAGGATTGTTATGCCTTAAGATAATGTTCCCGCACGGAGGGTTTAGAGAGACACACTGGGAGAAGCATAGAATAGGGAAGCCCATGTGACTGTTCTGGCTTTAACGACTGTGAAATAAACAGACATAAACTGGAAGCATGAGTCTGTCCCTTTTAATAATCTCGAGAGAGAAACATGGTGGCAGCATAGGTGATGGAACTGCAACGAAAGTCATGCCAGTTTCCTGTTAAAAGTTCGGGATACAGAGACGCTAACATGAAAGGAAAATGGAGGGTCTGAGACCCGGCGAAGTCACGGAGAACATGGAAGAAGGAGTTCAGATTATACACGGAACCTGCAATGCCGGAGGCAGAGGAAGACACTAAGGTCAGATTGTTCCATTATCTTATTGGAGAGAATGGCAGAGAATTGTGTCAGGCGCTGACCGGTGATGTAAGACCGGATGAGTTAACCATGAGCTTGATGATACGTAAATCTGATGAACATTGCAACCCGAAAATAAACGAAACTGTAGAGAGGTACAGATTTTTTTCAAGAAATCAGGCAGGGGGGAAAATATAGACAACTATGTCACAGATCTCAGAGTGTTAGCAGGCAAATGCAATTTCGGGGAGATTAAAAGTTCCCTCATACGTGACCGAATTGTGTGCGGAACCAGTGATGCAAGTCTGCGACAAAGATTACTCAGAGAAGACAAATTGACTTTAGAGAGGTGCATACAAATATGCAGAGCCACAGAACTGTCGAAGGAGAACAGCAGAACAATTGAGGGCAATGCAGAAGTAATACACACAGTGAAACAGGCATCAAAAGAAAGAGGACAGCGAATCACTTGTAAATTTTGTGGGAAAACACATGAGAGGAGGAAAAAGAATTGCCCAGCCTTTGGAAAAATCTGTAAAAAGTGCAGAAAAGCCAATCACTTTGCAAAAGTGTGCCAAACAAGGAAAAAGACAGGTGCACGTGGTGGATGAACAGAGGAAAGACGACTGTGAGGATATTCTGAGCATCACGGCAATACGGAAACCTACCGAAAACATAAACCAGATAGAAGAAGAAACACAGAGCGACAAACAGCTTTATGCAGGCATGCTACTAGGAGAGAACCTGGTAAAATTTCAGATAGACTGTGGTGCAACCTGCAACATCATCCCAATAAACAGATTAAATCCAGATACACAGATTGAAGACTCAGACAAGATTTTACTAATATATAATAAAACAAAATTGAAGCCAGTGGGGAAATGCAGAATCAAAATTAAAAATCCAAGAAACCAGAAACTATATAGATTAGAGTTTGAAGTAGTAGATGAGACAGTTAAAACACCACTATTGGGCAGAAAGGCACGCAAAGCCATGAAACTCATCCGGGTTGAATATGGTAACATTTATGCTGTAGACAGTATAGTGATGAGTGAGAGACCAGAAGAGAACAAATGGTCACTAGACAAAATTAAGAAAGAATATCAAGATGTGTTTACAGGAGTCGGTGAGCTAGAAGGAAACTACAAATTAGAGGTTGACGAAACAGTGAAGCCGGTGAAACTACCGACGCGAAGAGTACCAGTCGCCATGATGGCACCCCTCAAGGAGGAATTGCAGAACCTGGAAAAAAGTAAGATCATTGCACCAGTGGAACACAGCACAGACTGGATAAGCAGCATGGTCATAGTGAAAAAACCAAATGGTAAATTAAGAAAATGTATTGATCCAAAGCCATTGAATAAAGCCCTAAAACGAAGTCACTTCCCACTTCCCACAATTGAAGACATCCTCCCAGATTTATCAAAAGTAAAAGTGTTTACTGTCTGTGATGTCAAGCACAGGTTTTAGCACGTAAAACTGGACGAAAACTCAAGCTACCTCACCACATTTTTGACTCCTTTTGGGAGATACCAATGGCTGCGAATGCCAATGGGGATAAGTCCAGCACCAGAAGTCTTTCAGGGAAAGCTGACGCAGGCCCTAGAGGGTCTACAAGGTGTGTACCTGATAGCAGATGATATGCTCATCACAGGTGAGGGGGAGACAATAGACAGGCAGTAGGGGACCATGATAGAAAATTCAAAAAGTTCTTAGATAGATGCAGGGAGAGAAATATCAAACTGAATGCAGACAAGTTCAGACTCAGGAGGCAGGAAGTTGCCTATATGGGACATCTGTTAACAGCAGAAGGACTGAAAGTTGACCCGGGAAAAGTCAAGGCAATCACAGAAATGCCACAACCAACAGATGTGAAAGGAGAACAATAGTTAGTGGGCATGGTGAATTACCTATCAAAATTCTATCATCATCTGTCAGATGACTGTGAAGTTTTACGGCAACTGACACACAAAGACACAGTATTTGAATGGACCGCAGTTCACGAAGATGCATACAGACAGGTGAGAGAGAACATTGCCAGAGCACCAGAGCTCAAGTATTATGACCCAGTAAAGGAACTGACACTACAGTGTGACGCATCAGAAACTGGTTTAGGTGCTGATTTGACACAAGAGGGCAGGCCAGTTGCATATGCCAGCAGAGCACTAACACAGACAGAGAGGGGCTATGCACAAATAGAGAAGGAGTGCCTGGCCATAGTTTTCGGCATGGAAAAATTCCATCAGTATACATATGGCCGACAGGTAACCGTGCAGAGCGACCACAAGCCACTGGAGAATATTCTCAAGAAACCTTTACTTAGTGCTCCAAAACATCTGCAAAGAATGCTACTACGGCTCCAGTATTATTGCATAACAGTTACTTATGTTCCAGGCAGAGAGATGCTGTTGGCAGACACATTAAGCGTACCTACCAGAGAGCACACAGGGAATGTTGGAAAAGGATGTCGAACATGTGAACATGATAAACTTTGTACCCATTTCAGGGGAGACAATGGAGACGATTAGGCAGGCTACAAAAGGAGATGGTTGTCTACAGATGCTGATAAGAACTATGCAAACAGGCTGGCCACAGACGAAGAAAGACACACCAAACGAAATCAGGCAGTACTACTCAATGCAGGATGAGCTCAGTGAGCAAGATGGAATAGTCTTCAGGGGAGAACGAGTGGTAATTCCAGAGGACATCAGAGGAGAGATTATTCTCAGAATTCACTCATCTCATCTTAGCACGGATGGATGCCTCAGACGGGCAAGGGAATGTGTTTATAGGCCAGATATGACAGAACAGATAAAAAACTATATTGGAAAATGTGAGACATGCAGGTCGTTGGACACAAGACAGCAAAAAGAGACACTACACTCACATGAAATACCAGATAGGCCATGGTCAAAAGTTGGGACGGACATTTTTACATGCAGAGAGTATCTGATAACAGTAGACTACTACTCCAACTTCTGGGAAATTGACTATTTGCCAGACACCAAATTGGGCACAGTTATCAGGAAGCTGAAAGCACACTTTGCGAGGCACAAGGCATACCTAACACAGTAATTTTAGACAATGGCCCACAATACTCATCTCAAGAATTCAAAAGATTTAGCCAGTTATGGGAATTTAATCACATAACCTCTTCCCCAGGCTACCCACAGAGTAACGGCAAGGCAGAGTCACCAGTCAAAACAGCGAAACGGCTGATGGAGAAGGCCAAAGCAGCAGGTGAGGATCCTTACTTAGCTATGTTGGATGACAGAAACACACCAAGACAAGGCCTACAGGCCAGTCCTTCTCAAAGGACTGAGCAGGAGGACAAGAACACTAATTCCGACAAAACAGAGTCTTCTACAGCCAAGAGTGCCACAGACAGCACAAGGACTGAAAAACAACCAAGAACGACATGCCAGATACTACAACAGAACAGCAAAGAACATGGACAAGCTGAAGCCAGGTGACAGGGTGAGAGTTCAGCCATTCGAACCATACAGGGTGTAGAGGCGAGCGAAAGTCATTCAGCCATTTGATCAGAGATCTTACAAGGTGGAGCTGGATGTGGGAGGTGTGCTGAGGAGAAACAGACGACACCTCAGGAAAGACAAGGACCCGCCACTAGATGTCACTAGAGCACAAAGCATGAAAACACACATATCACCAGACACAACCTCAAGGACAGCAGGAATCAAACCTGTAGTCACAGAGACTGCTCAAGGAGTGCCTCAAGGAAACACAGGACCAAATGACACTATCTTTACTAGAACAGGCCGGACAGTGATTAAACCATTTTACTTAAGAGACTATACTCAGTAAGCCAGTGAAATTGAGTATATAGTGGTTGAAGGACTGTACAGATGTATATGATGTTCTAGGTTTGCAATATATGTAGTAATGTGTAAATGTTTAACGTGTTATTATAGTCAGAAAAAAAAACAAAAAGGAAAAGGGATGTAACAATAGGATTGTTAAGCCATAAGATAATGTTCCCGCCCGAAAGGGTTTAGAGAGACGCACTGGGAGAAGCATAGAATAGGGAAGCCCGTGCAACTGTTCTGGCTTTAACGACTGTGAAATAAACAGACATAAACTGGAAGCGTGAGTCTGTGCCTTTTAATAATCTCGAGAGAGAAACAACCTGGAAGTGCTGGGGGAAGAAGACCAGGGAAACCCGGAGTGCTTCTGGTTGCACAGCCAGTACTTCCGCCACAACTGGGAGGACCGGCGGAAGGTTATCGGGAGGCACCTGGAGCTCATTCGGGTGAGCATAAAAGAGGCTGCCTCCCTCCATTTGATGGTTGGAGTCAGTTGGAAGTGGACACAGTCTTGGAGGAGAGGAGAGGAGGCAGAACTGAAGAGGCAAAGGAATTCTGAAGAGGTCTGGACTTTGGGGTGATTGGTGCTGCGGCACTTGGCTTGTGTGTGCCATCTGTGTAAATATCGTAAATAAACTTGTGTTGGGTGCTTAAGCAATGTCTACCTGTCTGTGTCCGGGCTCCTTCCCACACTATATATATATACAGGGATATGCACACAAAGGGGTGGCTGCAAGAACTGAAGCTGATATCTCTTTCCCACAATGACCCAAGAGCCATTTCTTCCATTAGAAATGTGCCCCTTCTTTTCCTTGCAGGAAATGGAGAAAAAGCAGTGATAAGTAATAGGTCTTGTTAAAGCTGGTTAGGAAACTGAAAATATGATCCAGTCATTAACAGGGGCACCACTTACTGTAATTGGGGCAAGCCTTTTTTCTGTTTTTTACACAAACAAACCACAAATGGAATTCCCTTCTTAGGACTGTGGTATAGTGGGTCCACAGCTCGTTGAGCAAAGGCCATTTTAAATAAATAATCACCGCACCCAAAGCGGCTTCGTGAGGGGGGCGTTGTTGTAGCGAGCCGGGACGCTCGGGGTTGTGGGCGTTTCTCACCGAGTGCACAGTTGAGGAACTGCCCACATCCGTGATTGCTCCCGTGGCTAATGCTACAGCTGTGATGGCCCCTCTTCATTTAAAAGAAGCGCGAGTCGGTTTTGGAGATCAGAAAAAGAATGAAGGAGAAGGAAGAGAACAGAGGTTAGAGGGAAGGAGGAAGCAGGCGAGCAAGTCGGTGCAGGAGGAAGCAGGCGAGCGAACGCTTGCAGGCAGCTGAAGGCAGCCTGCGTGTTTGGCCAACACCCGGGAGAAGTGGTTGTGGTCGCCCCCGCAGAAGATTGTTTTGCATGGCGGGAGTGACCGGGAAAGCGCAGGACTCTCCGCGGGAGTTAGCGGGAGTAGGGACTTGGGACGCAGTGTCCCTAACGTGAGAGCCTTGGCCGTTAAGGGATTCCCAAGTCGCTGTCTGGAGGAGCCGACCGGAGCCAAGGATCGGTGAGGCAACTGACAGCAGTAGCAGGAGTAGGAAATAGGTCAGCTGCAGAGTGCGCGTCTCCCTTGTTGCCGGGCCCTGATGGGTGAAGCAAGAGGGACGCTAGTTTTAATTGAAGGCACCGGGCTTGTTTTAAAGACTGCTTCCCGTAGGAACATTTTAACCTCTGGTTTTAAAGGATTGTGTTTTTTTTTCTAGTGTTTTAACCTCCACGTTTTCTTTTAATGGATTATTTATTGAAGAACTTGGAGCACTGCACTATTTATTTGAACACCTGTTTTGTTGACTGTTTTTTAATAAAAGCACTATTGCACTTTTTCTTTACCATCCCCTTGCTTGAATTATTTGCCTTCACTGACTAGCTCATCGGTAACATTACCGATGGTGTTGGGGTTCAAGAGCTTCCTAAACAGCGATGGGAGTGTGGAGCCAGAACCCACATTGTCACAAGGACTGAAGCTAATGGATTTCAATACAGAAAATAGTCTACACTTTAAGTAATATAAAACTGTACATTCATTAGTCACCAATCCTTTATACACTACCAGTAGTTGATACTAAATGTACTTTAGTTGGGTATTATCATAAATTATTCATGATCTGCTTTTCGTTTTGCTGTTTGAAGCCCATGAAGTAGAAGCTTAGTGGATTCATATTGTGTAAAGAAGACAGCTGTTTTATATTGTTATTGTTCTTTTCTAATTTTTAAAACTGTACATTTTTGTAATTTTTAAATAATTATATTTTGTGTATCACAGTTTAGTTGTGAGTCTCGGAAGCAGTAGTAAATAGGGCTAAGGATGGGTGTGAAACACAACCGCTATGTACCTGTGTTAGGAGAAGTCCTGACAGAGAGAAATGGGATTGAAACTGAAATAGAAAAGTACACCAATGCTGAAAATTTGGTTGAGAAATTGAATAAAAAGACCAAGCTTTTTTATTGGTTATATAATAAGATTGGTCCACTGGTTTTAAGTAGACGAATTTGTTATGAAATCATCAGTAAATAACAGTATTGTTTTCCTTTTAATTCACTCACTACCACTAAAGAGAGAGATTTTTTTTTTTGAGCCGTTACTTTTTTCTTAGGTGGCTCATGAGAAATTCTTAAAAACAGAAAAGGTTGCATTCTTAATCTCAGATTTATGTGCATGTGCCCAATACTGACAAAACTTGGTAGGATGAGAGTGCAACATACTGAAGGCGGACAACATCAAGCCAGGCCATAAATCATATATTTCTGTTTGTAATATATTGGTTTACTTGTTTACACTATTAGTTAATCAGTATTTACTCTTGGTTTGTGTGCATACTTTATTGGGTACAGTACTGGTTTAATTTGCATGAACTTTGTGGTTCATGTCTATGTTTTATTTGTTTATATATTTTGATGTGTGAGTCACTGCCTTGCAGCCAAAAGACGAGGCAGAGTCTATTGATTTCAGAAAAATCAGCTTTATTCAACTTGAAACAGAAAGAGCAAAGTTATTTATTGCATCGGGAGCTACCACTCTACTACACACAGACACAGCAAACGGGCAGGGCTAGGGCCAGGTCAGTGGCCAAGTTACAGTGTTCCTCGCATCACCAATTGGGCAATGGAACCATTGAGCCAGGAGCGACGAGCTTGCTGTTGCCTCTGTGGCACTGAACATGCAGCTGCCTCAGCAACAGACAAGCAGGCCTTGACAGACATGTCAATCGTGTTTCAGCGTGTCGCCCTGTCGGGGAGGATCTCAAAAGAGTTCAGCAATCTCACACCCCGCACACTGGTGTGAGCAAAGCAACTGCCCATCCAGGCACAGCCTCAGCATTGATGTGCATAGATAAACGTGATGGGGTGTTCTTCAAAGTATCGCTCCTAAACCAAATGCACTTGCATCTGTCTGCAGAAGAAATCCCTTCGAAAAGTTAAGATTCCGCAGAACCGGTAAAGAGGATAATGCAGCTTTTAAGTCTGAGAACGCTCTGTCACAGGCATTGGTCCAGACAATACTATGGTTCTCTCTGCCCTTTGTCAAGTCAGTAAGGGGGGGTGGCCCGATGCACAATGAACCCCCTGTAGTACCCCGCAAGCTCAAGGAAGGCACAAACCTGCCTCTGCATTTCAGGATGTGGATACGCAAGCACATCCCCTACCTCGTCCATCTGAGGCTTGAGCAGACCTTTCCCCATGGAATACCTCAAATAATGAGTTTCCAGTATACCCAGCCTGCACTTTTTAGGATTAACACTAGAATTACCAGAGCCTATGAAAAAACTCGTAGATCCGTCACACCTTAAAACATTTCGCACCTCTCTGTCAGCATCTTTTGTCTTCTAAATGTGTGGATAAGCTGCAAACAGTAAGCAGCCTACTATCACATCCCCCCACCCCGCAAAGTTTTCTCAACTCAAGTCTGTTTACCTGCGTGTCAGTTGCTTAGAGTTGTATAGAGTGAGAAGTCAAGCAAAATGACACCTTTTATAAATACTATATCGTTATTTGGAACACTTGCATTTCATGTGTGTTCCATGTCTACAGCAATCTATGTACAGTAAACACATGGTTAAAACAGAAACGTTTTTCATGTTTTGATAATAATTGACAAATTGTAGACATGAAGTATATGATGTGTGAAGCCTGAATTCCAAATATCAAAGAAACACTTTAACAAAGGTACAAATGTAATAGAACAAATGCACTTTTATTCAAAAACATAACTGCAGAAAAACAACCCGCGTTTACCTGCAACATTGACATGGATTCGCCCTCACAGCTTTGGTGGCGCAGCACTATCAGCTATTGACTGGTAATCAAAGCTTTACGGTTTCGATCCTGGATGAGTCTGTTTTGAGAAGTGAGCTGCTTGTATTCCTACTATTTTAGAATAAAAACTTACATTTTATTCCAGTCTGTAACAGCCGATGTAATTTATGATACTTGTAAAGGTTAGCTTTGTTTTTTTTTATTCTGTTATTTTCTCAGCCGCGTTCACGATCCCAACTCCCCAAACCCCCCCCTCCCATCGCATTTGACACTGCTGTTTTCACATACACGCGCTATAACAGAGGTAAGCTCAAATCATGATGACGATTCTACATCGGATCAAGAATGCACTTTTGCCATCGCTGTACTTTGTTTATGTACATGGGAAGCTCTGTGCTCGTGACTTTATGCTGTAGATCTGGCTCTTACATACAAAGGACGGTGCATGTGCCCAAAACATTAACATTTATATGTTACTTACATAAAAGCCAGATCTAATGTTATTTACCTATTTACCGCGTAAAGTCACAAGTGCGCTCAGTCCCCACTATGTAGTTCCTATGATGGCGTCTTACACCCGAGGAACTTGTGCTGTTTGGATCAATTGTTTCCAGGTAGCTTGTACACCCTTCAGTCTGAGGGTCAGGTCTAACAGTGAGTGGACATCGTTCCAGAGCATCTCATCACAACAGTCCTCATCTATCCCTGACAAGACTGTGTCAATAGCGAGCTTCTCCACGATGCACTCGAAGGTGTCCCTGTGGAACCACCTTTGAATCAGGTCCACTAAGTCTTGAACCTGTCCTCGAATAGGCTGGTCTAGATCAATGCGCCACAGACAAAACTGGTGCTCCTTGGCCACCAGACGTTTAGCCGTGCGGAGGAGGATTTGTTGCTTCAGGAAATCATAATAATCATTCCTTTCGGGAGGGAGATTTTACATGACCTGTAGGGCCTCTTCAGTTAAAAAACAGGAACAGCAAGGTTATTTATTGTAGCGGGAACTACCACTCTGCTACACAGACCCAATAAATTATATCAAGCATAGCACTCCACTGTAATGCCTTATGTGGATGTTGCTGGTTTAATTCGGAATTGTTTTACTGTTTGATTTATGAAGTGGGTGATAAAAACTTGGGTTTGCTGACAAGATCATAAAAGTACTTCTTAATATTAACCAGTAAAGCATAGCTGTAGATGAGTTTTGCTGTTACTTATTATATCATTTCTTTCCATTAGTGACAGCACAGGTCTTGAACATGGACAAAGTAGTAAACATTTTTGCTAAAGTTCATATTAACAGAAGAATCATCTTAGCATAATTGCTAAATGTTCTGAAATAATGCATTTCTGAAATTATGTGAAGTACCAGGCAAGCTGGCAACAGAAAATGGTGTTAATTATGTGGAATCATACATTGATGCTGTTCCGTAACATTTTATTAATTCTGTCTTAAAGTTAAAAATCATGCAGCATAAAATAAATCTATTAATGCAAAACATTTGTTATGTCTTTTTAAGATATATTGTAATAGGAAACTGAAGTAAAGAGGGTATAGTGTCATTTCTGATTATCTTATATATTTAGCAATCATGACACATATTTTTACCAATTCTCCTGACAATGCATCCAAATTTTCATTCAAATTAAATAGACAGAAGTAAATGTAGGCAGTAATTTGTGTCCATGATTAAAAATGTTTTTTTCATAAATTGCCCCTTTTCCCCTTTGTGAGCCACTACCCACCAAGGTGTGTGAACGTCACTATATTATATATATTGTCACGCATGTATGCTCAGGGAACATCCAAATGGCTTAGGTAACCAGAACAATCCGACCACCAAGCAGGAGTGAGCACTGCCGCAGTCTCTATCTCTGGTTTCTCTACAGCACTGACTTGACACCTAGCCCCACCCCTGTGTTGTTTGAACTTTTTATTCTTTTATTAAATGAGTGTGAAGGGGTTTGCACCCAAAAGATTTCTCAAGCTGTAACATTTTTCGCTTCACATTTTGCATAGTCCTTTGAATTAACTGGAAAGGGATGGACAACCAGGTAGCAGGACGAACTGGCAGAGGTGGGTGTCGACTGAAGGCAGCACACAGAGCCCCTCGCAACTATTAATGCCTGTTCAACTATGCAATGACATTGATGCTTGTTTTTTAATTTTTGAGAGAATGGCCAATAGGCAGCACTGTCCAAAAAAAGAATGGATCCAAATATTGGTCCCCATCCCAATGAGCAAAGCGCTGCATACATAACTTCTATCTGAAAATATGCACTGCAGACAACTATACAGCCCTCAAGCAAGAGATCCTGGCCTGTTATGGCCAAATGTTAGGCTGTTTAACCAATGTGGTTTGATGTGGATCCTGCTGGCCGAGCCCAGGCATTTGAGCCCTAGGGTAAGCTCAAGGGCACATTGGCTACAGCCAGTGGAGAACACAGTAGAACAGGCTGTGGAACATTTTAAGCTTCATTATTTAGAGAGCCTTGTTTGTCCTGTGGTACAATTCTTTTGTGGCACCCCAACGATTTCTGAAGCTTTAGCATTCTTCACTTCACAATATATATGCGCACCCAGAATGTCTTCATCCTGGCACAGCATGGGGATTCCAGGGGTACTATTTATACTATAGGTCAAGTAGTTTTTGCTTCAACTACATGACATATTATTTTGTTCCAGATTCCCATAACTGAAGATATAGTATACTGTATATATACTTTGTTTCTTTGTTTATTGTTCAGCATTTGTTAATGCATGTATTTATCTATCTTCAGTTAGTTTTATGTTATTAATATGCTGTATATTTTGTTGCAGTGAGCATGTTTTGGGTATTCTTGAAAAATCATCTACTTCCATGTTTGAACTACAAAGCAGAGTAGAACTGAAGTGTTTATGAACTTGTTCATAAAATGGAAATAGAATGGCTTAGATGTAAGACAAATATCTAACACTCTTTATTCCTGGGATGCAAAAATGCCTCAAATCCCACATACTTATCACTTTGTGATCAGATACACTACTTAAGTTCAGCACTATCTATAACCTCAGGCAAGTAGACAGAGTGAAAAAATGAGAGAAAAGGGCTACACTTTTAACTATGTATTATAGGTACTATAGGTAATACATTTATTTTATTATAACTAGTGCCATATAAGCAAAAAGAATGTGGCTTTGCAAACCAAGACCGTGCAAGTTGATAATGCTAGACGTAATAATTTAAGGTGGTGCAATAACTTATAGTTGCATTCAGTTCTTCCTTGTCATCTCATAATTTGCATAGGACCAGGCAGCCTGCTTTCTTCAGGTCATTATGCAGTCTGCTTCTGCCAGGATGCAACATGACAGCAAGAGCATGCCTTTGCAAGTGTGGAATGGAAGTTAAAATCTATTGCTAGCTTCTGTATGAAAATCTACATGTTCTCTGTATGGCTAGGGATTATTATAACAGATACTGTAAATAAGTGTGCTTACATAGAGTAGGGCTGCCAGAGTGGAATGCAATTCTTGGCTACTTTATCGTCCAATTAAGATGCCAAACGTATGACAAGTTTTCGATAAGCTTAATTAAAATATAAGAAAAGACTAGAATTTCTGCTTTCCGTTGTAATCAACAAATTGTCTAAGAATGTTCTGTGACCTTTGGATGAAACTGAGCTTATTTTTTTTCTAACCGCTTCTCTGAAGATCTCTGTTATAAATGCAACTCACCCCCCTATGAGGGGGCTTTTTGCACCTAGAGATCTGTAAAGCAAAGACCCTCTATTCACCATGTGTAAAGAAATAAAAGAATTATGTTTGTTTGAATTGGTGTCTGCCTGCTGTTGTCTTGAACCTTCATCCACACAAGCTTGCCCCTGAGTTACTCCTGAAAAACAGACACCTTACTGGGCCATTCAATAATGGAAGAGCTTAGGCACAGCCCTTCCATCTCAAGTAATTTTGTTTCTTGTCAGCATCCCTCTGACAAACCACCAACAATGGAAACACAAGTCAATAAGCAATAAAACTAGACCTCTCTGTCACAGGCTGCCAGCGATTCATACGTTAAAAACAAGCATTCCTAAAGTTTTCCTTGCTCTTTAAACATTATACCAAATAAATTTCTAATTCTACAAATAAAGACATACAAAATATTTACCAATTCATATGCAATATATCACCACACCTAAAATATAATTTTCACAAGCTAATAGTGTTACGTGCAGTTCATGTATTTTGCCTATTAAGAAGTAGACTTTTTTAGAAGAGAAATGCTATGTATTATGTTTTAAGTAAACTTTCAGTTTAGTTATGTTTGTTGGTTCTGTTTTTCTTCATTAGGTTTTCCCCAACATAATCTAATTTACAGGAGTATCCATCTCTTTGAGGATTCTCACTTCTAGAATATTTGTCTCTTTTTCTTGTGTATACATTAGTTGGTGCAATGTTTTGTAGATGGAAAGTTGTGTTTATGTATTTATCATTTGCCTACTTCAGTCCAAGTATATATAATCTACTGTGGTCAACATCCTTTTGCCATAATCTTCTATTAATGTAGATATTACAGAAATTCTCGATTTTTCTGTAATTTATTTTTGTGAAGATTATGGCCCTTTTCTCAAGTGCACAAACACTGAGCATGAATTTTGCCATTTGAAGACAGTTTTAACATGTGTGCAGTAGGGGTGTGCGATATTGGCAAAAAAATCATATCTCGATATTTTCTGGAACTTTGATGATAATGATAATTAGAGAATAATTTGCATCTTTTAAAAATGATTATGAAAAACACTATGACTTCACTATCATTTTATTTGGACATTTTCCTCATTTTAGTTTGAAGTTGCCAGAGAGTGAGCTTATTCAGTGTATTCAGCTCTATGAATAAGACCGCAGTTTTTTTGAGGCCTACATCCTTTTTTAACATTTGCATTTGTCAGGATCACAACATATACTTGCTAAACTTACAAAAATTAAGTTTGTCTGAAAATCACTCAGATGTATGACTTTTGTTGCTGTGAGATTGCATCAGTGTATGCAGGAGAAATAAGCTAATTATTTGCACTGTATTTGAATTAGCATCGAGGAGGCAGGGTAGAAAGCAGCAGTAACTGATATCGACATTTTTAAGCAAATAACCGTGTCCTTGTAACAGCAATTCCTTAGTTTAAAGGAAAAGAAAGAAGGCCACGGCTGACTTCAAAGCAGTAAAAGGGGAAGGCTCAGCAGTGCGCAGGTAAGTGGCCAGCGTTAAGATGCCGATCAGCCACAAAAGGCTGTAGGAGCAAATAAGGTAGTAAAGTTTTATTTATTTGTTTATTTTAGATTAAACTGTCCTTAGCGGTCCAGAAGTAGAACAGTTAAGTGGGCGAAAGCTTAAGGGTTCATTAATACTGGGTAATACAAACAGTGTGAGTGGAGAGCTTATAAGTAAGAGGAGCGCAAAGTTAGAAGAGACAGAGAGAAGTAAAGTTAACCTCATAGAAAGGCAAATCATCTAAAAAGTCCAACATCCAACAGGACTTGCATTGCACTGACCTCATTATTAAAAATGTTGATATTAAAATTTGATTTGGGATTACTAAACTGCCTTAACTTTTTTTCTTAAAATTAAATTTCTTCTTCTTTCAGCTGCTCTTTAACTTTAATGGTAACACTAAGATCTGCTACAGATATTTTACACATTTTCCCCTTAAGCTTCTGTACTGTGTAAGGTAAAGGGTGCACACCGTCTGGGGGCAATAACCCCAGAAGTAGATGTGTCAAACCGTTATCATGTAATTGCGGAGCTGGACGGTGACTCTGATAATTCTGAGGTGGTAGGCAGGGATGAGGAGCCCCAATGGACCACCTCAAAATCATTTCCCAAAAAGAGAGAGGTAGTGATAGCTGGGGACTCAGTCATTAGGGGGATTGAAGCGCAGGTGTGCTCCAGAGAGAGAGAGAGTCTCGCATGGTGTGTTGCCTTCCGAGAGCACAGGTGGGAGACCTCCCTGGAAGGGTGGATAGGCTCTTGGCCAGAGTGGGGGTGGATCCAGTTGTCATTGTCCATGTTAGAACAAATGATATACATAAGGGTAGTCTGTCAGTTCTACGATCCAAATTCAAAGAGTTAGCTGCCAAGCTGAGGAGCAGAACTGACAAGGTAGTCTTCTCCGAAGTTCTGCCTGTGCCACGCACCAGTCCAGGTAAGATTAAGGAGATCAGAAGGCTTAAAGTGTGGCTCAAATCTTGGTGCAGGGTAGAAAGGTATAGGTTTATGGGGCATTGGGACTCCTTTTGGAACAGATGGGACCTGTTCCACCGTGATGGGTTACATCTGAACTGGAGGGGCACCAATGTATTGGGGAGTCGTATGTATAGGCTAGTCAAGGATTGTTTAAACTAGGGAATGGGGGGAGCAGGGAGTTTAGGACAGGCCAGGTTTAGCTCTATACATGGAAGAACAAACAATGGTGTAGAAATAAAAATGCATAGTAATGTAAATTCTAAGAAAACATTTAAATGTAGAAGGAGTAACACATTAAAAATAGCTTGCCTTAATCTAGAAGTATCAAAAATAAGGTAAGGGAGTTGGAGTTGTATGTAGCAGAGCATAATTATGATATTATAGCAATAATGAAAACCTGCCTAAATAACAAAGATGGGGATGAGTGTAACATAGAAGGATACACATCTTTTAGGAAGGATAGACAGAACAGAAAGGAGGTGGGGTTGCTGTTTATGGCAAACAGGGTTTAAATGTAAGACCTCTTCATTTGGATGATGAGCCCCTGTGGTATAGCGGGTCCACAGCTCACGTCAAGAGGCCAATTTTAAATAAATAATCGCCGCGCTTGCAGCTTAGTGAGGGGGCGTGGTGGTTGTGTGGCTGAAGTGGTTTCCGAGATGATTCGTGATGTGGGCGTTTCTCACCTAAGTGCGCAGGTGAGAAACAATCTGCATCCGTGATTGTTCTCGGGGCTGCTGATTTGCCACGTTCTCTTAATTAAAAAGAGGTGCAAGGCGGCTAGAGAGGAGGAAGAAAGGAAAGAAAAGAACAGAGGTTCCAGGAAGAAAGGAGGAAGCAGTGGAGAGAGAGAGAGAGAGAGAGAGAGAGAAAGTCGGTGCAGGAGAGCAAGCAATGGCTCACGTGCAGCTGTGCAGGAAGCCTGGGTGTTGGGCCAACACCCAGGGAGTAGTTGTAGTGGTTGCTCCCGCTGAGTTTATAGTGAAGAGCAGGAGTGACTGGAAGGCGGATGACTCTCTGCATAAGACAACAGAAGGCAGCGGGAGTCGGAGGTGGGGTGTGTATTCCCCAGCGTGGGCACCCTGGTCGCTGTGGAACCCAAGTCACGGTCTGGAGGAGCCAGGGGTCAGTGAGGTGATCCAGTCAGCTGAACCATGCAGAGAAAAGGTCAGCTGCATGTAGGGCGACACCCTTGTTGAGAAGCCCAGACAGTAAAAGCGGGGGAGCAGCCAGGTAAAAAGACACCGGGATTTGTGGTTTGGTTTTAAAAGATTGCTTCCTGCGTTATTTTAACCTCGTTATTTTAAAGATTTTTGTAATGAATTTTAACCTCCACTTTTCAAAACTGTTTTTATGGATTATTTATTTAATTACTTTTTTTTCCACTGCACTATTTATTTGAACATTGTTTTGATTGTTGTTTTAAATAAAAGCACTTTGCACTTTTGCACCATCCCCTTGCTATGTTGTGCCTCACTGCCTAGCTCATCGGTAACATTACCGACGGTGTAGGGTTCAAGGGCTCCCAGAGGCAAAATGGGAGCGTGGAGCAAACCTGCATCGTCACAGCCCCATCTTAATGAGGACATGTGGCTTCGCCTGGAAAATATTAGGGAAAGAGGTATTATTTTAGGAGTGTGTTATAGACCACCCAATTCAGACAGTAATTTCAACACACATCTTTTTAGTAATATCAAAAAGGCAAGTTTACAGGGAGATATTATAGTCATGGGGGACTTTAATTATACAAATTTTAACTGGGATAACCTTGCAGATGGAGGAGCACAAGAGCAGGAGTTTTTAGAAGTAATCAGTGACTGTTTTTAACACAGCACGTTAAAGCACCAACACAGGGTGAAGCCTGTCTGGATTTAGTATTCTGTAATAATCAGGATAGAATTGAGGGTGTAGAGGTGATTGAACCACTAGGGTCAGGTGACCATAATGTAATACAATTCTCAGTATTTTGTAAGAGTGCAGCTGCAAAGACTAAAATTGTTAAGTTGAACTTTGGTAGGGCTTATTTTGAGCAGATGCTACAATGTCTAAGACGGATACAATGGGATAAGCTTTTAAGTGTGGAGACAGTCGAGCAGTGGAACAGGTTTAAAAATGTTTTACATATAATTCAGGACAGATACATACCTAAATTTGGAATTAATAGGAAACTCCACGGTGGATTAATAAAGATTTAAAAAAAAAGTTGCAAAGGAAAGAACTGCTTTATAAGGCATATAAGACGAATGACTACAAAGTGAATTATTGAGCGTATGAGAACATGAGGGCAACTATTAAGAAGGATATCAGAGAGGCTAAAAGACAGTTGGAGAGGAATATAGCAGATAAGGCAAAAGAAGACCCTAAAAGATTCTTTCAGTATTTTAGTGATAAAAGAACAGTCAAGGAGGAGGTCAAGTGCATCAGGAATAGTAAAGGGGAATTAAAAGATACAGACAGTGAAATAGCGGATGCCCTAAACTTACATTTTTCTGAGGTGTTTACAAGTGAGCAAGTGGATAACCTCCCAGAGATAAAAGTGACCACTAAGGAGGTACTGAGGTATTTGGAAATTGTAGAGGGAGAAGTGCTGCTCAGATTAAATAAGATGAAAGCAAACAAATCACTGGGACCAGATAATATTTAACCTTGTGTTCTTAAGAAGGCTAGTGAGTACATATATAAACCGTTGACACATATTTTTAGGACGTTACTGCGCACTGGAAAGATTCCGAAGGACTGGAAAATGGCAAATATCATCCCATTATATAAAAAGAATGACAGGGCAGACCCAAGCAACTATTGGCCAGTAAGCTTAATATGCATCACAGGAAAATTAATGGAAGGAATTATTAAAGATAAGATTGAGCAACACATGGCAAGGACAGGAGTTATTCTGAACAGTCAGCATGGGTTCAGAAGAGGGAGGTCGTGTTTTACTAACATACAGGAATTCTATGAGGAGGCAACAAAAGGATACGATCAAAGTGGAGCTTATGATATTATTTATCTGGACTTTCGGAAAGCATTTGATATGGTGCCACATGAGAGTTTGGGCATCAAATTTAAAGAAGTGGGAGTTCAGGGTGATGTTTTTAGATGGGTGCAGAATTGGCTCAGACACAGGAAGCAGAGGGTGATGGTGCGAGGAACCTCATCAGAACTGGCCGATGTTAAGACTGGTGTTCCACAGGGGTCAGTGCTAGGGCCGCTGGTATTTTTAATATATATAAATGATTTAGACAGGAATATAAGTAACAAGCTGGTTAAGTTTGCAGATGATACCAAGATAGGTGGATTAGCAGATAATTTGGAATCCGTTATATCATTACAGAAGGACTTGGATAGCATACAGGCTTGGGTAGATTTTTGGCAGATGAAATTTAATGTCAGTAAATGTAAAGTATTACACATAGGAAGTAAAAATGTTAGGTTTAAATACACAATGGGCGATCGGAAAATCGAGAGTACACCTTATGAGAAGGATTTAGGAGTGATAGTGGACTCTAAGATATCGACTTCCCAACAGTGTTCAGAAGCCATTAAGAAGGCTAACAGAATGTTAGGATATATAGCACAATGTGTGGAGTACAAGTCCAAGGAGGATATGCTCAACCTTTATAATGCACTAGTGAGGCCTCATCTTGAGTACTGTGTGCAGTTTTGGTCTCCAGGCTACAAAAAGGACAAAGCAGCGCTAGAAAAGGTCCAGAGAAGAGCGACTAGGCTGATTCCAGGGCTACAGGGGTTGAATTATGAGGAAAGATTAAAAGAGCTGAGCCAATACAGTTTAAGCAAAAGAAGATTAAGAGGTGATATGATTGAAGTGTTTAAAATTATGAAGGGAATTAGTACAGTGGATCGAGACTGTTATTTTAAAATGAGTTTACCAATAACACGGGGACACAGTTGGAAACTTGTTAAAGGTAAATTTCGCACAAACATTAGGAGGTTTTTCTTTACACAAAGAACGATAGACACTTTGAATAAGCTACCAAGTAGTGTGATAGACAGTAAGACGTTAGGGACTTTCAAAACTCGACTTGATGTTTTCTTGGAAGAAATAAGTGGATAGGACTGGCGAGCTTTGTGTATAATTGGGCCAAATGAATGAGAAGATTTGTAGTTAGGGACAGAAAAGATTTAAATATCCACATAGGTGTAGAAATAGATCCCTTTTGCACATGTGCTGAACTTGGAATTGATTTGACAGCTCATTATTATAATTAAATTAATCCTCACAGAGCGGAATTCAATATATGAATATTATTCTACTACATGAATGTATCTTAACTTAATTACATAAAACTTATTTTTACCCTTACCAGAAAAATTACACATCAAATTAAGAACAGTGTAACATTAAGATTGTAATTCTGCAAGAAAATTTATGAAAACTATGAGAAGGACAAATTCAGTCCTAAAAACGAAAATGATCAGTTGAGATATAATTAAACTATGTTTTAGAGGATGACTTATAGTACATACTATGGGTCTACTTAAATCAAAAGTGATTAAAGGACAAAGAAACTCACCCTGGTCCAATGAGAATGCTGAAAACTAGAGCATAGAAGGTAAACAACAAAGTTCTAGATCTTCTGAACAGCATCTGCACACAGTTTTAAAAAGTATTTGTGTCCAGCTGTAAATACAATTCCAAATTAACAGATGAAAGCAGAAATGATCCTTATGTTCTGTCTAAAATATCTGACAATTTGAGAAATGGGAAATTCCAACAGTCATGCCAAATCCCTATAAACATCAACAATACAGAATTTCAAAGCCATCTCACACATCATGTATTGTAGTGTCAAACTCCTGTTTCTTCTTGCACACACTACTTTAATAGCTTTAACTTTACATCCACAGCACAGGCTCATGGGCTTAATTAGGTTTGTTTTGTTTTATTTGCCCAGAGTTTTAATTTTTAGAGTGGCATGTATTTTTTATATTTTTATTTCAGACACATTTACAGTAGCATGATACCTTCTGGGTTGCATCTAGGGGTCACATGGTTGTATCAACATCATGTTCTCTTTATTGGAGTTTTCTTCAGTTTAGGTTTTTGGGCTCTGGATGTGATTCAGACAGTTCTGTTCTCTCCTTCCTGTCTCAGTGCTTGGTGGTAGGAAGATTGGATTAATTGGTCAGTAAGTGCTGTGCAACCCGTACTTTTTCTCCCCTTGTCCCTTTCAAACTGGAACTAGAAACAGACATTGCTCACATTTGTGGCAGAATATATTGCGCACCAAACAATTGTGTTAAAAATAGAAAATTAGTATACTGTATGTAATAAAGATTGTTGTTATTAAATTAACTGGTTTAACACTTTCTAATTACTCATACTTCTTTTGTTTTGGTTTTAAGTCATTGCTTACAAAGGAAAATTTTTATGATATGTAATACTCTGGTAAACTGCATTCCACTTTTTAAATTATCTGTTTAATTACAGAATTTCAACAACAGTTACTTTGCAACCACAGACCATGTAAAGAGAGAGCACAGCAAGGCATCATCAGGCAAATCTGTCACAATGCACCCTAAAAACAATAGTGTCACACACACCCTGTGACTACTTGCATCTTTTTTGTTTTTACACGGTTAATAAAGCTTTGTTTGTTCCCATAATAAAAGACTTATTTTGTCAGGGCTTCTTGCAGTTTTGCTTTTTTTTAATCAGATGATCTTTCATTCTAAGTGGCCCAGTCTGCAGATTATTTAGAGATTTGTTTCAATTTAAACAAGCAGTCTTCAGTTTTAGTAAAACATTCCCCAAAAACATTTTTAGTATAATTACTTGGCTACGATAAACATCTTGATAATGTTCAAGTTGTAACCCACATGAGCTATGTTATGAAAGCGTAGGCTTTTAGGAGACTTTAGTACAGGAGACAGGGAAAGATTTTCTGAATCTTCCTGCTATAGTCTGATAATATTATATCGTCAGAGAACAATAAAGATATCTTAATAACTAGACATTGTCATGACACTGTAACAAAAAAAAACAAAAAAAAATTAGGTTCTAAAATGGGATGTCTCCTAACATGTGTTCTTTCAGCACATCTATCTTGGTTATCAGGGTGAGTCTGAAAAAAGTGACTTAATAGTTCAAGGGTACTGCTACTTGAAACCCTCTGGACCATAACAATATCAACATATAAAAGCTCAACGCCAAATATTTCTATAATTGTAATGTTTAAATTTCAAATTTAACCTACCTTTCAAAATGAGTAGATAGGGAACAAATGAATAAAAAGAAAATGTAACTTTATACAAAGTCATAAAGAAGGAGATGAAAGTTAGTCTAAAGTGTGTAGGTGAATATAATTTACATGTAAAATGGTTAGCATGCATTATCAGTAACTTTCAGGGCTCGCTTCCATTACATAACCCCTAACATGCATTATCACTACAAGTGGCATTAAAAAATTCAAACTCAAAAGGTGAGTAATAGCTCTAGAGTTTTTGTCAATGCGGCAGGGCTCTACCCAGGAAAAAATTGTCTTTCAGTTCAATTGAAACTCATTGATTTTGCATATTTTTTAGTTCTTTATTAAAACTTTTTGTCTGTCTATCACATATCCAGTGATTTAATCCCTAATTGATACCAACAGGTGAAAATAAATATTTTTGAAGGCATGAAACAAACTGTGCTCTATACTCCAGGACAATCGAAATAGAAAACCCATTTTCTAAACATTAGCATCAACTAAAACAAGCCCAAGTCACTTTTGTTTAGAAGAATTAAAGGTGATGCTTTAGAAAATCTGTCAAAGATAAGCACAGTAATGAATTCAAGTTTCATGTGACTCTTAGTTCTTTTGGGAATGGGTACTGAATGGAGTAAACCAATAGGGGAACATGGGAAATACAGATTTATTATATTTGATACATGCCTTAAAATTGTCATTTGCATTTTCACACAGGATGGGCCACCAAAATATTTTAGAATAATTGTATTTGTCCTCAGTGTGTCAGAAAACAAAAAAAAAATAGCAGAACTCCGCCTACACCGTACCAGATTATATTTCACCTCCCCATTGGAATGTACACATTTCCTTACATATTTACTTATATAGTTTAAGCAGCTACAACATCAATAAAATATTGCTGCCTGTTACATACACTGTCCTGTGCAGCTGGGAGAGGGAGCAAAAAAAATTAACCCTAACCTTCAGACTGTCATCACAGCACGTGACTTTAAATAGCAGAGGATGTCACTTAATTTGCTGGATCTCTTTGCCTTAAGGATGTCAGGTTAAGAGATTAGGACTTGCCGTGGATAATGGGTTACATGAGTCCCTCACAAATTCTTTGCTCAGTTTCAGATTTCCTGTTGTGTCATAAAAGTATCATACATTTAATACGTCAATACATTTTGGAAGGCAAAAAACATAGACCCTCTGAAAAGTTTACAAAACCTGGAACACTCATCTTCATTTAAATTCTTGAGGCTGCCATTTCTCTTTTTCGTTTTTCCATTCCTTAAAATAGTAACTGGTCTGTTCTGTGTTTGTGGACGTTATATACCTTCTACTTTTGGCCTAGAGTTCATTGACACTCTACATCTTCACACACAAGATGCAACTGAAGGACTTTTGTTTTGTCACTGTTAGTTGCAGAGTGCTATAACTGAATCACTGTAGATTTTATACTGCATGCCAGGCAGTCACAGGCATTCATCGTGACTGTCCATAACTAACCTGTGATTTTCTAACATTATTTACAGTTAATGAAGAGTACAATTTGAAAAAAATGGAGGAAAAGTGCTGTATGTAGTTTAGGAGCAAGTGCTGTAATTAACTTGAAGAAAGATTTCTTTCAGCTTTTAATTAAAAAGGGTAATGCACATTGGCAGAAGAAAATGTTCTGTAAAACAGCAAAGTAAAGCCTTTTTCAGTCAGATACTATAACACCATTAGCTAGATTTGAGAACAGCCTATTACACCTGATCCCAAAATATAAATCTATTATTTAATAATTGCAACTCCTCAAAATACATTGAAAAACTGCTCAATAGAGGCTGAGGAAAAAAATCTACACACCTGTTATCTTATATGTAAACGTCTACGTGTGGAAGTGTGTGTGTCTGTGTGTCCAGTCTGGAAGTAAGAGGCGGCCCGGAACTGCAAAGCTACAGCATGAAGCTCAAAGAAAGTGACTCTGTTACCAAAGTGAAACTGCCGAATAAAAAGAAACTCGTTTAGCCGCTATTACACAAGCGAGGCGAGCACATCGGCAAAACGAAACCTCCAAGGAGAGAGAACCTTGCTTAAAACAAAACCTCCGTGCAGAGAGAAACTCACTTAGCTGCTGATAGACAACAGAAGCGAGCATGTTGTCAAAACAAAACCACCGAGGAAAGAGAACCTCACTCACTTAGCTGCTAATGCACAACCAGTGCGATTGATTGATTGAAGTGTCAGAATTCATGGTTTCTAGGAGCCCAGGCTTTTAACAGCACAGGCTTACACAGCTAGTTATTTTATAAATGACTTACACATTTACCCAAAGTGACTTATAAGTTAAAGATACATTACAACAGTTTACAGACATTTTTACAATTAGAGCAGATTCAGCAACTGTGCTCATAGTTACATAGAAGGTCACAGACAGGAGTTGAACTAGAAATCTTAAGGTTTTATGACTAATGCTTGATAAAGCTGTACAAGAAGATGAAATGAGGTAAGGGAACCTCTTGTAAATATTTCCCTATTGTCTCCTCTTAGAATGTTGTAAATTGGTCCACCAGGTAATCTGTGGCGTGATTGGAAGAGATGGACTCCATATTCATTAAACGTGGGAATTGAATTTTCCCTTGGAAACTATAAGATAGTATGTCTAGTCTAATAAGGTCAGAAATCAACAAATACACAGTCCTTGTGACAGCTGTCCATTCAATATCAATAGGGTCAAAGAACAGCAAGCATTCCAGCTGTTCAACTGTAGGCTTGTATCAGAGGTGTTTTGACTAAGTGAGATCTATAGGATGTAAGAAACAGTAAGTAGAGAAAGAATGAGCCACAAGTTTGAGGAAAAGTAAATATATCTGTGGCAGTGTTTTTTAATAGGCAAGATACAGTATATAAAGTTTAAGGAACAGCAAGTAGTCTGAATGTTAAGTTAATAATAAAAATAATAATTCCTTACATTTATATAGAGTTTTCTCATTAAGGAGCAGTGTAGTGGTGGCTCTAAGGCTATGGATTGGCATGAGCAGTCAGAAAGTTGCTGGTTTGAATCCTGTAAATGCCAGAAGTGATTCCACTTCATTGGGACCTTAGACAAGGTCCCTTCACCTGAAACTGCTCTGTCCTGGGTATGAAGTTAACCTGCATCCAGCCCTGCAAGCAGGACCTCCAACTTGCAGGGAAAACTTGGGGGTTGGTGGCAGGATTGGCACTCCAGCCACTGTAAAACACCTGATACTGTTCCATTCCATTTGAACTAGTGTGGTGCTGAGGTGTCATGAAGGGTGAGGAACCACCTTAATCACTGCCAATGTGCATCTTCCACTGGATAATATGACAGTGGCCATTTTGCATCAGTGCACCCACTACACATGTGAGGTATTAGGTGTTAGGTGGTAAAGGGGTCAGAAAGATAGCCAGTTAGAGACAGGGGTTGATTAATGGGCCAGAATGGCAGGACATAATGGGTAATTTAGCCAGGATGTTAAGAATCATCCTACTTTTTTATGAAGGGTGCCCAGGGATCTTTTACAACCACACAGAGACTCTGGACCTCAGTTTTACGTCTTATCTGAAGGACAGTGCCAATTTTTACAGCATAGTGTCCCCATCACTGCACTGGGGCATTGGGAACCATACAAAGACCACATGGTATGCATCCCATGTTGGCCTCACCAATACCTGTTCCAGCACCAATCCAAGATTTGCCTAGATGGTTGCCCCTGCAAATACTGGTTGGCCCCATCAAATGGATTACCTGTGCTGTCCTGTTATAGGCTTATGACAATGGCCTTGTTTTAGGTTAGGAAAATGGTCTACATTAGAATGTTTAAGAAATGCCAAGTAGCTTCAGGTTTGTGACAGAACTCTTTCACTTAGTCTGGATCAACAGCCATGGAGGAATCTGCACAAAAAACGAAAAAATGACCACAGTTGAGTGTCAGAAACTAACCTTAGAATTGCATTAATTTAATTAGTAAATGAGCAGTATCTGTCTCAGGAAATGTATAAACAGATTGAAAGCAAGTAGAGCTTAAAGGGCCAGGTTATGCCTCTAAAAGTCTGTAAAACTAATTTAGCATATGTCAGAAAATGTCCTCATGAGACTGATGAAGAACTCTGTGGTTGAATTAGATAAATTAAAAAAGAAAAAAAAATAGTAAAATTACAAAGTCAGAAAAGAGAGGTGGAACAAACAGTTAATGAAGTATAAACTTCTAAAGTCTAGCATTTCATTAAAGAAATGTTCAATAATGCAATGATAATGATGATAAAATACATATAGCATTTATGTTTTTTCCAAGAAATAAATGGAAAGATAAAGGAGGAGATGTGGATGGAACAGTTGGGAATAAATGTACAAAGCAGAAGATTCCATCACAGTATCAGTATGTGACTCCTAGCTTAAGGGATACAAAATGCTAGGTGAAAGAATGCCCTTAGATAAAGGAAAATTATAAATATACATGATTGCATTTATAGAGTAGAAAAATAATCTTTGGAAAAAAAAATTTCATTCTCACATAATAAAGTAGGTGTACAGAAAATAAGCAGTGAAAACTTTGTATGCCTGTTGGTTGTATAGGTTTTAATAAGCGTAGAAAGTTATAGCACAAGCATAGGCTGGAGAAAGATTAGCACACATAGTCAGAAGATCTATAAAAGTGTTTTGGAATTTTTAGGTTAGTTATTAAGTGCATTAGTGGAATTCTTAGTGATAATCGAAAGCTCATCAGTTGAGGTTGTTCCATCTAGAACTTAGCAAAGTGGAAGTAAGTAATGAAATAAAGACTAAATAATTGGCACCATTGAGAAAACTCTGGATATTGAGCAAAGGAATGTGGCAGCAAGAATGTCCATTTGAGTTTCAAAAGATTTCATCATGTGAAAAATAAAGATTCAACATTGCTCGGGTAATTTTAAAAACTACTTATCAACAGGAGCAGTTGCTAACAATGACTGAAGAGAGGGTGGAACATTAAAAATTATGAAATTTTGCCTATACACAAAAAGATACAGCACAAGCAAATGTTTTAATAAAAAATAATTTATGCATAAAAAACGGAAAGTAGCTTCCTTTAACCTCAAACACCTTACCCATTATCAGTACCAGCCCGTGAAAGTAGGTTAAACCAGTGGCAACAGTTAGAACAGGATGGTGTAACTGTGAAAACACACTCAACATGATTGCCCTATATGACCTTTAAAAAAGCTGAATGTCTCTTTGAGGCTAACAGCGGATTACAGAGCATTGAATAATTTTGTGGATGTGTTAATGCCATTGGTGGCTAATCCGGCCAGTATATTAATGGCTCTGATTCCTGAGAGTGTTTTATTTTGGGTAACTGGCATGTCTAATGGATTTTGGTCAATACCATAAAATTCTAGAAGTACAATCTTGGTTTACCTTCACTGACAGACTTACATGGCAAACATGGACTCGTTTAACCTTGATGTTTTCATAATTCTCCTTGTGCGTATCATAAGGTTTATCTTACTGTGGAATCTGAGTTTGTTTAATTAGAAACACACTGATTCTGTCACAGCTTCACAAGTTTATTGCAATTCAAAAGCTCCAAAAACAATTGCTGCACCATGGTAGCTAATTCTTAAGCTTCTGCTTACCATTTATTTAGTTATAAAAACAGCACGGCTACTTGAAGGGACTTATTTGTATGGCTAGATGACTCATATTTAATGGTGTGAAATTTTATTAATCTGGTTATTTTGTTCATAAACAAATAGAGTCATTTTGTATGTTGAATTAAGTAGTAGAGATAAGCAGCATATAAAAAATAAGCAAACTAGAATTATTATCAGAAAAGCTTTCATCAGTTTTAAGGGACAAAACAAACTCAAAGTCAAAACACAGTCAGAAGTCAAAACTGAAAATTTCCAAAAGATTTCATTAATTTCATTTAATTACCGGTATATATTTTTCTTATTTTGCCTTCCCTTTTTCCAAATTGTAGACAATAAAGGGATTCCCTTCCATTGAAAACATGGCAATGTTGCAACAAATTCTCTTGCATATATACAAAAACTAATAAATATAGAAGCCTTACAAGGAAACAATGATTGAAAAGAGGCCAATATAGGTAAAATAATGACCAAAGGCACCCAATAAAAATGAACTGTAAAAAAGGAGTTACTTTACAGCAGGTAGATATCATTTTGAAGAAAGTGAAACTAAAATTTCAGGATGCTTATCATGCTTTTGTTTAATGGTGATACTACAAAAATCACTTTCTTGCACTCTGTGGTTAAACTATTATCTATTTCATTCCCAACAGTCCAACTCCCAAAACAGTGTTTAGTTTTTTGATTTTTTTTTCTTTTGAGCATATGCTGAACATGAATAGTATAGCACAAGATTCCACCACCATAAATGAGAGTCAAAAACTTAGAAGAAAGCTGCTGGTATTTAAAACTAATATACTTTTCATGTACAATGGAATGCTTAATGATGTTGTCCTTAATTAAATCACTCCCTAGAGCATATATGAACCAGATTTGAAGTATAAAATGTATGTATATCATTTTCTGTCATATATCCTATTCACCTTTAAAATTTTTCTTCTGTCTTTTAAGTAATTTTACAAAACCACAGAACAGCCACCTACTTTGCTCGGACCACATTCAAATGTAAACCCAAATTCCATTTTTCAAGTTTTATAAGTCCAGTGTTCATTTGGCTTATCCTCTTTGAAGCTCTATTTCTAACGCTTTCTATGAGGCTTGACCTCCCCTTATATACATATCCTGATTGAAGACCTGTCTGTTCTCTCTGGCTTTTTATCAAGTGTCTACTCATTCGTTTTCAACAGTTCCTGCCATTCACTCAGATTGGATTTACATGGCAACTTAGATTCCTAACCCTAAAATTGATTAATCCATCCTGTTCTGATAGTTGGTTTCAAAATAATATAATTTCTCCCTTCTTTGAAGTTTTAAAATATTGTTATGCTCTACTTGTTTATAAATCTACATGTATAATTGTCGATCCTCTTGGTATCTTTCAGTAGTTGTTTTTGTGTGTGTTTTCTTATTTGTTTTAATGATGATGACGCTGACCATTATTATTATTATTACTATTATTATTAATCTGTTTGTGTATTTTACTCTCACTTTAGCCATACTTGCACTATAAAGCAACTTATGTTGGTGTCTACAATAATAGCACTATATAAGATAAGGATTTATTTGGAGGCATATGTGGATATTTACTTCACCTTGTGGTGAAACTGAGTAGTGCATTGACACAGCTAATCTCAATGTAAGGTAACACCCTCTACCTGATTTTTCAAAATAATACCCTTATTACCCTTCATACCCTTATTACTGTCTATTTTACCAAGTATATTGTTTTATTTGAGGACATCTGATCACATTATCATCACTGAGATTTTATTAAAACTCAGCACTTTTACTTCACCATGTCAATACCATGGTGTATAGTGTTAAATTACAATTATTTTCCAATTCTGCAATTTCAAAAATTTTGTGTGCTTTTTTAATTTATCATTTATCTTTTAAACTATGCATTTTATCATTAACAAAAGCAGCTTTTCCTTAGATGCTACTTGAGATAAAAGTATTAAGAAAGAAAGAAAGAAAGAAAGAAAGAAAGAAAGAAAGAAAGAAAGAAAGA
>JANRMT010062793.1:16819660-16869465 GCA_026402145.1 Polypterus bichir lapradei | reverse complement strand
AGAAAGAAAGAAAGAAAGAAAGAAAGAAAGAAAGAAAGAAAGAAAGATAAAATAAGGATAGGAAGCATGAGCTGGATTGAAATAGTTATGATACACTGTTATAGAAGAGAATATTCCCTAAGAACCAGAGAGATGAGGAGATGGAAATAAATAGTTAAATGTAGTCAAACCTGTAGTCGTAAATAAAAAGGGGTTTGTTAATTTTTAAGAAACAGAAATATTTGAAAAGCCAGAACACTAGGCTGAATCAGAAGTGAAATAAGTGATCAAAGGGGTAACTAAATGAATTTCCCTTATGAAAAAAGGAAATTGCAAGGCACACAAAGTTGTTTTATATGCAAAAGCTACAATGTCCACACTGCTCTGTCACCACCTGAAATACTTTCCAGTAATTATCATACTTCATCTGACAGGAATTAGATGAAAGCAACCTTCTGTAAAATAGAGTAAACGTAGAAAAAGGTTTGGGGTAACCAGTACAGTATAGGCAAATTGGCCAATCAAATCACAAGTGATGTCTCTAAGAGATGGTCTAGCAGAGAAACACAATTATTTGAGCCCTTAAACTGTCTCACATGCACACACATGTGACACAGGAGGTAATACAGTGCATCCGGAAAGTATTCACAGCACATCACTTTTTTCACATTTTGTTATGTTACAGCCTTATTCCACAATGGCTGTGAATACTTATGTACATGTGATTTCTTAGTTTTTTTATTTTTAATAAATTTGCAAAAATCTCAAGTAAACTTTTTTCACGTTGTCATTATGGGGTGTTGTGTGTAGAATTCTGAGGAAAAAAATGAATTTAATCCATTTTGGATTATCCATGGTCATCCATGCAGGGAATAGGATAAGCGTTATATTGGGAGACTTCATTAAGCTGCCGGAAGTAGTTGCAAAACCTCCAACTCCTGTCATGCATGAGCACCAACATGATAGGACTGGACCAGGGAGTCCAGAGTTCTCTTCTATCACATTTAAATTCAGCATTCACTTCATTTTAAGCTCCACTTCTTCCTTTTTTGCTTCTAGGAGCCAATAGGGCCATTCCCTGACAATCACTTTTGGTTCCGTAACAATGTAATGCACAACCAGTGTGGTCCGCCCAGATGTCTCACTAACCATCTCCGGAATGGACAGGATTACTGTTTCCAGCTCCTGTTTTTGATTGTGTGTCAAATTGGGGCTGATGATAAGGCTCAGGTTATGAGTGAAAAGAGAGTTGGCTGGCCAGAGTAAGGGTCTCGCTCCCTTTCCTTCCATGGTTTCAGCGTGTTGACGTGGTAAACCCACTCACTCTGTCGATGATTAGGTTGTTTGACTAAATACTTGACAAGACCTTTCTGCTCCTTAACTTCATAGGGACCTTGCCAATGAACCAACAATTTGGAATGGTAAGTGGGAACAAGAATCATGACACAGTCTCCAGGCCTGAATTCCCAAAGAGACATACCACAAATGTAACAGCAGGCTTGAGCTCCTTGTGTATTTTCCATGTTTTCTTTTAAGATCAGCCAGATTTTTACAAATTTCACATAACTTCACAATATATTCTAAAATATTAGAGGACAGGAGGGCTTCTTCTTCAAATTCGTCTTTTAGGATGTTCAATATGCCTCAGGGTTGTTGTCCATACAATAATTCAGAAGGGGAAAACCCCGTAGAGGCTTGGGGTACCTCCTGATAGGCCATTAGTATTGGGGTCAGTTTGATGATATACTGAGGTCTTTAGGTGCTTTATTTTGAGTTATTTGGTAACTCCTTTAAACGTGTCGTAGGCAAAAGGTTTCCTTTAGTCTGTTAAGACTTCCTTAAGGATATCTACATACACAAAGCCCTCTACCAATTCCTGAGCAATATTCTTAGAGGTGGCTCTTCTCAAAGGGACTGCTTCCAGGTAATGAGTAGAGAAATCTATGAGGAATAAGATGTACTTATGTCCCCGTCCCATGATGTTTAACATCATGCGCTAAAACAAGATATCTACCAGGGGAATGGGTATTAGCAGATTATGATCCTTACTAGGAATCTGTCGCAACTGGCACCCCAGACAGGAAGTGCAGAAGCAACAGACCTCTTCAAGAGAGAGAAGGTAATCTCTCTCTCTCTTTCTCTCTTTCAGGCCCCACCTCTTAGGAGTAGCAGCAAGCGGAAGCGCAGAGCAGTGGCATCTCCCACAGGCATGTAGCCCTTCGCAAACACCCGAGTAAGTTCAACTGAAGTAAGTTCTATCTGCTGTCTGCCCATTGAGCCCATTCCTGCAGCATGTACAGTTCAGGTTTTCCGGCCAACAGTGTAGACAGCTTCACTTGCCAAAAGTGTTTAGTTAATTTAGAGTTGGTTGGGAAAATACGCAAATTGGAGGACTGTGTTAGGAACCTGATAGCAATTAGGCAGACTCGACTCAGTTTGTTTAAATAATTCAGCTACTTCTGATTTGGCTTCAGTCTCTCCAGTTCCTACTGTAGTCAGTGCATGGCTGACGTCAGCAGCACCAATTCAGCCACAGGGTGAGTGGATAACAGTAAGATGGCGGTCTAAGAAGCCAAAATTTAGTCCCTCACCACCCAGGTCACCAATTCTGACCCAGAACAGATTCTCAGCACTCCGCAGCACGCCTGTGGAAACTGAGAATAAGAAAGTGCTCATAATTGTCGATTCCTTAGTGTGGAATGTTATAATTCCAAACTACGTTAAACCAGCAGTTAATGTTAAATGCCTCGCAGGGGCCAAGATTTCTGATATAGAGGCCGCATTGGACCGTGTCGCAGATGATGAAGCATCTACCTTAGTGCGTGTCGTCACTAATGATATTTATTTACAGCAATCTGAGGTATTAAAGAGGAACTTCATCTCTCTATGCACAAAAGCTAAAAGAAAATGTCGGAATTTAGTTGTATCTGGCTCCTTGCCAAGATTATATAGAGGGAATGTGATTTATAGCAGATTGTGTTCCCTTCACTGCTGGCTAATAAAAGCTGCAAATAAAAGCATAGCGTTTGTAAATGAGGAAGAGAAAATATTATTATTTAACTCACAAATATCAAGGGTTGTTTTTTGAATTAATCATGCTGCAGAGAGCTATATGATTTGTTCCTCATTTATGCAGAAAAAGAATTAAGCTGCGTGTACAGCATTAAGGGACTAACTTGCATCATTTATAAGAAACTGCTGACCTCTTGATAATAACAGAACACCCTGTGATATTACAAATCAGCTGTGACCGGTTTCTGAACCCTTGCTTAAACTAGTTTGAGCACATTGCTAAAGACTTGGGTATGTAGCTAAATTCCTCCTGGCTGTTACGCAAAAACATTGCATGCCTAAACAAGATAAGATATTGATCACTAAAGCTTGCTATGTTAAGTGCTGCTTTGAACATGTAACAGATCTACTATAAAAGAGAGAAACTCCTTGTAATGTGAGGCTGTCTGATCTGACCAGGCTGACTGAGCTGGGGGTCTGCAGTTTCTTTAAAACTCACCAAGAATAAAGAAATTGTTTTTTTTATTTTTTATTGGTGTTTGCCTGCTGTTGTCTCGACTTTTGTCCACAGTTTTTGGTGCCCTCTCTGACGACAGAGACGGCCAAGCGACTCCTTGAGCAGGATCATCCAGAGGACCAGCAAAAGGACCGATTCCGGCTGGATCGGAGGACCAGCTCCGGAAAAAGTTAGGACTGGCCTGCCTCAGGCGACTCCTGCATGGGGAATCCTTGACCTCCTCTGATTCTTCCTGAAAGTTGAGTAAACTGGGAACTTCCAGGCAGGAGGAAAATTTCTTGGTGAGTAGACCGAGGGAGTCCGACCGGGGAAACGAAACCAGGCAGTGAGTGGACCGGAATGTATAGATAAGCTCTCAGAAATAAAACAGTGTAAAGATTTTAAATGTTAAGGACGTGAGTTAGTACACTCCCTAGGAAATGAAGAAGAAGTCTCTTAGATACTTAAAAGTAAAATAAAGGAAGGGAGTGGGAAGAACAGATAAATAACTGAACATTTTGTGATTGGGAAAAAGCACTGTGAGCGGGACTCTTTGCTCTAAAGGTCTGGTTATATCCTGAACTCAACGGGTCACTCAGGGAACTGATCACCTAGACAGCGGTAACCAGCGGCCTTCGGGTGAAACTGTCAGTCCGCTAATCAGGTTGATCGTCCCGGTGGACCGGGGAACAGGAGGGACCGGGAGTGAAGCGACAATTGAGGCTGGTTTAGCAAAAAGAGTGCGGAAAACTCACTGACCATGGAGAAAACTAATAGCAAACCGGTTAAAACTCTTTTAGGAAACAGAAAGCATGAATCCACGTACTCATCTGTGACTGAATAAAGACTAATTGATTGAACTATTCCTGTCTTCCTCGGGTGTTACTTCCACTGTTTATTTGGCACCCGAACAGTTCCCCTCGTGTTGGAGAACCTGAGTGAAGGTGCGAATTGCAGACAGGAATAAGATCGGTGACCGCTGAGTACAACTGCTTTACCATCCGGGAGAGGTACTGGGGACATAACGATAAAAGCACCTCTTGGAATGAGACGGAGTCTTAAGTAGACTCATAATTAGAAGGGAGAGGTGAAAGTTTAATAAAAAGGGAAAGTACCTTCCGGTCGGGGATTTGCTAAAGAAAGAAATTGAAAAAACAGGGTGTGAATGAGGAGGATTGTTTTTGGAAAACGTACCAAGGAAAAAAAAAAACGGTTCTCCAAGATGCTACATAGAACAGAAAACAGGGTTAGATTTAAAAAAAAAAAAAAATTGTAAATGGTGGAATGAACAGAGCAGAGGCAGGTGGCCAGTAGAAGGCTCTGGTGATATGAGCGAACTACAGGAAGTTAGGAAGATTGTATATAGAAATGCACGAGGGTGCTGTAGTCGAGAAAATGGAAATTTTTAATAGATGGGAATTGATAATTAAAGATAGATCCCTGAATGCGATGCAGAAGTGCAATGAGGGACTGCAAAGCCAAATTAAACTTATTGCAGAAAGAAAAAAGTTGTTCTTGATAATGCAAGAACCATCCCAAAAGTCCTGATAAAAGAAGGAAGAATAAATAAATAAAAATATATGAAAAAGAAGAAGAACAGATTATACCTTGATTTAGCGACAGCATGCGTTTAAACTCCCTTTGAGGACAATAGTCCATCACCACCCCTTGGGGCAGCTGGAGGAATTAATGAGGGAGAGGAAGAAGATGGTCCTGATGATTTCTAAAACAAACAGTTTCAGCCAGAGAGGGATGAAGAAGAGGGAGAGGGTAGAGATCACCGCCGACCTCAGTTACGATCGGTGCAAGCAAGTACTGTGGCACAAAGACACGGATCGGGGAAAGGGATGCCTAATAAGACCCAATTCTGACCCCTCAGTGTCAAACATGAATATGAAAGAATGGAATTTCAAGCACCATTAATACAAGTGCCCTTTCCGCAATATAATGTACAACAGACTGACTCAGATTAAAACTGTCCTACCTTCATGGTGCAAAGATACTGGGACCTGCAAGAATTAAAAGAGGTGGTGCAGGAATTACTAAACCTAAATAAAAGAAGAGGAACAGATGTTTGTGATGGTGGAGAAACAGTTAGATGACATATATAAGCCAAAATGCTGCAGAATGGATTCAGGTTCTTAGAAGGAAAGCTAATTCCAGGCTGAAATGATGTGAGAGTGCAATGGACTAAGACTCTGGGACGGCAGGGGGTTGATAGTGGCCAGTTCAGTTTTTAGTTGTCAGTTACAAGCACAAAGATATGCAAAATATATCATCCCTCTAATGCCCAGTGAACTTGTTTGGACAAGACTTGATGGCCCGCCTGTGCCTTTGCATCTCAGTTATGAAAAAGGGAGTGAAGGTTACATCAGAACAACACACCGCCCTTCCACTGACCACCACCATTACATGCTCTTATGCTGCCTTGATTATTCATGTTTTTCTCAAAACAATAAAAATATCTGCTGTCCTGGGTTCCTCTTGGATTACAGTATTCAAAATCATTTTACTGTATTGCATGATTTTTTGGACTGTATTATGATGAAGTCTGGCTCTTGGACTTTTTAGCTGCTGCTGTCTGAAAAAGAGACTATTTGCATAACAAACTGTTATATCCCAGCAGAATTGGCTGGAGCAGTATCTCTTTTTTGTTACAACAATCGCTTTTCTTCTAGAGTGGTTCTACCACATATCCCCATTGCTAAATCCTCTCGTTTTCAGTGGCATAATGTGAGACAATGGGTATTAGCATGTCCAGAAGGGGAGGATTGGGAGTATGTGGGACCTAATATTTAGTTCACCCACATTGATCTGTTAAGAAAATTGCAGTAGGACTAGTTGTACCTGTAACCCAACCCGTTCTGTCATTTATCTTTCACCTCTCCACCTACACCCATGCTGCTTACCCTTCAAATCTTTTAGTTAGATTCCCTCCACTCATCTCTCTAGGTACAAGGGAAATAACATTTTGTCTGAATAGCTCATGTTGAACCCTTGGTCATTTTCCCAAAGTCATCCTTTCGTTTACATTGTGCACAATATCTTATTTCGTTTGAGGCTGAGACCGGTATTACAATTGTTTATGCTGATTTAGTTAAACGGGGTGCTATTATTCCGATCCAATACTTTCCTATTCTTCCAGTTAGAAAGCAGATGATTCATGACGGTTCATTCAGGACCTCAGTGGAGTCAATGCTGCTATATACCCTAGGACTCCTATAGTCCCGAAACCTTCCACTATTCTCTCTACTGTCCCGGCCACTGCTATGTGTTTTTCTGTTACTGATCTTGCAAATGCTTTCATTTCAATTCCTGTATACCCTAACTCCCAGTTCTGGTTGGCATTCACTTTTAAAGGGAAGCGTTGGACCTGAACTGTGATGCCGCAGGGATATACAGAGGCTCTGTGTGAATGTGTGCGTGTGTGTGTGTGCGCATGTTCGTGTGTGTATGGACAAGAATTAGAAAAGATAAAATAAAATTGAAAGGTTATTGGCCAAAGCGGGGTGGTGTCCTGGTGTAATATGTAGATGAGTTGCTTTTATGTTCTGAGGCTCAGCAATAATGCGGTGAAGACACAAAGGCTTTGTTGGTGTTCCTAGCGGAAATTAGGCACAAAGTGTTCC
Organism: Polypterus bichir lapradei; assembly: GCA_026402145.1. NCBI lineage: Eukaryota > Metazoa > Chordata > Cladistia > Polypteriformes > Polypteridae > Polypterus > Polypterus bichir. The sequence continues at coordinate 16,862,349 of JANRMT010062793.1, read as the reverse complement.
GGAAAAAGTTGCAACTGGTTGAAAGAAAAATGAAATACCTGAGTCATGATTTGACTTCAGGGGAATGTGCACAGTCTGCAAGACGGCAAGTTATGTCTGTTCTTGGAATGTTATGATATTGCCGGCAATGGGTTAAAAATTATTATTTTTTTTTTTTTTTTTGCTGAAAAGCACAGCCACTCCAAGATTTAGCTACCTCTTCTAATTTGGTTTTGACTGATAAAATTTCATGGACGGAGCAGGCTGAGAAGGCTTTAACTGATATAAACTAAATTTTGATGTCTGCACCTGCGTTGAGAGTCCCGGACTACGGTAGTCTCGTCCTTTCACTCTGTTTGTGGACGAGAAAGGGGGGTGTATGACTGCAGTATTAACTCAACAACAAGGAAATAGCCAATGATTGGTCACATACTATTCTAAAAAAAAAAATTAATAAATAAAATTGGATCCAGTGGCCGCTACAATCCCGGCCTGTTTGAAAGCAGCTGATGCAATAACAGAGGCCATATTAGCATGCTCAGATGTTGTTCTCATTAGTTTATTAACTGTTACGGTACCACATGCTGTACATTCCATCTTAGTACAGACAAAAACATCTCATTTGACAGGTGCGCTTGCGGTAGTGAAGTGTGAAGCTCACAAGGGGAAAATGAATCCAGTGAGTAAGGGAAATGCGCAAGCACACATGTGGGCAAAGAAAGCCACCCGGGATCCTACACTAACCTTTTGATTTCTATAACAGAAGGAGTAACAAGAGTCACCCGAGGTGCAGTTTTATCTCTACAAACTGTAGGAACGGGAAAGGAGATAAAGAAGTGGCAGAAAGAGGGATCAGAAAAAGATCCGAAAGGAATTTGGATCCATCCATTAACCAAACATCCTTTTTTCCCCAAAAGCTTCTTTCTAGGTATTGCAAAGGCTGCGCATGGTTTTGCTCACCCTTCCAGAAGACGCAATGATGGCACAGGCGCAACAATCCTGTCACGCCCGAGGTTTTTCTAACTTTGCTGATTAGTTCTATAAAAGGTGTACACTATGGCAAAGATTCAATGTAGGAAAAGGCTTGCAGGTCTGCGTAGTGCCTTACAGCTAGAGTGCATGAACAAGTGAGGGAAACGTGGTGAACTACCTCACTACTGCAAGGGCAATACACTATCAAAATGTACTATGTACCCTGTCAAAGATGCTCAACTCTGAATCTGGCCACCTTACTCCCCACTGAGGGAGGGGGGGAACTACACAACTGCCATGATGAGATAACAAAGGTCCTGAAACCCAGGCCGGACCCCTAGGGAACTCCACTAGAAACAGGAGAAGTACTTCATGTGGACAGCTGTTCCTTGCAATTAGACGATGGGACACTCTCCACCAGTTATGCAGTGGTCAAGGAAGACCACTTACTTGAAGCAAACCAAATCTCTTCTAGTTTAAGCGCACAAGGCTGAGCTAATAGCTCTCACCCAAGCTTGCCATTTGTCTGAAGGGCAGGCCATAACTATCTATACAGATTCCAGATATGCCTTTGGAGTCTGCCATGATCATGGAGCATTATGGAAATTAAAGGGATTCAAAACCAGTACTGGTAAGCCCATACAACATCAGAAATTAGTGGAATCCCTTCTCGAAGCTATAACAAAACCATTGAAACTGGCAATAGTTAAATGCCAAGCCCGTACTGAGAAACAAGATCCAGTTAGCCTAGGAAACAAACTGGCTGACCATTTTGCTAAACAGGCCGCCTGTAATAACACACCAGTCTCTTTATTCCCACAGAAGGATGACAAAGACCCTGATAATCAAATTATTTCTTTACAGAGCACTGCCACTGACCGAGAAAGGATAAAGTGGTCCCGAGAAGGATCCCTCTCTGCTGAGGTCTGGACCCATAAGCAAACTAACAAACCTTTCCTCCCAAAGGCTTCTTTTCCAGGAATGGCAAAATCGCACATGGCCTGGATCATGCAGGGAAAGACACTATGACTCAGGAAGTCGAGCAACATTGGGAAACCACAGGTTTCTCTGCATATGCTGAACAATTCTGTAGATGATGCGCACTATACCAAAGGTTTAATGTAGGTAAAGATACTCAGGTAAGCCCCGCCGTCACTCCTAACCCAATGGGTCCCTTTGAACACCTCCAAATGGACTTCATTGAGTTAACACCATCTAAAGGCTACCGTTGCTTGGTAATTGTCGATGTGTTCTCCCGATGGCTGGAAGCTTTCCCTTCTAAACATGCAGATGCAAAAAACTGTGGCTAAAGCTCTGATAAAAGAAATTATTCCAAGATGGGGAATACCACAGAAACTGCAGACCGATAACGGTACCCATTTTGTGAAGTCTGTAATAAATGAGCTGACTACTTGGCTCCAGATAGGTATACATCATTACTGCAAATACCATCCCCAAAGTGGAGGTATTGTAGAAAGGTGCAATGGTACCCTAAAATCAAAATTGGCAAAAATCTGTGAGCAGACAAACTTAACCTGGCCAGATGCTCTACCCCTGGCCTTGATGGGGTTGAGAGGAAGGACACATCGGCAGTTGGTACTGTCGCCATTTGAAATTGTAACTGGACGCCCCAATGCCCGTTGGCATGGGTATCAGAAATGTCACTCTGCATACTGTGGACAATGATCTTCTCTCCAGTTTTACAGGTCTCCAAGCCTCCATGAAGGAAGTCCACAAACAGGTTAACCAGGCTTGGCGGACCAGTCCCCCACTGATGGATTCCCAGATTCCCCTTGGAACCTGGATACTGGTCAGAGACACCTGAAGGAAACATTGGCATCAACCTAGCTGGAGGGGAACCATTCCAGGTGCTGCTATCTATACCCCACATGCCGTGATAGTTGAAGGACTCTTTTCTTGAATGCACATCTCTCACTGTAAAAAGTGGACTGAATCATTAAGCTGTTGCTATTTTTTGGACTTTCTATGTTGGGACTCTGTCAAGGGATTATTCCCTTTGTCTTAGGGGATAATCTGTGATATAAGTGGTTGAAGGTTACTGTTACACAATTAAGAACAGATTCTTGTTATGCATGCGCCACTGCTAAACCCAATCTCCTAGTTGTATCCCTTCCCAATAATCTTTTTTACACATACCTTTCCTGGTTGCCCTTTTAAGTGTATCTTAATGTCAGGAAGTACACGCTAGAAATACTCCTAACTGAAAAATGAGGATTGTGTGTGTTGTGTTCAGCAACAGTTGCTGTAACCTTATTCCTAACAACACTGCCCCAGATAGTTTCATTACCCGTGCTTTAGCTGGCCTCACCTCCCTATCTATCTAATTAGCAGAAAACTCAGGAACACCTGACTCTTTTTTTGAACTCTTCCAAAGATTGGTTCGGTTCTTGGGCTGGTTGGATTAAAATTATTCTCATAACTGTCCTTATTTCTCTGGCAGTTTTCATGCTCTTGGGTTGCTATCTTATCCCGTGCATCCGAGCCCTTCTCCAAAGGTTTATTAACGCTTCCATTACTAAGGCTTATCTCCTCAGTGCTGACCCTGATTCCCAGTATAAACCTTTTCTTCCATCCCCGACCCTTCCCCGAACTCTGATGATGCAGAAGTCTTATTATTTAATGTGCACATTTTATGTGCAAAGGGGGGAATTGAGGAAGAGAAAACATTATTATTTAACTCACAAATATCAAGGACTGTATTTTGAATTAATCATGCTGCAGAGAGCTATATGATTTGTTCCTCATTTATGCAGAAAAAGAATTAAGCTGTGTGCACAGTATTAAGGGACTAACTTGCATCATTTATTACAAATGATGTGATATTACAAATCAGCTGTGACCGGTTTCTGAACCCTTGCTTAAACTAGTTTGAGCACATTGCTAAAGACTTGGGTATGTAGCTAAATTCCTCCTGGCTGTTACGTAAAAACATTGCATACCTAAACAAGATAAGATATTGATAACTAAAACTTGCTATGTTAAGTGCTGCTTTGAACATGTAACAGATCTATACTAATAAAAGGCAAAGCCCTCACTGACTGACTGACTGACTGACTGACTGACTGACTCACTCACTCACTCACTCACTCACTCACTGACTCACTCATCACTAATTCTCCAACTTCCCGTGTAGGTGGAAGGCTGAAATTTGGCAGGCTCATTCCTTACAGCTTACTTACAAAAGTTAGGCAGGTTTCATTTCGAAATTCTATGCGTAACGGTCATAACTGGAACCTACTTTCGTCGATATACTGTATACGGCCATAGCCTGCAGCTCGGTCGCCGTGTGAGGCAGAGTTGCGTCTCGCTTCATCACGCCTCCCACGTAATTGAGTGCCTGCCCATATAAGGTAAATATTCGCAGGTGAAGGACTGTGCTTAGCATATTCATAAGTGCAGCTACTGCGGAAACCCTCCCTCAGCAAAAGTGCGAGAGAAACTTTTAAGTGCCGGGTCTGAGCTAAAATTAAATAAAGCCGTGGACATCACAAGATCGCATGAGATATTCGCGAGATACAAGTTTAATGAGAAGATGCAGGGTATAAAGCCTCGATGCTAAAGACCTGGCGAAGTCATGGAGAACATGGATGGACGAGTTCACATTATACACAGAACTTGCAATGCCGGAGGCAGAGGAAATCACTAAGGTCAGATTATTCTGTTATCTTATTGGAGAGAGCGGCAGAGAATTGTGTCAGGTGTTGACCGGTGATGTAAGACCTGATGAGTTAACCATGAGCTTGAGTGGTGGGCCGTCAGGGCCTGCATGGCCTTCTCTGCTGGCCTAAAAAAATATCTGAATCACAAACTGATGTTAATTATATTTTGTCCATGAATACTTATTAAATAATTTCAAATAGTCTGTCCGCTTCCTTTCATAGCTTTTCTGATGGTTGTGCTGCTTCCAGGCATGTATTTTCGTATTCAAGCATTTAACCAATCACATTTCAGCCATCATTTGTTGCCAGGCAGAGAGGCCTTCACAATTAGTTCTGCAGGCCCTCTAACACAGAATAAATGTCGATTAAACTGTTGCTTCAACCAATCAGATTTTGAGTTGGTGTCAGTAGGGCCCTCTAGCAGGCGTACGGCAACGTCACCGTATTCAGACCCATTGATTGGATAGAAGCCGATATGAGGAACTCTACGAGGCCACTGAATGCACCGCAGGCGCTCGAGCGCAAGATCCTCGCGCGCACTACCGCCAACTCCATGGCAGGATTCTGGACAATATTATTTGCCAGACACAAACCAGATTTCAAGACCACGAAAAACTGATGTTCATCACGCTCCTCGACCCCCAGAAGTTTCGGGAATACAAGAAAAATTTCCCGCATGCAGCCTTCTCCAGTTTAACACAGAGCCACGGAGCACTTTTTGATCTGCCTCGGCTAAAAACAGAACTGACTGTAATGTATGCCATGGATGATTTTGCAGGAAAATCTCCCACTGATCACAGATCTCCTTGACTTCTTTCATCAGAAAAATCTGACCATTCCCGTGTCCACTGCTTCTGTTGATCAGACATTTTCAACCCTAAAGTGAATTAAAACTTATGCCAGAAATACGACAGGGCAGGTTCAACTTTCAGCATTAGCTTCGATGGTGATAGAAAGGGACTTTTTGATGGAACTGAAGCGCACGGATAATCTGTACGACAGAGTAATTGAACTGTTTTTGAGGAAAGAGAGGAGGATGGATTTTATTTACAAATAATTTTTGGTAAAATGTTGTGATTTTCCTAAATAATATTGCAAGTTTATGAGTTATTATTGATGTTTTTTATGTGTGTCGCAGCTTTAGCTGCAGTAGAAAGGAACTTGTTCACCCCTGGTTTGTCTATTCATTAAAGGCATTTATTGTGGCTACAGGAGTTATCTATCTGCGATGCGGCAGCTCTTTATACTGTATTTCTGCATATTAAGATGGTTTTTATAACCATAAATTAGTTTTTAAGGGGCGGGTTGATTCAGACGGAGCACTACTGAAAGCCTAGGTGTGAAATGCACGGTCCGCCACTGGACCATATGATACGTAAATTTGATGAACATTACTACCCGAAAATAAACGAAACTGTAGAGAGGTTCAGATTATACTTCTCCCAGTGCATCTCTCTAAATCCTCCATGCGGGAACATTATCATAAGGCTTAACAATCTTATTGTTACACCTTCTACGTGCACCCAACCGTCCTTATTACGAAGTCTTCCTTGCTTTACCGCTGGCTGCTTCTTTCCATTCACCTTCCTAGCTATATATTTAAACAGTTTTCCTTCTCACTTTTCCGCTCCTTCGCTGTCTTCTCCCTTTTCGTTCAAAATACGCGCCTTCTTGCCTTTTTACAGTCAGCTCCCCTTACGTCACACCATGGTACGTTTAGCACAAGTTAATACCCGGGAATGCCTGTTAAACATCTTACATTCACGAGTAGCGATTTGCGTAGTGAACACTTCAATGAATGAAACCTGTTGTCTTTACAACGGTTGACAAACACAGAATGTAACTTCAAAACAACACATCCTCCAAATACGAACCTGATTGAAAGAAATAACGATAATCAAATCCTTGATGACAGCAACACTCATAACAGTGACAAAACAATTACATTGACAATTAGGTTATGTTATTTTTAAAATGTTTACTTTTCTTTTTCATAACTTCTTTAACACACTACTTCTCAGCTGCGAAGCGCGGGTATTTTGCTAGTCTATTATAAAAGAGAGAAACTCCTTGGAATGTAAGGCTGTCTGATCTGACCAGGCTGTCTGAGCTGGGGGTCTGCAGTCTCTTTAAAACTCACCAAGAATAAAGAAATTGTTTTTTTTTTTTTATTGGTGTTTGCCTGCTGTTGTCTCGACTTTCGTCCACATAAACAATTGGGATGATTTTTGGGAAAGGCCTGGATTTTTCAAAAGAGATGGTCTTCATCCTAACTGGAGGGGATCTTATGTATTACCCCAAAATATGGCAGCAAAACTGCCTGGCTGACTGATTAGAGCACCATCCAGGCCGCAGTCATGTGATCTTAAATCACAGGCTGTTGTTTATCCCACCTGTTACTATCCTGAGACTGTTACCCATAATCCCTGTTGTGGGGCATCCAATAAATTTAGTCTTGATGCAAACCTTAAATTACTTAATTAACAAAAAATAAGGTGTATAATTAGACCAAGAGATAAAACCAGACCCTCCACCAGGGGCATCTGTAATAGAAATTTACTTCAAATTAAAACAAAAAATATATTACCACTTAGTGCTGGTCGGTATACCGGTTCATACCGAAAGCCATTTTTTATTTTTGTTATGATATGGATTTTTCTTATACCGCAACACCAGTTTAAATTGCCTAAACAACATTCGGAACGTGGCGCAGCGGGAAACTGTTCAAGGGGGGACCTTTTCACTGCTGCACTACTAATCATATACAACGGAGTACATGCGTTAGTGGAGATGTTGCGCAGGGGCTCTTTTTCACTGCTACACTGCTAAATAGGCATGGAACGGAGTACATGTGGTAGTCTAGGTATTGCGCGGTGAAAATGGACAGAGAATATTCTGACACTGAAGCTGTAGCTGACGATAAAGTTGAACATGATTACACAGAAGATCTTTTGCCAAAAAAAAAGGAGTCACGTCCGTTACCTGGAGATACTTTGGTTTTAAAAGGTCGGATGTGGACTATTATGTTCAAATTTGTGAATACTGTTTCTATACTACTGGATAATACTGCAAGCAAAGTTGTACTTGTTTTTTTGTTCAATACATTTTAATGTACCTGGGTACTGTGTAATAGTGTGAGGACATGTTGACTTTATTCTCGACATTTCCACTTTAATCTCGATGCTTATGGCGAGAATAAAGTCGACATGTTAACTTTATTCTCGACATTTCTACATTATTCTCGCTGTTTATGTCAAGATTAAAGTCAACATGTTGACTTTATTCTTGTAATTTGTCATTAAAGTAGAACATCGTAAGCTAAACTTTATCATAAAATGAATATTTAATTTACTAGATTTTCTCAAACCCCGTCATAAGTTATACAGCACATAAAATAAGTGTTCCCCAAGCCATGTTAAATCGGTATGTGCTTCTTAAACTGATTACCTCTTGTACTAAGGAGGCGCCAGCAGCAATCACCCCACAGAATACATTCACTTCATGACATTCCTGCTCCCTGAACATTTAGAATGCTAAGATAAATACTTGACATAATTTTCATGATGAAATGCATTAAAGCATGTATTAATCATATGGGGGCACGGCAGCGTGGAGGTTGCACTGCTGCCTTGCAGCAAGGGGGTCTCGGGTGTACCCTGCCTTGAATTTGCATGTTTTTCTGGTGGGTTTACTCTGCGTGCTTCAGTTTCCTTTCAAAGCCATGTAGGATGTGGGGTTTTGTTATGCTATATTGACCCTGTTAGTGTATGTGTTGCTCGTATTCACCCTGCGATGTGCTGGCGTTCAGGATTTGCTCCTGCCTCGCACACAATGCTTGCTGGGATGGGTGCAACCCTGAATGGATGGCATAATTAAACATATATAACGAAGATTTTTTTAAAGTTCTGAACACTCCGTGGGCTAAGTTTATAACTTGTTTTAATTTCACAAAGATGTTTATCGTGTGGTGATTGGCTAGATGGAGAAAGAAAAAGGAAGGATAGGAGCTGAGGGTTTGGTACGTCAGACAGACAACAAGCATGCAATAAAGAAAGCCCGCTCAGAAGAACATTCTGAGTGTGTCTCCGACCACCAGATAACAAATCCAACATTTACACAATATTTAAGTTAAACCTGTGCGATACCTATTCATACATCCAGTTTCTTGGAGCCTTGTCACACCTGCCATAAAGTTCTCTACACTGAACATACACCTGGGGACCTCTTACTGCGAGGGAGCAGCACTACCGCCACACTACTCTGCATGTTTAATACATGCTTTAATGCATTTCATCATGAAAATGATATCAAGAATATATCTTAGCATTCTAAATTTTCCGAGAGCAGGAATATCATGAAGTGAATGGATTCTGTGCAGTGATCGCTGCCAGCGCCTCCTCTTAGTGTGAAGGAAGTCAGTTTAAGAGGCGCATTGATTAACAACTGGGTCGGGGAACACAACACAAAGCATTTAATATGCTACATTAACTTATGAAGGGGTTTGAGAAAATCTAGTAAATTAAACATTGATTTTAGGATGAAGTTTAATTTCTGACATTGTACTTTAATTATAAAATAAACTATGAGAATAAAGTGGAAATGTTGACTTTAATTTCGACATAAATGGCATGAATAAAGTGGAAATGTCGACTTTAATCTCGACATAAGCGTCAAAATTAAAGTGGAAATGTCGAGAATAAATTCAACATGTCTACTTTATTCTCGACATATAGTTTGTTTTTTTCTTCCCTGTGTCTGTATTTTTTTTTCTTCACCGTGGCCCTAATACAATTCCGTAGGGCTATACCACAAATAGCATTATAAATGCAAGTTACAGTTTTATTATTTATGTATATAGCTTAGCCTGAAGCAAGGTCCATATTAATGCAATTTGCTAAATGATGGTTCAGTTGGTAAAGATGTCATCACCAAGTTGCACTTGTTTTATTTTATTTTATTTTATTTTTATTTGGTGAATATTGTGTAATGCACCAGGGCTTGAAGTCGTGAAGTAATAGTATTATTACTGGAAGTTGCAGTATTATATGGGAAAGTTGTTTAAAAAGTCACTTTAACGTGCCAGTGGACAGAGATTGTTAACATTAACAGAAAGTGTAGTTGGTTTACAAAAAATATTTACTATTTAGTCATTTTCTAAGACATGTTCAGTGCAATACAACTTTTGACAAGCACCTCTGGATATTTTACTAAGTCTAAATGCCTCTTTGGATGGTTGAAAATATGTTGTCAAAATTATAGTTTATGTTGTTTGCAAAATTTGTTCAATAAAAAGGTTCTATATATTGACTGCATCTGTCATGCAATGTGATTCCTTCTCTTCATTAGTGCCACCCCCTTGAAAACTATCACTTTATGGGGCCATGCAAACCTGTATTAATACTTGTGTGCACATTAAAATGTTTTTTTTGTACAATGTACAAGGCTCATTACAGTGGAATAGGTTATCCTTAGCCAGTCAACTGCAGTAATTGCAGTGGAAAATGTGGTTAACATCCACTCATGAATGGGAAAAAAATACCATTGAATACCGTGAAACTGGGATAATTTAGAAAAATACCGTAATATAGAATTTTGGTCATACCGCCCAGCACTATTACCATTTCAGAAATAAGCATGCAGTTTTAAATGCTGCTTATTGAACATTTGCTCTCTTGGCAGTAAAGCTGTTTTGGTAAATTATATTATATTAAGTACAAAATATGATCTGTGTCTTCTCACTGAAACCTGGCTTAGTAAATGTGACACTGTTCCCCTAGCTGAGGCGTCACCAAATGGACACTCGCTCCTTCATAAGTCTAGAGATTCTGGTTGAGGAGGAGGCCTTGGAATAATTCATTGTAACAAAATCCAAATCACTTCTAAAACTTTAGGCGACTTTACATCCTTTGAGGCACAATTATAATGCTAGTCTACAGACCACAGGGCCATTTTCATTGCTCATGACTGAATTTAGCAACCTTTTATCTGATTTGGCTATAAATTATGATCATGTAGTATTAATGAGGTATTTTAATGTACACATTGATGTGGAAACTGACACTTTTAGCAAATGTTTTACTTATTTGTTAAATTCAGTAGGATTTTGTCATATTGTCAAAGGCCCAACTCATAAACATAACCACGCATTAGATTTAATTATAACTTACAAAGTTGAAATTCAAAATTTAAATATTACTACATTAAATGAAGTTATTTCCGATTACTACTTAATTACATTTGATTTAGTCTTGCCCTTGCCAATGCACTCGCAGATTTAAACAAAGACAGTGCGACATCTAGATTGTAATTCTGCTTTAAAATTTATAGATACTTTACAATACAATACAATACAATACAGTTTATTTTTGTATAGCCCAAAATCACACAGGAAGTGCTGCAATGGGCTTTAACAGGCCCTGCCTCTTGACAGCCCCCCAGCCTTGACTCTCTGAGAAGACAAGGAAAAACTCCCAAAAAAAACCTTGTAGGGAAAAATGGAAGAAACCTTGGGAAAGGCAGTTCAAAGAGAGACCCCTTTCCAGGTAGGTTGGGCGTGCAGTGGGTGTCAAAAGAAGGGGGTCAATACAATACAATACACAGAACAGAACAAATCCTTAATACAGCATAATAATACAAATTTTAGAAGCACAGAGCAGAATTTAACTGTAGATGATATCCCATAATAAGATTTGGATACTTTTAGAGTCCTGGAGACCTCATCCATCAAGCTGCCTCCCCATTTGGCCATTCCACGGCTGAAACATTGCTTGGCCAACCAATCTGATGAAAGGACCCCTTTTTCCCATGATTCCTGTGATCCTCCATCAGGGATGACTTTACCTTAGGCAGGCAAACAACTTGGCAGGTGGGCCGTGGCACCAATTGCCACATTTGAGTACCGAGAACAGAAACAGAATAGGTGAGGGTTAGTAACAAATTATAACAATCATGTTACTTATGTTTTAGTGTTAATGACTAACAACAGAGATGCAGTATGTACAGTTAATCAGCAGCTCTAGTCAGAATATGCTAAACTGAAGTAGTGAGTCTTCAGCCGAGATTTAAAGGCTGAGACCGAGGGGGCATCTCTTATAGAAGCAGGAAGACCATTCCACAATTTAAGGGCCCTGTAACTAAAAGCTCGACCTCCCACTGTTATTTTATTAATCCTTGGAATCATAAGCAGACCGGCATCTTGAGATCTTAATGTGCGCTCAGGTTTGTAAGTCATGATAAGTTCAGACAAGTAAGCCAGACCTTGGCTATTTAATCCTTTATATGTTAAAAGGAGGATTTTGAAATCTGCCCTAAACTTAACCGGGAGCCAATGCAAGGATTTAAGAACTGGAGTTATGTATTCGTATTTTCTTGTTCTTGTAATAATTCTTGCAGCCGCATTTTGGATTAACTGGAGGCTGTATAAAGAACAGTTTGAACAGCCAGTGAACACCGCATTGCAGTAGTCAATCCTACTAGAGATAAATGCATGAATTAATTTCTCAGAATCCTGTTTATTTAGAAAGCGTCTTAATTTCCTAACATTTTTAAGATGGAAGAAACATGTTTTGGACAACTTTGTAATATGTGCTTTAAATGACATGCTAGAATCAAAGATAACTCCTAGATTGCGGGCTGATTCAGTAAAATTAATTGGGATTCCAACTGAGTTAAATGACGACAAAATATTGCTGTGATCAGCGTCATTCCCTCCAACAATTAACATCTCTGTTTTATCTGTATTTAAAGACAAGTAGTTCTCATTCATCCACTCCTTTAATTCACTAACACAACTAATTAAAGACATCGGAGAAACTTCATTTGATTTAAATGAAAGGTATAACTGGGTGTCATCTGCAACAAAATTAACATTATGTTTCCTAATGAGAGATCCCAGTGGAAGCATGTAAAGTGAAAACAGTAAAGGTCCCAGTACTGAGCCCTGCGGGACACCATATTGAACTTCTGTGTATAATGAAGGAGTACTGTCAGCACAACTTTGCATAAGTTGAGTGTAATTGTGGAAAACCATTTAGTTCAGTTAACATCAAATGTAAACGTGGAAAACAATTTAGATAATTTAGCTAACATCACATGCCCTGGATGCAGTGGCTCCCCTTAAAACAAAAGTGATCAAAGCACATAGAAAAACTCCCTGGTTTAATGAAAACACTCGAGCTCTTAAATTAGAGTGTCAAAAACTGGAGCGCAGATGGAGAACAACAAAGCTACATGTCTTTCCAATTGCATGGACAGAGAGTGTTAATATATATAATAAAAAAAATGTTAAAGCTCATTCAGAATACTGTTCTACAATAATAGATAGCAATAATAAAAATCCTCGGGTACTGTTTAGAACAGTGGCTAAATTAACAAATGGGAATTCAGATCTACAGTGCCAAATACCAATAGATATTAGCAGTACAGGCTTTATGAACTTTTTCAATGAGAAAATTAAAAATATAAGATCCAACTTTCTAAAATGAAACCCACTATTTGTTCTCTAGATCTAGTTCCAACAAAACTAGTAAAAAGTGCAATTGATGTTCTTGCAGCGCCTATTCTAAACATCAATAGTTCATTATTGTATGGCACAGTACCTGATGCACTAAAAGTGTCAGTCATTAAACCATTACTTAAAAAGTCAGACCTAGACCCACACAGACTTAATAATTATAGACCTATTTCGAATTTACCCTTTCTCTCTAAAATACTAGAAAAAGTAGTCGTCAATCAGCTTCAGTCACACCTTACACATTACAATTTATTTGAGAAACTTCAGTCTGGTTTCTGAACTGGTCATAGTACAGAAATGGCACTAATGCGGGTTGTAAACAACATTTTGATATCCTCTGATGAAAAAAACTCCACTGTAATTATGTTGTTAAACTTAAGCGCAGCATTTGACACCATTGACCATTCTATTTTACTGCACAGGCTAGAAAATGATGTTGGGCTTACAGGCACTGTGCTTGCTTGATTTAGTTCTTATTGATCAAATCGATTCCAATATGTACAGAAATGTGCTGACAGTACTCCATCATTATACACAGAAGTGAGATATGGTGTCCCGCAGGGCTCAGTACTGGGACCTTTACTATTCTCAATTTACATGCTTCCACTGGGATCTATCATTAGGAAACATCATGTTAATTTTCACTCGTATGCAGATTATGCCCAGTTATACCTTTCATTTAGATCAAATAAAGTTCCTCCAATGTTGTCTTTAATTAGCTGTGTTAGTGAATTAAAGGAGTGGATGGATGAGAACTACCTATCTAAACACCGATAAAATGGAGATGTTAATTATTTGAGGGAATGACACTGATTACAACAATATTTTGTCATCATTTAACTCGGTTAGAATCGCTATTAATTTTACTGAATCAACCCGCAATCTAGGAATTATTTTTGACTCTAGCATGTAATTTAAAGCGCACATTACAAAGTGGTCCAAATCATGTTTCTTCCATCTTAAAAATGTTGGGAAATTAAGGTGCTTTCTAAATAAACAGGATTCTGAGAAATTAATTCATACATTTCTTTCTAGTAGGATTGACTACTGCAATGTGGTGTTCACTGGATGTTCAAATTGTTCTTAATACAGCCTCCACTTAATCCAAAATGCTGCTGGAAGAATTATTACAAGAACAAGAAAATACAAACACATAACTCCAGTTCTCAAATCCTTACACTGGCTCCTGGTTAAGTTTAGGGCAGATTTCAAAATCCTCCTTTTAACATATGAAGCCTTAAATGGCCAAGGTCCGGCTTACTTGTCTGAACCAGAGCGCACATTAAGGTCTCAAGATGCCGCTCTGCTTATGATTCCAAGAATTAATAAAATAACAGTGGGAGGTCAAGCTTTTAGTTACAGGGCCCCTAAACTGTGGAATGGTCTGCCTGCTACTAAAAGAGATGCCCCTTCGGTCTCAGCTTTCAAATCCCAGCTGAAGACTCACTACTTCAGTTTAGCATATCCTGACTAGAGCTGCTGATTAAATGTGCAGACTGCATCTCTGTTGTTAGTCATTAGTACTAAAACATAAGTAACATGATAGTTTACTTTGTTACTAACCCTCACCTATTCTGTTTCTCTTCTCTGTACTGAAATGTGGTACTTTGTGCCACAGCCCACCTGTCAAGTTGTTTTGCCTGCCTAAGGTAAAGTCAACCCTAATGTTGGATTGCAGGAATCATTAGGTAGATGGATCCTTTCATCGAATTGGCTGGCCCAGCACTGTTTCAGCTGTGGAATGGAAAAATGGGGGAGGCAGCTTGATGGCTGAGGTCTCCAGGACTCTAAACAAATCCAAATCATATTATGTGATATTGTTTACTGATAAATTCTGCTCCGTACTTGTAATATTTTTATTCTTATACTGTATTGAGGATTTGTTCTGTTCTGTGTATTGTACTGTATTGACCCCTTCTTTTTTACACCTACTGCACGTCCAACCTACCTGGAAAGGGGTGTCTTTTTGAACTGCCTTTCCTAAGGTTTCTTCCATTTTTTCTCCTACAAGGGATTTTTTTGGGAGTTTTTCCTTGTCTTCTTAGAGAGTCAAGGCTGGGGGACTGTCAAGATGCAGGTCCTGTTAAAGCCCATTGCGCCACTTCTTGTGTGATTTTGGGCTATACAAAAATAAATTGTATTGTATTGTATTAATTCCTAGCCAATAAAAACCAAGTTTTATGCACTCTAAAGTTTTGTCAGTTCCCAAGTGGGTGTGTGCTGGTTCCTGCTGTCAGAAAGTCTGTGGGACAAGCAACAGTGACCTCACCCAATGCTCAGATTCTCAGTAAAGTCATTATCAATAACAAAGTTGGGTCCCTGTGACATGGGAAAGTGAGTGCTGACCATTTATGGAGACTACTGCATTTTTGGAAAATTTTAGGGAGTCGTTGTTCCACTGCTGCCTTTTTCGAGGAGGCCAGAGTTTCCCTAAACTTAAATTGTAACAAAGACAGAGGATCTGGGGTGACTTCAAGTGGCAGGGTTTCTGACCACAATGGCTCAAAGTCTATTGATGATGTTCCTGGTTGAATTATCTCGGCCTCCACCACGTCACTCTGAGAAGTCCCTGTGATCAGCTGTGTACATGGCGTGAAGACAGTTTGAGGCAGATCAACTCCGTCTATAACAAGGCCCAAAGACTTCACCAAAGTGAAAAGCATTATACCACTTTTAATTTCTGACCAGTTGCAACCTAATATCACAGGGTAAGGTGGGTTTCGTAGAACCGCCACTCACATCGCCCTCAAGGTGTTTTTGTAGTTAATGATTTAAGTGTTGAACCTATACCACCAAGTATCCCCATGAGTACAGGGAGGACTGAACATTTCTTTAAGCCATTGGTGCAGCAAAATGAAATGGCGAGCAACATGTTGCTGCTGAAATTTATAAGTACTGTTCCTTATTCCCATTTATTATTCTGAATTTTGGTATCTTCATGTGCATTTTGTAATATGTCCTACTATGCTTTTTCTGCTGCTTGCCTCTCATCTGCGTCATCTGATCCTCCCGTCTCACCTTCTTCGCTGTGATGTGCTGCTTCTCTGCTACTATCAGATAAGTATTGCTCTCTACTATGCTAAAATACTCTTGTGACAGACTCCTTCATATTAAACAGTTTGTCCAGAGCAAATGGTCAGACTGGAATGTCCTAAAAGACAATGGTATTGTGTGGTGCCTGAAATATTTACATCGCGGGTCAGGTCACCACCACAGCTGGGCTGCGAATGAAAAGTTCACCAGGAGCATTTGCCCAGGAATATGCCATCCTACTCATGGATTTGGAAATAGGAGTGTCAGTGTACCAAATTTACAATATGTGAAAATAAACTTTGGTCATGGATCTGTGCACAATGAAGCTACATCTCTCAATGGCAAAGCACTGGTGCTATCAGAATTCATTACAGACTCAAACCTTGACTTGCTATGCTTAACAGAAACTTGGCAAAAACCAAATGATTTTTCATCTGTCACGGAGGTGACCCTGAACGGATACATTCACTTCACGGAGCCTCGCAGCTCAAGACAATGCAGAGGAATAGCAGTAATCGCTGGATCGAAGTTAAACATCAAAAGAATCTCCATTGATGGTCCATTGTCTTTCGAGTGTCTGGCTCTTAAGCTAATAACACAATCTGGTCCTGTATCATTTATTGTTGTCTATTGTCCCCCGAAATACAATACGTCTTTTTTATCTGATCTGACTTAGTTCACTTTCCCAGAGAGTCATTCTTCCTGGCGATTTCAACATCCATATTGACATTACTACATGTAAACTGAGAAATTAATCCCTATCCTTACTGGACTGTTTTGAGTTAGTGCAGCATGTTGATTATCCCACCCACTCTGGTGGTCATATACTGGACCTGATCTGCACATCTGGATTATCTGTCGGCAACACTTATAGCAGTGATTTGGGACTCTCTGACCATAAAGCAGTGCTTTTCACTGTCTCATTACCTCTCCCACCTCCTACCTGTAAACGTCAAATTTCTTTCTGAAACGTTAAAAATATCTGTCCTCTGTTCTTGCTAGATACATTTCTGATCTTTTTCTGTCTTCATCTATTCCATCGACACTAGATAGTCTTGTTGACCACTATAACTCAGCCCTTCATTCAGCACTAGATAAAACAGCTCCTTTAAAACATAAGGAGGTTTCCTTTAAGTGTTCAGCTCCATGGTATAATTCAGGGCTACGATCTATGAAAGCAACTAGCTGACGCCTTGAGAGAATGTCACGTAAGACTTACCTCACTGTTCACATCCAGGCTTTCTCTGACCATCAAAGGGCTTACAGGGATGCACTAACTGCAGCCAAAAACACACATTATGGCAAAATAATAGAAAGTGGCCATGATAACCAAGGTTTTTGTTCTCTGTAGTTAATAAATTACTTCAACCTGCATCTGGCCCAATTACCACCTTTACTGAAGTCTGTGAAAAATGTGTCCATTTTTTCTGCAATAAAATTAAAGATCTAAATAATTCAACTAACATAGATCCATCATCCATTATCCATATCATTCCTTGTCTTCCCACTCCATCCAGCTCCTTTTCTAAATTTTCCCCAGTCACAACTGCATTTGTTAATGACCTGCTTTGTAAGATGAGGCCAACTACTTGTGTCCTGGACCCCATCCCCACCACACTTCTTAAACCCTGCCTTCATGCCATAATCCCGACTGTTACGACAATATGCAGTACATCCCTCGACACTGGGTTTGTGTCTGCCACTTTTAAAATCGCTTCTGTAAGTCCTATGTTAAAAAAGTCTAGTCTTGATGGTGACGATCTTAACAATTTTCAGCCTATTTCCCACTTATCTTTTCTGTCAAAAGTTCTTGAGCGTGTTGTAGCCTCCTAGCTCACCAATTACTTAACCTCTAATAATTTGATGAAATCCTTTCAGTCTGGTTTCAGGGCTCAGGACAGCTGCGAAACTGCTTTTCTTCGGGTAACCAATAATTTGCTTATGGCAGCAGACTCTGGACAAACCAGCATATTAATTCTGTTAGACCTCAGAGCAGCATTTGACACTGTCAGACATGACATTCTACTGTCCAGCATGGAGAACATGCTGGGTATCTCTGGCACTGCCCTCCAGTGGTTCAAGTCTTATCTGACTAATAGGCAAGAGTTTGTTAGTCTTGGCAACAGCAAATCCAGCTCAGCGCCAGTCGCACAAGGAGTTCCTCAGGGCTCTGTCCTCGACCCTCTTCTCTTCTGTATTTATATGCTTCTCCTTGGCCATATTATTTGTAGCTATGGACTAGGTTATCATTGTATGCAGATGACACTCACATCTATTTAAATGTCAAAAGTGCAACTTCATCAGAGTTTTCTCAGCTCACAACTTGGCTCAGTGAAATTAAAACCTGGATGGAGCAGAACTCTTTAAAATTAAATTGCAACAAAACTGAGCTCCTGCAAATTGGCACTAAAGAGCTACTTAAGAAAATTAGCTCCTTTTAGTCACTCTTGATGGTGATCTCATCAGACCTTCTTCTGATGCAAGGAATCTTGGTGTCATTTTTGATTCCTCCCTTTCTTATTCCGCCTACATAAACCACATTAAGAAACTTTCTTACTTTCACCTCCAAAACATATCCTGTGTTCGCTCATTCCTCTCCTTTTCTAATGCTGAGAAACTTGTCCATGCTTTTATAACATCCCACATCAATTATTGTAACTCACTGCTGGCAGGTGCCCATTCTAATCTTATATCACAGCTCCAGTTGATTCAAAACTCTGCTAGAGTCCTTACCAACAGTGAGCACATCACACCCATCCTGCTTCGCCTTCACTAGCTCCCTGTGTCTTACAGTATGTCAATATAAAATTCTATTAATAACCTACAAAGCTTTAAATGGCGTTGCACCGGACTGCATCAGTGACCTTCTAAATCACTATGCTCCTGTTCACCTACTAAGGTCCTCTCATTCTGGTAATCTGGTTATGGCTCACATTAACCTGCGCTCTATGGGTGACAGGGCCTTCAGCTCCATAGCACCCAGATATTGGAATGACATCCCGAAACTAATTAGATCAGCTGACTCCATTCATTCTTTTAAAAAAACAACTTAAAACTCATCAGTTTAGGAAGGCTTTTAACTTAACCTAACATCTGCCCTTTCTTTTAGTTTACCTCTTTGTCCAGGTGATCAGGATAATTTATGTGTCTGTTATATCACAAATTAGGTTATTTGTTAGGTTTTTCTTTTAGTATTGAATTTAGTATTTTACTCTGGTTTATTGTCCTTTATTCTATTTAATGCTTTGTTATCTGTTTCATTGTTCTATTCAGGAAAACATTTGTATCCAATGTTACATATACCCTGCTGTTTTTTTTCTAAGAATCCGTGAAGCGCCTTGAGCATGGGAAAGGCGCTATACAGTAATCCCTCCTCGATCGCGGGGGTTGCGTTCCAGTACCCCCTGCGATAGGTGAAAATCCGCGAAGTAGAAACCATATGTTTGTATGGTTATTTTTATATATTTTAAGCCCTTAGAAACTCTCCCATACTGTTTATAAATATTCTCCGCACAGTTATACAGTAAACCCTCATTTATCGCGGTTAATCCGCTCCAGACAGATAAATGAATTTCCACGAAGTAGGATTCTTTATTTATAAATCTAATATTTTCGCAGTTAGAGCATAGAAAACCTGTTTACGACCTTCTAAATACGTTTTTTTAACATTATTAGAGCCCTCTAGACATGAAATAACACCCTTTAGTCAAAGGTTTAAACTGTGCTCCATGACAAGACAGAAATGACAGTTTTTTTCTCACAATTAAAAGAATGCAAACATATCTTCCTCTTCAAAGGAGTGCCGTCAGGAGCAGAGAATGTCAGAGAGAGAGAGAAAAGTAAACAAGCAAAAATCAATAGGGCTGTTGGGCTTTTAAGTATGGGAAGCACCGCGATAAAGCAGCCGCAATGAAGGGATCAATGTGAAGGTAGTCTTTCAGCATTTTTTACAGGCGCATCCGTATCTTCTAAGCAAACAGCCATTGTGCAAACAGCCCCTCTGCTCACACCCCTTCCTTCAGGCAGAGAGAGTGAGAGAGACAGAGAAAAGCAAACAAACAAAAATCAATACGGGCTGTTAGAGCTTTGAAGTGTGCAAAGCACCGCGCAGGAAGCATATCTTATATCATTGAGGAGTTTTATTTAATACGTAATACGTGCTCTGATTGGGTAGCTTCTCAGCCATCCGCCAAAAGCGTCCCTTGTATGAAATCAACTGGGCAAACAAACTGAGGAAGCATGTACCATAAATTAAAAGACCCACTGTCCACAGAAATCCGCGAACCAGCGAAAAATCCGTGATATATATTTAGATATGCTTACATTTCAAATCCGCGATGGAGTGAAGCCACGAAAGTTGAAGCGCGATATAGCGAGGGATCACTGTATAAATAAAATGTATTATTATTATTATTATTATTATTTATTCACCAACACCACTCCTGTACCAAGGAAGGACGGGCTAGCAACTGCACAATATCTTCCTCCTTTCGCCTAGTTGCAATTTATCGGCTTAGTGATGTACGGACAATTGGAGATTGTGTGTCCATACTTGCTTCAACTTAAAACAGCGTGGGACAGGGCTGCACTTCTTATGCTTGGCCTTGGGCTCTATATCTAGGACGTCGGGCTCATGGTGGCCAACATGTTCCTTACAGGGTGATGAGAGAACTGTTCTGATCGCTCAGAATGGTAAGCCATGCAGTGTCTCTCAAACGTCAACTAAGGCATCCATGTTTTTATACACTGGTGGGAGGACCGGCTGAGCAAGGAAACGTGGGAGGGGTTTTACTAATAGGTTGCAGGCCTCCTGTTCAATGACCTGTTTGGCATTGTTAATGTCTGGTTTCAGCTAGTGTCCTGCCTTAACCCATATGTCATAAACCTGTGGGCAAGATGGCCTCCCCGGGTCAAATCTCAACTCCCAGCAAAGCCTTGCCTGCTTGTCCATCGAAACACCACAGTGCTTCAGGACCTGTGTCTTCAGGGTATCGTAGTTTGCAGTGATTTCCGGCAACTCCTTTCAGGAACGTCACCAGTATGTTGGATCATTCCACACATTCCCAGTGTTGTCATGTAGCTGTACATTCAGAAAAAAAAAGATTCGATATCATCATTTTCTTGAAGTGGTAATAGTAACTGGGATGGAATCCGTTGAACGATTCTGTTGTATGGTGACCTATGTTTGAGCTTGTATTTCGGATTCCGCCAGTTGTGCCCGCATCAGTCCTAGCTGCACTTTGAGCCTCTGTAGCTTTTTGAACAAATGACACTGCCGACTATGCCAGTGTAAAATAAACAGAGTAAACACAGAAAAATGTTTGGGGAAGCCACCGCAGGTACTTGTCAGTGTAGGCAAAATTGAGCAATAAAATCACAATGGGTCTTTATCTGACTTTCCAGTCATTGCCAATTGTTCTCACCAAGATACTACTCTGCATTTGTTTCCTCTGTTTGTGCATATCATTTCAGGGATGGTGTCCAAAACATCTCCAGTGAAAGACCACAGAAATGTTTATTAGATGCCCAGATCAACTCAGCTGTTTCCTCTCAAAACCTTTTTTGGATTGTCATAATCTTAAATTCCTGAAATTGAAATCCCAGGATTGCTGGTGTTGTTCCTGCCTATGACTCACACTTTGACCCTGATAAAGTCTTTTAACCTGCCTGTGATCTGTCTGTAGAAAAAAAAAGTAAACAGTTGTAATACTGCATATCCTGATCTTGTAAGTCATTTTCTTTAAATGAGTTGGTCAAATATATTACAAAACTATTACAGAGGACAAGTTCCAAACTTTTTTTTATATGCAATCTTTCTTTTGATCACCACACGTCCATAGGGAAGTATGGGGATGTAGAGTGACTGTCAGATAGACACACTATGCTCCAAACATACACCAGAATAAATAAAAATGAAGAAAATTTAAAAAGAAAGAAATCTTCTGACTTGGTAGATACAGTCACAGTGATGCATAATGTAGGTGTATTTCTGTTGGTATAAAGCAGCCCCAGCAACATTTCTTAACACACTTCTTCTGAATAATTCATTGGCTAAAAGTACTCAGTGTTAGTGTGTCAGAGAGAGGATAAGCAGCAGTGTTCATAATGGCACTTAATTATAATTGTTTCCTTTGGTGGTAGTAGCAGAGTATGTCCCATAACTCACCCTGACATTTAGCTTGATGATTCGGTGGGCCTTTCTTGAGGTGATATTACCTGCCCAGCACACCACAGCATAGAAAATTGCACTGGCCATAAAAATGTTGTAGAAGATTTGAAGAATGTCATTTCCCATATTAAAGTCACAAAGTCTCCTAAGGAAAAACAGCCTGCTCTGTCCTTTCTTTATAGTTCAACCTATCATTGATGTAAACCCACAAGTACGTGTAGAAGTGCAGTACCTCTACATCCACTCCCTGCATAATGACCAGACACAGAGGCTTTTTGGCAAAACTCAATAACCATTACCTTGGTTTTGCTGATGTTAAGATGCAGACAGTTCTTTCTACACCAAGAATCAAACTTTTCCACCTGACTCCTATATGCTGTCTCAACCCTTTTATCAATACACCCCATAAATGCAGAATCATCTGAGAATTTCTGCAAATGACATGACCTGGTGATATATGTATAATTGGAGTTGTACAGAGAAAATGGGACAGGACTGTTCCTTGTGGTGCTCCCGTGTTGCTCACGTCCATATCAGAATCATAGTTCTTGAGCCTTACAAACTACTGTCTGCTTAACAGATAGTCCATTATCCAGGACACCACAGGCTCATCTACCTACATATCTCTGAGTTTACTCCTTAACAGGGATGGCAGGATAATACTGAAGGCACTGGAGAATTAAAAAAACAATCCTGTCAGTGCTGTCAGATCTGTCCAGATGAGAATAAGCCTTGTGGAGTAGATAGATAATTCATCTGAGAATTATCCATGCAGAAAATGTGCCTAGTCCAGTTTTAAACACGCCTGAGCAGTTTGGCCTCAATGCTGGTCAATGAGCAGCATTCTAGAATTTTTGTATGTGGAACACTGCCCTCCTAAGTTAGGGCAATGATCATCTGGAGGCAACAGATGTGGAACATTTCTAGGATTTTGATTTGCTTGCGGCATCAAGTCCAGGACTTGTTTCATAAAGTAGCATTGATATACATACTGCGTGATAGACTACAACTTTTGTTGTCATACACAGATTTCAGTTACAAACAACCCGCTTGCATAGATAGCCAAATACACTATCTCTATATACTGTGTATAAACTGAAAACACATCTGTCTATACAGTGTCCATGTCCTTACCAGGACATAATGTCATCTGCCATCCACAAGAAGGTGGGAATGTCAAAGGGCAAGTGGCTGTTATAATATAGCAAACTGTGCAGCATGTATTTGGGCATCATGTAGTCTAATGTCCACAACAGGGATGGAATGTCCGATGAAGAAAAGCAACAAGAAGCACAGAGTAAGAGGGATGTAGAAGCTAGAATGTCCAATGAAAAAGGCAAAAGATATACAAAGACAGGGGATGTAAGGCATATCCAGTGAACAAAGGTTCGTAAATGCATAATGTGATCAAAACAGACAGACTTACCATTGTACCTTTAAGACTGTTTTAATAAACAGGCTTTTCGCTATGCTAATATGGCAATATTACAGAAGCCCTAACTGTTCTCATCCTTTAAATCAGGACTTAACAGTAATTATTTTAGTATAGCATAATCTGTTGTATTTAGAGCTGCCAAAGATGTTCATATTGCTCTGTTACAAGGCATTTTAATTGATACTTCCACATTACTAAGTCTTTCCTATTTTCTTTCGTTTCCTAACTTCATGGTGACACTTGCTCAGCCATGGACACCCATCTGGTTTTAAATATATTGTATTTAATAAAGATCATTTTCATTTCTTTGAAAAATTATGTATTTTTGGCTGCAGCAGACTAGGCACAGCTTCTTTGAATATATTGTATCATATATAATGCAGTGGTTCCCAAACTCGGTTCTGGGAACCCCCTATGGGGCAGGTTTTGTTCCAACCAACTTCAGTTTTTACGTGGACTGCTAGCCAAATGAAGTCAGTTATTTCCCAGATTCTGTGTTTTGGGGTCAATATACAAATTACAAAGAAAAGTATGGTACATTTTTATTAAAATGCTTGAAACAGTTATATGTGGATAATGTAATTTTTTGTTTGTTTTTTTAACTTTTTAAAAGTATTTTCATCCTGCTTCTGTAGGTGTTCTGGTTATTTCATCCTTTATTTACTAATTAGTGGGAAAGTAATTCAGCCTTTTCACATTCAATGTTGTTTGCCTGAGTGTCTGCTTTGCTTGTTATCAATATCAATCATCAATATTAGGGTTCAATGAAGGAAGCAAACTACACAGAAAAAGGAAAAATAATAGGAAAACAACAAAAGAGAGTTAAGCATTTTAAGCTATAGCAAAAACAGAAATATTTCTAAATGTCATATAAATGTAAAACCATTCTGCATTCAAAAAAGACCAGCAGTGTGGCACTGGGGGTTGGCTCCATGCTCCCACAGTGGTTTGATGTGCCAGGCAAATGAGGACACACACATGGTGTAAAAGTGAACTAGTGCTTTTATTAAAATCAGTCATGGCAAAACAGTGTTCCAACAGTGCAGGGTGCTCACAACTGTTTGGCGTGTATAGTGTAATGAATAAAACAAGTTAACATTCTTTGTAAAAAAATTGCAACTTTATTCAGATGTAACCCTGAGACATCTAAGATGTAAGCCACAGACAAGAATCTTGTCCATGTTCTAATGATACACTGTGTCCTACCAGAACTTTGTTACAAGAAGTTACAGTCAGTATAAAAAGTCAAGCTGACAGCCATTGTTTTCTCAAATGTTTAAGTGTCTTTTACTTTTCCTGTTGTTGGAATAGTAGTATGGTTTGAGATAAAAGAACATATTTTAGCTGGTGTATATTTTCCCTCCACACCAAGTACGTATTTCCAGATATTTCCAAGCACCTGCTTTTGGTAACGTTTAAAAACAGCAGTAAAAATATCTTTGCTTGCCAATTTCTTTTAAAAACATTGGAAATATCAGATTTCTCTTTATACATTTTCTTATCAATGGAAGCAATACAATTGTATTAGTTTTTACATCATTGTGGGTGCAGCAGGCCTCTACATCATTGAAAATTTTCAGTGGTACATGTTGCACCAAACAAAATTAATTTATATTGTACATAGTACACGAAATTCAGGAATATCACTACTGGCCACCTAGACCTTCTATTAAAACTATCTCTCATAGCATTTTAACCAGACACATCACAACAGCACAAGTTAATCTGAACACCAAAAGCACAATGATTTGGCAAAAGGAAGGCTATAGACATTCTCAGCATGCCAAGGGTATGCACAGCAGAAACAAGAATAAGTTGTACCAGCGATATTCTTGCATTACTGACGTGAAGAGTTGTTGGAGAACTGTCTTGGAAGTCTCATTGATGATTCAGTTGTTCCTTCTGAGTATCACTCCAGTTCTTGTGGAGAAGCCTTATGCTTTTCTTGTGCTATTTAAACTGTTAGAAGATGTGCTGTTGATAAATCGAGGGTGCTGAGCACCAGTGCAGTTTTTCATTCCCATGATCAAAGGCTCCTTCAAGCCATTATCAGAATTCCTCTTCTACGCTGGTAACAGTATCCACCTAGAGAGTCAACATACTGTAGATGTCAAAAATGGAAAAATCAAGTATTGAGTTACAAGTGGATTTCCAACACTAGAGAGCAATATTCATTTGGTTAATTCACTGTTGCCTACTTACAGACAATAATTATGTTGCAGAGCTATGTCATGGCAGAACACCTCTTGAAGACAACCTAAGATGTAGTAGATCTTTGGCATTAACAGTGGAAGAAGATCATAATGAAGTCTTGAAGAGTGATGGTAGTGAGATAGCAGGCACTATTTGGATTGGTTATGGATGAACTGAATCTATTCTTTATGAACAGTTAAATATGAGCCAGGTCTGTACATATTTGGTGACAATGATGTTGACTCCTCAAATAAAGTATTGCATCATCCAGTGTTTCAAGGAGAATCTTAAGTGAATGAAAAAGGAAAGAGGGAAATTGAGAGAAGTGTTTTATAACTGAGGGTGAAACTTGGATACATTGCAAAAACTAGAAGAATAGAAGCATGGTGGATGCTCCACAATAAAAAAAAGAATTCCATGTCAAAATAAGTCCCTGCTAAATCATCTGAAAAAATTATTAAGGTTGAAAATGTATTTTGTATTGATTACATGCCTCGAAAAGCTCTTATAGCTAATCAATATTATGCAGATTTGCCTTAGTATTTGCAGCAGTCAATTAAGGTAAAGCAGAAAGAAAACTGTTGTCCATTCTACTTCTGCTGCATGAACATGCTCACACTCACATCCCATGGGTTATGTCACACACCATGTCAGTGATGAAAGCGTCAAGTTACCTACATAAAAGTGGTTGCTCATTTATTTGGGTGGCTTAGAAAAGCTTTGGAAACATTAAGACATTTGTATTATGTCACATGTGCACATCAGAGGGTCAACTTCTGTGCTCATCTGAGGTAAGCAATAACACCCTGGGACGAAAAGGGGCACTGTAACTAACGGTATTGTCTCTTTTCATTCCCACAGCTCTGAGAAGATGTCCATTGAGGGCAAGTAACTCCATCCCTTCTGGTCTGAGGACTTTAAATTTGAGACACTCTTGGGGTTTGAATATCACATACCTGGGACTTGTACCCTTTGCGATTTCAGATCCAATGTTTGGGTGGTGTCCTTGAATGTTAGAGTTAATGGCATCTAACTCATCATCTGAGATGTAGAAATAGAGATATGAAACGGTCAGTCCTTTTCTAACCAGTGTCCTGAACAGAGTCACATTGGGCCATCTAATTTGTGAAAGTTCTCTGACAAGAAACACACTTCTGTTATGTTGCAGTTGGGTTAGGATTATATCGAGGTGCTAATTATCATAGAACTGCTAAATGACTGATGGCCAAATGAGATTAAAATCTTTTGCAGTGCCTGTTAAATATCACAGATCAGTGTGGTATCTGTGAATATGTACCTGAATTTAGACTTAAAAGAAAAGGTGAAATATTCATTTCAAAATATTAGTTGCTGCTGCTTTGTGCTTTCCATGTCAAAGTGTCTAAACTGATGCAGGTGCGGCTCTCCATATCTCACACTGGCTCATTCACCTTGTGATGATTTTCATTAATACACCATATAGATCTGCAATCTGTCATACTTTTAAACCACATAAAATGAATTGTTCTATTAACTCAGCTAGAATGTCAAAGGATTGGCGTCCAGGGCAAGTAACTTTGTCACCTGAACTGGTATGTAGCCTAGTCCATTGCAACACTTCTTCGATGTTTTCAAAAATAGTTTAATCAATATTGTAATTTCTCCTGATAAATCTTCGATTTTCTCTCTGAAGTACGTGATAACTTCAGCAGAATCCACTTTATCAGCAGTAGTAAGCATTTTTCTAATTAAATACTGTTCTTATTTACTACCATCTCCCATATAGACATATCGAATTAGGCATGAGGAATTCACAGAACATGATTCACCAATCAAAACACAGTATGTTCTAGAGCCCACGCTCTCAGCTTTGATGAGTTAAAGTGACAGTTTTATTTGAAGCAGAATTTCATGATGCAGTTTGGAAGAATATTACAGACAATATTAAATAAATAAATAGGCAACAAAAAACATATTTTGTGACATATTTATTTATTTATGGTCATATTTCATGACACATTTATTTATTTATGCTCACATTTCACAGTACTTTAATTTATTTGCGAATTTATTTATTTATATTTGTCCAAAATATTCCTTCATAATGGGGCAGTCTCACAATAATTCACCCCAAAGACCTAATATTATCACCCAGAGTATTCTTCCTTTGAACTGTTAGCTGGCAAACTCTGAGGTCCTTCACCTACTATAATTGCTGTCTTATATAGATTTTCTAAATTATCAAGTGTTTTTATTGTAGAGCTTTCTACTGTTTTAACTACTTTGTGTGCAATGTCGCATAATGTCGTCCTTATGGGTGATTTTAACACCTCAAATGATGAACTCGCAAATGATTTTAATGAAAAGCTTGACTGTTTTAAATTAACTCAATATGTGAACTTTTCAACCCTTAACAAAGGTCATATTTTAGACTTAGTCTGCAGATCTGGCATCATACCAACCAATCTTATTTCTACTGAATTACCCATCCTGGATCATTAAATGATTACATTTGATGTTAGCCTACCTCTCAGTAAATTAAAGTTAAAGCATGTTATTTCATTTCATAATATCAAACATGTAAACCCAGAGAACTTTATTAGTTTATTGCAATTACAGCCTGCTTCTCCTTTCATTACCACACCATCAGAACTAGTAGACCATTACAATGCTGCTCTGTCTTCTGCCTTCAATACACTGGCTCCCTTAAAAACAAGGACTGTTTCATTTATTCACACTTCTCCCTAATTCACATTAGAATTCCATCAGCTCTGGCCATGGGCCAGTGGATGGAGCATCTTGCTAAAAAAATGGATGTTGTACATAAGGAAATGTATTCAAATGTTATGTTACAAAAATGCAAAAATGTTCTCTCTGCTGCAAAAACTGTATACTACTCTAACATCATTAATACAGGAGGAAAAATACTAGAGCTGCACCAGAAAATGTTGTTCACCATAATTTTACTTTTAAACACTGCTGTGGCTTTTTGGATTTCTTCAACTCAAAAACTGAAAAACAAAATCCACCAGCAACTTGCTTTTTCTTTCCCTGTAGAACACATTACACATATTCCCTTACCAACCACCTTATTCTCAGATTGCAGTTTGCCAGCTGAAAATATCTCTGAGTTTATAACAAAATCTAAATCTTCCAATTGGCAATTAGATTCAATATGTAGAAGCCTTGTTAAGTCCTGTTTGCCACATATTTCTACCATGATAACTACTATAATTAACTCTTTCCTTACCACTGGCATAGTCCCCCTCTCATTAAAAATTATACTAATTCTGAAAAAAAACTGGCTTAGACCCTGATATCCTCAATAATGATTGGCCTATTTCAAATCTTGCATTTATATAAAAAAATCTAGAAAAGACAATTGTCTTTCAACTTCAGTCCCATCTTTCAAAAAATAACCTCATGAAATAGTTTCAGTCTGGCTTCTATCCTTAACAAAGCCCTAAACATGCTCTGGTCAAAATAGAAAATGATAGTCTCTGGGCAGCTGACATGGGACTCTTAACAATTCTTGTACTTCTTGATTTCATTTCTGCATTTGACACCATATCCCATCAGATACTTTTGAAACGTCTAGCTAGTTTTGGAGTCTGTGGCCTTGTCCACCAATGGGAAAAGATTTAAGTCAGAGAATACAGTAGTTACTCAGGGAGTTCTGCAGGGCTTTGTTTTTGGGGCCGCTTCCTTTTCCCAATAGGCAATATCTTTAAACACCACGGCATTAAATGTGACTGTTATGCTGACAACACACAGCTTTATCTATCCACTAAATCTACTTCCATTTTCCCTCCAAATATGCTTACGACATTTCTCCAAGACATAAAGCCATGAATAACACATAACTTTATCCAGATACTGTAAATAGAAGTAAAACCGAGGTGCTACTCATTGGTTGTTTAGTCTTCACACATTTAACACTTTATGTCAGCATTTTGTCAATTATTAATATAACATGAAAAAAGTTTCTGTTTTAGTTATGTGTTCAACATTTCTTGCCTTGCATGTCCTGTCATCCTACAACACAGTTTGTTGTAGTCATGGAACGCACATGAAATGCATGTATTCCAAATACTGATATATTATTTACCCTATACAATTCTAGGCACCTCACATCCAGATAAAAAGACTTGAGCTGGAAGAACTTCAGCTGCATCGGTGGGGAGGAATGGGATAGCAGGCTGCCTGCTGCTTGTGATGATTGAAACATCTGCAAAACAAAGATGCTGATGGAGAGGTGTGAAGGAATTTAAGGTAGCCCAGCATTACAACTTTGTTCGTAGGCTTCAGGGATTCTAGTGCAACCTCCAAACATAGGTACAATTGGTTTGCTGACTGTAGAGGTTGTTTGCTTGGGAAACCTTGAAATAGCAGATGACCCTGGCCAAATATAGCACTTCAGCATTGTGTCCCACCTGATTCATCTCATCTCCCTGTAAGGTTCACCCCATGATTTAGATTCTCATTATGAATAAAATTATGTGTATGAATAATCCTTACAGATCACTGTGGCACACTAAAAGCCTTTGTCTACAATTCATAAACACAAAAATTAAGGTAAACTTACAGTAAAACGTAATAAATCTTAAAGCTTGACATAAACAAATCAGCACAAAGTCCAACTAACATTATAATTAAGATATGGACAGTTAATAATGGAGGGGAGGAACGGAAATACTCTAGTTAACAGCATTCCTGGAGAAAACAAACCACTGGTGGATCGTGGTTGGTTATATCAGACATAGTTATAGTTTTAATGACCTAAGCAAATTGAATGAAATACCCTCATGAAGTTCATGATGAAAAGTAGAATAAGAAACAGATTTCATTCTGCAAGTTTCCAGTGTAACTAACAAGCTGTACAACCAATGAAACTTAACTACCTTTGTTACTGACAGTCAACCTAGAATCATCAAAATCATCACAAAAGGACCTGAAGGGAATTCAGACATGAGCAGAAAAGTGGCAGATCAATTTTAATGTAAAACAAATGTAATATAATCACAAAAAAGGAATCTGAAATTTGAAAGTATATATTATTTACATGACTTGGGAGATATAGCAGACACATCCCTGTTCATAACCAGTGTAGAGAAGTGATTAAGAAGTTTAAAAAGTTGACATTGTGTCAAATACAAATTGAAGAGGTTTATGCTTAAGTTGTCCAAGCAACTCATCTGCTGTGCTGTTTAGGCCTCCCTATTTCTATAAATTATATCAGCACTAGGGAAAGTTCAGAGATTAAGCCGGTGGCCTGATTTTTGGAAATGTGCAGTATGAGCAAAAATGTATGAGAGGAATTAGAGGTTGTACCTCTAATGGATGGCCATGGGAAAATTTCACACAAATTCTCACAGAAAATGTGGAATACTGTAAGTTATTAAGCAGTATACTATAGTAGATGGACAGACATGGTGGGCTAAATTTGAGTGTTGTTATCAGTACTTAGAAATTTTTTTGCTGTGCTTTTGTCACACACTGAGACTGCAAATATCAGAGAAAAGCATATACGTGTGTATTTGTTAAATGTGCTATTAAGGTTTCCTGGTTCAGACTTTTGCTTTGATTTCTCTTACTATGTTTTGGAGTATAGATTTGGGTATTGATGTTCAATCAGAGTGATTTTTTGTTTCAACTTTCTGCTTGTTTGTATTTCCTCTCCTGGGACCTCATGCATAACACCGTGCGTAGAATTCACACTAAAACATTGTGTACATACAAAAGTGTAAATGTGCGTACACACAAAAAAATCCAGATGCATGAATCTATGCGTACACCATCTTCCACATTCTTCCGCTACATACAGTGCATCCGGAAAGTATTCACAGTGCATCACTTTTTCCACATTTTGTTATGTTACAGCCTTATTCCAAAATGGATTAAATTCATTTTTTTCTTCAGAATTCTACACACAACACCCCATAATGACAATGTGAAAAAAGTTTACTTGAGGTTTTTGCAAATTTATTAAAAATAAAAAAATTGAGAAAGCACATGTACATAAGTATTCACAGCCTTTGCCATGAAGCTCGAAACTGAGCTCAGGTGTATCCTGTTTCCCCTGATCATCCTTGAGATGTGTCTGCAGCTTAATTGGAGTCCACCTGTGGTAAATTCAGTTGATTGGGCATGATTTGGAAAGGCACACACCTGTCTATATTAGGTCCCACAGTTGACAGCTCAGGTCAGAGCACAAACCAAGCATGAAGTCAAAGGAATTGTCTGTAGACCACCGAGACAGGATTGTCTCGAGGCACAAATCTGGGGAAGGTTACAGAAAAATTTCTGCTGCTTTGAAGGTCCCAATGAGCACAGTGGCCTCCATCATCCGTAAGTGAAAGAAGTTCGAAACCATCAGGGGCCTCATGTATAATGCCGTGCATAGAATTTGCACTATAACATGACGTAAGCACAAAAGCCGAAATGTGCTTACACACAGAAAAATCCAGATGCAGAAATCTGTGCATAAGCCCTTAAACTCAGCCTTCTGTGAAAAGACAATGGGATAAGCACGGGGGAAAATATAAGAATTTCAGCGAATACCAAGTGGAGGCAAAGGAAAACCATACTATTTGTTTTTAAACCGTGGTATAATCAACAAAAGGAAGTTGATCGAGTAACATAGCGTGTTGGAGAAACTTGAAAGCTCACGTTCACAAAGAAGTAAAAAAGAAATTGTCAGATATCAAAGTTGCCGTGAAAAGGCGAGTCGTACCCCAACATCTGAGAGTCATATGGAAGCTTATTAGGGTACAGAGAAAAGACAAAAAATAGGCACACAGTGGGAAAAAAAGCTCGAAATGTTAACTTTAATCTCGAAATTTCCACTTTAATCACGTAGTTTATTTTGTCATTAAAGTAGAACATCATAAACTTCATCTTAAAATCGTTTAATTTACTAGTTTCTCAAATACCATCGTAACTAAAGTAACTAAAGCTAAATGATTTGTATTGTATGTATTCTTCTATGTGCTCTATGTGTGTGAATTACTACCTGCTTCTTAAACAAGCTTTGTCTTCCTCCGATAGGACACAGAATCCATTACATTCGTGATATTACAGCTCTCTGAATAAATTAAATACTGAGATGTACTCGTATACTTGATATCATTTTCATGATAATAGGAATTAAAGCATGTTATTAAACATGGGAACATGGTGGCGCAGTGATAGTGACAAACTGGCACCTCGTCCAGAGATTGTTCCTGCCTCACGTAAGATGCTTGCTGCGCTGTGCACGAACTTTGATGAAATAATTTATTGCAGCTGTACTGTCTCTTTCAAATGTACTAACCTCCTATTCCTGTCTTTCCTTTTCTTTCTACAAGTACCCAATTGCCACACAATCAGCTCTGCAGATGTCAAGCCATCTGTAAGCTTAGAACGCTGATTCTTCAAAACATTTAAGGAATATTGAAATATCTTCGTAGTACATGTTTAATTATTCTATGCATCTATCCATCCAGGGTTGCGCCAGTCCCAGCAAGAATACAGCGCGAGGCAGGAAAAATCCCTGAACTAGCTAGGGCTGCAACACTATGTCCACACATGTTTAATTATTAACAATATGGATTATTTAAATGATGTTAACATTTTATCTGTATAATGCAAAAAAAATGTTTTGCTGCATTTCATCTTAAAAATTATATCATCATATGTAAATACACACTTTATAAATTGGCTGAGGTTGTGCAATATTATAACTGTATTGCAAGTTTACAGTGAGGTAATTGTACTTATAGGTACAAACAGTTCTATAAAGAGCACTTGATGGACTGATTGAGTGCATTTAGAGCTCTTGGGATGAAACTGTTTCTAAACCGCAAGGTCCCTACAGGAAACGCTTTGAAGCATTTGCCTTATGGGAGCAGTTCAAATAGCTCATGGCTGAGGCAGCATGTGCTTGATACTGTATACCAAGAATTCTCTTTCCGATCAGCTGCTTGAGCTGTGATTTCACACTCAGATACAGTGGGATAAGTACTCTGAGTGGTGCAGTGAGAGGAACAACACTAAAGTAGCTATGGTATTTGGAATAGTTTGGCCTTTCTGTGGACCATTATATTGTTACAGGTTAATTACAATCAGATGCCTTAAACTAATAAACAATATGCAGTTAATTTCAGTGTATTTGATAAAGCTGCATCAGGGATGTGGATCTAAAAAGGAAAGGGTAACCGGACTGGAACAAAAGTACTGCTTTGACACTGGATGCCGCAAGTTTGCAAAACTGAGCGGAGAACTTGCGTACACCAGGGCTTCCCTTTTTGTGCAAAGCTAACAGCAATCGTTGAAGTAATATAATGAAAAAGCACAATGCACACATTATGTGTAAATATCACATTAAATTCTGACTTAAACTAGTGTTTTTAAACATATTTCCACCATAAGATATTCTAAGATATTTTGGTTGACGAATGTATGCAACATCAGCACAGATATTTCATTTTTATTTTACACTCTTTAACGTCAAAGTGAAAACAGATTTTTGCAAAGTACTATAAATTAATTACAAACATAAAAAACAAAATAATCATGTAAGTATTCACCCCATTTAAGTAAACATTAGCATATAATGATAGGCCATAAATCTTATTTTTTTGTGCATAAGCTATTGGTTTACATGTGGGCACTATTGGCTTATGAATATTTACTATTGGTTTGTGTGCATACTTAATTGGTTTGCGTGAGTACAATACTGGTTTAATTCATATGAACTAAATTGGTTTGTGTCCATGTATTATCGGTTTGTGCATGAACTATAAAACTGAACATCAGTTTTCAAATAGTGCCACAGACTCTCAACAGGATTAAGATCAGGGATTTGACTTGGCCATTCCAAAACATTCACCTTTCTGTTAAATATTTACAGAAAATGGTTTATTATGACTTTGAAAATCTTTTGTTACAGCATAAGAAAATATACTGAATGAATAAATATGTGTACAAATGTTTTGTCTTGCAGAAAATTATGATGACTTTCAAGAGGATTGGATACTTTTGCATGCCACTGTGTATTTGTGAACGGGCTTGGTGGTAATTATTTTTAATATCTGAAATGATCACAGGACTGAAGTTAGATATGCATGCAGCTGGCTTTTTATTCACTCCTAGCTACATATATGCTTGCAGTTAGCTACTTATTCACAAACCAGCTTCTTCCTTTATGTTAACATCAAGGCAAAATATTCTACAGCATATACATTAATCGGCAAACTGATCCATTATATGAAAAAATAAATATTCCAAATTTTGGACTTGCACTGGTTGAAAATTATAAACTCAGCTTTAACAAAGGAATCTGTCCTGGACATGTTTATATTATGCCAATTAACATATACATTGTAGATGTGCAAGCATTATGGCATAGTGGTTATGACTTTGCACTTTTAAACACTGAGGTCTATGCGGTGCGGGGGGGGGCAATGGGCAAAAGAAATGTAACCAATAGTATCTAAATGTGTATGTTGGATAAAGGGCGTCAGTTGTAAATGTAGAACATTTTTCCTTTAAAATAAGTAACTGGTTTTAAAAGTTGTGTGAAAAAGTACAGTGGCTGGTTGCGAGCAAACATGGTCCTGGAAGCAAATAAGAAGATAATCAGATACACACCTAATTTCAGCCTTGTGTTCATCACAAACTCAAGGGTAGATTCTATTAAACAGTAATAATTACCACCAACTCCTTTCACAAACGTATTGTGGAAAGAAGAAAATACTACATTGTTTTAATGCAAATCCGTCTCCAGTCCGCTTATCTTCACGCTCCATGACTCTACCTGCCCTTGAGTTCCCGTTTTTTGCTCCTTCCATTGGTGCCGAACATCACGTGAACAACCAATATAGTACGCACACAGAATCAATATAGTTTATACACAAAGTTGCGATAGGGTGCGTACGCATAACCAGTATGTTTTGTACGACATAGTACACACATACAACCAATAGATTTCAAGTGCAAAACTGAAATGTTACCCACATTAAACTAGTATAAGATGTGCATGAATTAAATATAGTGCAGACACAAATCCATTGTTAGACCAGCACAAAACACAAGCCAATAAAGTTCATACGTAAACCGAAAACATATGAGCGTAAACCAATGCAGTTCATTTACAAACCAATAACAAACGTACTGGAAATAGTGATATACACACACAAACCAATATAGTTCAAATGCAAACCAATGATATTCAAATACAAACCGATATAGTTCTCACGCACAAACTGATAATATATGGACACGAACCAATATAGTTCATATGAATGAAACCAGTATTGTACACATGCAAACAAATTAAGTATGCACTCAAACCAACAGTAAATATTCATAAACCAATAGTGTTCACATGTAAACCAATAGGTTACATTATTATATTGTATTATTATTATATTATTATATCATAAGTATTATATGATTTATGGCCTGTATGGCCCCTCATAGTATATGTATCTTTGGCAGCAATTCTAGCCTTGAGTCTCTGTGGAGAGGTCTCTCTCAGCTAGGTCTCTATTAGTTTTGTACATCTGAATGCAGCAACTTTTGTCCATTCTTCTTTTGCAAAACTGCTCAAGCTTTTTCAGGTTGCATGAGGATTATGAATAAACAACATTTTCAAATCCTGAAACACACATTCGTTTGGATTGAGATCTGTGCCCAGGACATTAACATTGTTGTTTTTAATTCCTGTATAATTTTGTTGGCTTTATGCTTGAGGTCATCGTCTTGCTGGAAAACAGATCTGCTTCGAAGGTGCAGGTTTCTTGCAGTTCATATTAGGTCTTCCTCCTTTCCGATATTTTGCTGTATTCATTTTTAACTTTTCACTCACAAGCCTTCCTGGGCCTGTGGATTGTATTTCCACAGCAGTATGTTGACACCATATTTCATGGTGGGGATGGCATATTTTTGACAATGTGCAGTGCATTTTGGCCTCATCTACATAAATAAAATTGTAATCAGTTTGCTTGTAAGTCAATTGTGCAAAAATGGCTGAACATTATCACAAACATTTGCATGGGTATTGCTGTTGCTCCAGCTTAAAATATAGATTACATTATATACTGGGGAGAGGGGTTGTAATGGAGAGGGTAACCTGAAAAAATGTGGCGATGCGGGATACTATGATTTCCATCAGGCAGCAGGAGAATACTGGGACCAATGAGTGAATACTGCAAAAAGCCTACATATAGTTTTGTACCAGCAAATGTGGATTCTCATCGAAGGTTTTTTCTAAGAGCATGTCATTTTGTCTCATTGTGGGTTGTGTTTAGCCATGTTGAATTTCCAAAAGACAGTTTTTCTTCTTTTTTCATCTATATTATTTATTGAGAGATATATGAGTCCAAAAAGGGTGTAAGGTGTTATTTTCTTGCAAACCCCAATAATGTTTAAAACTGCAAAATACCCTTTTTAATGAGTTTCACTGTTGTGAAATTGCATGCAAAGTATAGTATTCATTTCTACAAACCATGCGAAAAGAATCTTGGCTATTTTGCTGACCACTACCAATTATTTTGACAATGCTTTTTATACATGTTGAACAATGGCAACTACAGACTCTAAAGGGTAGACGCAAACCTCAGTATCTTATTTCTGTACTACTGAACCAATGAAACACACCTGAGTAATCACAAACACCTGTGATGCCAACCGAATATTATGACTCCCTGAGGTTGGGTGGTGTGGGTTATGTATAAAAAGTGTTGTCATTTCTACATGGTGTGATTGAATTGTATGCAGTTGCCCTAAAATTAAAATGTGAAATGTGCACTTTAATCACAACTGAATTGTTTGATTTGCAATTTTAAACTGTGGAGAAGAGAAGTAAATCAAAGAAAATGTGTCTTTGTTCCAAACATTATGAATGGCACTGTATGTTCACAAGCTGGACAATTCATTCAGGCTTTTCTAGCATGTATACAACATACATAAATTAAATTGCATGGTTTACAAAAACTGATTATAATGTTAATGGTTGGTGTGACCAGTAGCTGGCACCACTATGCCCCCAAACCCCAGACACACAAAACCTAACACAGCTCCAAGTTCAGATAAAGGATTTTTAATCCACATAGCTTAAAAACAAAAATTACTACAGCCAATATAGAGAATTAAATGTTCTCTCTCTCTTTTTTTTCTCTTTCTCCTTCTCTCCTCCAGTGAATTTTGCCTGTTGCCTCCTGACTCTGACTCCATGAGGTATGGTGGTGGGCTCCTTTTTAAGCTGGACTGAGAGTACTTTCTGTGGCATGTTATGGCTTGTTGGAAGCACTTTTGGGTCATAAAGAAACCAGGGAGGTCCTCTCCTGACAGCGCCCTCTGGCATCATTCAAGAACTACTACAGAGCTGCGCTTCTGAACTCCAATTGCCATGTAGTCCTGAGAGTGCCCAAACTGGGATAACTTGTGAGAAACACTGCCACCTATTAATTGGGGGTTTGGAATGAACTGGTCCCTCCTTCCAGCTCTCTCCAGTCCATCTTGCCTTCCATCATCCCAACCAGGATGGGAATTATAAGGCGTCCTGGCCAGGTTGTGTCCATGACCTGGCCATCCTTCCATTATGGCTTCCCAGCTAGGCAAGAAATCCTCTTCCATCCTGGCTGGGATGTCCATCCATCCTTCTGGCCACTTATAGTGGTGTAATAATTAAAATAATACTGGCTGATAATGTGTAAAACTGATAACATACCATCAGGAACCTCACTGTCACCATATATTTAGGAAATATGTTTATTGCATGAAGCATGAAGCTTCAAACTAGTAAAAACAATTTTCCCTTTACTGCAGTAACAGAAACAAGATTTGCACTACTGAGATAAATAAAAGAAAGAAATCAATTTTTTAAAATGGTTTCTTTTGTGAGACATGTTATTGTAGCACTGACTGTACAGTATAGTTTGGGAACACTTATTCAGAGAAAGAGTTATTTCACAGTAAAACAATTGCCTATTATTTTCAAAGAAGGAAAGCCTTTCTTCTGGGGAATCAATAGCAATAACAAGGCAAAGAAAACAAAAGGTCCCTGTACTGTTGATAAGACAAAGTATTTTTTGGGAACTCTTCCTTCTAGTAAACTGTGGTCAACAGAAAATAAAAGACACTATATGGCAATAATGTTATTAACTTGAAATTGCTGCAAATAGAATAATTCATGTTTAGCCAGCAAGACCTAAACATTTATACATGTTGTACAGTATTTAATGTTATTAAGTGCTTGGCTTGTATAAATAACTTGAAAGTGTAAACTGTAGCCAGATATTCAGACATAAGGAAATATAATATATACAAATGTTCTGAATTTATATTTTGTCTCTAACGTAAAGAAATTAAAAGGTATAAAAGTTTCTAAAACAGACTCTAAGAGAGTCTTTATGGATTCCTTGGATGAAAATTGTGCATCCATTTACAAAAGAATGAATGAATATAAAACTGATGACCATTAGTAATAATTCTGCACATTCTCTCTCTTACATACTGTCGCTGAGTATTTTCAGCCAACAAATTATTCAGCCAAAGTGTTTCAGAAAATGAAATGGAGTCTCCTTTATACTAAGAGCAATACACCTTTGCAATGCCCCATTTTGACAATTCAGAAGTTTTGCTTTCTTTTTAGTAATTCTGGTGTGTATTTGAGGGGGTTGTTGTTGTTTGTAATAATATTTATGTATTGAGCTTATGTTAAAAGCTAAATTTCTGCCCAAGGACAAATAAAAGGCTTCAGTTTGTGAGACTCAAAGACTGAGTTTCTAATAAGACCACTGGAACACCACAAAGAACAGTTCTGTCTCCTCTTCACTCTGTATATTTCAGAGTACAGATATTTGCAGAAATTCTCAGATGACTCTGTACTTATGGGGTGCATTGTTAAGGGGGTTGATACAGATTATAATAGGTAGGTGGAGAACTTTGTTTCTTGGTACAGTAAGAAAGTCTTCAACTAAACATCAGTAAAACCAACAAAGTGGTTATTAACTTTCACTGCGCCAAACAACATCTATGCCCAGTCACTATTCAGGGAGAGGATGTAAAGGTGGTGAACGCCTACAAGTACTTGGGGTTTCACATTAATGACAAGTTGGGCTGGTCTTGGAACACAGAGGAACTAAATAAGAAAGAGCAGAACAGGCTTTTTCCCTTAGGATAATGCATTCCTAATTGCAGATAATGAAATCCTTCACACCTTCCATAACCCTGTGATGGCCAGCATGACTTTCCATGTTGTGCTGGACTGGTAACATCACTTCAGGAGAGCCCCCCTGAATCAACAAGCTAATTAAAAAGACAGGCTGTGGATCCCCTTGAGGTAGTAGCAAAGGACAGAATTAAAGCAAAACTGAGTGTCATTATGAACAATGCTGCACACCCCCTCTCTGACACACTAACACCAAGTACTTTTAGCCAACAAATTATTCAAAAGGGTCTGTCAAGAAACACTGCTGGCGCTTCTTTATACTAACAGCAAACCCTTGCAAAATGCATCGATGTGACTGTGAAGTCAGACGTTTTTCTCAGGGGGTGGGACTCCCTGGCAAGAAAATAAAAGAAGGGGTTCAAATGGCACTTCCAGAACCCTTTGTGCTTATGTCCTGAAGTGACATGTTCCAGTGCCATAACACTGGTTCAGGTTTCTGCGTGTTGACTTGCTATAGTCGTGTGAGTATGACGCGTTCCAGGATCAGGGCATAAGCAGGACTGCAGTTGCAGTGAATGAATGATGTGTTCCAGGGCTACAACACTGTGAAGCAAAGCAAGGCATTCTCATTTGTCAGTAACAATGGGGAAATATAAATGTTTTAGTTTTAAATAATTTTTGTTCTTTTTTTTCTCCTTCTAGTTTAATTTAAATAAAGCATCCAGCTCACTACTTTTTTGTCTATGCCTTAAGACTGGTGCTACAATATTTTTAATGTGAACTGCAGATCCTTTCAATAAAGATGCCTATAGCAAATATATATTTAAATGTAGTAAAAGTCCAGTAAAGGTTCTTTTTTTCCTCAGCACTTTAATACTCAGATATATAAAAGATTATCGTTGTCTTTGTCACTTTATATGTGACAGAACAACTTGAATTACTAGAAATGGATTTAATTAACAAATAGGAAATCAGTATACTTGTGATTACTACATACAGCAGAGTTTACCAGCATATCTAAAATGTGCCCAACAAAATAAATATTATTAGTACTATAATTCACCTCTCCTGGGCACAAATTTACACTGTAAGATCCACAGATCCCTTCTTAAAACATAACTCACCCCCCAACCTGTCTTGTACTACACCCACCGGACAAGGCCAACCTAAATCTTATTCTGCCTTTACGATCAGGATACGTTTACTCCACTGAAAATAAATTTTGCCCTCTTTTCCTTCAGGCCTGACAATTTCTCATTTACTTTCTGATTAAATTCACTAAGCCTGCCAAACAAATTTGCCTCATACTATTGCCTAGAGGCAGTGTTTCCCAACCTTTTTTTTGTAGTGGTACACTTTTTGTAACCAAAATCATCTTGAGCCACAT
This sequence comes from Polypterus bichir lapradei, assembly GCA_026402145.1. Classification (NCBI taxonomy): domain Eukaryota; kingdom Metazoa; phylum Chordata; class Cladistia; order Polypteriformes; family Polypteridae; genus Polypterus; species Polypterus bichir. The sequence goes on along the minus strand of JANRMT010062793.1, from coordinate 16,820,855 downwards.
CACTATTCTACTAACCACAAATTATATCTCTTCTATTATTCTGGACAGGATGTATAAATATTTGGTCACCTCTTTGTTGTGCCTTCTAATTTCAATCCTGTAGTCTTTATCTAGCTGTTCAGCAATACTAAGCATGCCAAAAAAATTGAGCTCCATGCTGAAATCTAGATGACTGCAGCTACTTTCATACCGCTTGCATCTTTCATATGTTTTAGATCTCATACCCCCATCAATTTCCACAATGCCGTAGTGCCAAAACTCTGAAACAGGAAACAGGGAAAGCAAAAAAAGGCATTACTTGCACCACACCCAGTTAGCCAACTCTGTTTGTCATAACAAGAGCTGGAAAAAGTCCATATGTTAAGCTCATCCTTGAATTCTTAAATTAGGTTGGTCCGGTTCAAGCTCCTTTATTTTCTTTTTTCCTCTGGGGAACGATTGCGCCAACATGACATAGTGGATCAACGATTGTCCAGTCAACATTTGATTAAAAAAACCTAAAACAATACTAATTCGCTGCCAATAAATGTGGGAGTGTCACAGAGAACTCCCTGAAAGAATCTGAAAGCAACCAATTAAAAGGCAATCTTAGGTCACCTGCCTGCCAAAAGATCAAGGCCTTGAATAGACTCTCATTTGGCCAGCATCCTTCATTCTGGAAATATAGGTATTCACACATGATATTTTTTTTTCATTATTCACACAAAAATTAAACAAATACAAGTCAGAACCATTTCGGGGGCAGTGCTCCAGCTCCCTGCATTATAAACCACCACTGACAAGGGGATCATATTAACTTTGGCTTCAATAATATTTCTTCTGAAATATTTCTTCTAATACAGAAAAATGTTGATGTTGAGAGATATATGAAAAATCCAGCTGCAAGGGTTAGCTACCAAACAGACTGTTGGCGCACTAATAAGCTTGGCCTAGGGCACAAAATAACCTACCACCGGTACTGGGTAAAGTTAATTTGCACTACAGCATGTAGAATTATTGGCATTGTTGAAATATAAGTATAATATCCATATGCTGTGATAAATTAGCATTTTTCCCTTTTCAGAGCTTGTTGGTTTCTTTTTTGGAATTTCTTATTTTATTTGTCAGGTTGCTTATATTATCGTTACTCTATCTATCTATCTATCTATCTATCTATCTATCTATCTATCTATCTATCTATCTATCTATCTATCTA
>JANRMT010062793.1:16762885-16798104 GCA_026402145.1 Polypterus bichir lapradei | reverse complement strand
CCCCAGTGCCTAATTATCCCGGGAGCCCGGCACTTCCGCCACACCAGGAAGTACCGGGGGGAAGACGACAAGGGACACACGGACGGCTTCCGGGTGCGCAGCCGGCACTTCCGCCACACAGGGGTGTGGCCAACACTAAGTGCCAGGAAGCAGCTGGAGCCCATCCGGGTTCCCATAAAAGGGGCCGCCTCTCTCCAGTCAGGAGGTGGAAGTCAGGAAGGCACAAGGACTGTGAGCCCTGGACATTGGGGGAATCGGTGCTGCAGGCACTGGGGTTGCGAGTGCACAGAGACTTGTATATAGTGTGTAAATAAACGGTGTGTGGTGAGAAAATGTTGTCCGTCTGTCTGTGCCGGGGCCAGCGTTCACAATATATATATATATATCTACATATACACACATACATATACATACACACACATATATACACACAAATACATATATATATACACATACACACACATATGTATAAACATATATATACATACTGTACATATCTACATATATACATACACACACACACACACACACACACACACACAACTATCGTATATGTTGAAGTTCTATTTAAATTTTAAATAGAAGGAATTTTTATTTAGTCGACAGAATATTATTCCGGAATAAATCAACTCAAACCTTAAATAACTATTTTGCTCTCCATAAAAATATATCCTGTCTAAATTATACAAGTTAGAAATAAAGTAAATGTTAAAAGAACAAACATTGAAATTTCTTTACTCTTATGTAATTTTATATAAAAAAATAAACTTAAATTTTAAATATCCCAAAAGATTTTGCTCTCCATAAAAATATATCCTGTCAAAATTATACAAATTCAAATATGAACATGGTGCATAACAAAACCTGGAAACATAAATAAAACTTGTTCTTTTCAGCAATAACAAATCAAATCATTCAGTTGTCTTTGCTCTTATGTCATTTTATCAGATTTGGAAGCCTGGCATCTTTTTTTGGCAACAAGTTCGTTTATGTTTGGTGTGAGGGTCTGTGTTGTGGAGATTCTTAGGATGGACTGCAGGTGCTCATCAGTGAGACGACTCCTGTGTGCTGTTTTGTTAGTCTTCATGACTGAGAAGAGCTTCTCACACAGATATGTGCTACCAAACATGCACAAGGTTCGAGCCGCATGTAGACGGAGCTGGAGCATTTGTGCGGGAATGGAGTGAATAAACTGTGCGGGCCGTGCAGTATCGTACTTTGCCTTCAGTGTGCCATTACACTGCAGCTCAATCACCTCCATCTGAATCTGCACAGGTGCAGTTTCCACATCGACAGCAAATGGGTTGCGAAACAACTCAAAATTCTTTTTTTGTTCTTCAAAGTCACCAAAGCGCCGTGCGAACTCAGTGCGCTCAGTTTATGAACAAAGTGCGTATTTGGGAACACCGTAGTGTCGACTTGGTTCAACATTACTTGGCAACAGGGAAAGTGGGGCAAGTTGCACTGGTGCATTTGTGTCTCCCATAAAAGTAGCTTCACTTGAAATCACTTTGTGATTTTGCACGGGTAAAAACGTCTGCTGAAGTGTCAGATTCTTCTTTAACTCTTCTGCTTTCTGTATCTTGTGCATTGCATTCAGGTCTTTCAGGTTATCTTGATGTTTTGTCTCATAGTGCCGTCTTTGATTAAATTCTGTAATTACACCCACATTTGCTCCAGAAATGAGACACACGGGTTTACCGGCAATGTTAGTAAACATATACTCAGCCTCCCATCGGTTTTTAAAAGCTCTATGTTCAGAATCACCTTTTCTCTTCGGCATCGTGTGGGCTAGCTTCGCAATAACTTGCAGCATCATAAGCTAGACTTGATTAACGCGGTAAGTGTTCGGCAAGGCAGCTGAAGCGCTGCATTATGGGATCTGTAGTTTATTGTGTTACCAGCGCTTCATATCCCCGGGCCATTAATAACAATAATACAGTATATAAAATGATCTCGCGGGCTGGATATAATTACACGCCGGGCCGGATGTGGCCTGCGGGCCTTGAGTTTGACACATATGGACTAAATAGAACTTGAAAAGATATATTTTTTCAAATGTGATCGCGCAATTCAGATAGAGTTGACGCGCACTACAGTACATCGAGCCCGCGTGCTATTGTGCTTTTGCCTGCATGCCTCAATAAGTCATCCTCCCCTCGCTCTTACTTTTTTACTGTTCATCTAATGAATACACTGAGTATGGCTTTACCAAAACAATCATTGATGGCGAATAAAGTATCCATTATTCGAGTATGTAGATCGGGGTATATATATACATATATATATATACCCGCGTATCGCAGCGGAGAAGTAGTGTGTTAAAGAAGCTATGAAAAAGAAAAGGGAACATTTTAAAAATAACGTAACATGACTGTCAATATACAGTAATTGTTTTGTGAGTGTTACTGAGTGTTGCTGTCATCAAGGATTTGATTATCATTATTTCTTTCAATCAGATTCGTATTTGTAGGATGTGTTGTGTTCAAGTTACATTCCGTGTTTGTCAATCGTTGTAAAGATGACAGGTTTCATTCATCGATTCGTTTCTTACTGCATCAATAAACAGCTCGTCTTCTTCTTTATCTGAGACCTGACACACTGCATGCTCGGGTTTTTTTTTTACACTGTCATCCTTTAGCGGGACATTGACTTTTTCCACCGTGTGCTTTGTTTCCACAGTAGCTGCATTTATGAATATGCTTGTATGTATCAGACGCTTCATATTTTTTTGCTGCCTTTTCAATTGTGTAATTCGGTTTTTGTTCAGCGCTCTTTGGAACCGTTGCTTTTTGTCTGTGCACTGCGTCAGTTCACGTGAGCCGCTCGGTGTACATGCATCGAAGTTTCCCAGCTGTGCTGGTGCCATGTCGTGCTATGTCCATGGCTGTATTTAATGTTACCGAAGTCCTGGCACTTAAAACTTTCTCTCGCAGTTTCGCTGAGTTTGTGCCAAACACCACCCTGACCATCTCATCTTCCTCTGCATAAGCACAGTCCTTCACCTGTGAATTTTTAGTGGCAGTTTGCTATTGGATTGCCGCTGACGGACGGCCTTATATGGGCAGGCACTAAATTACAAACGCCAGCGGCAGCCTGTCTATGAACTTAATTTAAAGTTTAGGTTTACATATATGACAGCAACACTCATAACAGTGACAAAACAATTACATTGACAATCATGTTACGTTATTTTTAAAATGTTTCCTTTTCTTTTTCATAACTTCTTTAACACACTACTTCTCCACTGCGAAGCGTGGGTATTTTGCTAGTATATATATATACAGTACAGGCCAAAAGTTTGGACACACCTCCTCATTCAATGTGTTTTCTTTATTTTCATGACTGAAGGCATCAAAACTGTGAATGAACACATGTGGAGTTATGTACTTAACAAAAAAAGGTGAAATAACTAACAACATGTTTTATATTCTAGTTTCTTCAAAATAGCCACCCTTTGCTCTGATTACTGCTTTGCACACTCTTGGCATTCTCTCGATGAGCTTCAACAGGTAGTCACCTGAAATGGTTTTCACTTCACAGGTGTGCCTTATCAGGGTTATTTAGTGGAATTTCTTGCTTTATCAATGGGGTTGGGACCAGCAGTTGTGTTGTGCAGAAGTCAGGTTAGTTGGACGATCATTTATTTTTCAACAGGACAATGACCCCAAACACACCTCCAGGCTGTGTAAGGGCTATTTGACCAAGAAGGAGAGTGATGGAGTGCTGTAAATGGTCATGAAAATAAAGAAAACACATTGAATGAGGAGGTGTGTCCAAACTTTTGGCCTGTACTGTATATATATAAATACAGTATATATATATATATATATACATAGTGATTGTCATGCTGGTGGACATTGTTCGTTGAATGTATACTTTTGAGAACCACTTTTACTGTCTATAAGAAGTCAAATATTCTAAGGTGTATCGTGCAAATACACAAAGAAAGCCAAAAGGGGTGATTCAGTCATGCATTTTCACTAGTTCCAGATACATTGCACATAACAGGTTGTTTAAGTATCCAACCACCCAGCCAGAGTTTTTACTGTAGGACAACTCCAGAGCAATAGATGGAACCTCCTTCATCAGAGTCTGAATCTAGAGTAATTTCTGAGAAAGGGGATTTTAATATATCTAGCTGGTACTTTTCAGCTTTCCTGCACAACATCCAGTTTCTTCTCTATTAGCAAAGCTATATTTCACATAATAAGTTCTGATATTCTTTTCTAAGATCTTGTCTGTATCGATCTGTCTTCCATAAAGGCATTACACAAACAGAATTCTATAGGACCAGGGACTGATACTTTAATTTTTTGTTAAAAATCACTCACTTTCAGTTTAAGTCAGGTTTTTCTTGTACGGGCTCTTTACTGTGTATATACTTACAGTACCTTCATTAATTCACAAAAATAAAACAGTGGAAAACTACATAACCATGCAGCATTTACATGCATAAATAACATAGGTGCCAGGAATTAAGGACATACATCTTGGCCAGGATAAAGAAAGGATTCATGCCTGGCCAGGAGGTTACAATGGATGGACTGGGGAAATGGGCTTATTGGGAGCAGTTCATTCCCCACCATGGCAGATGGCAGTGTTCCTCAAATCTGCATCTCTCTTTGATAATTACAAATTAAGCAACACAAGAAAATGCGCTTGAAGGAAAACTATATAATAGTTTGGTCAAGAAACTAAATAACATAAGTAATTTTTTCCCATAATAATAGCTGCATGGAATTTTATTTGGTAAAGCTCAGTAAAGCTCATACAAATAACACTTCAATACAAATTTGCTAAATCAACAGCAGATATTTTTTTCGCAACAGCCTACAAACAAATGATTTAACTCATTGTAAATGACTCAAGGAGTTTAGGGGTTAAGATGTTACATCTTGCTGTTTGTGGATAATGCTATTATGAAATTTAGAAGATGTGTTTTTGAATGACCTAAGCTATTTACCAGGTGAGTGAAGAGAGGGTAAACAGGATCCGACAAACCAAAAGTTGCACTTAAAGCTAACAATATATCAATAAAGAAAAATAAAAAATGAAGATAACTTTTTTAAAATACTGTAGATTTATCTTGTACCTTACTAAAGTGATACAAATAAAATAAAACACTTAAGATATCAATATCTGCAGTAATATCTTAAACCTTTTAAGTAAATTTTTAACCACTTTAAAGAAAAATTACGAAAATACCATATTTCCCTTTTAGTTTTCATTTTATTTTACAAATTTTTATAAGTGCTTCCAGTACTAAATATTTTCATTTAACTGTGCAATACAGAAGTAGAAAATTGATGTGCCAATTGTTCTTAAGGACAGTGCAATGCACCGTTATCCTTTTTTGGTTCTTCAGTTCCAACAAGAAGTGATGTTGTGCCACTGCTGTATGCTTTGCTTCTTTTGTAACTAGGATTTCATAAGTGTGTCCTACTGTGCTACGATTTGGATATCTTTCTTCTGCAGAAGCATTTGAGGCTACAAACAGGCAAAATGTCACTATTACTTAATAATTATACTTTCAGCATTTCCTCCATCAGAAAATATTACAATATTTTGGATGACATAAATTAAGATTGTTTTTGTACTGTAGTTGTCACTAATACTGCTGCACCGAAACGTTTAAAATTTAAAAAGATTATTGTAAGACTGAAGCTGTGAGGCTGCTAGTTATTTGCAAATTGCTTTAAAAACAAAAGTTGTTTTTCAAATTGTTGTATTAATATTAAGTATATGAGTCTAGATTTGATTTCTTCAATAAAGATCTGACCATGGCCACTGCATCAGAATCATGCCTGTCTATAACCTAAGAGGCCTATCATGAGATTTAATGTTATATTTTTCTTGGTCATACACAGGGCCATCTTAACTGCATTACAGGCCCCTGGGTAAAGCAGTGCACTTGGGCCCCACCTACACAACCACTCAGCAAGCCACAACATACATAGATTAGCATGGGGTCCCCGGGCAACTGCCCAGCGTGCCCATGAGTTAAGATGGCCCTGGTCATACACCATTTGGTAAAGGGCAACTGTACTACTAGCACAAGATGTCTGGCTACATTTAGCAAGTGCCAGAAGTGCCATTTATGGTTCAAAGAAATGACTCGTGACAAAAAAAACGTATTTTTTCACCAATTATAGACTTTAGGTTTACAAAGTGATGCCAGTTTTTTCAAAGTTGTTACCAGATAAAAAAAATGGAAAATTTTTGACATATAGTGCTCTTGGACAGTGGATCAGTGCCCTGCTCAGGTTCATTCACCTTATTCAGGAAAGCTGTATGTCATTCGATATGAGCAACTGATCTAACTTTAACATTGAAATGAAAAGCTGAACATTCTTAACTTGTTCTTTCCATAATTTTTGGTTGTATTAACTTATTAGAATTGAGTTAACTATTTACCATGCTGCATCGTCTCAGGTTTGGGCATATTTTTAAATTCTTCATATTCTGTACTTCGTGCTTGTCTTTGTGGTCAAATACGCCTAATACACATTTATATCCTCCTGAAGCCTGCTAATACCATTTACGACAAGAATACACATATTATAATGTATGTGAGTGCGTTTCCTTCTAGGACAAGACAGGCTGTAAAGTTAATTGTGATTGCGTGTTGGTTAGTGTGGTGGTACACTACTATTTTTCGGACTGATCGTTGCGACCTCACAACACCCTGCACTTACCTGTCACTCGGCCTCGCTCAAGGCACGTGTATTTAGTTATGGTTAACAAGGAGCTGGAGTTGCCACGTCCACTTTACAAAATGCCTAAATGTCGGTCATCTAGCGATTTGCAAACGGTGAGGGCGGTGTTCATGTGTCGAAGCTTCGTCACTCAGTACAAGTAAACAGACTAAAGCGCTGAGCGAGCGAAGCCTCATTTGATGTTGCCTGAACAACCTGGTACCGTTTAACCAGGAAGAAACAAGATGCCGGTTAGAGGAGGAATGAAGTGTATAAAGTATTTGCTGTTCGTGTTTAATTTTATTTTTTGGGTAAGTATGGCCGTTTTTTCTTTTTTATTTCTAAAACAATACTAACCGAAGCATTTGGTGAATATCTATCTCTTATTCCCGTTTTAATTAATGTTATCTCAGTGACATTTTGTACTAGGGTATCTGTGGGTATTTTCAGATGCAAAAGAGAAACGATAATTTGGCATTGAAAAGGGTAAGGCAGACGTAATATTTCGAAATAGACTAGTGAAGTGAAGAATGTTGCTTGTTACAGCTTGCTCGAAGAATTTTTTTGGTCTATGGTTTTATGCGACGCTTAACTATGAATATAGAAAGATGTTGAGATGTGCTTGCAATGCAAGCTAAACATTTCAGAGAATTGGAAGCTAACATAACATGACAGCGGATTACCTTTAAAATATATTTGAACCTTTTAGACTTCTAGAGACTGACTTTTGATACCTTGATTAAATTGTTACACCTCCTGTTAATCTTTAACTAATTAACTTTACATGATAACCGAAATTTTATTGATCAGGAATTAGTGTAGTTGGATATTAGCTTCCTTTGATGTAGCGAAATTTTTTTTATAGTCACGATTAGCATTTCACGAACTGATTCTGCTGTGTGGAGTTGTACGGTTGATGAGGTTATTTCTAGGCATAGAGTTACTTTTATAACACGGCTTTCAGTTCAATTCAGTTTAGGCAACCTGCATTCACAAAACAGTATTGGTTGATGAAGGTCTGCTAGTGGATGTTCACACACTAATACAGATCTCAGGAGAAAACGTTCTGTCACACAGACGCATAGTAGATGAGTTTGATTCAGTTTACTTTAGTTTTTATTTTTGGACTAGTTTCTTGGTTGAAGGCTGCGTATTTCAAAATTGCATACATTGTTTAGTAATTATTAAGATGACTGTTTTAGGGTAATATTTAGATTATTTAAATCGAAGTGACTTCATTATTGCTAGTTCTGGTCGGTTCACCGTTTAATTGTCCATTTTATACTGGCTCAGTGCGAGTGTGGGCGTGAAATTCCAATTGTCAGGGCTCACGGTAAACAAAATGGCATTTCTGTGTAGGTATTTTGAAACCCTACACCATGTTTTTTTTTTTTTTTTCTTTTTTTTTTTTTTAAGTATGGTGTACTTTGCAATAATAATGATGTTTAAAATTTAACAGAACTTAGAAATGCAAATGAAACTAATTAAAGACATTTTTGTAAAGTGCTGGTAAATCCAAAATCTGGACGTATAGTGGCAGGCATTATTGGAACAAATTGATTTCAGATGCTGACAGCTGTATAATATAAGGATTCTTTTGAAGTCTTTGCAGTAGTACACCTTGTAGTCTAAGTGTCGTCATAAGAGCCAGCCATGTGGTGTTTTTTTTCTTTTAACAAAATGCACTTCAGTTTTCTTTCCATATCAGTTTCTTCAAAAGTAATGTTATTAAAAGTGTGTGCCTACTACTAATACTGCTTGAAGCAGGTGGACTTGCTGTTTATTCCTGATGAGCAAGCTTCTGATTGGTACTTGTTTAACTGCAAGGTCTTTGTAAATGTTACACGTGTCTGTTACTAACCCAGACATCTGGGATTACCTCTATTTTCAGTCCCAGAGAAAAAGATTCTTAATTCCATGAACCAATTAAAAGATTAATGGTTTTGAAACAGTAAAGAAAAAAATTCTTTCCCTTTATCTAAACATTGTTATACAAAGTAATTATGAAACATTTGGCTTTAGATTGCAATGTCCTAACAGCTTAGAGAAGAGGAACCAGACTAGATAGCTGATAGATAGGACTACATGTATGAAGACTGATTAAATAAAAATACTTGTATACATTTTTTTTTAACACGCAGGTAATTAAAGTTCTTCAAATAACACAACTCCTTATAAAAATGCAATTCAATCAAAAGCAAGACATCCGCATCTAATGTGATTTTTGTAAATAAGAGTACAAGAGTAAAAGTGAGTGATTACAACTGGTAAAAGTGATGCTAGCTATTACAGTACTCAAATTTCCTGAACATGAATACAGGTTGTAAATTGAGGTTGGTTAAGAGGAAATTCTAAACTAATGTTAGTAAATATTGCTTCAAGCACAATATAAATGAGCTAATGTTTAGTCAACTGTTTTTGTAAAACCAAGAATAGTTTTTGTCTGTTTTCATATATCTACTATGTAGTGTAAACATTAAAAACATTGATTTGCAATAAAACTTGTTTCTCTTACCTAAATTCTTACACTGATGTCCTATCAATCTTTGCTAAAACATATTCTCCAACACTAACCCATACCAGTCTCCTTTCTCTAAATTTGTTAACCAGTTCTTTTCCTAATTTAAGTCTTTTTTTTTCCTCAACCTTAGTTAGTACCCCTATCCTCTGCCTTAAACACAATGTTTACAAACCCTAATTTTGTAGCCTAACCAATATCCTCTTCTCCAACTTTATTCTGTAATAAAATTTTGTGGTTTTACATTCGTACAATCCCTAATTTTAACCTAAAACATGTTTCTCTGCTTTTTGTATCCCTACTTTCCTCTTTCTTTAATCCAAATTTAAAACCATTTTTTCTGTTTTTATTCCTTCCATAAAATAATTCAGTGTTCTATTAACTCCAATATTTTTACTAAACATTGATTTTCCTCTTTTCCTTGTTTATACTTGAACCTTTAATTTTATTGATGCTTTGTTGTGTTTTGGACCAGACACCCTAACCCAAATGCTCAGAATGAATAAATCTGTTTGGAATCTGCACGTATGATGTTCACATCTGTTCAGCAGTAAAAAAAATAAAAATAATAATTGTGGGCAACCTAGGTTAGCACTCAAAGTTTCAAACTTTGGAATTTCATATTAGGGATACTCAAACTGTATATGTATAAATTAGGCTAATTTCTCATCACTGTTTGATTATCAGGGGACCTCAAATGCTACTGCATGTATTGAATTGTATTTCATGCAACTCTTTCAACTAAATGTAATGATTAATTTATGATTCATTAATGTCTGTATACTTAATATGTATCAAATGGCAATGTAATGTAAATGTCAAGACCTAACATAATTCTTAGTAATATTTGTGTGGAAACGGCCTGAAGATGACCACACTTAATGAACCACTGCCCTCCTTGTTGTGCCATTCAGATGGCTCAGAGGTAGTGGTGTATGATATTCTGTAACTATTATAACACTGAAGTTTTGCTTTTCTGTTGTTCGTTGTCAGGAAATTGGATGATTTGTGAAATATGGCACTGCACTTTGTCCAAGTTTAATTTGCTTTGCAAATTTTGCATTTTGTTTTACTGTGTGTCTGGGAAACTATTTTCAGTGTGATTGTGCAAACTTCAGTAAATTTCTAAGACACCGCTGCAGTTTCCTTAATTGATTTAGTAGGTCTCTATTTTAGGGTCTAAGTATCGACCTATTTCAAAAGACTTGAATGTTGATTTGGCTTTTGCCATCATATCTGTTACATTCACACACAACTGAAGACTGCATTCTATAGCTAATGTAATATAAAAAAAATGCAAAGATGAGCAGTTTTATCTATTGTTATCAACTGTTACAGTATTTCCAAACATGGCATCAAGTACATATTTGTAAATATCAAATACTGTATAACTACATTAAAATCCCAATGCTTTACATTTCTAGGGTGATTTCCAGTTAAACTAAGAAATAACTACTTTTGTAGTCACAGTTTTGTAACTCCCCTTTAATTTTCATAATTTATTAATCATAAGTAACAATCTCCTTATACACTTTCCATATTCAGTTATTTAGCCATTACTTTTAATATTAATAATATCGTGTATTGTGTGTTTTTATATTCTTCTTAAAGCATGGTTATTGGAGTGGAGCAACTAAGCATTTCACTACATATTCTGCTGCATGTATAATTTGTATGTGCCAAAATTTGGTTTGATTAAAATCTAAAGTGTAAACTTCAATCAAAGTGTTATGTCCTCTTAATACTTTTGTGGTTGTTGTGGCCAAGGTCAAGGACTTGCCTTGCAACACGGAGATAAACAGGATTAAGTCTTGATCCCAATTTAAATGATGAGAGTGTAGTGGATACTAGTGACAAGGCACAAAGCAAGATGTTATGAAAAAGAGTGTTTGATTTATAAAAATTGTACATCAGCAGGTAAATGAAGTAAAAATTTTCACACCCACTCGGGGGGCCAATTTGGAATGGCCAATTAACTTAATATTTACAGTACTTTTAGGAGATAGAAAAATTTACATTAAGAGGAAACAATTAAAAATTTAATAGGATAGCCCTTAATATTCTAAGGATCTTAATTTTTAGATTAATTCTTAATTCATAGAATTGGCACAATAGCCACAAATCCTTTTAACCACACAATAATTTTTTTGGTAAAGTACTTTAAATTGAATGCAGAAACTGACATTTTGAATGTAAAAACTGAAATTTTACCTCACGCAAACGAGCATTCTGTAGTTCTACATGCTGTGGAATAGTGTGGCATTTTACAGATCCCTTTTTTGCACACAACTTGTGCTGGTTGTCCATTCTGCCTATGTCTATTTGTATTTTTTAAATGGTTAGATGGGGAGAGAGAGCGGTTGGAGCATGTGCTGATGGAGTGTTGCCGCACTCATCACACAATGAACCACCTGGATTGGGACCCGAGTGTAGTGGGTGACACGAACAGTGTGAGGGTTTTTTTTTTTTTTTTATATTATAAACAGTGACTGGAGTGCCAATCCTGCCACCAACCCCCAAGTTTTCCCTGTAAATTGGAGGACCCGTTTGCAGGGCTGGATGCAGATTAATGTTTTACCCAGGATGAAGCAATTGCAGGTTAAGGGCCTTGCTCAAGGACCTAACAAAGTAGAGTCACTTCTGGCATTTACAGGATTCAAACCAGCAACCTTCTGATTGCCAGCACAGATCCCTAGCCTCAGAGTCACCACTCCACTCCAAACTGTATGTTTTGTAAAATGGACAGGCCCTCTGTATTTTAAACACCCTACCCCACTGCTCTGATTTGGATCAACTGTTGTACTAAGAACATATTTTTAAGCATTTCTCAAGTACCTTAATGTATTGTTCTCATCCTGGTCCATGTCCGATTCGAGATCTCTACTGCTGTTTTATGGTAAAATTTGCTAAACATTCACCACAGCCAGCAAAAAAACTGTTTTCCTTTATCATAAAGAAAATAGAAAGATAACTGTCATATTTGATATTAACTTTGTTGTTATAATAGATTTAAAATCACCATTTTAAAGAACCTTTTCAATGACAGAAAAGAATTTTGGCTACTTCAGCCAACATGCAGTTTTACATGCAATCTCCTTCTTAGTTGCTGACTTGCCTCATATTGGCTAAAACAGCAAGATGTAGTTAAAATTCATTTTGTGGCACCTGTATTACTTTTTAATATTGGTGATGGAAGTGAGGAGGGGGAAAGAGAAACTTCAGTTAAATTCAGTTGATATTGCAAATGAAATCTGCATTTTATGTAATTGAGCAATCAAGTGATTCTGTTTGGGTTTCCTCTTTGATTACTGTATATCACTTTGTGCACACACAGAATCCTGTTATCAAAAATGTTTTTAGTGTTGCATTCATTTATCACATTCATTTGAAAGTTACAGGTCTTTTTTCATGCAATTATGCATAATGTGTAAGCAATTAATGCTTTGCAGATGCACCACAAATAAAAAGTTAAATTATTAATAATAATAATAAAGCATGTACATGAAGCACCAAGAATTTTAATCTAATTGCATATATTAAATTTTATATCATATTTAATAGTGGTACAGAGTTTGAATCTCAATTTTTGGCTAAATTGCAAGCATTATTCTGTTCCCATATTTTAAATGCTATCTGCTCCACTCTTTATTTCTGTTCTTAAGGAATAGGGTAAGAAGATGTTTAATAAATTAAGGACGCATTACATTTTCACATATACAAATCAGTATTTATGTTCAAGCGGATCTTAATCTGTAGCGAAGTAAGGCTAGTGATTGTTTGCTGGTTTTGGCTGGAACATATTCAGCTTTACTGAAACCTGAAGGTACCGGATAGTGCTATTGAGTTTGTTTTTTGCGTCGTGTACCAGGCAGTTAGAATAAAATTGTTCTGAGAAGAATAAAGGACAAAATCTGTCTCATGATCATGATGCTTGATTGGTTAGAGTATTCACAGCAGTTAGCATACTATAATCCACCTTGAATCAGATGCTCAAGAAATTGAATAAAAATAAAAACAAGCAGGGTAGTATACATCCAGTTGCTGCTTTTGTTGTTGCTGGAGACATTAATAAAACAAATTTGAAATAAGGTACTTCTAAATCTTGAGAGCATACCCAGACTTTGCTGATCTCCCTTCTGGAATGTATACAAGGCCATCCTGAAAAAGGAAGCACCTAATGGTGCACCTAAGGGTAATCCATTGCTTGCCTGACCAATCTGTTTTTATACCTCATGTGGATTGGAAAATGCTCTAGGTTGACATGGACAACATTATTCATGAATATACCGATTCTGTGGTTGGATTTACTGTGAAGTTTTTACAGACTGTGTTTATTCCTAATTAAACAATCTGGATCTATAATAATAAAAAAAAACAGTTGGTAAATGTTGTTGTTAAAGGTGTGATCCACTGGTTTTAATTGTAGAAAAATAGAGGATTATTAGAAAGCCAATTACAATCTCCAAAAGCTCATTAAAACCACTAAATAATACAGAGAACGTAGAAAAACATAATAGATGAAAAGAGCATGTAGCAATGTCTGTAAATTATTTTAGAAACTATAATAGAATCTAAGGAGAACTATTATTCCATCCATTTTCCTTAACTGCTAATTCAAGGCATGACCATGGGGCAGCTGGAGCTTATCCCAGCAATCATTAAGTGCAAGGCAGCTACAACACCTGGACATGCCATCAGTCCATTATAGGGTGAACACAAACTCTCATGCTGGGGCCATTTTAGCAATGCCAGTTCACCTGACCTGCGTGTATTTGGACTGTTGGAGGAAACTCACATGGACATAGAGAGTACATGCAAATTCTATGCAAGTAGCACCCAGAATTTAAACACTGATCTCCTTTATTGTGAAGCAGCAGAACTACCAAGGTCCCATCCAGCTGAAAACCAGTGGTGTACTAAACATGAGTATGCAGCTCTCTCCCTGATAAGTTTAAAATGTGTTCTTTGCCCACTTTCAGTTAAAGACCACCAATCTTTGTTAAGAAGTCACGGTGGAATGGAAACACATTTTAAAAAATTCATAAAACATGAATATTTGAAAAATAAAATGCACCAATAAAATACAAACTCATGATGACACATATCAATCACTAAACTTTGCACACTATGTCTGATTTTAATGCCTGAATGCAGCTAGATCTTTGAGGTGGCACCTAGGGTGGTATTCCACAAAGCACACTTAGCAAGTATGCCTCCCTTAAACGCAGTACCTCCAGTTTATCTGAAATAGTTTTGATTCTATCAAAGAGGATTAGAACAAGTCACGTTCGGGAAGCAAGGCATCTAAGCATCATAAAGGAGAGATGTGGATTGGGACTGCATGAAATTACTGCTTGATGAGAAATATAACATCTGAGAAAGATTCGGAGGTTTTTTTTTTTTTTTGCACATCTGATGCTGTTGAAATCTCATTTAACTCTTTCAGGGCTGATGTCGACTTTTGTCAAAAGGAGGAGTTGACGATGATTATCAACTGTAAACTGTGACAAAACCAACCGTTATGTTTTAGCTGGAGTGTTGTTGGTAGAAGGAAAGTTAGCTTTGTTGGTTTTGACTGTGATTTCCTGCACTCCCATGGCAAGGCACAAACATCAGCAAAAATGCCCCTGACACCTGGCGAGAGATCAAAGCGGATGCATAAAGCAGAATATTCTGGCAACAATGTTTTGCCTATTCTCTCTGAACTGGACTATGACTTGTTGGACTCGGATTTTGAATGCGAGTTTCTGGGTTCAGTTGATTGGTCCCCAGCTATATGTGGTGCCGGCACAGGCTCAAGTAGCTGACACTCCTATGGCACTGTTCGCCTAGGAGGACTGACACTTAACAATGATGAGAGAGAGAATCCAGATTGCAATGTACTGAGACAGTGACCGCTGCTGCTGCCTCAGCCACGTGAACACAGCCTGGCAGCAAGTTTACCGCACAATCATGGCAAACTGGCAGCCTCACCATGCAACAATGATGTTTTATGTTGTATTATGTTACATATCTCTGTGTGAAGCCATTGCTTTTCAGAAAACTGTTTTTTGGAAAACTTATTCAGCCCTCAAAGAGTTAGATTAATCTTACATGTTTGTTACAAAACAGTAAAGGATTATAACTTAAACGACTCCTCCTCAAAGTCCAGCCTGCAGGCCTATTTCAGCCCACCAATCTAAGTGTAACAGCTTTAACCTCTAATTGGGGTAATTAAAAAAAAAAAAAAAAAAAAAAAAAAACCTGCCAATAAGCTACTGCTATTATGTATTTATAATGAGATGACATCAGGAACAGTGACAAGCAGCAGCAAAATTAGAAAGGTAGACATTGAAAATGGACATTTCAGTCCTCAATGAGCAGGTGAATTTGCCTTTATTTTACCATCCCATGCCACCACCAGTCCACTTTAATTTGCCATACCACACTAAAGTTTCTAACATCAGAGGTCAGTATGAAAGTAAGTATGTCATGCTCCAACAGTGATTTCCCTCCTGTTAGCCCTGTCAGACAAGACAAAATTTCTTTCCTGAAATGTTCTTATGCAACAGTATCTACACAGTAGAAGGCAACAGCAGCTTCATCTCACGTTACTTGAGAATTGACTAAAAAGGGCAAGTCATTTTTTTGGAGCTCATCTGGTAAACAAATGTATTTTGGGCATGCTTGAGAAACTCTTTGCTGGGGGGGAAAGAAAGTTGTGATTAAACAAGAAAAACAAGTACCCACGTCCGAATCAATCAGTAGCACTTAATGTTAAAATTCTGCATGAAGACTGATTTTTTTTCAGCTTTTGCACCTTCTGAAGTCTGCAGCTGATGAATCAATGGATAATACAGGTACAGCCCAATTATCTGTGTTTGTAAGATACTGCAGTGATGAAGTGTGCCCTTTTCCCCTGAATGTTCATGCAAGATGCAAGGCTATTTTTGCTGCAGTGAAATTTTCTTTTAAAGAGAACCATTTGCATCTCTGTAAAATAAACCTCATAGTTTACTGATGTGGGTCAATTGATGGTTGATGAGGAGCAATAGAGCTTTCTGCTAGAAACCATGAATGAAGTCGCCAAAATTGTCAGCCACGTTTGCTCTATATCAAGCTTGCAGCATCAGCTTTTTAAAATGTTGCTGAAAGACAGCAGAGTGGAGCACATGACCCTCCTTCAGTATAATGATGTACAATGACTGAGCAAGGGCCAGACTCGAGTGTTTCTTGTCACTTTTTGTTGTCTCCTTTCTGTGTGGTATAACTACCCACTTAGACACTCAATTTTCAACTATAAGGATATGGTGCAAACAGTGGGGAACTGTTTGAAAAAGTAACCGCATGTTGCACAACCCTGGATTAAACAATCTGAAGGGAAAATGGTACATTTTCTCACTCTGTGTAGTGGCACAAGCTCTGTGAATCTGAATGTACTTTCTATGATGGAGGTACTGTTTGTCAGTCTCATTGAGAATTTCAAAACTATGTTATGGAAATTTCAAACTACAGAGTGAAAGGCTTTTCTTTGTTAGAAACCCTTTGACTGTCACGGCTTAAGTGCAGTTGAAGCCAAGACTGCCAAATATAGCATTCAGGTAGAGGAGATTGTTACAAAGTAGAAACAAGGTCAAAGCTAAATTCACGAAGGAAGAAATGTGCACATTTTGGACACAGTAGTATAACTGCAGCAGACTTGCAGCGTGCATTTTGATCCTGTTTGGATCTATATACATCTGGGAGTCTTAATGAGGTTCATCAGTGAACCTCATTAAGAATTGGAAGCATTATAGACTCATTACTGAGCATCTCAAACAGTGTAGGCAGCTTGCCTTGACCTTCCACAAGCCTGTTTTTAGCAAAATTATCATGAACACTGCTCCCACTAACAAGGTGTATATAACTTGTCTACATACATTTAGTTTACTTTGAAATGTGACCATTTTTGGTGAACATACAATGATGTTTGTCCATAATACAGAGAGACTAAAGTGAAAAAACATCATTCACTGTTGCATCTGTAACATGGTGTACTGGCTTCTGGCCCTCCTTTATTTTCTGGAAAAAAAGTCCCCAGGTCCAAAAGTTTGAATATTAGTGACGCAAACTATCCAATGAAATGAAATTTTTTTTTTTTTTTTAAATTTTTTTTTTTTGTCAGTGCCAGAATTTTGTAGCATATTTAATGTCACATTCTTAGTTGTTATCATTTAAATAATCTGAAATTCTTTGCCAAGGTGTAAAAGCTACACTGTTAATGTCATTATTATATCTTGTTCTTCATTTAAATTATGCCATTCATCCCCAAAAGTAAAGTTGTGCAAAGATGTTTATAGTAATGTATAAGGAAACGTCATACTTTGAGACCTTCTGGGGTTAACCTTGAAATTTCCTGTCCTTGGGTGCCACTAAGAGTTTATAATCCACCAGCCAAAAAAATGAATGCGAGAGAGCCCTTTGTCATTTTTGAGTCATGACTGTATTTGTATGTACATTGTAAAATAATGAGTAATGTATATTAAATTACCTCATTATTACTTTTATAATCATATTGGGTTTTTTCTACTATTAAGGTATTCAAAATGCTAAATATTTTTAAATTGAGAATATACTAGTAAAATAGAAACTACTCTTTTATAAAAATGGTCAATCAAGCCTGTTCTGATACTAATGACAATGATTTTCATACAGATGGTTATGGTTACATTCAATGTGTAAAATATGAAATGTGGTAAGTAATAATTTGAAAAATGCATTTATACCAAGTTTTGACATCCTGGTGAGGGCAAACTCCTTCAGCAGGAGTTATATTGGCATATCACACCAGTGTCAGAAGCTGCAGCTTTCTTTTTGGTTGCTAAATGTGCAATATACATTCACATATACTAAATGTAATGTTCTTGTTATTCTGAAGTAAGTTATGCTATTATATATAATTTTCAGTTGCTACCAAATGCACTTAATGTTGAATACTTATTTTATTAGTATTTGAAGTATGATGTTCACAAACAAACCAGTATGTTTTCAATCAAACTGCGGTCAAAGGAAGCTTGGGTTTGGGAGAAATTGAATAATCCCATTAATGTTTAAGTATGCAATGCACAAATTCAGAGCCTGCTATAGATTGCCTTGCAGCCTCTCTTGCTTTTTTTTTTTTTTTTATAGTGGATGCTTTTCTTTTTGTTATTGCAGATCATCCATTATTTCATGATTAACTGCTGTAAAGACTGTCGCTGTCTCTTACATGTAATTTGAAATTTTGGCAGCCCGAATACCGTATATTGTCAATCAAAATCAATTATAAAAGCACAGAAGAGAGTGCAATAGCTGAAGATTGAGTACCTATGAACTTAAGCATCACACTGAGGGGTTGTATTATGGGATGGCTTGGAAAAGTTTAGAATTTTAATTGTCCTTGAATAGAAGGCCATTTATAACAGATTTTTTGTAAATGTGTCAACAGAACTAAATAGCTGATTATGAAGTAAGTGAAGCAGAGAAGAAAACTTGCCCCCATTCAATAGGGCTATAATAGACAAGTTCAACCAGCCATCCAACCATATTCCATGCCCACTTATCTAGAACAGGTTAGTGAGGAAGCAGGACACTCCAGTAAACATTGGGTGCAGGATAGGAACAATTTCTTCATAGGGCAGCAGCCCATTGCAGTGTAAAAATGCATACCAATGCATACCAAGGGCTATTGCCAGTTCAAATAATCTGCATATCCTTGAACTGTGGGAAGAAACCAGACAATGTGGACACTGTAAGAATGTTCAAACTCCAAGAAGGAAGCACTGAAGACTTGAGCACCACTCCTTGTTGTGAGGCAGCAGCGCTACCACTGCACCAGTATGCCCCCCTCTGGTTCAGTACATTTTCAGTTCTTTAGTGTTTACATTTTTGAAGATGGCACATAGTCTACAAGTACAAAAAACATAGATAAAAAGCACAACATCTCTGTAATATCAGCAGACTGAAGAAGTTGGCATGAGCCCCCTGACTCTTCAAACATTTTTAGAGCTACACTGATAAAAGCTTGTTATCAATCTATATATTACCATCTGATGTGGAAATTGCTCTGCCCACATATAAACCTTTGTATAGAGCAGAAGTCCTTCCTCCAGGAAATTAATACCAAAAGATATTGGAAAAGTGCTCAGAAAATTGTAAAAGGACTAGCCAACCCGTGGTGTAGCATACACCACATCATTATCAACGTGAACAGTCAACGTGGCTCACAGCTGCATTATTTTTATAATGAGTTTTAAGCACAGGGAAAAAATGAACATTTGAAAAATCTGTAATTTAATAAACAACCAAGAAAAGTAACATTGCAACAATGCACGTGCACCTGTGTGTGTGTGTGTGTGTGTGTGTGTGTGTCTGTGTCTGTCTGTCTCTCCCTCCCTCTCTGTCTGTCTCGTGCGCCTGTGTGTGTGTGTGTCTCTCTCATGCGCGCGCCTGTGTGTGTGTGTGTCTCTTTCATGTGGACTGAAGCACAGACGAAAGCGACTGAGGCTGTGTTTGGCGAGTTGTTGCGCGCAGGCACATGAGCAGGCGGTGCACATGCCTCGAGAGCAACGGTGAGCGCAGGAGGAGGGTTACAGTTGACAGGCGGGGATCTGTCGTGCGTATCCCATGACGCGGGAGGAGGGTTAGAGTTGGTGGGCGGGGCTCTGAGTTGGTGGGTGTGGCTCTGTCTTGCGTGCCCTTAGTGAATTAATTATATATATATAGTGTGTGTATATGTATGTGTGTATATATACACACATGTATGTATGTATGTATGTGTATATATATATATATATATATATATATATATATATATACACACATGTGTATATATGTATATAGTAATCCCTCCTCGATCGCGGGGGTTGCGTTCCAGACCCCCCCGCGATAGGTGAAAATCCGCGAAGTAGAAACCATATGTTTGTATGGTTATTTTTATATATTTTAAGCCCTTATAAACTCTCCCGCACTGTTTATAAATATTCCCCACAGAGTTATACAGCATAATCCCTTTGTATTCTCTTAGATATTAGGTAAGATTAATTGAAATTATGTATATAAACACACTGTTTATATACAGTAAAACCTAAATATTATTTTAAAGATATTGAGTGTCTCCGATATCACATATGTTACAGCCATTACGATAGACAGGTCACCAGCAATAAATATGTACAATGCAAGAAAAATAGTATACAGTAAATGTGTGTACAGTGACACTAAACGTAGGTACATGTACTAAGCACTGTAAGAAGAAAATTAATTATGGTTACTCACCAACACACTGACACGATGACTTGTCCGATAACAAGGAGTTTAATTTTACTGCACAACAAAGGAGAGCGTTACAGCCCTTGTAAAGGAGCCACTTCAGGCGATTGTGTAGCACTGCCGTTGTTCTTCTTCTGGCAGTCTTCAATCCAAATCCCTAAAGCAGATTCCATCCAGACTACTGCCTTATTACTTCCACTTACAACTCGTTTTGCACCCTGGTTAAAAGGACACTGCAGCCGTAGATCTTATATTCCTTTCCTACTTTTTAAATAAAAAGAATCGTAGCCTTCAACAAATCCAAAACGTTTACCTTTTCGGCAATCGTTAACATCTTCTTCTTGCGCTTGGGCACGGCCCCTGAAGCAGCAGCAGATTGTTTTGGAGCCATAATGAAGGGCTTGACTATGCACAAAGATAAACACTAAAGAGCACAACTCTTTACACAGCGAAACACATTGATGCTGAATGAGCGAGAGAGACTTCCTGGTTAACACTGCATTCAGCACGCAGGAGCTCAACTGCGTGCTCTGATTGGTTAGCTTCTCAGTCAGGAGAACTTAACTGCGTGCTCTGATTGGTTAGCTTCTCAGCCATCCGCCAATAGCGTCCCTTGTATGAAATCAACTGGGCAAACCAACTGAGGAAGCATATACAGGAAGTAAAAAGACACATTGTCTGCAGAACCCGCGAAGCAGCGAAAAATCCGCGTTATATATTTAGTTATGCTTTCATATAAAATCCGCGATAGAGTGAAGCCGCGAAAGTCGAAGCGCGATATAGCGAGGGATTACTGTATCTGTATGTATGTATGTATGTATGTATGTATGTATGTATGTATGTAATGTAAACTGTTATGTATCGTATTAAGTACATGTTTCACAATGCCGATAGTAACCAGTAGGTTGCACCAAGCAATTGATATGTGGTGCATACTAGAGTTTTTGGATGAATGCAATAAAGAAGTGAGTGGTCAGATACTCTGCACCATTTACGGAAAAAGTTTATTTGTGTGTATTTATGAAATTTAAGTATCACGCAACATAACATAAATTGGCAACGAGTTGTGTCAACAAGAAGAACCGACCGCGCTGTGTAGTGGCTAGCTAGTGCGCTGGTTTAGACTGTTTAAAGTAGACTCGGAGGCGGAAAAGAGGCTAACGTGGAGTGCAAGTTGCCGACGACATGGCTGGAGTAATCTGACGGATGGATCCCTTTGAGGACGCTGGTGAGCAATGGACGACGTATATTGAACGTTTTGAACATTACATACTGGCTAATGACATTATGGCCGTGAAGAAATTGTCTGTATTGTTTAGTGTAATGGGACCTAAAATGTACGGACTACTACGCAGTTTGGTAGCACCTACGAAGCCAGGGGAGATGGAGTATCACCGTATTTTGGAGGTTTTACAAGCCCATTTCGCCCCGAAACCACTTGTGATAGCGGAGAGATACCAGTTCCACAAGCGTAATCAGGGGGAAGGGGAAACGATAGCACAGTATCTGTACGTAGCAGTGCTGAAAAGTCTTCCGGAACATTGTGAGTTCGGTGCATATTTGGAAGACGCACTACGAGACAGGTTTGTTTGTGGACTAAAGTGTGAACCTGTTCAGAAGCGCCTGTTGACCGAGAAAGATCTTGCATTTCAGAAAGCAGTTGACTACACCATTTCAGTGGAGACGGCAGCGCGCGACATGCAGCAGTTAAGTGGTTCCCTTAACGTGAATGCAGTGCTTTCTAAAAACTGTGACAAATGCTGCCGTTGCGGAAAAAGGAATCCTACTGATGATGACTGCTGGTATAAAGATTGTGACTGCCACAAGTGTGGGAAAAAAAGGACACACTAAGAACATGTGTAGGAACAACCAAAAGCTATCAGGACAGAGAAAAGAAATGGAAAGAGGGAAATCTTACTCCGAAGGATAATGCAATTAAGCAAAGGATACAAAATAAGAAGAGAACTCATCATGTCGAGGCAGGGAAAGATGAAAGTGAGAGTGAAGGAAATAAATCTGATACTGACAATGAGTTAGGACTGTATTCTTTGTGTCAAAAAGGCAAATATTCACGAATTTCCGTGCTGCCTATAGTAAACGGGAAGAAAATGGAAATGGAATTGGATACAGGGGCTGCAGTGTCTTTAATTCCCTGGGAGCAATACAGAAGCACACTGAGCCAAGTGGCTCTGCAACCCACAGATATCATGTTAAAGACATACACTGGGGAGCCGCTGGCACCTGACGGGGTTATCAAAGTGCAGGTCAAATTAAATATTCAGTGTGCTAAGTTGCCTTTTGTATGTAGTGAAAGTAGACTCGCCACCACTGTTTGGTAGAGAATGGCTGAGAGTTATTAAACTCAACTGGAAAGACTTAAAAATAGTGCATGCCATTGAGCAAAGAAAAAAGAAAACTTGGAGTCTGTGTTAAAGAGACACTCCGCTGTTTTCTCTAAAAAGCTAGGCACCATGATAGGAATTAAAGCCAGACTGACTCTCAGACCTAACAGTGCACCCAAATTCTGTCCACCACGGAACGTCCCTTATGCTCTTCGACCTTGAGTGGAGGCTGAGCTAAAACACCTGACTGAGCTTGGAGTAATCTCACCAGTGGAGCACAGTGACTGGGCCACACCCGTGGTGCCTGTAAGCAAAAAGGAAGGCACAATTAGACTTTGTGGAGATTTCAAGGTCACACTCAACCCAGCTCTCTATGTCGATAAGTACCCAATTCCACGCATTGAGGACCTTTTTGCCTCTCTAGCAGGTGGTCAACACTTTAAGTTAGACTTATCAAATGCCTATCTACAGATGGAGGTGGAAGAAAACTCTAGGAAGCTGCTGACTATCAACGCAAAAAGGGTTATTCTGTTTTAATCGCTTACCCTTTGGTGTAGCGTCATCACCCACTTTATTTCAGAAGGCTATGGACCAAGTGCTCCTCGGACTGCCATATACTCACTTTTACCTGGACGACATCCTTGTGAGTGACCCTGATGAGCAGACTCACCTCAAAACTCTGGATACAGTTCTGGGTAGGCTAGAGGAGTATGGCCTGCATCTCAAACAAGAGAAGTGCTTGTTTTTCCAGGAGTCTGGAATACTTGGGTCACATAATTGATGCAGCTGGACTTCACAAATCACCAGAAAAGGTGTGTGCCATTGTGGAGGCCCCAGCACCACAAGAGGTTAGTCAATTACATTCTTTTCTGGGAATGTTAAACTACTACGGACATTTCATCCCTGACCTGTCCACTATCTTGAAACCACTGAATGAACTGCTAAATAAGGAGAAGCAATGGCAGTGGACATCAGCCTGTGAGTCCGCGTTCCAGGACGCTAAATTACTCCTAGTATCGCAGGAGGTATTGACCCATTGCCATCTAGAACTGCCCCTTCGACTCTCGTGCGATGCTTCACCTTATGGGGTCAGAGCTGTGCTCTCGCACATCATGTCTGATGGCGAAGAAAAACTGATGGCCTATGCATCACGAACTCAGTAAAGCAGAACAAAAGTCTGCTCGGATCGAGCGGGAGGCGCTAGCGATAGTCTTTGGAGTACGCAAGTTCCACCAGTACCCCTATGGTAACAAGTTCACGCTGCTCACGGACCATCGCCCATTAACCTCCATCTTGAGCCCATCGAAAAGGTACGCTGTCAATTGCTTCCACCTGAATGCAGTGTTGGGCACTCCTCCTGTCTCCGATATTGAAGGGTGTAATTATGCGTAAAGGTGCATTACATGCAAATGCTGACGGTCTTTCATGCTTACCACTCCCCCATGCTCACGAAGAGAAACGAAGCGGAGTAGATGTATTTTACACGTCTCAGTTGGACACCCTACCAGTCAGTAAAACCGAGATCAGACGGCACACCATGTCTGACCCCATTTTATCTCGTGTTGTGGAAATGGTCACCACTGGGCATTTTCCAGCTGCAAAGGATGCAGATGAAGAACTGGCACCCTACTTACTGCGCCGGCATGATCTTACAATACAACTGGGATGCCTTATGTGGGGTGTGAGAGTGATTGTTCCACCAAAACTGCGCCCCGGGTTCTGAAAGCGCTACATATAGCAAATCCAGGTATAGTGCGAACGAATGAAAAACTTGGCACGTAATAACGTATGGTGGCCTGGCATCGACTCTCAAATAGAGCTCCAGGCTAAATCCTGCCACTCTTGTCAGAGTATGCAAAAAGAGCATGGGCTAGCACCTTTACACTCTTGGATATGACACTCTAGTCCCTGGGAAAGGATACATGTGGACTTTGCGGGTCAATTTGAAGGACTGTGCATCTATCACGACCAGGTACGTATTTCCAAGTGGCCTGAGGTGCATATTATGGACAACCCCACCGCCGGTAAGACCATTCAAGTGCTCAGGAGCCTTTTTAGTCGATATGGCATTCGACGCATCCTTGTGAGCGACAACGGACCTCAGTTCTGTTCTGAAGAGTTTAGTACATTCTTGAAGTCCAACAGAGTAAAACGCATCCGCTTGGCTCCGTACCATCCTGCCACCAATGGCTTGGCCGAGCGTTTTGTGCAGACATTCAAACATTCCTTAATCTTCTAGAGGCACAGGACTTGTGTAACAATGCCTGGATACATTTCTGTTAACATACCGCAATACCCCTCCTGCAACAACAAAGGAGACACCAGCTATGTTGTTCCTTGGACGCAAGCTGCAATCACGGCTGGACTTCCTGAAACCCAGTGTTGCTGGTGTAGTGCACAGGTCACAAGATGCTCAACAAGGGTGCCGCCAACCATGCTCCAAGGACAGACAGTTTGATGTAGGAGAGCCTGTCCTCGTGCATGATTTTTCTAAGGGGGAGGAGAAGTGGACCCAAGGCGGTGTTATGGAGAAGACTGGACAAGTGTCATACAAGATAAATGTGGGACTACAAGAGGTATGGAAACGCCATGTGGACCAGATGCTGACACGTCCCGATCCAGAGCTTCAGCAGGCTGCAGTGAACCCTCCTGTGGACACACCGGTGTTACTACCCCAGAGTGATAGTGGTACCACACATCTCCCTAGTACATCTCATCATGACAAGAATGATCAAGTTCCAGAGATATACCACCGGAAACACAAGTCCACTGATTCACGACACACGGAGTATACTTTGGTAACAGACTGTCAGACGTTATCCTGTGAGGATCACTAAACCACCACTACGCTACCGTGATGAGCGAACACCCACTGAGATGGAGCACATATAAGTGTGTGACTGTTCAAGTTCAGAGACATATATTCTTTTACAGAATATATATAAAATATATATATAATATAAAAAAATCTTTGTTATTGACAATCAGTCTTAGCAGGGAGGAGGTATGTTCTGTATTGTATTAACTACATGTTTCGCAATGCCGATAGTAACCAGTAGGTGGCACCAAGCAATTGATATGTGGTGCATACTAGTGAGTTTTTTGGATGAATGCAATAAAGAAATGAGTGGTCGGATACTCTGCACCATTACAGAAAGTTTGTTTTGTGTGTATTTATGAAATTAAGAATCACGCAACATAACACAAACAATGTTCTGAGCTGTTTCCATCCAGTACTGCACTACACGCAAATACTACACTATACTAAATATATACTTTTATATACTAAAAAACACTACAGGCACTGCAGTATTAAGCCTTTACAAACCGACTCAAAGACAGTTTCTTGCATAAGGGCTATTTACATTGACCTGCCTTATGTTGTTAGAAAATACTATTCAGTACAAACTATTTACTTAGTTTTGTATTGTGCTGTCTTTTTTGGACCATTGTACATGGAATTTCACTCCCCTTATCTCTCTGTAAATAATAAATATGCATTTTCTTTTTTTGTTAGGAGAAACTCTAGTCAGAAATCATTGTATTTTTAAAATATTTTTAAACTTGCTCCATCCATTTCAAGGTTACTTGAAGCTGTAACTTATCAGCAGCATTTGACAGAAGGCACAAACAGACTTGGACAGGGCACCACTCTTTAGGTTTTTCATAACCAATTTTGGAACACTAAATAATACCTTCTTCTGTTGGAAAAATTTAATTCTTCAGCTTCTGCTTATGTATATGATGAAGTACAAGTCCCAACATCCCAGACAACATGTCATTGCTTACCCTGTTTCAAGATGGTCACTTAACCACTTGCATAGCTAAATAGTTCTGTTGTACTTTGCCTATCCCCTTAAGTAATACTGTATATCACATTATATAGTTGTTCAATTAATTGCTTGTTGGGTGTTTTGTTTTTTAACAGTTTGATTCATTTCAACTAAGGATCATTTATACAGGTATATTTTGAAACTAGTGTGAACTCAGTAAAAGTCTTTCTTTTATAGTGTATTATTTGTTAACTTAGTGGTAGAATTTTTAAGTTGCTATGAATAAAAGTATGTGCTATAAAAATATATATATAATGAGGAGGGCATGTTTACAAATCTTTACAATGCAACAGATCTGTGTACTTCATTTGTCACTGGTGACCGTGCACAAGCTTACCTTTGGTGGAGAGAAATGCACTCTTCTAGGCACTTTCCAAATATTGATAAATGCATTGATTTCTAATACTTTACTATCAAAAAACCTAATATATGGTGCACACAATAGAACTTGCTATATATATATATATAAATAAAAATAATTAGTTTTATTTAGTGTTAGTGGACTGAGGTGATTTGGAACAGCTTGAAATTGTCTCAGGTCAGATTGGGGAAGCATGTACTGGTATACCATACCCACCACACAACGAAACAGCTCTGGATCCTGGTTAACAACCACTCGGGCAGATACACCCTCAGAAAATGACCATCTGTCTGCCACAGCCAGGTGTTTACATAGGTGTACCCTTGGCCTGGTCCAGCCATTTGGGTCCTCAACAGTGAGGATCCTGTGAGCCGGATCACCCTCGGGGAATTGTGTCACATGGCCGTAGTGCCATAACTGATGCTCCCTCACAATGCAGGGAATGTGCCTCATTCGGGACTCCATGAGCAACCACTCATTCGACATAGTCAAACCATTGGTACCCAAGGATTATATGAGGACACAGCACCAGAGTAGTCCTATCTTCATCTAAGGACACTGGGTAGCGTCTATGTCTCACAATCATATAGCAAAACAGGAATCGCCACAACTCTAAAGACTTGAACCTTCGTTCTTTTGCATAGATATTGTGAGTGCAATAACCCCCATGCTTTCCCAATCCACCTACTGATTTCATAGGTAGAGTTGCTGCCGAGGTAAGTAAACCTCTTGACAATGTTGATACTCTCTCTACAGACAGACACACTACTGATGGCTGTGGCCAAGTGGTCCTTAAAGGTCTGGATCTTGGTTTTTGACCAGGACGCTTGCAAGCCCAGACACTCTCTCTCACCCCGATTAGGTGCCCTAATTTAACTTTTTAAAGATCACAATGTTATCAGCTTAGTCCAGATCAGTGAATCTTTCTTCACCAACAGATGCAGCACGGCCGCAAGCCCCCATGACCCTGTCCAACACCCAGTCCATGAAAGCATTGAACAAAGTGGGAGCAAGAACACACCCCTGACAAATCCCACAATCGCCTGAGAAAAATGTACAAGTTCTGCCTCCACTCTCACAATACCAGTATAAAGGGCAGTCAAACACTTAATAAAAATCGACAAAGGCTGCAAAGAAACTTTGCCGATATTTGTGTTTTGCGCTCCATGAGAACCCTCAGTGCCAGGATGTGGTCAATGGTACACTTCTTAGGTGTAAAACCAGACTGCTGTGGTTGCTGGTAGGTATCACAGATACTTTTGAGGATGACCCTAGCAAGGACCTGACACAGAATAGTGTTATCGCACTGTAATGGTCGCAATCCAGGCAGTCTCCCTTCCCTTTCCAGATAGGGACAACAAGTCCCATTTTCCACTTGGTTGTGATAATGCCAGTAGACCATAAGTGGTGTCATTTGCTTACACATTCTTCAAACAAATGCCTCCTTATTTGCCCTCTGAGCCCTTGCAGCTCTCCTTCTCAGTTCCCGGTTCAGACCCGAGTTGACATCAAGCTGTGCGCTGCAGTCTCTCTCGATCATATCTAGGGTGCCCTGCGAGATGAAACACTTCCTTCTGGGAACACTGGTAGTACCAACACAACCCTCTGCAACCTTCTGGGTTTTGTCATGGAAGGTTTCCCACATCACATTAGGATCAGCAGTCACACCCAAGTCTAAGTTTCTCACGAAAAACTGCATGCAAACTCATTAGAAGCCGCCTGATCTTTGCGTCTGGCCAGGTCCGGCCTCATTTCCTAGTAGGTGGTAGCCTACTGGACCTAAGCTGGATCTTCAGAGTAGCAACAAGAAGTCTGTGGTCAGAATTCATAAACTGGGCACTTCTGTAGACCCTGCAGTTTTGTAAGAGTCTCCAGCATCTGCCCCACGAGGTATATGATCGATCTCCACCAATATTTGAGTACCAAATCCAACTATGTGGCTCAGGGTGCTGGAACCAGGATCCAGGGTTCCGCAGCCCCTGACCTTTTCAGAGTCAAGGAACATGGAGCCACTTTCATCACAGTCTCCAGACGCACATGGGACAGACACAATCCTCATGGTCTGCTCTGTCATTTGCTAGTGATTTGCTTTGAAGTCACCCATGACCAGACAAGTGTTTCCTCTCGGGCACCCATCAACAACCAGTCGAAGATGCGAATAAAATGTCTTCATCACCAAGACATCATTTGCCATGGTCGGAGCACACACCTAGACAACATACAAGGCAGCCAGAGAGTGCCTTAATCCGAGTCTCCTAATACGTTCATTGAAAGGAGTGACATCGGAAACCATTGGAAGGAATCAGTTCACCACAGCAACAGCTTCTCCCCGAGTATGGCAGCCATCGGAACGACCAGACCAATAATAAGTGTACCCACCTACAGAGATCTGGCCAGTCCCAGGTCTGTCCACCTTTTGAGAGTGCCATCCATCCATCTTCTTCCGCTTATCCAAGGATGGGTCGCGGGGCAGCAGCTTGAGCAGAGAGGCCCAGACTTCCCTCTCCCTGGCCGCCACTTCTAGCTCTTCCGGGAGAATCCCAAGACGTTCGCAGGCCAGCTGGGAGACATAGTCCCTCCAGCGTGTCCTGGGTCTTCCCCAGGGCCTCCTCCTGGTTGGACATGCCCGGAACACCTCACCAGGGAGGCGTCCAGGAGGCATCCTGATCAGATGCCCGAGCCACCTCATCTGACTCCCCTCGATGCGGAGGAGCAGTGGCTCTACTCTGAGGCCCTCCCGGATGACTGAGTTTCTCACCCTATCCTTAAGGGAAAGCCCAGACACCCTGTGGAGGAAACTCATTTCAGCCGCTTGTATTTGCGATCTCGTTTTTGAGTGCCGCCACTGAAAACGAAGTTTACAATCCCTCAAATTTGGATTTTTTTTTTGTATATTTTTCCAGTTTTTACAACATCAAAATCTATGTATATAATATCTTGAAACCTAATTTTTTTGTGACTTTACCTCTTCTGGTCACATCTATTAGAAGTTGTTTCAGTTTATAAGTTGTCACAGGTTGACTTATCTTGGCCAACAGGAAGTCTTAAAAGTAATTTCCACCTGCCATTGCAACACCTAAACCTATATCTGGCAGCAAATAATAAAGTATATTTCCTGGATAGTAAATAGCAGGTGTGCATGCCCAAGGGCCCATAATGGCAAAGGGCCTTTTTACCACAAGTCGAAATGATTAAGGGGGGGCCACCCCCGAGGTGATGAAATGATCTAATCTTGTGCTGAGGTCAAAAGTGAGAAATGTTGCACTTAATTAAATGGCCAGGCATCCACACACTGCATTGTTAAAAGTATGATCAGCCCTCTTTTAAGGAGCTAAATCACCCAGGGGCCTGGGGGGGTGTCTTAGTCATGACTATCTCCATCTTTTCTGTTATGAAGTCCACCTGGCTTTGGCTCGTATGAGACTACTGTGTTTAATCCTTTTTCAAGAGATTTTTAAAGTCGGACTGTTTCTTAATGTTTTTGTGACTTTAAATTCTTTTAATTCTTGTTCTTCTCATTAATGCTGTACTTGACAGAAATGTACTTTTTACTGTTCATTACTTGCAAGTGCATTTACTTCTTGTTCTATGTAAATGTTAATACAGAATGACATGAAATTTGTCTGTTTCACCTTCCTTTTTCACTTTCTCCATTGAGGTGGCTGAAAATCTGGATGTAGCTGCTTATGCTTTAGCCATGGGTAATATGTTCTTATCAACTCTATTGCCTCTCATGCTCCTTTTGTGTGCCTGTTTTTTACAGGACTTTGTCTTTATAGCTTCCAGATTTCCTCTCTTTCAGGCAAGTTTAAAGGGTTATAGCAGAGTGACTTATTGCATCTATTTTTCAGTTTTACAGTTTTTTTGAATGGTTGTGGCAGTGCATATTCTGAGCACAGGGGAAAGGGTTTCATTTAGTTTTTTGGGGAGGGTGGGTTTTTCTGAGACACACTTGTGTTTAAAAAAAAAAAAAAAAAAATTGATAGACCTGTTGTGGAAATGGTACTTCCACGCTCCTGTATTTCACTAATTTACCCTGAATATTGAAAGCCACCATATTTTTTTTTCTTCCAGTTGGTGTCAGACTGGAGTCTGTACACTGGTGAAACATATTTTTAATTCGTTAGAGCTTGAATTGTTTTTTTTTTTTCCCTCTATGGTTTAGGCATACTTATTCCTTCTCTTACTTTTTCTGTTTTTAAATGAAGTCTGTGCTCAGAGTAAGTGGTGTTTGGCCCTCTTACGATGTTTCACTTTATCCTTTATACTCTTACTTGAAGTCCAAACCCGGTTCCTACTTTTTTTTTTTTTTGCCCCCCCCAAAAAAACCATTAAATCATACCCCATCAAATATAATGGCTAACAGACGTTTATCGAACCCATGCTTTTAAAACATAAATATATTTTCACAAAATCCTCATTACTAATATGCACAGTTTACATTTGTTCATATACTTTTTGCCTTACCCTCCTAAAGATGCTGTGTCATTGCAGTCTTTAAACTCCCTAGCACCTTCTGTGAATGTTCGTCCATAGCTGTCTATTACTGTGTAGTCAAATCCCCTCCCAGATTATTTCCCTCCTTCACTTTCAAGTTCTGTTACTCTTCAACTTTTTCTCCTCTTTTGTCTTATTCTCCTCCAGCAAAGGCTTTTAATAATACTACACAACTAAGCTTTTACTTCCTAAACACTTTTGAGAGTATTTTAGCAATTTTGGCCCGCTGCTCACAAAAGTTATTTAAATTTTCTTAACTCATACCATTTTATTTTAGTTTTTTGTGGTTTCTTCACATATTTTAAGTCTACTAGCAGCAGCAGCAGCAGCAGAATTTCATATTAGGGTGGGCCTAATATTATTTTTATTACTTTTAATATATACCTTAATTGAAAAGAATTTTAGAAATCCAAACCGCACTAACCCATTTTGAAAAAGACATTTTTCATCTTCTGATGAAGAAAATTCCCCAGTAATTTGAATACCTTTTTTTGTTTGTTTTTGGCATTCTGTTTATCTTCACCATTTGTATAATGGTATGTGAAATTAAACTACTATTAACAATGGTTTTTGTTAACATCATTAGTTCTAAAAGAAAAGTATAATTGGGTGTTGCCTGCATATGAATGAAAATCTAATGTTATGTTTTCTAATGAAGCACATAAAGCGAAAAGAGTAAAGATCTGAGTACAGAGCCCTGGGACATGGGACTCCATGTTTAACTTCAGAGTATAAGGATGGAGCACTTTCGTAATATTTCTGTACATAGTTAAATCAATTTTGATAAATAAGATCTAAACTGGGCAAGGACAATGCCTGTGAGTCTAATGTATCAAATGCTGCGCTTAAATCTAATCATGTAATTACTGTGGAATTTCCTTCAGATAGATACTTTATTAATCCCAAGGGGAAATTCAAATAATCCAGCAGCAGTATACTGATACAAAAAAAAATATTAAATTAAAGAGTAATAAAAATGCATGTAAAAACAGACAATAACTTTGAATAATGTTAGCATTTACTTCCCCGGGTGGAATTGAGTCGCATAGTGTGGGGGAGGAACGATCTCCTCAGTCTGTCAGAGGAGCAAGACAGTGACAAAAGTCTGTCACTGAAGCTACTCCTCTGCTTGGAGATGACACGGTTAAGTGGATGCAGTGGATTCTTCATGATTGACAGGAATTTGCTTAGTGCCCGTCGCTCTGCTACAGATGTTAAACTGTCCAACTTTATTTCTACAACTGAGCCTGCCTTCTTAACAAGTTTGTCCAGGCGTGAGACGTCCTTCTTTATGCTGCCTCCCCAGCACACCACAGTGTAGAAAAGGGCACTCGCCACAACCGTCTGGTAGAACATCTGCAGCATCTTATTGCAGATGTTGAAGGACGCCAACCTTCTAAGAAAGTATAGTCGGCTCTGACCTTTCTTACATAGAGCATCAGTATTGGCAGTCCAGTCCAATTTGTCATCCAGCTGCACTCCCAGGTATTTATAGGTCTGTACCCTCTGCACACAGTCTCCTCTGATGATCACGGGGTCCATGAGGGGCCTAAAATCCACCATCAGTTCCTTGGTCTTGCTAGTGTTCAGGTGTAAGTGGTTTGAGTCACACCATTTAACACAGTCTTTGATTAGCCTCCTGTACTCATGATACTCGCTTCATCATATGATGTTAAAATGCCATTTAAATTTACAACACAGGTTATTGCTGTTTCTGTACTATGACTAGTACCAAGGCCAGACTAGAATTTCTCAAATAAATTGTGATGTGTAAGATGAGACAAAAGAATCGGAATTCACTTTATTGGCCAGGTATACTGATGTGTACTAGGAAGTTGTCTTGATAGTATTGGTGCAACATACAGGACAACACTGGATACAAAATATCCAGTAATAATTATATTCTGTAATAATAATATAAAATATGATACAGCATACAAGAGCAATAAAAAAAAAATGATATACAGTAGTAGGATTAAAATATCTGGGCAGTCTAGTCTGTAGGTATACATTGAACACAGATACGTAGAATCTCAGGCCTGATTAGTAAGAACTGCATGTGGGGAAAAATTTAGGCGACATGTAGTTTTAGCTTTCCCTGCAGTTAAACTTTTGCTGGTGGGAGGTCTTTGGAAGAGGTGATACCCCGGGTGAGTCAGATCAGCAACGAGAAGCTTTGTGGCAACTACTTTTTCAGATGTTTTTGAAGAAGAGGGTGAATTTGAAATAGATTACAATATGCCCTCTTCAGTGAGTGATAACTGGCACTTTTAATTCATCAGGAACTGATCCATTCAGCCATGAACTATTGATAATGCTAAGTATGTGTGCTGCCAGAACATTTATTGAGCCTTTCGCTAGATTTGTCGGGACTGGGTCTAAGGAACAAGTAAAATGTTACCTTTCAGAAACTGTACAGGAAGTCCTAACTTTATCAAAGTAAAAGTACTAAAGTGAAGTGTGCAAGGCCAATGTAGTATTTCTGAGGTGATGCTATAATCTGGGATTTTATATTTTATTTATTTTCTCATTAAAAAAAATAATGTCTGCATTGCTAATGTTTGTAGGGAGTTTACATTCTACCTCAGAATTCTCATTTGTTAGATTAGCTACTGTTCTAAACAGTAAACAAGGGTTATTACTGCTGTTGTCTATTAATCTAGAATAGTAGTAAGTTTAACACTCTGTCCTTGCAGTTCGGAAGATCTGCAGGTCTGTGTTCTGCTTTCAACACTCTAATTCAAAAGAGTGAGAACTCCGATGAAATTGTGGTCAGTTTCTATATGTGCTTCAATCACTTTCTCTAAGAGGAGTAACTGTATCCAAATTCATATTATAATTTGATGTTGGCTAATTTTAAATTATTTTGAACAATTTTGCTTGAATTTCTTAAAGTATCTTCAAATATTGATGCAGCGTTGCAATCTTGATGTTACAGATTAAAACAAAAACAGTGCAAGTGTATTGGCAAAACACGTCATAGTAATTAAGTAATAATGTCATTTTAATGGAGCAATTTTTAAATTTTGAATCTCAATTTTAAGTAATAATTAGATCTTGGGTGTGGTTATGACTGAGTTGGGCCTTTGGCAATCTGGCAAAATCCTATTGAGTTTAAAAAAATAAGTATTAAACGCATCATTGTGTATTAAAATCCCCTATTAAATACTACATTGTTGTAATTGTATAGCCAAATTAAAGCCTGCCCAATTCAGTAATGAACAGTGAATATGACTCTAGTGGTCTGTATATTAGTACTAAAATTGTGCTGGAATCTGGTGTCCTAGACGCCCAGGGACATTGCTCCGCCAGGACGCCGGAAGAAGCAGGGGACCAGAAATGGGACAATATTTTCCCTGGAGCGCAGGTGGGTGGCCTTCCTAGAATGCATGGGGATCACGGAGCTGTGAAGCTCGATCCTCTGCAAAGACGGAGTCCCTAACAGGGGGCGCCCGGACATGGTTGGAACCTTGGATGGCAGTACTTCCGCCACACCAGGAAGTGCTGCCGGAAGAAATTCCAGGGACACCAGAAGTGCTTCCAGGTGCCCTCTTGACACTTCTGCCACACCAGGAAGTGACGTCGGACGGAGCACCTGGAGCCCATCCGGGTCGTTATAAAAGGGCCCACCTCCCTCAAGAAACTGAGCCGGAGTGGAGTGGAGTGGAGTGGAGTGGAGTGGAGTGGAGTGGAGTGGAGTGG
>JANRMT010062793.1:16750033-16760929 GCA_026402145.1 Polypterus bichir lapradei | reverse complement strand
CCCCCCCCCCCCCCATCATCACAGTGCCAGTCGCAAAGAAGAAGATTCGAAGATTCTCAGTGCTCAAGTGGTTTATCTGTGATTGAGGTGCCTAGATTTGTAGAAGGTAAATACGAGGGGGGACCCAAAAATAACCGGAATTTTGTTATTGTTAGGTTGGTACTTGTAGTACGTGGTTGGTCTAGTTACACTCCTCACAAGTCAGTCTGCCAAGTGCCATCAGTCTGTAAGGTTGTGCTTGTGCTCAGTGAATTTTGTAAAAGTAGTTTTGTGCAAGCGTATGACAACCCTGAACCAACCACCCTACTCGCCGGATTTAGCTCCGTGTGATTTCTTTTTGTTCCCTCGGATGAAAAAAGACTTGGAAAGGAAGGCATTTTGCTGACGTTGAAGAGGTAAAACAAGAAACGACCAGAGCATTAATGGGCATTACTTCAGATGAATTTAAAAAATGTTTCGAACAATGGAACAAACTGTTAGATAAGTGTATTTCCGCCAAAGGAGAGTACTTGGAAGGAGACTAATTGTAGTTTGTACAGAAAATTTAAATTAAACATGTTTTAAAAATATTTCCGGTTATTTTTGGGTCCCCCCTCGTATATCATCATTTGGAATACATACATTTTGTGTGTGTTCTGTGTCTAAAACGATATATGTAATCACATTTTTAAAACACGAGTAGAACACAATAAGGAATAGTTCTACATTGGATATAGAGAACAGAAGCCATCCCCGTGAGAAATGTCGAGTCACATGTCAGAACAGTGCAGCTGCACCAGGCGCTAAGGCAAAAGATGACACTGTTTGGATGCAGCAAGAGGTTGGGCATCATCCTACCAGTGAATCTGCGACACGTCCTTCAATGAAATGGCATGGCCTATGAAGCTCACCAAGGTATCATGCAAAGTTCTGCTCGCCGTTGTTTTTTGATGGCCTTAATAAAACTGAATAATATATCAAAAAAAAAAAAGCTAACCTTTACAAGTACCATAAATTTAAACTGGCTGTTAGTCTCCTATCAAGTGTATGTTTTCTTTCTATAATAGTAACCGTAAGAGCAGCCAAGTACTCAAAACGGAAAATGCAGGAAGGACCCTGAATCAAAACCGCAATCTCTTCAATTTGCGCCTATAAATTTGTGTTTTAGTTGCAGGTAAGGAACCATGCAGGGATTTTTAAAACTTTTTTTTTTTTTTCCCCTTTAGAAGTGTTTTTTGCTTTTTTACTTCTCCTGCATAGGAGCAAAGCAGCTGGGTATTTGGCCATGCATTTGGAATAATTACTTGTTCTTGTTTGTATTTAATCTATCATGGGCAAGGCAGGGCAGAAAGCCACAGTAGTGAATACTGGCAGCAATAAGTAAATCAGTAAGTAAATAACTAGTGTGATAGTAACAAATAGTTAATAAATAACAGAAACAGGATTCCTTAGTAGTGGGTTGGCTGTGGGGGAGGAGGCATTTGCTGATTTTAAAGCAATAAATGGAAGGCTCCATGCTATGTTGGCAGGTGGCAGGGGCTGTAGGAAAAGATAAGATAGCAAGAATTTAACTAGCCAGGCATATTCATTAAGAGAATTTTACTGGATTGAATAGTTCTTATCGGTCAGAAAAGTAGAACAGTTAAGAGTGCCACAGAATAAGGGTTCATTAATACTAAGGAATACAAACCTTAGGAGAACCTACAGAGATATCTAAAGTTAACCTCAAAGAAGAACAAAACTGCAGGCAGACAAATGAGAAGATTAGAGGAGTTTAAGGGGCCAGAAGGTGTAAAATAAATTATAGAACTGCTAAATGTTATGTTTCGCTTAAATGTTTTTAGTTTTACCATTTAAGTTAAACAATCTAGCAGCTGAATAAATAACTTTCCATACAACGAAAGAATAAAAACAATTGTGTGACTCTTGTAGCTATTTTTGTGTAGATGTCTACAAAACGGAGACATCAATTCACACATATGCGTCAGCATTCAAAAATGCCAAAAACAGTCACTTGTTCATGGCTTTCAGAAGTCCACATGGAGAAAGACAAACATGGTAGTTTGCAAAGTGAAACATATAGCTGGTCTTCTTTTAAAATGTAGTCTGACAGGAATGGTTTGTTTTTTGCTTTTGTTACCATCTTAAAAGAACATGAATATGCTGTTTTGTAACATGTATAGTCTCAAGATGCAAGTAAACATTTTTGGCTTGAAAAATATTCTTTGTTTTAAGACTTTTTCATTCAGCTATGGGTTTGTGTACCCTTCAGGGCTTTTGTCTGTTATTGCAGCTTACAATCTATTTTTAAAATTTATTAATGCTTCAAATTAGAAAGCATTTTTATGTGGTAAATTTAATATATACATTGATTATGAAAAATAACTTTTACTTTTAAAAATACAAAACATATCCTTTTAACCAAAGAACAGGAGGGAATTCTGGAAAGACATTAAGTACATTCCTGGGGCCTCATGCATACACGGTGCGTACGCACAGAAATGTTGCATAAGAACATTTCCATGTTTAAATTGTGATGTATAAAACCTACACTTGGTGTAAAGCCATGCACTTTTCCATGGTACCTCATACCCTGTTGTACGACAAGTTCTCCGCTCGGTTTTGCAGACTGGCGGCACCCAGCGTCATAGCAGTGCTACTGTTTCTGTGTGGTTACTCTTTATTTTCCTGACGCGGCTTTATAAATACAATGAAACTAACCGCATATTGTTTGTTAGTGTAATGCATCTGATTGTAATTAACTTGTAACAATATAATGGTCCAGGGAATAGCCATAGTATTCCAAATACCATAACTGCTTTAGCATTGTTACTCTCGCTGCACCTTTTTTTTTTTTTTTTTTTTTTTCTTTCAGCTGCTCCCGTTAGGTGTTGCCACAGCAGACCATCTTTTTCCATGTTACTGTCACTGCACCACATGGAGTTTTTATATCGCTGTGTCTGAGAGGGGAATCACAGTAGCAGCTGATCGGAAAGAGAATTATCGGTATACAGCATCAAGCACATGCTGCTTCAGCCACGGCAAAACGCTTCAGAGAATTTCCTGTACGGACCTCGCGGTTCAAAAACAGTTTCATCCCAAGAACTTTAAACAATTAGTCCATCAAGTGCTCCTTGTAGAACTGTTTGTACTTATAAATACAATCGCCTCACTGTAAACTTGCACTACAGTTATAATATTGCGCCACTTTATAAAGCGCGTATTTACATATGATGACGATATCATTTTTTTTAAATTTTTTTTATTAATTTTATTACATTTCCATACAAAGCAATCAAGTTTTTGCAAAGAGAAAAATTAAGAACAGATCGATCCCCACCCCTGAGAGAGAGAGCGCAAGCCAAACGGCGTTAAATTTAAGGCTTGGAGACATACCTAAATTAATAAATTCTCTGTGCCTTTTGAACTTATTTTAAAATATTACTGATTAGATCCTGCCATGTTTTGAAAAAAGTCTGTACGGATCCTCTAACTGAGTATTTGATTTTTTCCAACTTCAAATAATATAACACATCGGTTTCCCACTGACTTAAAAGAGGAGAGTTTGGGTTCTTCCAGTTTATGAGAATAAGTCTACGTGCCAAAAGTGTAGTGAATGCAATCACAATTTGTTTGTCTTCCTCCGCTTTAAACCCATCTGGAAGAACACCAAACACAGCTGTTAATGGGTTTGGAGGGATTGTAAGTCCAAGGCTATCTGAAAGGTAATTAAAAATGTTTGTCCAGAATAATGTTAATTTGGTGCAGGACCAGAACATGTGACCTAGTGAGGCTGGGACTTGGTTACAACGTTCGCAGGTTGGATCATGCCCTGGGAACATTTTGGAGAGTTTTAGTCGAGACAGATGTGCTCGATATATAATTTTGAGTTGTATAATTGTATGCTTTGCGCATATGGAGCTCGAGTGAATTCTCTGCATTGCTACTTTCCACTCCTTTTCTGATATATTAATTGAAAGATCTTTTTCCCAGTGTCCTCTTGGATCTTTAAAAGGGAGGGATTGTAAAATGATTTTATATATTGTAGAGATGGAGTCTAAATCCTTGAGATTGAGCAATATTTTTTCCAGCATGGATGAGGGTGCAAGATGAGGAAAATCTGGAAGGTTTTGTTTAACAAAGTTTCTGATTTGAAGATAGTGAAAGAAATGTGTAGCTGGAATGTTAAATTTGGAATGTAATTGCTCATAGGATGCAAAGACGTTGTCTATATAAAGATCTCTAAGCAAGTTAATTCCAAATTTTTTCCAAATATTAAAAACTGCATATGTTTGTGAGGGTTGAAAGAGGTGGTTCTCTTGCAGGGGTGCCACAGATAGAAGCTTCTCCGTCTTAAAATGCTTCCTACATTGGTTCCAGATTCTAAGTGAGTGGAGCACAATTGGGTTATTAGTGTATTGCCGATAACGTGTGTTTATTGGAGCACAGAGCAAGGAATACAAAGAAGTACTGCAGGAATTTAATTCTATTGCGGACCAAGCCTGTGTATGTTTTTCTATTTGTGTCCAGGTTCTTATCGCCTGTATATTTGCTGCCCAGTAATA
The DNA here is from genome assembly GCA_026402145.1 of Polypterus bichir lapradei. Lineage (NCBI taxonomy): Eukaryota > Metazoa > Chordata > Cladistia > Polypteriformes > Polypteridae > Polypterus > Polypterus bichir. The sequence continues at coordinate 16,756,385 of JANRMT010062793.1, read as the reverse complement.
AAACTGGAAGTTAGGTAGAGCCATGCCGCCTTCTGCCTTTTGTCTTTGTAGGGTCGCTCTTTTGATGCGTGGATGTTTTGAATTCCAAATAAATGAGGTTATTGTCGAATCTAATTGCCTAAAAAATGATTTATTAATGTATATTGGGATGTTTTGAAATAAAAAAAGGAGTTTAGGAAGAATATTCATCTTAACAGTGTTAATTCTTCCAGCTAGTGTGAGATGAAGGGTTGACCATCTATGCAAGTCTTGTTAATTTTTTCCATGCAAACGGCGAAATTTTGTTGATATAGAGCTTTGTTTACTTGTGATGTTTACCCCTAGGTATTTAAACTGTTCTGCAATGATAAAAGGTAGGGTATCTAATCTAATATTATATGCTTGAGAGTTCACTGGAAAGAGTACACTTTTATTCAGATTAATTCTGAGACCAGAGATCTTTTGAAATTCTGTGAGTGCTGCTAAGACTGCAGGTACAGAATTTTCTGGGTCTGATATATACAGTACCATGTCATCTGCATATAATGAGATTTTCTGTTCCAGTCCTTCTCTGCTAATCCCCTTTATCTGATCAGTATTTCGACAATGTATTGCCAGTGGTTCAATGGCAATCGCAAACAGCAGCGGTGACAAGGGGCATCCTTGTCTAGTGCCACGTTCTAGTTTAAAGTAGTCTGAGCAAATGTTGTTGATGCAAACTGAAGCTTCTGGGTTAGTATACAGTAATTTAATCCATGCACAGATGTTTGGGCCAAACCCAAACTTCTCCAATATAGTAAAAAGGTATTTCCATTCAATCATGTCGAATGCTTTTTCTGCATCTAATGATAATAATATTTCTGGGGTGTTTGATTTAGTTGGTGAGTATATTACATTAAACAGGCGTCGAAGATTGGAAGATAAGTGTCGGCCCCTAATACATCCAGTTTGGTCTTGTGATATTACCGAGGGGAGCACTTTCTCCACCCTTCTGGCTAAGATTTTAGAGAGTATTTTAACGTCGTTATTCAGAAATGAAATTGGTCTGTATGATGCACATTGTAATAAGTCCTTATTTTGTTTTGGAAAGACAGTGATTAGTGACGATATCATTTTTAAACTGAAATGCAGCAAAATATGTTTATTATACAGATAAAACTTTAACTTCATTTAAATCTGTATTGTTAATAATTAAACGTGAGGACACGGTTCCACAGTGCTAGCTAGTTCACGGATTGATCCTCCCTTGGGCTGTATTCTTTCTGGGGCTGACGCGACACTGGAAGGATAGATGGATAGAATAATTAAACATGTAGTACAAAGATATTTAAATGTTCCTTAAAAGTTTTGAAGAATCGTCGTCATAAGCTTACAGATGGCTTAATGTCTATTACAGAGCTGATTGTTTACGATTTGGGTATTTGGAGAAATAAAAATAAGATCAGGAATTGGAGATTAGTACGTTTGAAAGAGACAGTACGGCTACAATAATTTCATCAAGGTCGCACACAATCACGCACTGTGTTCCCCTGTTTAATGACTACATGCTTTAACTCCTATCATCATGAAAAAGATATTGCATATACATCAGTATTTTAATTATTCAGAGAGCTGTAATATCACGAATGTAATGGATTCTGTGTCCAGTCGGAGAAAGAGAAAGTGGAAGCACATAGAGCAAAAGATCAAATACAAAACAAAGCATTTAACATGCTACTTAAATTACGATGTGATTTGAGAAACTAGTAAGACGATTTTAAGATGAAGTTTATGATGTTCTACTTTAATGACAAAGTAAACTATGTGATTAAAGTGGAAATTTCGAGATTGAAGTTAACATTTCATGCTTTTTTCCTACTTTGTGTCTTTTTTTTTTTTTTTTTTTCCTCTCCGTACCCTAATAATCTTTCATATGACACTCAGACGGTGGGCTACATTTCGCCTTTTCACGGCGACATTGATATGTGACAACTTCATTTTTATGTCGGGCACTGTGCGACTTTGTGCTTGAGCTTTCAAGTTTCTCCAACACGCTATGTCACTCGATCAACTTCCTTTTGTTGATTATACCACCGTTTAAACCAATGAATAGTACGTTTTTTCTTTGCCTCCACTTGGTATTCACTGAAATTCTTATTTTCCCTCTTGCGTTTGCCATTGCCTTTTCACAGAACGCTGAGCTTAAGGGCAATTTATATTAATTTGCATATTCAAAGAGGCGTAATTCTGGGAGGAGACGGGGTGGGACAGAAGGCGCGTGCACGTGCGCTACTTTTCACGCTGACCAGGATTTATGGAGCAAAAGAACGTGGAAGTGGGCGAACGCACGGATTTATGCATCTGGATTTTTCTGTGTGTAAGCACATTTTGGCTTTTGTGCTTACGTCATGTTATAGTGCGAATTCTACGCACGCTGTTATGCATGAGGCCCCTGATGCTGCTGTGACATTATTTCGCCCATTTAGCTTATTTATCAAAAACTGCTAATTTCTTTCAGCATGTTTTCTTGCAGTAGTTTGTTTCAAGATTTAATTTGGTTGCTGTATTTTGTTTTTACTTGTATTGCACTTTATAAACATGGGTTTTCAAACTGAATATGTAATAAATTTTACAGCGCAATCACACCTTATCTCGGTTCTCCTAATTATCAGGCGTATTGTATTTTGTGTTTAAGCACCAAGTCCATATCTGACTGTTATAGGGTGGGGACAATAAGGCAAGGATTTGAGAGGCATGTTAAACAAAAAATGGTGTTTAGACAGTATTCCAACCAGTAAAACATTCAAAATAAAATGTAGCATACAGGTATGCAGTTCTAGTATTAAAACTCATTTATAAGTAGAAATACTTTTCTAGCATACGTTTCTAGATATAAAAATAAGAGAAAACAAAAAACAGCTTGTTGAATAAGTAGATCGTTCAGAAGCAAAATTGCCTCGCTGATTTGTGAAACTGGATGAAATAAAAATCGGCAGCCAAAGCAGACCCCCAAAATTGAACTCAAGAAAAACACTGCCCTAGAGAGTGTCATAAGAATAATAAACTTTTCTCTCAACTCTTTGTCAGCTAATTGGACAACTTTTTAATTTAAGGCTCAAAAGTCATGCTCGTGCCAAATAATGCAAAGGTTGCAAATTCATTGAAACAGTAGAGTTTGGTTTTTAAGGGGTCTGATTAATTTTGAGTATGTTTTTAGAACATATAGAGTTAGAATCGTCCTGTGTTATTTTCTGAAATATTATTATTTTTGCAGTCATAAAAGTGTTAATATCCATTAATCACTGGTCAAAAATCATAAAGCCATGAGTCCTCAGCACAAAAATGGAATGGAATTTAATGTTCAAAAAATGTTATGGCAACAGTGGATAAGGTAAATTATAAGGCCTTACACATCCGGTTTCACTATTATTGGAAATGCTGGTGCATTTTAATTTGCAAGTCATTATTATGTTTAAAACAAAGTAGTATCTGTACAGTATTTTGGATAAAGCAATAAATCGTGTTTTGTTTTTTTTTTTTTAAATAGTTGCCATCTGTTTCAGTTGCTTAATTAAAAATCTCTGTAAAATTAGTATGTTCTGATTAGGGATTATAGCTATTAAATGTGGAACATTGTGTTGTGTTAAAAAAAAAAAAAAGAGAGAAAATATTTAATTGCGTTGATACTGTAGTAATTCAAAAGACAAAGACCACATATACAAAACACAAAATTGACTTTTCCAAGTTCCTTTTTGATAGGGTTACCATATATACGGGACATGTCCTGATAATTTTGTCCCCTGTCCCGTACTGACCTTTCAGGGACACCCAAATGTCCCGTATTTTAGTTCATTTTCAAATTTTGTAATTAAAAATATGTTTACTACCTTCTTATGGTACTTACTGTAGTTGTAACTTTGTAAGTAATTATACTTTTCTCCGATTTCTCGATGAAAATAACCCAAATGTAACGAGGAAACTAGTGTTTGCTGCCTGTTTGCAACTTGTTCAGTTGATATGGTTGGCTGAGGACAGCAACACTGTTACCGTTTTGCTCTTCAGCTGCGCTGCTGTGCAGTTCTGTATCAGCATTGTAACATTCAGTGTCAATAAAGTGTGTTGTTACTACTTACCATGGCTCACTTTTTTCTAACTGCCTGTATTAAATAATATTTCTCTGTTTGTATTAAATAAATATTTTCAAATTATTTCAGTTTTACATTTTTTTAGCTTGTATTAAATTTTCAAATGATTTTACTTTTGTTTTCCTCATAACCCATTAAAATCCTTGCTTTAAGTTTTTAACTTATGTCTGTACTTTTATATAATATATTGGTCTGGGTGTGTAGGGGCATGTATAAATTTATTTATATATATTGTGGAGACCGGCCCGGACACAGACAGCCAAACATGTCAATGTCACCCAACACACATTTATTAAACACTAGCAAAATACCCACGCTTCGCAGCGGAGAAGTAGTGTGTTAAAGAAGTTATGAAAAAAAAGGAAACATTTTAAAAATAACGTAACATGATTGTCAATGTAATTGTTTTGTCACTGTTATGAGTGTTGCTGTCATCAAGGATTTGATTATCATTTCTTTCAATCAGGTTCGTATTTGGAGGATGTGTGGTGTTCAAGTTACATTCCGTGTTTGTCAACCGTTATAAAGATAACAGGTTTCATTCATCGAAGTGTTCACTACCCAAATCGGTACTCGTGAATCTAAGATGTTTAACAGGCATTCCCAGTATTAAGTTGTGGATTTGCCTGCGAGTATTTAGCGGCAGCGTGTCTATGAACTTAATTTAAACTTAAGCTTTACACCTTGCTTTCCTATTGATATGTCTACAAAGGCTTGTTCAGCTTCAGAGGGTTGTTCCTTTCTTACTGCATCAATAAACAGCTCGTCTTCCTCTTTATCTGAGACATCACACACTGCATGCACGGGTTTACCTTTCCCAGTCCTGCAAACTTTAGTGAAGTGGTTCAATTTACCACATTTTTTACAATGTCTTCCTGTAGTTGGACATTGACTTTTTCCACCGTGTGCTTTGTTTCCGCAGTAGCTGCACTTATGAATATGCTTGTATGCATCACTCGCTTCATATTCTTTTGCTGCCTTCTCAATTGTGTAATGCGTTTTTTGTTCAGCGCTTTTTGGAGCTCTTGCTTGTTGTCTGCGTACTGCGTTCAGTCAGTTCACGTGAGCCGCTCGGAGTACATGCATCGAAGGTTCTCAGCTGTGCTTGTGCTATCTTGCGATGTCCACGACTTTATTTAATGTTAGCTAAGACCCGGCACTTAAAAGTTTCTCTCGCACTTTTGCTGAGTTTGTGCCAAACACTAGTCTATCCCTGACCATCTCATCTTCGTTTGCATAAGCACAGTCCTTTACCAGCAGTTTAACTCCGTTACAAAGTGATCAAAAGTCTCGTTTATACCATGCGTCTTCTCATTAAACTTGTATCTTGCGAATATCGTATTTGTCTTAGGCACGACAAACGCCTCAAAACGGTCATAATAAGTTTTCAGTACCTTGACTTGTACCTTCTGGGTGAAAGTCCATGTGTTAAAAATGTCTCTTCCTTTTTCCCCAGTCCACAGGAGCAGGTAGCTGCATTTCTCACTCTCGTCTTTGCCTTTTAGCGGGCCAGAAAACATCAGCTCCACGTGCTGTCGGAACTTTTTACATTCTCCCGGCAGGTTAAGAGAATCCCAGTTAATTCGTGGCAAGGGAGCTCCAACAAAATCCATGACTGTCCTCTATTCTGACACCATGTCTTGTTTTCACAAATTGTGAAAAATGAAATGATGGCGAGACTTTCTTTTAAAGTATGCAGGGGAACTTTATTTATTACAGCTCTTACATTCACAGCATCCATGCTCTAAATTAACTTCCATAATAGTAACCTTGAGGTCCCTTTTTTTCTGGTGCCTTCCTTATGACATAGGTGCCTAAACCATGCCTGATAATAAAAATCGCTACTCATGAATCTAAGATGTTTAACAGGTATTCCCAGTACAGTAATCCCTGCTCGATCGCGGGGGTTGCGTTCCAGACCCCCCCGCGATAGGTGAAAATCCGCGAAGTAGAAACCATATGTTTGTATGGTTATTTTTATATATTTTAAGCCCTTATAAACTCTTCCACACTGTTAACATTATTAGAGCCCTCTAGACATGAAATAGCACCCTTTAGTCAAAAGTTTAAACTGTGCTCCATGACAAGACAGAGATGACAGTTCTTTCTCACAATTAAAAGAATGCAAATATATCTTTTCTTCAAATGAGTCTCTGCATCAGGAGCAGAGAATTTAAGAGAGAGAGCGAGCGCTCGCAAAGAAAAGCAAACAATCAAAAAATCAATACGTGTGCTTTTAAGTAAAGCGG
>JANRMT010062793.1:16734052-16750023 GCA_026402145.1 Polypterus bichir lapradei | reverse complement strand
AGCGCGAGATTAAAGCAAACAATCAAAAAATCAATACGTGTGCTTTTGTGCTTTTAAATATGCCGAGCACCGCAATAAAGCGGCATTTTTTAGAGGAGCGTCAGTATCTTTTAAGCAAACAGCTTCTGTGCAAACAGCACCTCTGCTCACACTCCCTCCGTCAGGCGCAGAGAATGTCAGAGAGGGTGAGATAGAGGCAGAGACAAGCAAACAATCAAGCACCGCGTGGGATGCATATCTTATAGCATTGAGGAGTTTTAGTTAATATGTAATACATGCTCTGATTGGGTAGCTTCTAAGCCATCTGCCAATAGCGTCCCTTGTATGAAATCAACTGGGCAAACAAACTGAGGAAGCATGTACCATAAATTAAAAGACCCATTGTCCGCAGAAATCCGCGAACCACCCAAAAATCCGTGATATATATTTAGATATGCTTATATTTAAAATCCGCGATAGAGTGAAGCCGCGAAAGTCGAAGCGCAATATAGCGAGGGATTACTGTATTAACTTTTTGATTGCCTGTGAATATTTAGCGGCAGCGTGTCTATTGGATTGCTGCTGACGGACGGCCTTATATGGGCAGGCACTCAATTACGTGGGAGGCGTGGGTATGGGGGACGCAATATAGGCAGGCAGCCAACTACGTGGGAGGCGTGGTGATGGGGGACGCAACTCCGCCTCACACGGTGGCCGAGCTGCAGGCTATGGCCGTATATATGTACGTAAGTAGGATTCAGTTATAACCATTATGCGTAGAATTTCAAAATGAAACCTGCTTAACTTTTGTAAGTAAGCTGTAAGGAATGAGCCTGCCAAATTTCAGCCTTCTACCTACACGGGAAGTTGGAGGATTAGTGATCAGTCAGTCAGTCAGTCAGTCAGTCAGTCAGTCAGTGAGTGCTTTACCTTTTATTAGTATAGATATTTACAAGTGCCACACAACCCCAAAAGTCCCCAAAGTCCTGGCCAAAACAAAATGCTTCACTTTCTCTTCAGGCCGCCTCCTTGCCTCCTCCAGAGACCTCATCCTCTTCCACCCATCTCAAGTCATCCTGTGAAGGGAGGTGGCCCATTTTATACGCCCCTGGATGTGCTCCAGGTGCTTCCCGGCAATCTTCCACCAGCATTCCCCAGTGTGGCAGAAGTGCCGGCTGCACACCCGGAAGCACTCCGGGTGTCCCTTCTCCTCTCCCCCCACCCCCCCCCCCCCACCCCGCCAGCACTTCCGGGTGCTCAGGTGGAGCGGCACATCTTGCGAGGGCAGCCAACCCCCCAAGTGGGTCCTACTCTTGAAGCGCCGGGGTCCAGTCCTGCAACGAAAAGAGCAGAAACCGTGGCGGAGACGCTGCCTGGACATCACCCTCTGGCGTCCGTCCGTGCCTCACACAGGCAGCACTCCCCACTCCTACCGGCACCCCGGGGCCTACCTCTTCAGCACCCCTCCGAGGTTTCCGTGCCCTTTTTGGGCGGAGTCGCTTGCACCCTCATAGCCTCAGCCATCTTCGGGGCTCCCCTCTGCCTCCGCAGAGGGCGGCCATCCACTGGATGTGAGCGTCCAGCCTCGCGTCCTCCCTTATCGGAGGAACCGGCATTCTTTCCTCGATTCCTCCTTTTCCTCTGGGACACTGTGACGGTTTGGGTCTGCGCATGGCAAACTCGCAAATCCTGTCCCGTCTGCGTCCCGATAGAGCGACACAAGGCCTCCGTGGGCTCGGTTCGTAGGGCTCTAGGACCTGGGGCACTCCTCAGCCCCCGCCCTGCCAGCTCTCTTGGTCTTTCTCCCCGCACCGCACTCGCCGCCGCGTCCACTGTCGGAGAACCCCCTACTTGGTTCTGATCATTTACGTCGCGGGCCTTTCTCGGTGGGCTCTCCTTTATGCTTTATGTGGTCGGTTCTACTCACCGTCCCCGCAGTACCACCCTGGCCAAAGGATCCAGCGTCATGCCGTTCTGTCAAAGCACGCAGCGTCCATAGTGACGTGACCGCCTTCCCCTCCCGCAGGTGCTACGTGCAGAGTTGCAGAAGCTGAAGTGACTCTGCGGGCTGAAGGCACTCCTCCAGCTCATGCAGAGCCACTGACAAGCACAGAAAGCCAGTCCGCGATTGACTCACCTGGTTGTCAGTCATGTCCACCGACTGCTTCCTATGGGGCCTCTCCTCCTGCTCAATCGGGTCCTTCCCCGGCACAAGACGGACATTCCTTTGTCCCGCCTCCAGCCAATCATTGGTGGGCACACAAGATGCACCTTCCAATCCCATGCCTGTCTCGGGGAGGGACTTCCGGTCCGCAACTATCTTGCCTCTCCTTTCCCTGGTGCGGTGATGAGCTGGCTTTCTGAGTCGCAGCGTCTCCCTCTCCGCAGCTCCTGCTGCTGCCGCGTCTGTAGAGCCCCGTAGATCAGTGCTCATTTGCACCGACGCAGACCCGGGCAGTTCCTGCCTGCAAAACACGCGCGGTCCCCCCAGGACCAGCTGCCGGTGAGCAGGGAACTTACCTCCCGGGTCCTGTCTGTCCGAAGCAGCTGCCTCAGCTTGGCCTTCCTGGGCACCTTCAGCGGTTGCATGCGCATGGGAGCCCGCTGCACTCCGGTAAGTCCCGTCGTTGTTCTCTCAGGTGAGAACACTCCGACCGCGGTCCGGTGGCAGTCTGTGAGACAGCTCTCTCCTGGGGTTGTGTGCATGCTGCTCCCGCAGCACGTGTGTGGGTGCACGTACCAGGCCGTCCACAAAATTATTTGTGACGGGTCCCCACCTTGGAACAGATGGAGAGTCCCATTTGGGATGCCATTGTGGAGACCGGCCCGGACACGGAGGCGGACACGTCAATGTTGCCCAACACATGTTGTTTAAACATATTTACAAGTGCCACACAACCCCAAAAGTCCCCAAAATCCTGGCCAAAACAAAATGCCTCACTTTCTTTTATAATATCAAGAATTAAATCTGGGTAGGAATAAATGGATGGAATAGGTTTGGTGTTTTGTGACCACAAATGATTGACTTTATAATTTACAGTTTAGATAATAATGATTCAATCTATAATGTAAGGCAGGGCTATTTAGTAATACCCATTTACCAATTAGGCAGACAGTGTGAATATGTGCATACACTTAGTCTTAAGACAGTCCTCTGTATCTTGTTCTGTTCCACCCATCACCTGCATGTCCTCTTTCGCCACTTCCATAAATCTTCTCTTAGGCTTTCCTCTTTTTCTCTTGCATGGCAGCTCTATCCTTAGCATCTTTCTCCCAATATACTCTGCATCTCTCCTCTGCACATGTTCAAACCAGCGCAATCTCACCTCTCTGACTTTGTGTCTCAACCGTCCAACCTGAACTGACCCTCTAATGTCCTCATTACTAATTCTTGTCACACACAATGCAAATCTTAGCATCTGTAACTCTGCTACCTCCAGTTCTGTCTCCTGCTTTCTGGTCAGTGCCACCGTCTCCAACCCATATAACAGCTAGTCTCACTACCGTCCTGTAGACCTTCCCTTTCATTCTTGCTGGTATGTCTGTCACAAATCACTCCTGACACTCTTCTCCACCCGTTCCACCCTGCCTGGACTCTATTTTTCACCTCTCTTCCACAATCCCCATTACTCTGTACTGTTGATCCCAAGTATTTAAACTCATCCACCTTCGCCAACTCTACTCCTTGCATCCTCACAATTCCACTGACCTCCCTCTCATTTACACACATGTATTATGTCTTGTTCCTGCTGACCTTAATTCCTCTCCTCTCCCATATCTCCACCTCTCCAGGGTCTCCTCAACCTGCTCCCTACTATCACTACAGATCACAGTGTCATCCGCAAACATCATAGTACCCGGGGACTCCTGTCTAATCTTGTCTGTCAACCTGTCCACCATTGCAAATAAGAAAGGGCTCGGAGCCGATCCCTGATGTAATCCCACCTCCACCTTCAATGCATTCGTCACTCCTATCGCAGACCTCGCCACGGTCACACTTCCCTCATACATATCCTGTACAACTCTTACATCTCTGCCTCTCCTGACTTCCTCATACAGTACCACAACTCCTCTCGAGGCACCCTGTCATATGCTTTCTCCAGGTTCACAAAGACGCAATGCAACCCCTTCTGACCTTCTCTATACTTTTCCATCAACACCCTTAGAGCAAACATCGCATCTGTGGTGATCTTTCTTGGCATGAAACCATACTGCTGCTCACTAATCATCACCTCAATTCTTAACCTAGCTTCCACTACTCTTTCCCATAACTTCATGCTGCGGCTCATCAACTTTATCCCTCTGTAGTTACTACAGTTCTGCACATCCCCCTTATTCTTAAGTATCAGCACCAGTACACTTCTTCACCACTCCTCAGGCATCCTCTCACTATTAAAGATTCCATTAAACAATCTGGTTAAAAACTCCACTGCCATCTCTCCTAAACGCCTCCATGCTTCCACAGGTATGTCATCTGGACCAACGGCTTTTCCATTCTTCATCCTCTTCATAGGTGTCCTTGCTAATCCGTTGCACTTCCTGATTCACTATCTCCACATTATCCAACCTGTTCTCTCTTTCATTCTCTTCATTCATCAGCCTCTCAAAATACTCTTTCCATCTGCTCAACACACTCTCCTCGCTTGTTAGTACGTTTCCATCTTTATCCTTTATTACCCTAACTTGCTGCACATCTTTCCCAGCTCGGTCTGTCTGTCTAGCCAATCAGTACAGATCCTTTTCTCCCTCCTTTAGTGTCCAACCTCTCATACAACTCATACGCCTTTTCTTTAGCCTTTGCCACCTCTCTCTTCACCTTGTGCCTTATCTCATTGTACTCTTGTCTACTTTCTGCATCTCTCTGACTTTCCCACTTCTTTGCCATCCTCTTCCTCTGTATACTCTCCTGTACTTCCCCATTCCACCACCAGGTTTCCTTTTCCTCCTTCCTCTTTCCAGTTGTCACGCCAGGCACCCTTCTTGCTGTCACCCTTACTACATCTGCTGTAGGTTCCCAACTGTCTTGTAATTCTTCACTACCGCCCAATGCCTGTCTCACCTTCTCCCTAAACTCAACCTTGCAGTCTTCCTTTTTCAACTTCTACCATTTGATCCTTGGCTCTGTCCTCACTCTCTTCCTCTTCTTCATCTCCAATGTCATCCTACAGACCGCCACCCTATGCTGCTTAACTACACTTTCCCCTGCCACCACTTTGCAGTCTTCAATCTCCTTCAGATTGAATCTTCTGCATAGCATGCAATCTGTGTGTGTGCATCTTCCTCCACTCTTGTACGTAACCCTATGTTCCTCCCTCTTCTTAAAATGCGTATTCAACACAGCCATGTTCATCCTTTTGGCAAAATCTACTATACTTTGACCTTCTTCATTCCTCTCCTTGACACCATGCCTACCGATCACCTCCTCGTCTCCTCTGTTCCCTTCACCAACAAGTCCATTGAAATCTACTCCAATCACCACTTTCTGTCGCTTGGGTGCATTGTTCATCACTTCATCCAACTTGCTCCAAAAATCTTCTTTCTGATTCGTTGCACACCCAACAGTGCATATGCACTAACAACATTCATCATCCATTCATCCAATTTCCAGCTTCATAATCATTACTTTGTCTGACACTCTTTTCATCTCCAAAATACTCTTTACATACTGTTCCTTTAGAATAACCCCTACTCCATATCTCCTCCTATCTACATCATGACAGAACAATTTGAATCCACCTCCGATCTACCTGGCCTTACTCTCCTTCCATTTAGTCTCTTGCACGCACAATATATCAACCTTCCTTCTCTCCATCATATCTGCTAACTCTCTCCCCTTACCAGTCATACTGTCAACATTCAAAATTCCTACCCTCCGTTCCACTCTCTTTACCTTCCTCCTCTTCTCTTGCCCCTGGACACGTCCTTCTTCGTCTTCTTCTAGCAGCCCAGTTTCCGGCAGCTCCGTTGGCGGTTGTTGTTAACCCGGGGCTCGACCGAACTGGTATGGAAATTTGTATTGTTGTCCGCGTATTCATTTGGCAAAATTGTACAGCACATGTCCTTCCTGACGTAACCCTCCCCATTTATCCGGGCTTGGGACCAGCACAAAGAAACACACTGGTTTGTGCACCCCCTGCCAAAAAGAGACTCGGGACACACACTTCAAAAATAGTCCAAGAATATAAGCAAAAATAAATGTCTTTTCATGCTATTCCATAAATTTCTGGTCTGAGAAGAACAAGCCCTCCAAAAGATGTTTATTAATAATAAATTTGTTAAATAAAAAGAGGATCAAAAATAAGGCAAAAAAGGATTTACCTATAAAGGCAATCCAGAGCAAATCATAATCTAACAGAAAAAAAAAACGGTAGTAGCAAAACTGATTCCCTCATTTAAGTATTTCAACCCTTAATTTAGTACTTTTGGAGAAGCCCATTTGGTAGCAGTTCTAGCTTTGAGTTTTCTTGGGTAAGTTTATGCAATCTTTTTACACTAGGATATGGGCAGTTTATCCCATTCTTCCTGCAGAGCCTCTTAAGATTGTTTAGATCAGAATGGAAAGCCTTTGTAAACTTCAGATTTCTCCACTGTTGTTGTATGGGGTTTAAGTCCACAGCACCACACAAGGACAGTTACGGATGTGAGGCTATTTTGGGATCGTGAACACGGCTGAGAGAATAAAACTGAATACAAAAAAAAAAAAAACCAAAGTTAACCTTTACAAGTATCATAAATTATACCGGCTGTTACAGAATGGAATCAAATGTATGTTTTTATTCTAAAATAGTAAGAATACTTGTGAGTTTGCCCAACCAGTCTACATGTGTTTTGTGGACTTGGAAAAGGTGTTTGGCCGTGTCCCTCGGGGAATCCTGTCGGGGGTGCTCCGGGAGTATGGGGTACCGGACCCCCTGATAAGGGCTGTTCGGTCCCTGTACAACCGGTGTCAGAGCTTGGTCCGCATTGCCGGCAGTAAGTCCAACCCTTTTCCAGTGAAAGTTGGACTCCGTCAGGGCTGCCCTTTGTCACTGATTCTGTTCCTAACTTTTATGGACAGAATTTCTAGGCGCAGCCAGGGCATTGAGGGAGTCCGGTTTGGTGGACTCAGGATTAGGTCACTGCTTTTTGCAGATGATGATGTCCTGTTTGCTTCTTCAGGCCATGATCTTCAGCTCTCTCTGGATCGGTTCGCAGCTGAGTGTGAAGCGGCTGGGTTGGGAATCAGCACCTTCAAATCCGAGACCATGGTCCTCGGCCGGAAAAGGGTGGAGTGCCCTCTCAGGGTTGGGAGCAAGTGGAGGAGATCAAGTATCTCGGGGTCTTGCTCACAAGTGAGGGAATAATGGAGCGTGAGATCGACAGGCGGATCGGTGTGGCGTCCGCAGTGATGCGGGCTCTGCATTGTTCTGTCCTGGTGAAAAAGGAGCTGAACTGTAAGGCAAAGCTTTTAATTTACCAGTTGATCTATGTTCCTACCCTCGCCTATGGTCATGAGCTATGGATAGTGACCGAAAGAACGAGATTGCGAATACAAGTGGCTGAAATGAGTTTCCTTCGCAGGGTGTCTGGCTTTCCCTTAAAGATAGGGTAAGAATCTCAGTCATCCGGGAGGGGCTCAAAGTAGAGCCGCTGCTCCTCCGCATCGAGAGGAGTCAGATGAGGTGGCTCGGGCATCTGATCAGAATGCCTCCTGGACGCCTCGCTGGTGAGGTGTTCTGGGCACGTCTAACCGGGAGGAGGCCCCGGGGAAGGCCCAGGACACACTGGAGGGACTATGTCTCCCGGCTGGGCTGGGAACACCTCGGGATTCCCCCAGAAGAGCTAGAAGTGGCAGGGAGAGGGAAGTCTGGGCATCTCTGCTCAAGCTGCTGCTTCAACCCGATCTCGGATAAACGGAAGAGGATGGATGGATGGATACGTGCAGCTCAACGGACTTGTCCGGGATCTGTATTCTTTAGCTAAAACTCCCTAAAACATTTTCCATTCTCTATGGTAGTTCTAAACCACTACTGATGTGATCCATTTTCTGCCAGTTCCGTTTCGGGGGGTCACTATTCTGCACTTTTTGCCACTCTGCCTGCCTGCCTGCAGTGTCTGCCTTCATAGACATGCTGGGTGTTTTTCTTTTTTTTTCTAAAGTAAATCGTTAAGTTTAAAATCTCGATCGCGGTTATTTCTGTTGATTAATTCATGCTTTCTTTGATTATAGCTAATACTGTTATCAAGTGGTCGCTATTTTTGCCTGTTGTATACAATCTATCTAGCATCTTTCACATCTATCTCCACTCTCACTGCCCGCTTGCCTGCGTGCAGCGTGTGTCAATTGATATGATATGTATTTCTTTTTGACATAATTCTCCGAGTTGTAAAATACTTATATATTACGTATAAAACGAAACTACTATATAGCTAATACTGTTATGGATCTGTCTAGTGCCTTCTCTGTCCGCCTATTATATAAGTGCCTTCCCTATCTATCCGTTTATCTAGTGTGTTTCACATGTGAATGTACTCTCACTGCCTGCTTGCTTTTCTGCAGCACCTGTCATAGTGCCTTTCACATCTATCTATCTAGCTGTTTCTTTTTCTCCTGACAGTTATCTCTTCTATTATACAGTGCCTTCCCAGTTTATCTATCTAGTAACTTCTTTGTCTGTGCATTATTCAGTGATCTGTCTGACAGTGTATGTCGTACAGAACTTAAAAAAAGGACACTTGTTCATGTTAATTGCAGTCTCAATTTTTAAATATTTTAAAAAGAGCATCCCACATCTATTATACAGTGACATTCCTATTTATCTGTGTATCTAGTGCCTTTCAGATCTATATGTACTCTAACGGCCTTCCAGCTTTCCTGCCGCATGTGTTAAATAATAAACAGACTGAATAATTTTTCATTTATCTTATTGACATAAATCTCAGATACACGCGCGCACACACACATACACTAGCAGAATACCCGCGCTTCGCAGCGGAGAAGTAGTGTGTTAAAGAAGTAATGAAAAAGAAAAGGAAACATTTTAATAATAACGTAACATGATTGACATTGTCATGAGTGTTGCTGTCATATATATGCCTGCCTAAATAAGTCACCCTCGCTTCGGCCTTACTTTTTTACCGCTCATTTAATCATGGCTAGTGGCGGAAAAATTATAAAATGGAAGGAGGATTACACTGAGGATGGCTTTACCAAAACAATTATTGATGGCGAATCGATTATTCATGAAGCTTGAATTGGTGATCTGTTTTTCTGTGTTAACCTCATATTTTTTCATACTTCTTCTCAAACCAAGGTGGTGCGAGGCTAAAATGAATCGGGATGTGCTGATCAATGTAATCGGTGTACCAGGAAATCATGCATTGACAAAAGTTCCCCTTTGATTGTAATGCAAAGTGTGATTAAATTCATTATTTTTTAACGCGTTATGGAGCACATGCATCGAAGCTTCTCAGCTGTGCTTGTGCTAAGAAAAGGAAAGATTTTAAAAATAACGTAACACGATTGTCAATGTAACCTTTTGTAAGTAGTGCCTGGAGGATTCAGTGTGGAGAAACTCTAGAGACAGCGTGTGTATTAACTTGTGGATTTTTCTGTATTTGGTGGCAGTGTGACGAAGTTGTTTCGGAAGACGGCGTTAGCCGCAGAGCTCAGCTCAGAGCAAAATGAGGTAAATAGGAGGGGAGATGATGACGTGACTCCCCCACCCGCCTTAACTGTCAATCCCCCACAAACAGTCTCTCGGAATTTGCATAAGCACACCCCTTCACCTGCAATTTTAACTTAGTTACAAAGTGATCAAAACTCTTGTTTATTTCCTGCGTCCTCTCATTAAACTTGTATCCCGCATTACCCGTGGGCATGAGAAACGGCAGCGGCAGCCTGTCTATGAACTTAATTTAAAGTTTAGGTTTACACCTTGCTTTCTTTCCGAAGTAGCAGCACTCATGAATATGGTAGTATATGTCACTCGCTCGCTTCTTATTGTTTCGCTGCCTTCTCAATTATATAATGCATGTTTTCTTCAGCGCTTTTTGGAGGTCTTCCTGGTTTTCTACACACTGCGTTGACAGTCAGTTCACGTGATTACGTGGGAGGCGTGATGATGTCACACGAAACTCCGCCCCCCACGGTTTCGAGCTCAACTCCATTACAATATATGCAGAAAAATAGCTTCCAGTTATGACCATTACATGTAGAATTTCGAAATGAAACCTGCCCAACTATTGTAAGTAAGCTGTAAGGAATGAGCCTGCCAAATTTCAGCCTTCTACCTACACGGGAACTTGGAGAATTAGTGATGAGTGAGTCAGTCAGTCAGTGAGGGCTTTGCCTTTTATTAGTATAGATATATGAAAAACGTTTCTGTGTTTAACAACGTTGTTTAACAACGTTTTTACAGAGATTGTTGATGACACGGAACACACAAATGTATGTATTTTAAATGATGATGTACTATTTTACCCTAAAAAGCTCCAGCACTTCACTCGAAGATAAACACTGAGCACTGAGAAACTTCTTTGCAAATTGAACTGCGATGGTGGGTGGGGGGATGGAATAGCCGGCTCATGGAATAGTCTCAATCGGCACATTTACAGGAGAAAAGACGCCGAGGGTGAGGTGCGAACGGATTTAAGGTGGGTCGGATTTTCGAGTTTTCTCGTAGGTTCTGGTAATTCTAGTGTTTAATTATTAACAATATACATTATTTTAATTAAGTTTAAAACTTATCTGTATAATGTAATAAACATGCTGTATTGCATTTCATCTTAAAAATGATATCCAGATCTCCAAGAAGATAGCGCTTGGAAATCTAAATAGACTTAGGAGCCGGTTGTCATCATCTATACTAATAAAAGGCAAAGCCCTCACTGACTCACTGACTGACTGACTGACTGACTCATCACTAATTCTCCAACTTCCCGTGTAGGTAGAAGGCTGAAATTTGGCAGACTCATTCCTTACAGCTTACTTACAAAAGTTAAGCAGGTTTCATTTCGAAATTCTACACGTAACGGTCGATAAAGGTCGACAACGTCCGCCATGTTGAACTTTCTTATTTATGGCCCCATCTTCACGAAATTTGGTAGGCGGCTTCCCTGTGCTAACCGAAACCGATGTACTTACTTATTTCGATGGTATGACGCCACTGTCGGCCGCCATATTGAACTTTCCAACGTCACCAATTTTCCAACTTCCTGTGTAGGTAGAAGAATGACCCCGTCGTCACGAAATTTGGTAGGTGGCTTCCCTGCGCTAACCGAAACTAATGTACATACTTATTTCGGTGGTATGACGCCACTGTCAGCCGCCATATTGAACTTTCCAACGTCACTAATTCTCCAACTTCCCGTGTAGGTAGAAGGCTGAAATTTGGTACTTATTTCGGTGGTATGATGCCACTGTCGGCCGCCATATTGAACTTTCCAACGTCACTAATTCTCCAACTTCCCGTGCAGGTAGAAGGCTGAAATTTGGCAGGCTCATTCCTTACAGCTTACTTACAAAAGTTTAGCAGGTTTCATTTAGAAATTCTACGTGTAATGGTCATAACGGTCATCAACGCCCGCCATGTTGAACTTTCTTATTTACGGCCCCATCTTCACGAAATTTGGTAGGTGGCTTCCCTGAGCTAACCGAAACTAATGTACGTACTTATTTCGGTGGTATGATGCCACTGTCGGCCGCCATATTGAACTTTTCAACAGTCTTTGTTACTTATGGGCCCATCTTCAAGAAATTTGGTACATGGGTTCCCAACGCTAACTGAATCCTACTTACGTACATATATACGTCCATCCCAACGCCTCCCACGTTGTTGGCTGCCTGCCTATATAAGACCGTCTGTCGCTCCGGTCTCTACATTCCCTTCCTTGCTTCGCCACGGGATTCACGTCTCCCTACTGATAACTACAGCCTTTTTGTGTAATCCACGGCTTCTCCGCTGTTTTATTGTTTGTTTATTACAATTATAGTTATTGTATAGGTATTTTAGACTTACTTTACATTGCTCAGGTACCCATTTCCTTTATCATTCCAACCCCTATTACCATGTCTATCGAGGTGATCACTATCGATCAAAGAACTGTCACTTACTGAGTGGTTTCCATGCCCGGAGATGGCACCTACCTTTTCCATTCTCCTTGTTACATATTGCACGGCCATATCAGGCTCACTCTTGATATCCGGAGGAACATTGTGTCTTATGTATTGAATGAC
This sequence comes from Polypterus bichir lapradei, assembly GCA_026402145.1. Classification (NCBI taxonomy): domain Eukaryota; kingdom Metazoa; phylum Chordata; class Cladistia; order Polypteriformes; family Polypteridae; genus Polypterus; species Polypterus bichir. Next base: position 16,737,827 of record JANRMT010062793.1, on the reverse strand, counting down.
TGGGACAGGTTCAAGGTGTGGACTGATGACGGTACAGGAGATAATTATACTACACAGGAGCACTATAAGAGTGAAATGCTTAAGCCCTTCACCTATGGTTCTGCATGTGAGTTGATGGCTGCCGCTGAATTGTTCGGTTGTTGCTTTCAAGTGTACCGAAATGGCCAAATATTTTACACCTTTCGACAACCGCCAATGCCTCTTAAACATCTTAGATTCACAGGTGACGATTTCAGTAGTGGACACTTTGATGTTTATGAGTGTTTAAACTCTCAAAAGCTGGATGTGATTTTATCGATGAAACCGGTTGTGTGCTTACAATGCTTGACAGATGCCGAATGTCACTTCAACACAACAAATCCTGCAAATACTATCGGAATTGAAACAAACCATGAAACTCAAACCGATTATGACAGCAGCAATCCAAGCTGTGAGATTTGAGACAAGATTACTGTTCACATGGCCAACTGTAAGTTACATGCTCAAGAGTAAGCTCAGCACACAGCTTGGTCATATTACAACCGGAGGGCCGAACTGACAACATGGTATACAAAGAGATCTTTAACAAATAATTATTGGCATGTTTTCCCTCAGTTTAAAAAGGTTACATTTTCTTCTTAATAAAAATTTTAAGGCAGTACTTCGCCGCTGCGAAGCGCGGGTATTTTGCTAGTATGTAAATACGTGCTTTATAAAGTGGTTCAGGTTGTGCAATATTATAACTGTAGTGCAAGTTTACAGTGAGGTGATTGTACTTATGTACAAACAGTTCTACCAGGAACACTAGATGGACTGATTGAGTACGTTTAGAGCTCTTGGGATGAAACTGTTTCTGAAGTGCGATGTCCCTACATGAAAGGCTCTGAAGCGTTTGCCATATGGGTAAAGTTAAAATAGACTGTGTGCATGGCTGAGACAGCGTGTGCCAGATGCTTTATCCCGATAATCCGATCAGCTGCTGTACAGCTGTGATTCCACACTCGGAGACAGTGGGTTAAATACTCTGAGTGGGGCACTGACAGTGACAACGCTAAAGCATCTATAGTATTTGGAATAGTTTGGCCATTTTGTGCACCATTGTATGGTTACGGGTTGATTACAATCAGAAGCCTTAAACTAATCAATGATAAATGGTTAATTTTGGTGTATTCGATAAAGCTGCGTCAGGGATGTGAATCTATACTAATAAACGGCAAAGCCCTCACTCACTCACTCACTCACTTACTCACTCACTCACTGACTGACTGACTCATCACTAATTCTCCAACTTCCCGTGTAGGTAGAAGGCTGAAATTTGGCAGGCTTATTCCTTACAGCTTCCTTACAAAAGTTGGGCAGGTTTCATTTCGAAATTCTACACGTAATGGTCATAACTGGAAGGTATTTTTCTCCATTTACTGTAATGGAGTTGAGCTTGACCGCCGTGGGGGCGGAGTTTCGTGTGACATCATTACGCCGCCCATGTAATCGCGTGAACTGACTGTCAACGCACTATGTAGAAAACCAGGAAGAGCTCCAAAATACGCTGAACAAAACATGCATTATATAATTGAGAAGGCAGCGAAACATTAAGAAGCGAGCGAGTGACATACTACCATATTCATCAGTACAGCTACTTCGGAAACAAAGCGAGGTATAAACCTAAACTTTAAATTAACTTAATAGACAGGCTGCCGCTGGTGCTTTTCGTGCCCACGGGTAATGCGGGATACAAGTTTAATGAGAGGACGCAGGATATAAACGAGAGTTTTGATCACTTTGTAACTAAGTTAAAATTGCAGGTGAAGGGGTGTGCTTATGCAAATTCCGAGAGACTGTGTTTGTGGGGGATTGACAGTTAATGCGGGTGGGGGAGTCACGTCATCATCTCCCCTCCCATTTACCTCATTTCGCTCTGAGCTGAGCTCCGCGGCTAACGCCGTCTTCCGAAGCAACTTCATCACACTGCCACCAAATACAGAGAAATCCACAAGTTAATACACACTCTGTCTCTAGACTTTCTCCACACTGAATCCTCCAGGCACTACTTACAAAAGGTTACATTGACAATCGTGTTACGTTATTTTTAAAATGTTTAATTTTCTTAGCACAAGCACAGCTGAGAAGCTTCGATGCATGTGCTCCATAACGCGTTAAAAAATAATGCATTTAATCACACTTTGCATTACAATCAAAGGGGAACTTTTGTCAATGCATGATTTCCTGGTACACCGATAACATTGATCAGCGCATCCCAATTCATTTTAGCCTCGCACCACCTTGGTTTGAGAAGAAGTATGAAAAGATATGAGGTTAACACACAAAAACAGATCACCAATTCAAGCTTTATGAATAATCGATTCGCCATCAATAATTGTTTTGGTAAAGCCATACTCAGTGTAATCCTCCTTCCATTTTATAATTTTTCCGCCACTAGCCATGATTAAATGAACGGTAAAAAAGTAAGAGCGAAGCGAGGGTGACTTATTTAGGCAGGCATGTATATGACAGCAACACTCATGACAATCATGTTACGTTATTATTAAAATGTTTACTTTTCTTTTTCATTACTTCTTTAACCCATTACTTCTCCGCTGCGAGACGCGGGTATTTTGTATATGAATGACCTCCAAAGAGCGCGGAGACTATTGATCATGTGAACGTGTCTGCAAAAACTGGCATCTCCTGCCCAGCCAAACTCGAGCAGCCGGCGCGCGCGCATAGCTGTGCCGGCCTTTCACACGCTGACTGCGCTTCTGCGGCAAAATAATATTAAGGCGCTTCGCACTTTATTTTGCATGTATACGATTATGAGGTCGTCAGCTCTTATGAAGACACGCACAGGAGTGAAGGAGTGACAGTGCCATCACAGCTGATTAATAGCTGGGACGTCTCACCAGTCTGCACAAGACCCACCGCGACTGTCCCCAAAAGGCGCTCATATCGTCAGCGAACACATCTCTCTATACTATATAAAAGAAAAGAAAAAGGCAACTTTCCTTTCTTTACACCTTTTTTCCGTTTATCCCAAACCAAAGCCTTTCTCTCTTAACACTGCAGAGGACACAAAATTAATTTTCTTTAATTGCTGGTAAGGCACATTATTAGAGGCAGAAATTTGGACTTTCACATAGAAAATGTAATTTCTATACCACAGCCGTCGTGTAGCGCCTTTCAAAAGGGATCTACTACCGAGAGATGATCCATATACATTTTAGCTGCTGTTAGTACTACTTACCTCTTCTGTTATACCGTCTTTAAAATGTAGTTTACCCGCAACCACTCCAGTAGTGCTCAATGTACCTTTACTTCTTAAAACGTTAATGTTTTACTGTTTAATAACTTATAGACTACATTTTATTATTTTTCCCTTGCACTCAGTGATCAAAGCTATACACACACATATAGACACATACATATATATATATACACATATATTTATATATACCTGTGTGTATGTTTGTATGTATGTGTATATACACACACACACACAAACACACACACACACACACACACACACAAATTATATATATGTGTGTGTCTGTGTATGTATGTATATATGTGTGTGTGTATATATGATGTAGATAGGTATGCATATATAATAAATATATATATATAGATATATATATAGATAGATAAGTATATATATAGATATATATATATAGATATATATAGAGAGAGAGAGATATATATATAGAGATATATATATATATATAGAGAGAGAGAGATATAGATAGATAGATAGATAGATAGATATAGATATAGATATAGATATAGATATAGATATAGATATAGA
>JANRMT010062793.1:16717768-16732768 GCA_026402145.1 Polypterus bichir lapradei | reverse complement strand
ATATACGTCCATAGCCTGCAGCTCGGTCACTGTGTGAGGTAGCGTTGGGTCCCCCATCTCAACACCTCCCATGTTGTTGGCTGCCTGCCTATATAAGGCCGTCTGTCGCTCCGGTCTCTACATTCCCTTCCTTGCTTTGCCACAGGATTCATGTCTCCCTACTGATAACTACAGCCTTTTTATTTAATCCACGGCTTCTCCGCTGTTTTATTGTTCATTTATTACGATTATAGTTATTGTGTAGGTATTTTAGACTTACTTTACATTGTTCAGGTACCCATTTCCTTTATCATTCCAACCATACCCGCATTAACATGTCTATCGAGGTGATCACCATCGATCAAAGAACTATCACTTACCAAGTGGTTTCCATGCCAGGAGATGGCACCTACCTTTTCCATTCTCTTTGTTACATATTGCACGGCCATATCAGGCTCACTCTTGCTATCCGGAGAAACATTGTGTCTTATGTATTGAATGACTGGGACAGGTTCAAGGTGTGGACTGATGATGGTACAGGAGATAATTATTCTACACAGGAGCACTAGAAGAGTGAAATGCTTAAGCCCTTCACCTATGCATCTGCATGTGAGTTGATGGCTGCCACTGAATTGTTCGGTTGTCGCTTCAAGTGTACCGAAATGGCCAAATATTTTACACCTTTGGACAACCGCCAATGCCTCTTAAACATCTTAGATTCACAAGTGACGATTTCAGTAGTGGACACTTTGATGTTTATGAATGTTTAAACTCTCAAAAGCTGGATGTGAAGTTATCGATGAAACCAGTTGTGTGCTTACAACGCTTGACAGATGCCGAATGTCTCTTCAACACAAGTCCTACAAATACTGTCGTAATTGAAACAAACCACGAAACTCAAACCGATTATGACAGTAGCAATCCAAGCTGTGAGATTTGAAACAAGATTACTGTTGACATGGCCAACTGTATGTTGCATGCTCAAGAGTAAGCTCAGCGCACAGCTACAGTTTGGTCATATTACAACCGGAGGGCCGAACTGACAACGTGGCATACAAAGAGATCCTTAACAAATAATTATTGGTATATTTTCCCTCAGTTTAAAAAGGTTTAATTTTCTTCTTAATAAAAATTTTAAGGCAGTACTTCGCTGCTGTGAAGCGCGGGTATTTTGCTAGTTTAAAAAATAAAGGAAACCACACAGGAACAGTAGCACTGCTTTCATGCTGGGTGCTGCTAGTTTGCAAAACCGAGTAGAAAACTGTCATGAAAATGGGTGTGGCTTTTTGCCAAGTTTAGTTTTTATACATCGCGATGTGAGCATGGAAACGGGCGTACGCAACATTTTTGTGCATATGTACCTTTTATACATAAGGCCCCAGGAAAGGATGACAAGGATGAAAGGTTGTCAAATCCTTGGACAATAACAATTACGGAATTTTAAAAGGAGACCTAGTTGTCTTGATTGGAATTAAATGGAAATGGAAAATATACTTCTAAGTTTTGGTTAACGTTCTCTGTCTGACCATTAGCGCCTGGATAATAGTCAGAGATGAAATTAACTGCAATCAAAATTCGTACAAAACAATTTCCAAAGTCATGAAATAAATAATGGGCCATGATCTGAAACTATAGATGAAGGAAAACCTTGTAAGGGAATAAACTGAGCATATTTTCAGAATCTACCAACTACCACTAACCCTTAGAAAGAGTAAGATCAGTGATGAAGTCCATGAAAACGTGTTCTCAGGGACCAAATGTACAGGAAGAAGTTGAATTAATCTGATCGTCAAGCTAAGTTGATTTAGCATTAAATCAAAATATAACACCTTTCACCAAAAGGTGGTTTTAAGGAGGGTCTGGGCAAACCTTGGATGACCAATAATATTTGATTGGTAGCAAAAGGTCTGCATCTGAGCCCAAAGATTACTAGAAATAAATAACTTTCCTGCAGGATTTTTTTTCTGTGCTGGCTGCTTGATTTTGTATTGCCCTGATTTTGGTCAACCTTTCTTCCAAATTAGGTATCAATAAGGTGTCAAAAATGATTCCTCCAGAATAATTGGTATAGGGTCTCCCTGGTTATCATCAAGCCAGAGATGTGGAACAAAGCATGTTTTCCCGTTTTTATTGGGATTAAATAGAACCCACCCTGACTCTTGACGTTTCAACTTCAGTAATAACCAGTTTCTCAATATGAGAATGATGAAGCATATTTGAGTTGTCAAACATCTGTTTACCAACTCCAGTTCATACACATTATTAGCTCTAATAGTCCATGCAAATTTTTTACCCTTTTTAGTTAGGGAGATGATAGGTGAAATAACTATACAAAAATTCTTTTATGAGCTTTAGATAATTTATAAAACCCACACTTGGACTTTGCTAATACTGATAGGTGGAACCAAATTAGGGATAGCCGTTGTTTTAGTATTGTCCTGTATAAGTAAGCCCTGTATAAGATATTTCATGCCCAAGAAACATAATTTTTTAGTGAAATTCACAATTTTCTAATTTATCTTATAAATTATTGTAACATAATCTTTGTAGGACTTCCTTCACATGGAGTACATGTGTCTGAAGGTCGTTAGAAAAAAATCAAGATCTTGTCTATGTAAACCAGCATGCAAACCACCTAAAGGTCTCAAAAATATAATTAAGAAATAACAAAATCTGTAAAGCATTACGTGGTATTTGTAACATTCACTTGAAGTATTAAAAACTGATTTACATTCATCAGCCTTTCAGATGCAGATGAGATTATAAGCACTCCTTAAATCCAATTCAGAAAAAAATATTCTTTAAGTTATCAACATTACAATGGTCCATAGCTTTCTACTCTTAGCTAGAAGATCAGAAACACAATTGTATCTTCTGTGAGATGGCAACACTAAAATTTGCTTTTTACTTAATACTTCAGAATAGTCTTGTTGTTTAGAGGAAATAATTGCAATAGGTTTGCATAGAATCTATAAAGGCAATGTTTTATTATAATGATGTAAGCAATTTGAATCTCCATTTACTAATTTCTTTATCTTTACAAATGACTTAGTTATAATTTTGTAGCCCTTGCATTTCTAAAATGGGTTGGGAAAGATTAGATTGTATTACAAAGAAATTTAATACTCTCACGATGAAGTGACCTGACCCGCATTTGTATAGGGGGAAATATAAAGTCTAAAAGACCATTAACAATAGTCTTCAAATTAACTGAGTGGATTTGTGGTTTAAATTTTTATTAAACAGGCTTTATTAAGCTTCATGCTAATAAAATTATGGGTTTCTCCAGAACTAACAGGGACAGAGGAATGGATTTAATTTACCAGTTCAGGCACATTTAGTACACCTTTGCAAAAGGTTTGACTACCTAAACTCACCTTTCCTATGCTAACTAAACATTTTATTCTTTGCAGAGGAGTTTGTTGCTTCAGGTATTCCATTCCCTTTCTTTGTCTTTAAATTTTTTGTTAGGGACACTATCCCATGTTGTTATAAAGATCTAAGGTGAGGTCGGCCATTTGCTTTCATAATTCTTTTACTTTTCTCCTGCAGTTCCCCAATCTCACTATAGACCTGCCTCTTCTCGGGGTCAGTCATTTTGTGATCTGATGTATAGTTTGTTAGTGAACCGACTGTATCCGGGAAATGACCAGGGGCCTCATGTACAATGCCGTGCATCGAATTCACACTAAAACATGGTGTGTGAACAAAAACAGAAAAATTTGTATGCAACAAAACAATCCAGATGCATAATTCTGTGCGTACACCAAGTTCCATGCGCTTCCCCTTTACAAATCCCAATGAATGTCAAATTTAAAGCACATGCATGTGCCTACAGCCCCACCACAACTCCCCCCATAATTTCACATGTTTTAATATGCAGATCAATATAAATATCACCTTCCATTCAGTGTTTGGTTAAAAAGCAACGGAAAAGGCATGTGAAAAAAAGAATTTCAGCAAGGAAAAACGTACTATTTGTTGGCTTATGCAGTGGTATGAGAAATAAATAAAAGTGTGGTGGAGACACTCAAAAGTTCAAGTTCTGAAATTTGCATGATGCCCGAAAGGAAAAAAACTGGTCAGATATCACAGTCAGCATAAAAGGGCAAGTTGCAGCCCACTGTTTGTTTTGTTCTGTTTCAGACAATATTACAAAATCTGATCCTCATGCAATGGGCAGGCGGTGATGATGGTACTGTGCTTAGTACATCTTTGGGAACTGGCTGCACATGCACGTCTGCCTCGGAAACCTCTGGGAGGCAATCTGGCTGTGTGCTGACAGACTGTTCTGGAGTCTCAAAATGCAACAGTGGATACTGTAAAAATGTGGCCAATGAACTGAGGAATATAAGGGCTGTACTATGTGATATTAACCACAAATGAAATAAATTGATGAAAAAATAAATGCATCTGATTACCTGTTTTGCATTCTGCTAAAGATATGAGCATCTGCAACAATATGAGAGAAAAAAAATCATAGTTTAAAAAAAAAAAAAAAAAAGGTAAGAACCAGGTAAAAATTCTGAAGACTTTCAGAAAGCACAATACGAAAAGGGATTTTTTTTTACCTACAACTTGGGTAAGAAAATAATAATTTTTTTAGATGACCTTAAATCCCAGCACATCTTTACTCAAAGATTGTGGCCTCCAAGGACATGCCCCTAGCAATGCATGAAGTAGTCTTAGTGATGGGAGCAAAACATACAGGCAATAATAGGTAATGCAAAATGATCCATAAAATTAGATAACTTCTTACATGGGTGGAATTTACAAAAATAAACATCATAATCATAATTGGGATCTTCAAAAAAACCCTTAAACAGCAGTTTGACTTCTGAAACCCATGCAAAAAAAAAAGACGGCCTTATAATGGAGGACATGTCAGTGTTTCAGCCACAGTGTACCCCGATGGGAACAAGTTGGAAAGACTTGGGAGAACATCGCCCTGGATTAAAAACTTTATCCTTCGGAATTTCCTTTGCCAGATTTCCTTCTAGATGACTCTCTACTGTAACACCTGCTCATATCTCCTCCAAGCAACTTCTTGTTTCATGGTCACCTACTGTAGTTCACTCTCTTGTTGACCCTTTCCTCCTCCTCTACATGAGGCCTTGGATTTTCCAGAGAAACCTGACCTGTCAACAGCTGTTAACTAGCCCTTAAGGTGAGTACAGGGAGCTCTTATAAAATCTGCATCTTTCAGACTGAAGTTAAAGACCTTTCCTAGGCTTCTTCACTGGTCTTTCTGTGATGGATGGTATATGCTCTCCACCTATTCTAAAACTGAACTTATCTGTGACCTTTCCATTTTTGATAACCAAGGACCATGACTTGGACGGCTTGAAACTCGTACATGCCCAAATCATGAGCTTCTTTAGTTTTTGCAAAATCCACCTGTCTCTCCGCACTGATGTTATAGTTACTGTGAGATCATCCATGAAGACTCTGATTGGGGGTTGCATTGTTCCAGACTTCATAATGTAGCAATTTGATTGTTACGTTTTCCTTCTTATTTACATATTTGCTTAGTGCTTGAAGCTGTAGATTTGCATGGTTATAACTGACTCCTGTAACATTTGGCTAAACTGGGTTTCACTAGAAAACAAAAAAATCTGTGTCATTTTTCAATTGTAATTATATAAATATCTCAATATTTACATAACTTAATCATTATGATCATCTACCTATAATTTTTGCTATATAAAGAAGTTAGTGTACACATACTTTCAGTTTAGCCTGTAGTACATTACAAAGTCCATTCAGTGTTAGACACGCCTTAAAGTTACAAAAAAAGTGTTTGTTATACCACTCCTTTTATTTACGTAATGCTCTGTACTGGAAGTACAGGTCTGTGAGAGTGAGTAGGAAGCATTCTTCCAAAAAAGAAAAAATAAAACTACTTTTTTTTTTTTTTCTCTCTTGTTAAACTATACATGAAAATGGCAGCTAAAGGGGGCATAAACTGTGTGAAATACTTGCTCTTTGCTTTCAATTTAATTTTCTGGGTAAGTTTTTTTTTTTTTTTTTTTGTGTGTGTGTGTGTGTGTTCTTCTTTATAACATTTTCAGTTTTAGTTATGTTAACTTGCATGTTTGTACACAGAACTTTGTCGTTGTGGTAATTGTTTTGCCGTATGGCCCATTTTAAATGTTTCCTTTACCCAGTAGTAGTCATTATAAAGCCTAATATCAAATAACATCGATATTATTTCTTAAAGAATTTCATGCATGTTTTGACATGGAGATTAGCTTGGTTTCACTTTAAGAAAGCAGAAACATCTATTTGCGTATTCAACTAAGTAGTTTTTTATTGAGGCTATTGAACTACATTTTGTTCTTAAAACAAAATGCTTTCTTTAATCATGCACAGTTTTACAGAGTTCAATTCAGATCATTCAAAACAGGACTGCTTGATGATGGTATTTGTTTTAAATGCTGTTTTAATTTCTTTCAGAGCATTCTTAAATTTGCAATATAATGTATAGTAGTGGAATGTGGACAATTTCTAATATATAATATTGCTTTAAACTATGGGCACTTATGGGCCATGTATTGTTTGCAGTGTTGCTTCCCATGTATTTAGAAAGTAATGTTATTGCTAACCCTGTCTGCGTAAACTGGAGCACCATGAGATGTTAAAAAGGAAATAGCTGAATATATGTATTGTAATGAATAGTAGATACTTCACGTCTTCATCCTTATTTTTATTTAGAATATGGCTTTGAGTTATTTACAGAAAAATAAAAAGTTACTTTTATGCTTTCCTTTTTAAATGTAAGCACAAGGAAATTAGCTCTACATTTCTTGCAAAGGCTAGATGAAATCTAGTAATCAATCAATTGAAAATATAGGTAGACCTTTAGAGAGATACAATTTCAGAGATGGTTTATGTTGAGATGTGGAACTTGAACAAATGGAATGAAAAACTGAAAGCTGAAAACACCTTCAATAAAGTGACTAGTGCTGTTGCTGAGATAGAAATCTCCTCCCAGAAACTATACCATCATTCCCCACTCCTGAGAACTTTCAAGAAGAATTAGCAAGTTTAGATGATTTGTTTTTTTTTATTAATTTTATTACAATCCATACAAAGCAATCAAGTTTTTACAAAAAGAAACATTGAGTTAAGATGATATTCAAAAACAAAGGGAGTATGTTGTGATATCAAGTGAGAACTTTGCTGCTCTAGTAGCAGGAAGCAAAATTAAGTATTTGAGTGCTGTTCTCAATGGTTTTACTAAATTTTTTCAGCACTGGCAAAAAGCCATTATTAAAATTGTGTGAAGTTACGGATGGGCAATATGGACTTAAACTGATATTGTGATTATTTTAACCTAAAATGCAATGTTTAGTATTTGTAATACTGTATGTTCTCCAAATGCCTGAAAGATTAGCGACCACCACTGTATAGACATGCTTATATATGCATTCTATACAGATTCCAAAACCTGGTATATTTTCTCACAATAGTAATATGAAATATTAGTAAATATATTTTTTTTTCTTCAAAATTTAACAATATCATGAATATCTGTGTCTCAATGAAACATCTCAGATGTGTTTTTTTTTTTTTTTTTTTTTTTTTTGTGTGTTCTCTACTTGTTTTTGAGTTTCCATCTTTAAGGGGGTGATTGAAATTCCTAGGAGCATGGAGAAATTTGGTGGACAGGATTCTGTTTCAAGAACCCAAAACTTTTATTTCCACTTTCAGTCCCAATGAACAGAGAAGTAACATGTCCCTATTACAATTTGCCATTAAAGATCACATACATTTTTATTTCATTAACTAATATTTTATAATCCTGTTACCAACTTCTGCTCACATAGGAATATGCTTTGTATATCTGATATCCTCCAATAACAAATTAACAGATTCAAAGATCTCTAGGACAACATATTTAAAAATGTTAATTTCAAATAAATATATGCTAAATATCCATTATTTTAATTAGAAAGCTCAATTCACCTGCTATAGGCTCCAGTCCCCAGTGACCCTTGTCAGGATTAGCAGACTTGAAAAATGGTATTGTATGTTAATTCTACTGCTTAATATACAAACGCAAAATTAAAATAAACCAGCAGGTAATGCAGTTTACCACATACTTATGAGGTGCATTGATAAGGAGGGTTGAGATGGAGTATAGGAGTCAGGTGGAGAACTTTACTTCTTGGTGCAGAAGGAATTGTTTGAAACTTAACATCAGCAAAACCAAGGTAGTGGTTATTGACTTTTGCCACACCAAACAGCATCTATGTCCCATCACTATTAAGAGAGTGGATGCACAGATGGTACACTGCTACAAGTACTTGAGGGTCCACATTAATGACAGAAGAATTATATAAGAAAAAGCAGAGCAGACTCTTTTTCCTTAGGAGACTACTGTCCTTTAATATGAGGAGTGACATCCTTCATGCTGTACTTGCAATTTTCTATGCTATGGTATGCTGGGGTGGTAACATCACTTCAAGAAATGGAGGTTGTGGCAACGGAAACAATGAAGACAGTGCTGCACGGCCTCTGACATATTAACATTGAGTACTTTTAGCCAACAGATTATTCAAGAAATACTGCTGGAGCTCCTTTTTATACCAATAGTAACATGCCTGCAAATTGCCTCTACTGTAACTGTGACTACCAAGTCAGAAGTTTTTCTTTTCTTTTAGGCATTCTGATTTGTGTTCATACCAGAAACTAAATAAAAGTGCTGCGGATTGCAATATTATTATTATTTTTTTTTAAATATCAAGTTGTATTGAAAGTTTGATATATTGCCAAGCTTTAATGCGAGTTTACTAATTTTATTATAAAAATGGTGTTTTCCTTTTGAATGTTTCCAGTAATACAGGAATGAGCATATACTCCCAGATTTTTAAACCACATTTTTTAAAACATTTGATTTAATACATGTTTTTTACTGTTAAATATTCAACACTTGGTGATTGGTTCAGGTGACTCCCCTAGTCAGAAGAGTCTTGAACTATATTTGAACATCAATAAGTGAAGAAGTGATGTAGTTGAAACAGCTTTGGAGGGAGGGGATTTAAACTAGAGAAAAGGTGTTCTCAAGGTTCAGTGAAATGTTTTAAGTATTTCTTTTCCAACAAAATAAAGAAAGCAGGCATTATGCCTCTGAACTATTTTTTTTACTGCTTTAGTAAGGACCTTCAGCCAGTTTCAGTTACTTGCATGCAGCAAAAATGATAAAGGGTCTCCAATAAAGTGAAGATAAGATAAAAGCCAGACAAGAAATCCATATACAGTATTATATTCAAGAAAGCTGTTTACTAGAGTATTTATTTTCTTTTCATACATTGTTAAATGGCTATATCGTGGTTATAATAATGTAGATATTAGTGCTGGGAGGTATACCGATTCATACCGAAAACCGTGTTTTTTTTTTTTTTTTTTTTTTTTTTAATTTTTTTATGATATGGATTTTTCTTATACCACAAAACCAGTTTAAATAGCCTAAACAATGTTTGGAACGTGGTGCAGCGGGAAACTGTTTAAGGGGTGACCTTTTTCACTGCTACACTACTAAACACACATGCAATAGAGTACATGCGTTAGTGGAAGTATTGAGTGGTGAAAATGGATAAAGAACATTCCAAAACTGAAGCTGTAGCAGACAACAAAATTGAGCATGATGACACAGAAGAACTTTTGTCGAAAAAAGGAGCCATGTCTGTTGTCTGGAGATACTTTGGCTTCAAAAGGTTGGATGTGGACCAAACTACTATGTACTGCAAATGCTGTTGAGCTAAAGTTGTCGCTGCAGGCGGCAGCACGAGCAATTTGCTGCACCACCTTAGCCGCAAACATGCTTTGGAGTACTATGAATGTATGGAACTAAGATTGGCACCCTACACTTCCTCAGGTAAAACTGAAAAAGCTAGAGGACACTCGAGTCAGACGTCACTTGTAGACGCATTTGCTAGAGGTACTGCCTACGACAAAAAAAGCAAGTGGTGGATCGAGATAACCAACGCCATTACAATCCATATACCTGTAGCTAACGTTTCAGTGGACAGAGATTAACAAAGTGTAGTTGGTTTACAAAAAATATTTACTATTTATTCCTTTTCTGAGATATGTTCAGTGCAATACAACTTTTGACAAGCACCTCTGGATATTTTACTAAGTCTAACTGCCTCTTTGGATGGTTGAAAATAATTTGGCAAAATTTATAGTTTTAAGTTGTTTGCAAAATGTGTCCAATAAAAAGGTTCTATATTTTGACTGCAACTGTCATGAAATGAGATTCCCTCTCTTCATTAGTGCCACCCCCTTGAAAACTATCACTTTATGGGGCCATGCAAACCTGTATTAATACTTGTGTGCACATTAAAATGTTTTTTGTACAATGTACAATTCTCATGACAGTGGAATAGGTTATTCTTAGTTAGTCTACTGCAGTTATTGCAGTGGAAAATGTGATTAATATCCACTCGTGCATGGGAAAAAAATACAGTTGAATACAATGAAACTGGTATAATTTTGAAAAATGCCGTGATATAGAATTTTGGTCATACCGCCCAGCACTAGTAGATATTATAATTTTATTAAATTTAAATTATTGCAATATTATCAAAAAATCTACATTACTTGCATCATTAATGCTATTAATTCATCAGATTTTGCCAATGGAAGAATTGCCTTCCATAACATCTATTGTTTTCTCAAAACCATTACTTCACTTTTCACTTTGTTTATTATGATGAGGACTGGAGGGGCAGGACAGACCTGACTACTATATCCTCTGCATCTTTTCCTACTTTTATTCAAAATTTCAAATTTTATTTTCTTTGTCACATGGAAATTATAAACACTGTGCAACATATAGTGAATAGCATTTTCAGTTGATTTTGGCCTGTAGTTAGGATCCCTTTTGGATGTGTCCCTCGAAAGAAATACAAGGAATGGCTCACTGTGAGAAAAGCCAGAGCTCTGCTGATTTTCTTTGGAGTGTGAATGAATATACTGTGTATTTAAAGGTACTGTACCTTAACATTTAAATAAGGCAGATTCAGTTTGTTGTGTCCACAAGTGAAACATGACACATATTAAAAGTTTGTCATTGTCAAGTTTGTCATTGTTCCTTTCAAAGTCACACAGTTTATGTTGCCACACGTGATCAGAATAATTCATCATTAAAGTCTTCGTAACAGGTGCATCATTTCTGGTGTTGAATCTACATTTGCAGAAGAAAGAGAATATAAACATTAATTAACATGATGCAAGTTATCTTCCTAGCAGACCTACAGCCAGTGTTTCAAATATTATTATTATTATTATATTTTTTTTTTTTTTTTTTTTTAGGGTCCTCTGGAAATGCACTAATTTGCAGGGTTTAGCTAACAGAAAGCCAAGTGCAGGAGTCACTGTAGGATTACTGGAAGCAGAGACTGTTGAATTCCGGTATTATATACAGTATTTAAAGTAACACAACTGAAATCCGTAAACAAACAAACATATGCTGTAGGTAAACCAATATGGCAGAAAGTAAAGTCTCTCGTGAACAGACAACCACTTCTGGGTGAGGGCGTGACCTTATTAAACTTAATTACAAAGCTGCCCCCAAATTTGTGCAACAAATTTGAAAATAAAGAAGAAAATTTAAACTACTCTTTACAGTCTTTGGAATTATCTGTTAAGTCAGGAAGCCGTATCAATCTTGACACTTTGTTTATAACACAGGTCATTTATCTGAAGACAGGCTATGCAAACTAAAGACCCTTTCAGTGGTTTAAGTGCAGTCATGGGATCACTGCATAGGTACACTTGACTAATATGTAGAATTAGCTGCTAATGTCCGCCTGCCGCTGGGATAGATTGATCCTGGGTGTAGAAAGTTCTTGATATTCCACCTGCTGGGCTGGGAAAACTCTGGTTGTAACAGCTTTGGTAGTGAATAGATTGTTTCAGTGCTTCTGTCTCATATGCTGGGGTCATAGGGGCGTTAAGTTTGAACACCATCTGCATTGACTTGAATGGGGCTGAAATGTGGACATTAATTCCACTGCTATGGAATAGTTTGTTTCGAACAGCCTCAAACACTTTTTCCTGTAATACAGCAGAAAGTGGTGAGGGTGTTGGCAGCTGATCAGAGCTTAAGGTCAGTGATACCTGCATTGGGTCTAAACCTTCAGTCTGTGTTCATGAATCTATTTTGTAAGTGGGCTGATATAAAGATACTGACATGGGCAATGTTTCAGGTGTAGGAGAGGCCATAGGAAACTGTATGGCTTTGATTTCTGCCTGAGTTAGAACTCTTACAAGCACAGAATCTATGGTACCAGCTGCTGGATTTGCTGGTTAGAAACATTAGCTAGTTCTGGGTTCTTATGAAGATGATGTTCAGTGCTTTGAAGGCTGAGTGATACTGCCTCTTTTGTGTCTTTAAAATGGGTCCCATCATGGTTACGCAGTTATGTGGTTGCATAGTGTTGCCCTTCTTTGCTACTCACTTTTGTGGGTTTTGCTTATAAGTGCTTCTATGTCCAATTTTGATTGAGGTGGCATGTTTCTTATTCATGTAGGGAATTATGTCCGTCTGACATTGGCTCTCTACATTATTCATAAGCTCAGATACTGGTGCACTAATGGATGCCAGCATGCATGAGTGGTCATTTACTTGCAGCTTCTGCAGACCTGTGGGACGTTGTAAAGTCCAGCCTAAATTAGTATGTGCGTTGTGGTCCCTGTATCACTGGGTGGCATAGCACAATCAGATATGTAAAGTTTGGAACTATTGAGAAGTATGGGATGGACCTTATTGATTTCTGGCATTGGAAGGCCCTGTAGGAGGAGGTAACGGTTATGAAGCTAGGAAATGTGGAATACATCCCCAGACAGAATTTCACTCTGGACAAGTTGATGAGGCTGTCCATACTTATCCTTTAAAGCTCTTAATGCTGTTGTGTTATGGGTATGTGTCATGTATACATACATTGGCTAATTTTGTATGCGCTTGGTAGTTTAAACTGTCAAAGTAACACTTGATACTTATACTGTTCAGTAAGGTGTGCATGGCTATCAATAAGTTCCATCATAAGAAGAGCAAAGTCACTTTCCTTACCACTCTCAAAGTAATGCAGGGTTGGCTTTGGAATGCCACGTAATGAGGCAATTAATAAATCCATCAAATTTGCTGCAGGAAAATACACAGATTCTGTACTTGGTGCTGTGTGCACTGGATGATGAAACAGTGAAGATGCGGTGTTCTGCCGCAAATCTGGCTGTTGAAAGTAAGGTTGGTTACTGTCCGAATTGGGTCTATTTAGTTTGACATCTGGGAAGTAAGCTGCCCCATAAGAGGGTGCATTCAGATTCAAAACTGATATTGCGCCATTCGGAGGCTGATGTTGCACATTGTCACTTCTGTTTTAAATACTTACTGTCCTTAGGTTCAGTGTATGGCATTCTCTGAGTAAATTTTGCTTAGTGGCAGTAGGAATCTTTTGATATGCCATCGCCCTGCAGTTTTACACCTGCATCCTTTGAGGGAATATTAGGCGGTGTCACTTCTGGATTGGTAATTATTCCACCTGTATTACAATGTTCAGGGTCTGCAGGATAACATACTGCTACTTGACAGTCCACATTTACTCCTAGAGAAAAGTCAATAGACTGACAAGCATGCAAAGATGAACATTCTTCATCCTCATTCTATTTAAGAAAGGCCTAAGTTATTCAAGCTGAAAGGGACTTCCAGGAGGCTTGTTTAAAACACCGCTGTCTATAAAGCCTTTGCATTATGCTCTCCCTTTGGCAAAGCACTTCACGTGCTTGGCTATCATGCTGGCTGCATAACTCGTCGGTTCGCTCGTCCTCCTCTATCTGCCGCTTAATCTCCTCCTGTTCAGCACATTTCCTTTCCTCACTTTCTATTGCTGACTGTGAGAAATGGATACTTAAAGCTGTATGCACACTGGATCTATTGCTGCTGTGATCTGATTTAACCAATGGGTTACATTTATGCAATGGTGCGCTATCGGCAGTTCTCGGTTTGCTACATTCCTTTTCCTTGGAGCATCCGATGAAGGGCACTTTACCACTGAAAGGGCAGTATCCCACGTCATAATCCGGAAAGTGGGATGGAATTCTCAAATTTTTGTGGCCTTGGCTGCATAGTACAAGCTTACTGCATGTGCCGACTGAGCCCGTTCGCTGAAAGACTGTCGTGGCGCCCACGGATAGGTTGTCTTCAGTGTGTGAGCTGGGGTCAGAAGAAATGGTTTGGCTGGATGCAAGGATGTCAGCATGGGGTAGCGGGGATCTCAGCACTGTTGCTGTTTTTGACGAGGTTAAGCTCCTCCGTACACACTACCTTGCCCATTTTGCTTTTGGCCGGTCTGTTTAGCTAGAAGAACCACGTAACAGAGGGGTGTTTCAGGGACATCTGGAAATGTGCTAATTCACTGGGTTTAGCTAACAGAAAGCCAAGTGCAGGACATATGGTCAGATGACTGGAGAAAGAGACTGTTGAGTTCCAGTATTTATATATTTTATTTAACGTAACAAACATACTGTAGGTAAACTAGCGTCAGTGTGATCTTTTAGGATTTGTTTTCGTGGTGAGCTGCTACAGCGCCGGGAGCCTGCGGTTGCCCCAGCGACCGATATGCTCTCTTCCACAGATGTGGCCAGAGCCGGATTTTCCTATAGGCTAACTAGGCTTCAGCCTAGGGCCTGAAGATCAAGAGGGGCCTACATTCAAATTGTTAGCAATTTGAACAAACTTAAAAACGGGAGGTGAAAGGGCCTCATAAGTGGAATAGCCTAGGGCCTCTTCATCTAAATCCGGCCCTGGATGTGGCGATTGTGCTTCGGGACTCCCTTGGGCTTGTCTTCCTGTTGGAGGGAGCCCCAAAACAGTTTGGAAACCTTACTATATATATAAGGTAAAGTGTGTTAAAGAAGTTATGAAAAAGAAAAGGAAATATTTTAAAAATAACGTAACATGATTGTTAATGTAATTGTTTTGTCATTGATATGAGTGTTGTTGTCATCTCTCTC
>JANRMT010062793.1:16698184-16712768 GCA_026402145.1 Polypterus bichir lapradei | reverse complement strand
TTTGAATTGTTGCTATTTCATTAGTTTTACTTTTATTTCAGAACTTCTGTAAAAACAATATTTGGAATCTTTTGAGTCCCAATATGCTGAATCTTTTAAATGAGGTCAGTGAGACGTGTTTAATGACTTTGTACCTTAATTCAGGATAGGTTTCTCTGTTTGGAATTTCAGCACATAAAAAAACGATGTACATCGGTAGTTGATTATTTTATTTTTTTTTTTTCTTTTTGCAAAGTAACCATTAAAGGCATGCGAGGTAAACCCCGTTTTGAGCCTTTCGAATTCCACTGCTTTCATAATCTCTAACCTGCTCTGCATGTGTATAGCTCCAATGTTTGTGAACGTCTTTATGAAGTTCTACTTTGTCTTTTACTGTTTGTCTTTTAATTCTGAGCCTGATTGGACGTGCTTTTTTTTTTTTTTTTTTTCCTTCAATTCCACTTGTTCCGGGCTGATTATTACTTTCCTTATTTTCTTAATTTTGCACCTAGATTATTTTTTTTTCTTTCCAACGCTTTTGAGTCTCTTTTCTCCGTGCTACTTTCTTCTTCGCTTAGTCGTCTACGTTTCATTTATAACGTATTGTCTTTATATGCGCTTAGAGCCCTGGATCTGCGTGTGCTGAAAGCCTTTACATGACTAAGTGTTTTTCTGCCTGTGGTCTTATTTGATATTGGTTGTAAGTAGGGCGTGTCTTGCAAGAATCTCATGTTCTAAGTCCCCACGAGACGTTCCTGGGTCAAACTCTTGGCACAAAGTCTCGTGTTTTAAGGTCCCCGCGAGATGCTCTTTTGTCTCGCGAGTCTTAAGTGTCTTCTGTGATCTTCATGTGAAGATCACGTCTCGTCTCCCTAGTGTTTCTCTCCAGCATTTTTTTTAATAGAGAGATTTCTGTCTGTGTGTGGCTCAATATGGTGAAGCAGAGTATTATGCAGTACATGATTTTGTTTGAATCAGAGTTTTTGATTTCATTCCATATAAAGTCCCATTCAAATAACAATGTCATGCATCACTTCTACATCTAGAGAAGACAAAAAGAAAAATTGAATAGTTTCTGACAATGGTTATGACAAATACAGTTTTAAGGCTATATTGCAATAAGAATAACTACAAATACTTATTGTATTTAATGTAGTACTAGGGTGTTGTACTGTGTTAGCCATTATGGGTGCAATGAGAAGTCCAGCAAAATGACACCTTTTATCGGCTAACTAAAAAGATTACAATATGCAAGCTTTCTTTTAAAGTTTTTTTTTTTTTTTTTTTTTTTTAGCCCATTTAATCCTGAGCAGAGTCATGTGGGGCTGGAGACTATGCCAGCAAGAATTTGTAAAATATCTATCTGTTTATAATTAGTGGTGATAGAGGGTATTGGCACTTGATTTACTGTAAGTTGTCCTTATCTGAAATATTAAGGATAGTGTTTTTGAGGTGCATTTGAATCCTTTTTTGCTGACAGTTTGCACGGTTTCTTGAATGTGTAGTTTTATATTTTATTTGTAGTTTATTTTATCTTTAACATGCGTGAACAAGGCACTTATGTTTTGACAGAGCATCTCTAGCATTTTAAAATCATTTTACAGAAGTTGTTAAATTTATAATTCTTAAACTTTTATATACAAGACAGAAATTATTTTTGTTTTTTGGTACCTTTAAATCAATAAATGTTTCTGTTAACTTGTCTTTCTGTTTAGCTTGCAGGAACAGCTGTGTTAGCCATTGGATTATGGCTTCGTTTTGACTCGCGGACAAAGGGAATCTTTGAAGCAGACACTAATTCTTCATTTTATACTGGTAAGGCTCTTTTTATTGGCAGAATATGTTTTTGAATTGCCGTATACTGATGTGTTGCACTGGTGTGGTTAGAAGGACCACAGATTTAAGGCTCAAATTAGCAGTTCTGTGCTCTCAACCATAAAACCACCATTCCTTTCCAGGCCCTTTCTTTCTTTGTGCTTCTAATCTGCCCCTTAAATCAGATTGAAGTACTTCTTCCAGCACAAGACAAAGCCAATGAAAATGGATGTTATAATGTGAAATACATAGGTACAATACTAATATGATGGGCAAACTTAACAGGACCAAAAGTAGCAGACCTACTGTAAGAGACATTTGCTAGTTATTTAAGTTATATTAAGTGTTTGCCTATATATTAGTTCATAGTCTATAGAAGGTTCTTATAACACCCACAACCTGAACTGAATTGGTATATTCTAACTATTTCTTGTCTCTCTGACTATAGATCAGTCTCAGTGATCTGCCTTGCCGTGAATAAGGCATGGAGGGTACATGGTTTTAAACCATGCCTTAACATTCCTAATAGTATGTAACGCAACAAGCTCTATTGAACGTGCAGTGCCGTATGTTTAGAATGTACTGAAGGTGAAGTAAAGCATCTAAGTATAGAAACAAAAGTTTGACAAGAAAAGCTAAGTTCAGAGAAGAGACACTGTTTTTTTTGCCTTTTATTCTACGTTTGTAACCACTTTTTTTCTTTATTCTTGTGTGGACTGTTTGTTTGAATTTTCACTAAATCTTTTAAAACAAACTTTTGGACTGAGAGATTGTTTTTGGCACGTGTTTGACCCATGCTTGATCCTGCCTTACTAGCAGCTACACCAACTCTTGGCAAACATCAAATGTGGATCTTAACTAAAGCATTAATATTGAGTAAGAATTAATTTTTAACTGAAAAAGGTATGAAACCTTAAATGTAAAATTAGTTACTATGGCTCACTTAAAGGTTTGTTAATTGATACAGATGAAAACGAAGAAAAGGATGGAAAAGTTGTAGGCTGTGGGTCTGTAACATCTGTTGCCAAGCAATGGCAAGTAGACCTATTTATTTTCCCCAAAGTAATTTTGGTGCTTATGGTTTTAAAACCGGAAAAGTAGTTTGCAAGCCATATAGTTTGGCCATAATTAGGAAAAGTGAGCTGCATACGGGTACTTCCAGCTGCTGGAATAAAAGGAGATGAATTGCAAATGCTGAAATACAGTACTTGTATGTCAATACTAGAATAAAGATCAGAAATTTTGAATTCACCAACAAAATTTCCAAAGAAGTTTAAATTTTCAAGCAAAAAATAACGGTGAAACACTGTAAGCACTGTAAATGTCAAATGTAAATGTATATCTTGAGAGGCTCAAGAGATACAATAGTAGTTATTACAGATGTTGGTTTTTTTTATGGTTTGTGTTTTTCTATACATTGAAATGGAAAACCTGAGTCCTTGTTAATTTCTTCTGTTGCTGCAAATTTTTAACATCTCAAATAATAAATTAAATAAAAGGGATCTTGGGGAAGAAATATCCCTTTATAATATTATGTATTTAATGAACAAAGTTATTCAAAACCAACTGACCGAAAAGTAATCATCCTCCTAGTTGAATCAACCAAATTAAAGGTATACCTAGTTAAAGTCCACTAATTGTACATAGCCAGTTTCGATTTTAGCCAGTCCCGTTAAATATAAATATTGTCAACTCTTGTGCTCCTCCATCTGCAAGGTTATTCCAGTTAATATTTGGATGATTAAAGTCCCCCATGACTATAATATCGCCCTGTAAACTTTTGATATTACTATTATCTTCCCATCTTTGAGCTATTCCTGCACTTGCCCATTTGAAATGAGACATAGTTCAACTCAGAATTAACATGTGTACATGTGTTGCCTCAGCACTGCAGTAAGATGCACATAATGGGCAAACCGTCAGGTAAGTGACCTAAACAGGTCAATTTATTGAAGGAATATTGGGTGAAACCCCATTCGCTTTACTCATCTGTGTGAGAACTTGTTCCAAAGGCTGGTTTGCAAGCATAGCTTTACACAGGGACATGCTAATGTAAGAATAGGAGATTGGCATTGGCTTCAGCCGAATGTCATCTATGAAACACTGCATGTGTTTTGGTGAATAGTCTGATACAATGATTTAAGAAAAATGTTAATTAGACATCTGAGCTATAGCACAACTGCTAGAGCCGAGAAACACCATTACACATTGAGTGCTTTTGGCAGCATAATCTGTAACAAATGCTAAACACTAGTGTCCCAGGTTTAAACATACCAGGAATATACCATAAAATAATTTATTTACAGATTCCATTTCCTGTCACAAAAATGCATCGGAAACACAGAAGGTGCAGATCAATACTCGACAACTGTCTTACCATGGCAAAATGGATGTATTAATTTTTTTTTAAGCTTATCCTCTGTGTTGTATTTTTTTAATTTATAGAAAGCGCTTAACTTTAGAACACAGTTTCTTGTGGCAAAGGCATATACACTCACCGGCCACTTTATTAGGTACACCTGTTCAATTGGTTGTTACTGCAAATATCTAATCCGCCAATCACATAGCAACAACTCAATGCATTTAGGCATGTACATATTGCCAAGACGACCTCCTGAAGTTCAAGGCAAGCATCAGAATTGAGAAGGAAGATGATTTAAGTGACTTTAAATGTGGCATGGTTGCTGGTGCCTGACTGGGTGACTGGAGTATTTCAAAAACTGCTGATCTACTTGGATTTTCACACACAACCATCTCTAGGGCTCATAGAAATTGTCTGAAAAAAGGAAAATATCTGTTGAACTGCTGTTCTCTGGGTGAAAATGCCATGCTAATGCCAGAGTACAGAGGGGAATGGCAAGACTGGTTTGAGCAGATTGAAAGGCAATAGTAACAATAAAATAATAATTACACATTACAACCAAGGTATGCAGAAGAGCATCTCTGAAAACTCAACACATTGAACCTTGAAGCAGATGGGCTACAGAAGCAAGATACCACACAGGGTGCCATTTCTGTCAGCTTTGTCAAGCAACAATTTGCACATATTGAGTCTAGATTTCTGATGCGACTTTCAAATGGAAGGGCCAGAATTTGGCTCAACAGCATGAAAGCATGGATCTACCTTGTATCGACAGTTCAGGCAGGAGGCAATAGTGTAATGGTGTGGGGGATATTTTCTTGGCACACTTTTTGGGGACTTTGGTACCAGTTGAGCAATATTTAAATGCCATAGCCTACCTGAGCATTATTGCTGACCATGTCCATCCATTTAAGACAACAGTGTACCCATCTTCTGATGGCTACTTCCAGCGGGATAACATGCGAAGTCACAAAGCTCAGATCATCTCATACTGGTTTCTTGAACATGACAATGAGTTCACTGTACTCAAATGGCCTCCAGTCGCCAGATCTCAACTCAAAACGGTACCTTTGGGATGTGGTGGAACGGGAGATTAGCATCATGGATATGCAGCCGACAAATCTGCAGCAACTGCATGACGTTGTCATGTCAATATGGACCAAAGTTCCTGAGGAATGTTTCCAGCCCATTGTTGAATCTATGCCATGAACAATTTCTGAAGGCATAAGGGGGTTCAATCCGGTACTAGCAAGGTTTATCTAATAAAGTGGCTGGTAAGTGTATACCCTGTTTGTTAAGAAATAACTTATCCTTTTAAGTTTAAATTGCCCCATGTAAATTATTTTGCTAATTCATCATGGTTCATTTGAGCAAAATAAAAAACAAAATATAAGCAGTCAGCAGCTTCATAATAGACCATTTTAATCTCCAATATCTCCAAAAACCTTTCCACTATAAAATATAAATATTCTGTAAATATGTTTCTTTTAATTCAATTGTGCAGTTCCTTTTAGCTGTTATAACTTGGGTAATGTGTAGCTTGTTCTTGCATTTCAAGGTGTATACATACTGATTGGAGCTGGAGCAATAATGATGGTGGTGGGATTTCTTGGTTGCTGTGGAGCCATCCAGGAGTCTTCATGCATGCTGGGCTTAGTAAGGCACATTATTTTTAATGTTTTATTTTTTTGGGTGGTTTCTTTGTAGTTAAAAAAATAATGAAGAAGCTATTTAATAATTAACCCGAGTACTACAGCAACAACAGAAGCTGCAAGTGTATCGGCACAGAGTTACAAGTAGCTTAAACAAAGACATATATATATATATAATTTTTTTTTTTTTTTTTTTAATTCTTGGACGTGGTCAACACTGATATTTTTGGTTATAAAGTTAACTCTATAAAAGCCTACCTAAATAGACACAGGTAACTTCTATTTGAGCAGAGGCAACTGATCTGTTGTCTCAAGTATGTATTTTTCTCATTGATGCAATTCTGCATTTATCAAAAAAAAATGATAATGTTGTTGTGGTGATATCCTGTATGCTGAAATTGTCTAAAACAGTGTGTCTTATCCATTTGGTCGTGGGCTGCCACTGGTGGGTCGCGAGTTGCTATTGTTTAATGGCCGGGGGTTGTGAGTGAGTTGCAGGGGGTCACCACCATGATGATTAATTGTATTCAATCCCCCCCACCTATTGATTGTTCTCAATTTACCATTGCCCAACCATCCCACACACCTCCTAGTCCCCTATTCTGATGATTACACTCGAAACACCAAGGGGGACACTCTCTTCCCGTGGTTGTTTAAAAAATGGATTGCAACACCAGAAAGATTGTGAAACACTTGTCTAAAAATGTAGTATGCTTGCTTGATCACAGCTGTAAACTTTAAATATGTAATTTAGCTGTTTAATGAGATTTTTGTGCCTGTATATCTTTTTGGCTAGTTTCTCAATGTCTGACGTTTGAAATATTGCTTGAAAATCAAAGTGTTTTTGTGCAGTCCAATGTTCAATGATATCGATGATCAAAAAAAAAATATCTATTCACAGAAATACTTTGAACCAAAATGGACAGAATTCTAAAATCTTACCTCTTCAAATTACTATAAATGTTTAGGATAATGTTTGGGCACACAACGCCTCTTGATGAACCATGACATACTGTTGTGATCTACTGTCTTTTTCAAGAATGTTCCAAATCCCTTTTATGCCCCTGTCATACTCCTTGGCATCAGTTGCAACAAAATCCAGATTTTTTGGCAGTGATATTTTTGATTCCAAGTCAGCCTCAGCCTTGAGTAAATCTTCTGCCCTTGTTTAACTGTTTTAGATGGAGAAGTTTGAGAAGTTCTTCTTCATGGGTTTTGTAAAATTGACATATTGATGAAAAAGGGTGATTTGTGCAGTGTCATCTACATTGCATGACTCGTCACATTGCATGACTCATCACATGCAGTAGAGAAATACAGAAACAAATGTAAATCTTTTATATGCTGACTGCTGATATTGTTAGCTGTTTTTACAGTCCTTTTTCTGACTGTCTTTGTGGAATATGGCATGTCCTTAATTTTCTTAATTTTGTCATTTTTATTTTTGAAAGTGATAAACAAATGTTTTGCTTCTTTGATAAAACATTTCCTCCCAGGTGTTGAAGTGTATGACAATATTGCCTAGATAGGTAGCACTATAGGCATTATGGGCCAGAGACCACCAGACGCTGGAAGGTTGCTGGGGCTCTGTGTAGCCCAAATGAAAGGACACAGTACTGCCAGAGGCCACTAGGCATGCTAAATGCGGTCTTTTCCTTCGCCGCATCTGCCAGGAGAAGATGCCAGTAGTCCTTAGTTATGTCAGCGTGGACAGGAACCGGGCAGCTCCCAAACACTCGGAGATCATCCTCCCTTAGCATGGAACACCTGATTGAGCAGCTGGAATTCATTACAAAAGCTCTAGTTGCCATCTGGCTTGGGGACCTGTACAATTGGACTGAACCAGGGGCTCTAACTGGGCTTGATGACACCAAGATCCAACATCTGCTGGATTTCTGGTTCCACCTAAGCTTGTTTGGCCTTCTGGAGGTGGTATGGTTGATCTCAGACTATGACTTGGTCACAATTTCTTGTGCAATCAATGATGTGCACCTTGGCTTTGGGTTGACAGAGGAAATTATGGCGCCAAGTTCCTTCTTTCACACGGGAGTGAGGGTCTCCCTGAACTTTACAGTAAGTTTTTTTTTCTGTCTGCATAAAGTGCTGCAGTGGGAGTAGTTGTCACGGTGTCATCCCGATCATGCCAATGTTTTAATAGGTTCATGTTATAGACACTGATTTGGGTTTGGTTGATGCACCAAATAAAAACAAAAATGGCGACACCTTGGTATGGACTTTCTAGTGGTTTTCACCATCGACTGCAACAACTGCATTCCTTGCAAACTTCAAAGAATCGTTGTTCCACTACTCACATTTAAAAGAGCCAAACGGAACGAAACAGAAGTTGCAGGGAGGCTAAAGGGCATCCCTGAGAGCTACTTTTACAAAATGAAAATGGCAGAGAGCTACTCCTGTTTTCTAACGTTTATTCTCATAGCTTATTTCATCTCAAACAAACTGAATAAGCTTGTTTTGCCTGAATATTTAAAAATGTTGGTGTCCACAACTCACATTTTGCATTAAAACATCACAAAAAATATTTAGATCACCTGCAAGTGCATTTTCTATGTCTGTATGTATTTTCTAGTGTATCTCACACTGTTGAATTAAAACATGAATGCTGTCAAAACAATGCAATTACAAATACACAGATATTACTTATTAATTTGTCATTTTGTTACATGTCACTGTTTCACTTCACAAGAGTTTTCACATGTCCAGTTGCATGTGTGATGTGTTTTTTAGTTAGTCAGATGACTGGCACTGTATGGAGTCAACAAGAGAGGTGTATGGTGGAGTGTATCCACTTCGGTTCACTCTTATGGAGTCATTTAAATGTTCATCTGTCAGTCTTGTTCTAAACTTTGATTTCATGACATTCATGTCTGAAAAGGCAGGCTCACAGAGGTATGTAGACCCAAACAAAGCAGACCTTTTAAGAGCTGCTTGGTGAAGATTCTTATAGTGATCTGGCTCTACTAAGCTCCAGAAATGCTGAGAATGCTGTTGAGACTTTAACTGCACATTTAGTTTGAAGGTTTACTAATCCATCCATCCATTATCCAACCCGCTATATCCTAACTACAGGGTCCCAAGGGGTCTGCTGGAGCCAATCCCAACCAGCACAGGGTACAAGGCAGGAAACAAACCCCGGGCAGGGCATACACACACACACACACACCAAGCACACACTAGGGACAATTTAGAATCGCCAATTTACCTAACCTGCATGTCTTTGGACTGTGTGGGAGGAAACCGAAGTACCCAGAGGAATCTCATGCAGACACGGGGAGAACATGCAAACTCCACGCAGGGAGGACCCAGGAAGTGAACCCGGGTCTCCTAACTGTGAGGCAGGTTTACTAATATATAATGTATAAAACCTAATGTCTCTCTGTCTGTATGTTTCTCCGCTTTTCACAAGAGAACTACTTAATGGATTTAGATTTTTTTTTATATCATTTGCTTGAACATTCCGGTTGATTTTGCGACCTCTCATTTCGATATGTATCATAGTTTGCTTGCGGTACCGATTTTTATTTGCGCGAATCCGATGTCCACACACCGTGCTGGGGGAAGGGGCTTTCCTCACTCACTCGCTAGCTTCAGGGCGTGTTCCTTAACTCCGCTTAACTAGCAAATGAGAGAACAATTGAATTCAACTTTGTTTGATATTTAAAATAAAGTGTTACTTAGGTTTTGATGAGTTTGAGTCTGGATATTCTCTTTAGTGTATGCCACATTGAAAAGATATATTGCAATTCAGGTTGTGGATCATGATTTTGTGCTAAAAGAATTGTGATTTTAGAAAGATTGCCCACCCCTAATTTGACTAATCAGGTTTTCAAATGTAGGTAGGATTTGTTATAGATAGATAGATAGATAGATAGATACTTTATTAATCCCAAGGGGAAATTCACAACCTTTGGCGAGCTACTTGGAAAGGGGTTGCGAGCTACCAGTAGCTTGCGAGCAATGTGTTGGAGACCCGTGCTATAGGGTCTGCCGTGGTTTCCTCTCTGCAAATTCTGTTTTACTCCCTGTGCACCTCCTTAAATGTCATGTTGGGTGGCCATGCACTTACTTGCTCGTTTGCAAAGCAGATTATATCCTCCGAATGAAGGGCCTCCTTCCACGGTGGGACTCCTTTGACATGTCTGGCACTGCTGGTGCCTGTCAGAGTTATGTTGAGGCTAGTCTCCTCCCAATATAAGTGCATAGGGTGGGTTTGGCAGTACCAACACCTGTAGCTGGCATAATTGCCCTTGAACCAGGGGCTAGCAGTATGCCGTGGGTTGGGCCTCACTGTCACAAAGGTAAGACTGGCCATCCAGTTTCCAATCATAATGTCCTGACTGGACGCATTGGACTGCAACAATGGTATTATTGCTGTCACCGCTGTATACAGCATGAGAGAGAGTAGAGAGTAGTATACCTGTATAGTGCCTGATAAAAAAAAAAGAAGGGTGACAGGGTTAAGTGCAGCCACATAACTGAACCTTTTTACTTTGGTCCATCCACACTTCTTTGTCATGTTACTGTGGACAGTGGGCTATGGTGTGTCCGGGTTTACCACAGCAGTAGCACCAGAACTGGGGTGGGGAGTGGTTCCTCTTTTGAGTTGGGGCTTCACTTTTTCTGGGACTGGTGTCCGGGCTCTGCAAGCTTGATACCCAATACCTTTTTTCACTTATCAGGTTGCTTGGAAGGGCTATCTAACCGATGCTGTTTGATAATCTTCTCTTAGCTTTTCATGTCAGTCCATGACTGCCTTTTTACTGGGCATACCAGATGATCTGGTAGGTCATGAACCAAGTAATCAGCTGCCACAATCTCGAGCACCTGTTCTGCAGTGTGTTCTCTAGGACATAGCCAGTGCACCAGCTTTCCCCACAAATGCTTGAGTCTTTGACAGCCACTCAGGGTCAAACTGCCATTCACAATATTGTTGTGCTTGAGGTGGTGGGACCATAGTGGGCCAAAATCTTATGCTTCAGCATATTGTAATCCACTAGCGGCAGTGCACTTGAAAATGAGCAAATACAGGTAGTCCCCAGGTTATGGACATCCAGCTTACGAACGGGGCCGCAGCTGTGACGCATGCGCCTCAGTAACTGCCACTCCGTCATCTTCGACCTGAGGACGCTGCAAGCGGTGGCTGGACGGAGGCGGGGTGGGGCGATTTCACTGCCCGCACAGTGTAGTGTCCCTCGGGTGGCTCCTGGCACAAGCGGTTTCACTGCCCGCCCACCACACATGGCTGCCCCGTTCGTTCTCGGTGGGCAGCTGGTAATGCTGCAAGCAGTGGCTGGAGGGGGGCAATTTTGCTGCTCGCACAGTGTAGTGTCCCTCGGGCGGCTCCCGGCAGCAAGCAGTTTTACTCCCCGCCCACCACACACAGCTGCCCCATTCGTTCTCAGTGGGCGGCTGGTAATGCTGCAAGCGGTGACCTGGTTGTGGCTGAACAGAGGCCATTGAGGGTGAACAGGGCGGCGGTGGGTAGCAATGTTGTGTGCATCGCATAGCTGCCTATTGAATGGGGCGATTCACTACACGTCTTTGGCCACACCGTATTCGTTCTTGGTGGGCGGACACTACAGGCAGTAGCGGAGGCGACTGTGAGGTGGGCTGGTGATGAACCGCCCGTCTGCCCCCATTCATTCTCAATAACAAGCCTGCTTGTACTATGTACATAGCAGGAACTTGTCTCTTGTCAGTACATCAGACGTGTTGACGACTGGTGCCTTCCTGCTGTGATAGCGTGTACAGTGCTGTGCAGAAGAGCTCATCTTAATCTTTTGTCTTCACTCTTCAACAATGTCTCTGAAACACAAATCTGATGCAAGTGCTGATGATACAGTAAAGAACAGAAAAACCATCACCATTGAAAGTAAAGTAGAAATAATAAAAAGGTCAGAGGTGAAACTCCATCATTCATTGGCAGAGCACTTGGTTACAGTCGGTCAACAATAGCATTTATTAAATTTATGTACCTGTTCCGACTTACATACAAATTCAACTTAAGTACAAACCTACAGTCCCTATCTCGTACGTAACCCGGGGACTTCCTGTATGTCTCAATATCATCCCAAGATTGCATCATTATCCATCAGCTCCACTTGTTGCACCAGGAGCTGTTTACCTGGTCTGCGAGTCACCATGCTTCTTCTGCTAGGTTTGCTTGGTTCGTCATCCTGCAGACTATAGCATTTGTGGACAAGTGAGGAATTGCAGCTTCCAAGCAAAAAAATGTTGGGTAGCTAAATCAGTCGTCCATGTTTTACAGCTTCCAGTGATAACAAAATATAGGTGCTCCCAGTTGCAATGGCAACAAAATATCCGCAGGCAGGCTTGAGTCTGGGTAAAGTTCAGATCATTGGAATCTTGCCATGGTTTGTTCTCAGCAAGCTTCTCCTTCTGCCTGTTCACAATTTAATATGGAAATACAGGTTGGGACAGAGCCAGGTGTCCTCCATTGGCATGTTCTCAGTGTTGCTGGAGGAAAATGAGAGGACATGGTTAGCGACTATTCCCCATCTTGCCCCAAAATGGTGCTAAATACTTTCAAGGAGCCCCGAGGATGATCCACAGATGCACGTGTGACGCCACATTTTATAATCTCGTGAGATGCCACAAAACTGGCAGCCACTTTGCTATCTCAAGGTTTTATCCAGTATGATATTACCTTACTCTGCTCAGCCTTCGATTCAGTGACTGCTACTTTCCAAGCATCTCTAGTGGGATACATTTCAATGAATGATGAAAGTTTTGTAAAATGTCTATAAAAAATATTGAATATATCTTTGAAGGTTTCTCCTGGCATATTAAGCACACGGGAAAACTTGACAAAATATCTATGAATGCATATGTCTCTGTCAATTCATCTCTAAATTGTCAATTTTTTTTTTTTTTTTAACCATTTTAATGTTTCTTTTTAGCTGACTTGTAATATGATTTATTTAGATACATTTTGATACAGTTTTACTGTTGGGCTAATTTCTAAAATGTGTATGCGCTCTTTAAAATAAAAAAATGTAGTACTGATTAGATTGATATTATCTAATTATGTTAAGTTATTCATTATAAGCCATCAATAATTCAGACGTGATGTTAGTGAAAACCTCTTTAGATTTTTCTGAAATACTGTGTAGGCTCCACGATGTTCTCACCACATCACTACATGAAGAATAGATTAAGTCTTCAGAGTGAGCCACAAGCAAATCACAAAGTAATCACTTGCGGTTCAAGGATTTGGTTTAGATTTAGACTGTAGGAAGAGGGGTTGAATGATCACTCAGTTAATTATCAGCTTTGCCTTCAGCAATGCTGGTAATTGTGTAACACAATCAACACAAAGGGGGACACCTGTTTAGGAAATACAACATACTAGCAATCTGCACAATAAGACAGTGGCTATGTTTGCATTGAACATAATGTTTAATAATTATGCATTATTAATAATAAAACACAATAGAAATAAAATATTTTTCTTTTTATGGGTACTGTTCAAAATAGGAGTTCAATTTTGATTAAAATTAAGACCAGAGTTTAATTTGTTTTTTTTTTTGAGTCTTAACTGGGTTAAATAATAAATGGGCTGAAGGAAGCCCAAGTCAAACAGCACTGTGCAGAAAGAAGGAACCAACAAATCATAAGGCAAACTTGAAAAAAAGTAATGCATTATTGCTTGATTATGTGTGTCAAGATTTCATCATTTATGGGTTCTCCCTCTCAGTGTTTTGGAGGTGATGGTTAAACATATCTTACTACCAGGAAAAAGATTAGCTACTGAAGTGTATGGTCAGTCAAAGATTGATTTATCTATCAATTTGCATATTTTAACATTTGAAAAGTTGCCAGTTTGTGATGGATCTGTGGTTACCCTCATCGACATAGGTAATTTTTACATAGCAATGCCAAAAAGGACTGATGAAGAGTACTATGGAAAAGGCTTTTTTTAACAAAAACCCATTAGTCAAAAAAGCCAAAGGAAGTTATCCTACCAGTGAGCAGAACCTAGGCTTGTGTCATAGTCAGTTGTGCAAATAGAAAGCTTAAACAAATCTAGTATACACAAAAAGCATGTAGCAAAAATAGATTAGTTTATCTTTAATATAGTAAAAAAAAAAAGTCTATATTGAATGTTTTTGTGAAGCCTCCTCCAAACTAAATTTAGTGGTATTTTGGGGGTGGAAACCATTCCTTATTCAGAGATTATATCCCTCTCCCACTAATTTTATGCCATTTCAAATGAGATTGTTCAGAAAAGTATTGTTGCACAGCGCCTGTCACAAAATATTACACTCACTATATGCATATATTGCTGTATATGTTGTTAGTGAAAGTCTGAAGTTATTGACATTTCCATTTTTCTTTACGTTCTGTTGCAAAGATTTATTGTTTCTTCAAAAAATGGCATGTGCTTCTTGGGGAAAAATAGGCGCATTTGCCTATCGGTCCAATCTTAGACCAAACATACCTACACACAGGGCCGGATTAAGACCCTTAGTAATTTTGGTGCCCCCTTACACTAGTAATTCAAAATATTAAAACAATAACAAACTAGAAAATACAATTTTATGTTATTATCGAAAATTTGAAATTAAACAAAACATACTTATAGTAGGAAGGAAAATTATTTATTTTTGTATGCTTCATTTTATTTTTATGTTAATTTTCTCCTACTTTTTTCCCCTTGCAAACTCTTTGATTAGATCTTCATAATCAATCTTACGTAACACATCTGCTTCTATACATAATAGAGACTAGCAAAATA
>JANRMT010062793.1:16665863-16683184 GCA_026402145.1 Polypterus bichir lapradei | reverse complement strand
GGTTTACACTGTGCTTTGTTTCCGAAGTAGCAGAACTCATGAATATGGTTGTATATATCACTCGCTCGCTTCTTATTGTTTCGCTGCCTTCTCAATTATATAATGCATGTTTTCTTCAGCGCTTTTTTGGGGCTCTTCCTGGTTTTCTACGTACTGCGTGATTACGTGAGAGGCGTGATGATGTCAAACTCCGCCCCCACGGGTTTGAAGCTCATCTCCATTACAGTAAATGGAATAAAACAGCTTCCAGTTATGACCATCACGCGTAGAATTTCGAAATGAAACCTGCCCAACTTTTGTAAGGAAGCTGTAAGGAATAAGCCTGCCAAATTTCAGCCTTCTACCTACACGGGAAGTTGGAGAATTAGTGATGAGTCAGTCAGTCAGTCAGTCAGTGAGTGAGGGCTTTGCCTTTTATTAGTATAGATAAGGCTTCCAGAATATGTTATTTTAATTCTGTGGCATTCAACACAGTTACGCATTTCATAAATAATACAGACATTTTAATTCCCAGCTTACTGCTGATGCTGAATCATGTCAGTTACCCCCCCCCCCCACCTTTAAAAGCACAAGTGCCCTATGAAGGATTGTATGAATTCTAGAAAGTAGAAAAAAGAATTATCAAAGGCTGCGACAAGAAATGCAAGTGGAAATGCGACAGGTGCTGGGTAAAATTGAAACGCTTACTAATCAATTGGAGGATCTCAAGGAGACATTCACGACTAGGATTGAATTAGCCGAAAATTTAGCTACCAGTGCTGAAGAAAAAGCAGAAAATGTCAGCTCCGAATGCAAAAAACTCGGAGACAGACTGGCTGCTTTGGAAGATGGAAGTAGAAGGTATAACGTCAGAATTGAAGGTCTGCCTGAGAATCGAGAAAGTTCAAACCCTGTGAAATTCGCTGCTGAACTTTTTTCTACAATAATTGGGGACGACTTTAAAGCAGAATCTGAGATAGCAGCAGCTTACCGCGTTCGCGGATCAAACACCGTTAGACCCAGACCAAGGTCTTTTATAGTTTGTTTTGAACGATTATCATTTAAGCTAGAGGTGATGGCACTCCTCAGAAACAAGGAAGATATTACATTTGAAAATAACCACATTCGTATCTTTCCTGACTTCTCTCCAGCAACAGCTACTAAACGCGCAGCCTTCTACAACATCAAAGAGCGGTTACGGCAAGCCAGCGTCAAATACAGCCTCTTGTATCCGGCAAAACTTAAAGTGGAATGGCAAGGTCATTTCTATGTATTTGCTAGCAAGGATGAAGCAGAAAAGGAATTAAGAAAGCTGATCCCGAGACTATTCTGATACATAATAGTGAGTCATGGCGGTTAATGATTAAAGCAAGGATTAATAATCTACTGTCTGATCTATTCATTTTAAAATACGGGTTTTTATCAGCATATATTCACATATATTCTCATTATTACTTAGTATTACTAGGGCGCTATCTGTTTATGTTTATGTTTATGTCTTATTGTGCTTAATTACTTTTTCTTTCCTTTTTTTTTTTTTTTCTTTTTTCTAATTACTTCATCTCTACCCTAAACGAGACTGTTCAATATCATACCCTTGGTTTATTGTTATTGCTATTACTGCATTAAGACTTGTTATGCTTATTTTGGACACATCTTTAACATCATCACCCGGGTTTATTATCTGGGTGTATCATCTTAATGCACTAAAATTGCTGAAGACTACATATATATTTTAAGTGCAAAATTCTTTTTTTTTTTTTATTTTTAAAGACTATATTGGTAACATATCTCTATCTTTTAACTCTAAAGCACCGCTGCATTGGGGCTTGTTTTGCTTTGGACGTGCTCTGTCTCTGGGTATGTCAGAGGACTGGGACTGTGTGAAGTGGGTTTTAGCCTCACTTGGGGAGGCAAAAAGGGAGGGTGGGGGGTTAAGGGGGGGGGAGAGAAAGAGAGCAGGCTTGATCTATACCTAATCTATCCTATTAATCTTAATAATTATAACTACCAACGTAATAATAAGCTGCATGGCAACAACTCAAGGGGAAATAGGAAATTAAGGCCGAAGCTGTCTCACTTCCAGTTAAGACTATAAAATGACATCAAAAACTCAGAATCAGTGTCTCCATGATGGGACAGTTAATTTCGTAAGCTGGAATGTTAAAGGCCTGAATCACGAATTAAAGAGAAAGAAAGTACTCTCTCACCTAACAGGTCTAAATGCTAAAATAGTATTTTTACAGGAAACTCACTTAATAAGCAAGGATCAGTTCCAGCTGCAAAACGACTGGACTGGCCAAATGTTCCATTCTAGTTTTACATAAAATCTTAGCCAGAACGATGGAGAAAGTGCTCCCCTCGGTAATATCACAAGACCAAACTGGATTTATTAGGGGCCGGCACTTATCTTCCAATCTTCGACGCCTGTTTAATGTAATATACTCACCAACTAAATCAAACACCCCAGAAATATTATTATCATTGGATGCAGAAAAAGCATTCAACATGATTGAATGGAAATACCATTTTACTATATTGGAGAAGTTTGGGTTTGGCCAAAAAACATCTGTGCATGGATTAATTTACTGTATACTAACCCAGAAGCTTCAGTTTGCATCAACAACATTTGCTCAGACTACTTTAAACTAGAACGTGGCACTAGACAAGGATGCCCCTTGTCACCGCTGCTGTTTGCGATTGCCATTGAACCACTGGCAATACATTGTCGAAATACTGATCAGATAAAGGGGATTAGCAGAGAAGGACTGGAACAGAAAATTTCATTATATGCAGATGACATGGTACTGTATATATCAGACCCAGAAAATTCCGTGCCTGCAGTCTTAGCAGCACTCACAGAATTTCAAAAGATCTCTGGTCTCAGAATTAATCTGAATAAAAGTGTACTCTTTCCAGTGAACTCTCAAGCATATAATATTAGATTAGATACCCTACCTTTTATCATTGCAGAACAGTTTAAATACCTAGGGGTAAACATGACAAGTAAACATAAAGCTCTATATCAACAAAATTTCGCCGTTTGCATGGAAAAAATTAAACAAGACTTGCATAGATGGTCAACCCTTCATCTCACACTAGCTGGAAGAATTAACACTGTTAAGATGAATATTCTTCCTAAACTCCTTTTTTTATTTCAAAACATCCCAATATACATTAATAAATCATTTTTTAGGCAATTAGATTCGACAATAACCTCATTTATTTGGAATTCAAAACATCCACGCATCAAAAGAGCGACCTTACAAAGACAAAAGGCAGAAGGTGGCATGGCTCTTCCTAACTTCCAGTTTTATTACTGGGCAGCAAATATACAGGCGATAAGAACCTGGACACAAATAGAAGAACATACACAGGCTTGGTCCGCAATAGAATTAAAATCCTGCAGTACTTCTTTGTATTCCTTGCTCTGTGCTCCAATAAACACACGTTATCGGCAATACACTAATAACCCAATTGTGCTCCACTCATTTAGAATCTGGAACCAATGTAGAAAGCATTTTAAGACGGAGAAGCTTCTATCTGTGGCACCCCTGCAAGAGAACCACCTCTTTCAACCTTCACAAACATATGCAGTTTTTAATATTTGGAAAAAATTTGGAATTAACTTACTTAGAGATCTTTATATAGACAACGTCTTTGCATCCTATGAACAATTACATTCCAAATTTAACATTCCAGCTACACATTTCTTTCACCATCTTCAAATCAGAAACTTTGTTAAACAAAACCTTCAAGATTTTCCTCATCTTGCACCCTCATCCATGCTGGAAAAAATATTGCTCAATCTCAAGGATTTAGACTCCATCTCTACAATATATAAAATCATTTTACAATCCCTCCCTTTTAAAGATCCAAGAGGACACTGGGAAAAAGATCTTTCAATTAATATATCAGAAAAGGAGTGGAAAGTAGCAATGCAGAGAATTCACTCGAGCTCCATATGCGCAAAGCATACAATTATACAACTCAAAATTATATATCGAGCACATCTGTCTCGACTAAAACTCTCCAAAATGTTCCCAGGGCATGATCCAACCTGCGAACGTTGCAACCAAGTCCCAGCCTCACTAGGTGACATGTTCTGGTCCTGCACCAAATTAACATTATTCTGGACAAACATTTTTAATTACCTTTCAGATAGCCTTGGACTCGCAATCCCTCCAAACCCATTAACAGCTGTGTTTGGTGTTCTTCCAGATGGGTTTAAAGTGGAGGAAGACAAACAAATTGTGATTGCATTCACTACACTTTTGGCACGTAGACTTATTCTCATAAACTGGAAAAACCCAAACTCTCCTCTTTTAAGTCAGTGGGAAACCGATGTGTTATATTATTTGAAGTTGGAAAAAATCAAATACTCAGAGGATCCGTACAGACTTTTTTCAAAACATGGCAGGATCTAATCAGTAATATTTTAAAATAAGTTCATAAGGCACAGAGAATTTATTAATTTAGGTATGTTTACAAGCCTTAAATTTAACGCCGTTTGGCTTGCTCTCTCTCTCAGGGGTGGGGATCGATCTGTTCTTAAAATTTGATTGCTTTGTATGGATTGTAATAAAATTAATAAAAAAAAAAAAGAATTATCTGTAAACTACATTATGTAAAAGTGAAAATCGTACAGCTGATTACTATTGGATAAAATGATTTAACTTTTTTACTAAGAAAGATTTAGTTACAAAATTTTCACAGAATATTATTTAAACCTTATATTAAGAATGTGTGTAAAAGATTTGCTAAATAATGAATGCAAAAGCCATAAATAAATAATAAAAATAGTAAAAATTCATGACAGTCGTACGGCAATGTAATGCTTAGAACGGTTATATGCATTAAAAACTGCAAAACTGACGCCTCCATGTCGTAAACGTAACTTTTAATTGTTATAGTACCTGGGGGTCGTGAAAATTGTTGTATCAAAATGAGACTAGGACCAAAATTTTCATGAAAATCTCTAGTTTTTGATGAAGCAAATCAAATTCCAAAATATCAATTAGCGCAGATTTTGTTTCAGCTTTTTTACATCTCATATTTAAGGATGTTTTAGGTCTCAAAGTGACTACAAAATGGCCTAAATGGCTACAAATATGAATTTTATCTGTCATTATTCTAAGGACTACAAATTATCCAATCTCCTGCCAAAACCAGTAGAAATTAACTTTAACCTCAAAATTGATTTAAAAATTTATTTTGTGCGGCACTGCTTTTCGATAAAGATCTGATCGTATGTTTATCATTACTTTAAAATTTTGCAAATGTTAACGTTTGGGGTCAATTTTAAAGGTTTTTTTGAAATGTACGGTTTTCATTTTGATTATTTAATTTATTTATGGCTTTTGTGTCAGTTTAGTAAATCCTATTTACAAATTTTGTAAAAATTAT
Organism: Polypterus bichir lapradei; assembly: GCA_026402145.1. Classification (NCBI taxonomy): domain Eukaryota; kingdom Metazoa; phylum Chordata; class Cladistia; order Polypteriformes; family Polypteridae; genus Polypterus; species Polypterus bichir. Next base: position 16,677,799 of record JANRMT010062793.1, on the reverse strand, counting down.
GTTAATCTTTATTAGTAAAAAAGTTATAAACAATTTTATCCAATAGTAATCAGCTGTACGATTTTCACTTTTACATAATGTAAATGAATTTAAAAATATCCAAGAATAGAAATAAACAGACTTACTAGAATATTTTTTCCTCAAACTGGGACGATTTTTTGTTTTTGCTTAAAACAGAAAATAATGCTTTCTACGCACTAGAAATTTATTTTAAGTTAAATAACAGATAATTAATGTAACACAAATAATGCTTTCTACGCACTAGAAATTTATTTTAAGTTAAATAACAGATAATTAATGTAACACAACAATTGCGTGATGATAATTTTAATCAACTATTAACTATTATTTAAAAATATAAAAACATATTGGTTTGAATTGAATTATTTTCACAATATTTTGACATAACATGGTGTTTTAGGGAATTACCATGAAACGGAAATTCCTCATCATAGATGGCACCAGTATGCAGAACGCACTATGTAAGGCACCATCTACGAGCAGTGACGGCATAGGGAGGTACAGGGAGGCATTATTTATTTTTCATTAAATTTTGAAAATGGCTATAAATTTAATTAATTTATGTGATAAATTCGGCCATGAAAAATGTTTGTGGTGCCCCCTTCACCCTTGATGCCCTAAGCATGTGCTTACTTTGCTTATATGGTTAATCCAGCACTGCCTACACACACCTGGCAGCAGGCAGGCAGAAGATGGCAACACATTCGTACATTAGAGGAAAATATCACTTAGCATTTACCCCCTATTTAAGTTCTTAAAGAAAACAGTTGTAATGGCAATACATCGACATCTACAGTAACAAAGAGTCTCTGGTACAGCAGAAACAGGGGCATGTTTCTTCATTGTGGCTGATCCAAAGGTTGGATGGCGTAATATATTCTAACAAGACAGCAGTCGGATGATAAACCGTTGTAGTAGACAGACAATCCATAAGTAAGCAAAGGAAAGTTAGTTATTGCCCGTTTCTCTTGTTTGTAATGAGTTGAAGGTTTCTGAGTGACCAGTTGGAGAACAATGGCTCTTTGACTGCTACAGCATTGCTTTGTATTGTGATGGGTGCTCTATCAATCTTCCTTCTCTTAGATATTGTGCTACCTTACTTTTGTCAATGAGGGAATAAGTTTCCCACAATCCTTGGTTGCTTATCTGTCTTGTAGTCAAAGAAGTTTCTTTGGGTAGAGGGTGGGGCTTATACTACTGGGTTTTTTTTATTACTATTTTAATAGGTAAGCTGTTTGTATTAATGGCTGGAGATGTGCAGCTGTTGATCTGGCAAATGTTGTTGGGGGATCAGGCAGTAATAACTGAGATACAATTACAGTACAGTTTATTTTTATATAGCCCAAAATCACACAAGGAGTACAACAATGGGCTGTAACAGGCACTGTCTGTTGACAGCCCACCCAGGCAGACTGAGCATGCAGTGTTTGTCAAAAAAAAAAATGGAGTCAATACAATACACAGAAGATAACACAGTAATCCTCAATACAATGCAACTGTACAATAGTAATGCTACAAGTACAGAGCAAAATTCAAGAGTAGATGATATCACATAATATGATTCATATTTGTTCAGACCTCGGCCATCAAGCTGCCTCCCCACTACTGGCCATTCCACAGCGGAGTCACTGCTGGACTAGCCTATCTGATGAAAAGACCATTCTACGTAGTGATCCCAGTGCTCCTCCATCAGAGATTACTTTTTCTTAGGCAGACAAACAACTTGGCAGTAGTGGCACCATGTGCCACATTTGAGTACCAAGAAGAGAAACAGAATAGGTGAAGTTTAGTAACAAATTAGAACTATCATATTACTTATGTTTTAGTGCTAATGACTAACAACGGAGATGCAGTATGCACAGTTAATCAGAAGCTCTAGTCTGGGTATGCTAACCTGAAGTAGTGCATCTTCAGCTGCAATTTGAAAGCTGAGACTAAAGAGGCACCTCTAATAGTAGCAGGCAAACTACAGTTTAGGAGTCTAACTAAAAGCTCAACCTCCTACTGTTACTTTATTAATTCTTGGAATCATAAGCAGACTGGCATTTTGAGATCTTAATTTTCATTGTGGTTTGTAACTAATCAGAAGTTTAGATATGTAAGCTGGACCTTGGTCATTTTAAGGCTTTATATATAAAAGTAGGATTTTGAAACCTGTCCTAAACTTAATGTAAGGATTTAAAAACTGGAGTTGTTCAGATTTTCTTGTTATAATAATTCTTGCAGCAGCATTTTGGATTAACTGGAAGCTATATAAAGAACGATTTTAACATCCAATGAACATTGCATTGCATAAGTCAATACTACTAGAAATAAATGCATGAATTTCTCAGTATCCTGCATATTTGGAAACCACCTTAATTTCCCAATTTCGACAATTTTGAAAGATAATGGCTAGATTGCAGGTTGATTCGGTAAAATTAATGGTGATTCCAACTGAGTTAAATGCTAAAATACTGTTGCAGTTAGCACCATACCCTCCAATAATTAACATCTCTGTTTTATTTGTGCTTAAAGAGAAGTAGTTCTCATCTATCCACCCCTTTAATCCAATAATGCAACTAATTAAGACAAAATCTGAGTAACTTCATTTGGTCTAAAAGAAAGGTATAACTGGGTGTCATCTGTGTATGAGTGAAAATTAACATTGTTTTCTAATGATGGATCCCAGTTGAAACATGTAAAGTGAAAATGGTAAAGGTCCCAGTACTGCGCCTCGCAGGACACCATACCTCACTTCTGTGTATAATGATAGAGTACTGTCAGTACATTTCTGTACATACTGGAAACAATCTTATAAATAAGAGCTAAACCAGGCAAGTACAATGCCTGTAAGCTGAACATCATTTTTCAGCCTGGTAGTAAAAAATAGAGTGGTTAATGGTGTCAAACACTGTGCTTTAGTTGAACGGCGTTATTACAGTGGAGTTTCCTTTATTAGAGGATATCAGTATGTTTACAACATGCATTAGTGCTGTTTCTGTTTTATGACCAGACTGGAATTTCTCAAATAAATTGTGATGCGTAAGGTGTGACTGAAGTTGACTGGCAACTACTTTTTCAAGTATTTTAGAGAGAAAGGGTAAATTTGATATGGGTCTATAGTTAAGTATATGTGGGTCAAGGTCTGACTTTTTAAGTAATGGTATGATGACTGATAATTTTAGTGCATCAGGTACTGTACCATGCAATACTGAACCATTAATAATGATGATAATAGATGCTGCAAGAACATCCATTGCACTTTTTACTTGTTTTGTTGGCACTGTATCTAGGGAGTAAGTAGTAGGTTTCATTTTAGAAATGAACATTAATACTTCCTGTTCTGTTACATGACTAAACTTTCTAAAGTGTAGAATGCAGGACAAGACAGTAGTGGGTAATGATAACACTACTTCTGTGAAGCAGAAATGTAGAGCTGCAAACTAGAAATTGTTTCTGCATGCATTTTATGCTCCTTACTTTCGCCATTTTTCTTAGCAGTCAGCTTCTTAACACCAGAATTACCAAAACCTATGAAAAAACTCATAGATCCGTCCCATCTTAAATCGCTTCACACGTCTCCATCAGCATCTTTTGTCCTGTAAATGTGTCGATAAGCAACAAGCTGCCTGCTATCACATCCCCCCACCACCGCACAGTTTTCTCAGCTCAAGTCTGTTTACCTGCATGTCAGTTGCTTAGAGTTGTATAGAGTGAGAAGTCAAGCAAAATGACACCTTTTATAAATACTATATTGTTATTTGGAACACATGTATTTCAAAAAAAAAAAGTAAAAAACAGAGACGTAGGTATATATGATATTTGGAATTATTCATTTTATGACCTGTATAGTGCATTTCTGAAAACATTGTGGCACGGATGCAACATTATTCATATTCATTCGCATAACATCTTGCTCTTGTAATAAGTGACCGCGTGTTTTTTTTTTTCCCCCCGGTCTTGCCAGTGTACACTTTTGGGCACACAGTACTGTTTCTTTTGTACTCCAGGATATGCAAAGGAAAGAATAGTACAGATAGGTCAGTTCAGCACTATATATACAATTATCAAATTCAAGTGTTAACGCACAGCACCACTTCCTGGATTGGTGGAGAATTACCATCAGCTGAGCTCTTAAACTATGTCTCCTGCACACATGTGACAGTAGTAATAAATCCACTATTAGGCAACTCCCTCCTTTCTCTGCTTCAGCTTTATGTACACACTGTGGTGACCTTAATTTAGTCAATAGATTTAATTTACTAAATTCTTTGGTAAAAACGTAAAAGGTAATTCTGATATACACACCTAATGTAGATTTATCCAAAATGTATTTCCATTCATTACCAATATAAGCACCCATAAATTTTTAATTGCTTTTAAATCCAGATCTGTATAGATCTAAAACTACAGTGGCAATAACGTCTTAAACTGCGAAGACAATCACACGGTTTGCAATGGATAATAATTTATCGGACCTATGAAGATTAACTCCAAATTCAAGGGAATTTTCCTTCTCACAAATACATCATAGATACTCAAACTGTTTACTTGATAATAAGTTGTTGCCTACTATCAAATCTTGTAAGTACGGTTTTGTTGATTGTTATCTTTGGTCATGCATCTCTTATCCTGGAGCCTGAATCATTATCCTACACAGTAATCACATAACTAACATCTTAACTCCCTATCATTTGCAGCTGTGCACTTTACAGAATTCAACGCCAAACAAATAGATTATTTTTTAGAGATTAAAACATCCTCATAGGTTTCTGTAGGAACACTTAGGAAAATTTTGAAGGCATTTTTAAACAGGACACATTATTTCATATCTCTGTCATGAAAATAAATTGGAGACCCAGAAGCCGTCATAGTTAATGAGAAAGATTTCCAAGATAGTTTAGGAATGTATCGCATCTCTAAAATAATGCACTTTGCAGGAAAACGGACTCCACAATCAGAATTGAATCTCTTTGCAACAAAAGAAATTGAACCACTTATTTTTAAATTACAAACATCATTATTATGAATAGGGGAGAAGGCTAATAAGGTTTTATCTCAACACATTCGCAAGAAGGCAGAAATTACCAACACAACTGGAGATAAAAATCATAAACCATAAAAATATAACTTGCACATATCGGGAGTACTAAAAGTCCTTATATTCCACTCAGTTTAAAGTAGATGAGACACAATCTAAAACTCCAAGGAGATTTTGATACAAATACCACAACTAGATACTCTTCATGCAGGAGAACTTAAACTGTTACACTGTCAGAATTACTGGTTGCAAGAACCTAACTCCAAAGTAGGAAAGCAGCGGGACCTTATGGCTTCCTAGATACTAGAGAAAACAAAATTTAACTTTGAAACAGTAATTAATGCTTGGCAAAAAAAAGTTCAATTTTCAAAAAATAATGACTTACTACAATGAGCCTCTTGCAGACCATTTTTCACTTAACTTCACTGTCTAATGTAATATACTCACCCACGAAAATGATCACACCAGTGATCATATTAGATAGAGTCGAACTGGACTATCTGTTCACTACATTACATAAATTTAGGTTTAGCCCAAATTATCTGTATGGATAAAATTACTTTATACCAGTCTAGAAGACTCAAGATATTAACAACACAAACTCAAGCCTACTTCAAATTAGAACATGGCACTTGACAAAACAGAAAATATCATTATATGCAGATGGTATTACTTTTGTTTATATAGCATATCTTTACCATTATTTCTTAACACATTAGCAGAATTTCAAAAGACATCTGGAGTCACAATTAAATTGAATAAAAGTGTGCTTATTTCAGTGAACTCTCCAGCGCATCATGCTGGACTGACATGTATCTGTTTATTCTGTCAAAATAGTTTTAATATCTAGGAATAAATATCTCAAGTAAATTAAAAGATGTTTTTAACACAATTTTGGTAACCGTTTGGGGAAAAATACTATCAAACGATGTTAACATCTCACTTTTGCTGGGAGAATCAATACTATCAAAATGAACATCCTTTTTGAACTTCTATTTCTATTTCAGAGCATCGTTATATACATTAACAAATCATTATTTAAAAAACAAGGCTCAATTATAACCCCATTTATCTAGAGCAGTGTTTCCCAAACTCGGTCCTGGGGACCCCCTGTGGCTGCAGGTTTTTGTTCCAACCAGCTTCTGTTTTTAATTGAACTCCTGGGCTAATTAAGTTCTGTGTTTAGAGAACAATATAGAAATTAGAAAACTAAGTTTGCTAAAAAAAAATATTAAAATATACCAAGCAGTTCTGTAGGAATAATGTGTTTTGTTTCTTTTTAACACTATTTTCATCTTGATTTTCATCCTACTTTTCTAGGTGTTCTAATTGTTTAATTAATCCATTATTTACTAATTAGTGGGTCTGACGTTAAAGTAGTTGCAGCTTTTGATTATTCAGTGTTGTTTGCCTGGGTGTCTGATCTGCTCATTTTAAATTGTCATTAATAAGATACAACAAAGGGGAAAAACTGCACAGAGAAAGGGCAAAGTATAGTGAAATCAACAAAAGAGAGTTAAGCATTTAAATTTATAGCAAAAGCAGAAATATTTATAAATGTCTTATAAATGTAAAAATCATGCTGCTGTGCTTTTCTGAATGTCGAATAAAAGAATAAAAATACCAGCTAATTAAATGAGATCAGTGCTATCAGGTGTTGTCACTGATTAGGAATGTGGTTGGAACAAAAACCTGCAGCCACAGGGGTTCTCCAGGACCGAGTTTGGGAAACACTGATCTAGAGTAGGAGACAGCCACACATTCAAAAGGTGACTCTCCAAAATAAATTCGAAGGTGGCATAGTACTACTTAACTTTCAGTTTTATTACTGGGTGGCAAATGTACACAATATAAAACCTGGAAATTGGCACAAATTAAATATGGAACCAATACAAGATGCACTTCAAGGCAGTTAAGCTTGTATCTGTTTATCCTCTATGCGAGGAGCCTTCCCAGACCTACTCAGTATTTAATCATTGGAAAACACTGGAGATCAAGACACTTGGAGAACTGTATATAGATAACATATTTGCAATCTTATGAGCAATTACACTTTACATTCAACTTTCCAGCAATATACTGTAATTTTTCCACTATTTCCAAATTTGAAACTTTTTTAAAAGATACCTACCCAATTTTTCATACCTTCTGTAACAGAGACTGTACAGGGCAGTCTTGAAGACTCAGACAGCATCTCAACAGTATATAAAGCATCTCTAAAGAATATTCCTTTCTTCGATCGTAGGGTATGATGGGTATAGGACCTTTCAGTTAACATCTCAGAAAAGGAGTGGAAGTCAGCCATACATATAGAATAGAGTTTAGCTCTATATGCAGCAAGCACTCCAACATTCAACTTTAAATCTTTTTTCAGTCATCATTCTCATTCAAAATTGTTCAAAATGTATCCAGGGCAAGATCTAACTTGTGAGCATTGATATGCACCTCCAGCTAGGCCGTATGTTTTAGGAATGCACCAAATTAACATCATTTTGAGCTAAAATCTTTAAATACTTCTCGGATGGCTTTGGTGTCACAATTATTTTAATCACACATTAACAGTTGTATTGTTTTGTACTCCCAGATGGGCTAAAAGTGGATGAGGACAAATTGATTGTAATAGCCTATACCACACTACTCTTTATGCATTGAAATTGGGGAAAAATAAATTCTTGTTTAGAGGATATGTCCAAAAAAATATGGAAACACTTATTAAAAAAAAAAAAAAATTGATTAAAGATTCATATATGGGTAAAAGGATGTGTATTTTTTTTTTTTTTGTTTGTTTTTTGTTCTTTCTCTTTCTCCATGTTGTTGTTTCTAGATTTAATGTTTGAAGTAATTGTACAAGGTATCACTATTTTATCTGCTTGACTGTATACTATAGTACTTTCTTAAAAATAATACAATTTTTTAAAATTTGTTTTCTTTTTTTACCTTGCCATTAAACAGAATATTCTATCAATTATATACTTTTTGTCTCTAGCTCTGCAAGTTTCAAATTCATGTTTCATTTCATTGTGTCCTTCATATTATCTTGGGTTTCTTTTAGTCAGTAAACCAGATTAATGTCTGGCATTTAAATAATATTCTAGTGCAGATTGGTCAGGCTGTTTTAAAGATTTATTGAGAACTTCGGTTGTAGTGGGGCCACATAGTTAGTGTTAAATGTCAGTTCTGAGTGCGTCTCGTTTCATTGTCCCGTTTGCTGTTTGTATGTGTATCAGTTAATGCCTTCCCCGTAAAAGAGGACGGATGATGAAATGAGACCACAGCCGCAAACCTGGAAAACACCTGTTCTTAATTAATCAATCACAGCCGTCACATAGACTATTTAAGTAATCAGGAAGGAGAAGAGGGGAGAGAGGGAAGGAGGGAAGAAGGAGAAAGGAGACCATTTTGTTTCAACCACGTTTCAACTTGCTTGCTGTTTTTTCACATCACGCCTTTTCACCAGTTTGCTTTTCATTTTGCCGGACTATCTTTCAACCTCCATCTGCTGAGACCCCGGGGTCGATTCGCCATCCACCATACGCCGAGGAATCACTGTTGCTCCAAACGCCGGGAAAATCAAACAACGCATTTACCGCTAGTTCAGTCATCCATTTTCAGGACAGTTTTCTAACCGGACTCAAGTTCACAATCATTCAGTTTATCAGTCATTTTGTTATTGGTGTTGTGTGTTATGTTGCAGGGGCAAGGGAGGGTTTTTGTTGTATTTATATTTGGTGGTGTCTTGTTGTTGCTGGGGTGGAGGGATATTTATATCTGTTTTTTGCATGTCTTGTTTCATTTAATAAATTTAATCCGTTTTAATTTTACATCCTGTTTTTGTGTACTTATATTTACACCGTCGATTTTGTGGGGAAAAGTTTAATTGGTTAGAAGTACGGCTTGATAGTTAGATTATTTCTCAGTAAATTATCCAGGCCACAGGTCTTGGAGGAGTAGCTGCCGGCTGGGTAAAGGGGCCGTTACATAAGTGGTGCCCTCTCTGAGGAATCTTAATACTATTGCTGTCTGCCTTTAAACGTTTCCCCAATTAACATGTCTTTAGTGCGTGCCGAGCAGGACGACACCATTGCTTCGCCACGGTGTGATGATGGAGTAGCCGGGGCGCGGCACATCACGGTCAGAGCGTGTTCAGCGGTGCGGGAGGTGGTGGATTCATTGCAGTCGCTGTACCTCAAAGATCACCATGGGCCTGAGGAGGAATGCCTGGAGGATGTTTCGCCTCCGTGGGAAGATCGGGCGCAACAACTGACCCGGCTGGATGAGAAAGTCCGCGAGGTTGCTGAAAGTGCGCTTGGGCGCGAAGATGCCTTGCGGGCTCGCATCAGCAGCTCCCAGGAGGAGATAAAAGAATACCTCAATGAGCAAGTTCAACTCCTGGGGCGGGAAATCGTGTAGTGCCTCCAGAGGCGGGATCAACGCTGGCAAAAAATTCTTCAGGGGGAGGTCTGAAGGAGTCTCCAGAAGTTACGTCAGATACCCTGTCATTCAATGCCGTACGGGTCTCTTGGGGGAAGTGAATACATCAATCGGCCCTCTGTTCCTGGGGTGCGCCTTTCCTTTCCCAAGTTGGGGGCTCCATATAACATTGATGATGTCCTCAACTTTGTGGAGGACAGGGAGGCGTATCTGGCTGTTAACCCTTTAACGCCAGAAGAGCTTATGGGGGTGATGGGGCATCCCTCTCGGGGCCGGTGCGGAGCTGGTGGCTGATGGCCAAGAAGAACATTATAGACTGGGGATCCTTTCATCGATCTTTCCTTGTGGCTTTTTTCCGGATGACTATGAATCTGAACTGGAGGACAAGCTGCGATCCATGGTGCAACTGCCTTCGCAATCCATCGGGGACTTGGCCTATGAATATCGGGCTTTGTGTTTGAAGTGGCAGCCGGCTATGTCTGAAGAGGAGGTGGTCCGCCGCATCCTTAATGCCTGTAACCCGCGGTTAGCTGGGGGTCTCAGGGGGGTTGTGGGGTCGGTGGAAGACCTGGTGAAGGTGGGCTCACAAGTGGAACAGGACTGGGGAAACTCAAAAACGTACTGGAACAAGGTACAAGCCAGTACACGAGAAACCCAGCCCCTAAAACCCCAGCGAGCCAAACCTTGCCGGTCGGAAGCCAATCTCGCCATCATGCAAGCGAGGACGTCCCTCCTGATCGTCCCAGTGAAGCTGCGGGGGTGGCAGGTGGATGCGGTGGTGGATACAGGGAGCCATCACACCTTAATCCACTCAAGCATGTGGAAGAAGATTAGCCGACCGACAGACAACTTAACATCTGCCCCGTCTGTCCGATTTGTATTGGCAGATGGGAGTGAACGCAGGGCCCTGGGCAAAGTCCCCTTGAGGTACAGTGTACTCTCCACTACCTGGGAAATGGATACATATGTCCTGGATGACCAGCACCTGTCAGTCCCGTTACTCCTTGGACTGGATTCTTTAACCACCATGAGGATGACTATCCATCTCAGTCCCAGGGGGTACACGGTGCCGGGGGAAGGGGTATGCGAATTCATTCATAAATCCCAAAGAAGATCTGGGCTCAGAATTCATTGGCTTCTACGCGGCAGTGAGGAGTGACGCAAGCACCTCGGCGGCAGCCCCTGTGGAGGAACAGCCTGAAGAGGTGAGGCCGGTGCTGAAGAAGTGGGCCGAGGTGTGGACTGAGAAATTAGGAGTCGCCCATGAAGTTACCCATGTCATCCACACTTCGGACGAAGTTCCAATAAGGCACCGAGCCTACCGTGTTTCTCCACTAAAGAAGGGCATAATTAAAGAACATCTTGATCGAATGCTCGCCAAGGGAATAATCGAACCATCTTCCTCCTCCTGGGCGTCCCCTGTGGTCCTCGTGAAGAAGACAGATGACACCTATCGTTTCTGCGTGGACTACAGGGGGGTTAACGGGAAGACGAGCCTGGACTCATATCCCATGCCCCTGGTTCATGAGATTCTGGAGTCACTGCATGGAGCTGCAGTTTTCAGCACACTAGACCTCCGCAGTGGCTATTGGCAGGTGCCGATGGACGAGGGGAGTAAGAGGAAGACGGCAGTCATCACCCCTGAAGGCTTGTTCCAATTTAAAGTCATGCCTTTTGGGCTTAAAAATGCTGGGGCCACCTTCCAGCGGCTCATGGAACAAGTCCTGAGGGGATTAATAGGCAAGATCTGCTTTGTTTACATCGACAACGTCATTGTTTACTCCCCTTCTATTAAACAACATCTCCAGGACTTGGACACCATCTTCCAATGATTACATCAAGCGCACCTTACGCTGAACACGAAGAAATGTACCTTCATTCAACCCCACATACGCTTCATCGGGCCCATTCTTTCATCTGAGGGGGTCACTGTAGACCCCAAGAAGACCTTAGCCATCCGAGAGTACCCCACGCCCACAGTCTTTACAACGTTTCCTTGGGTTAGTGGGGTGGTATCATAAGTTCATTCCCAGGATGGCTGATATAGCGGCTCCCTTGAACAACCTAAGAAAAAAGATGTACCGTGGGAGTGGACAACAGAGTGCCAGGACGCGGTCGAGCGACTAAAGAGCCACCTTCAAGAGCTGCCCGTTCTGGCCCAGCCAGATCCGCAGCTCACTTTCCAGGTACAAACAGATGGCAGCAACCTGGGGCTTGGCGCCGTGCTCACTCAGAAAATCCACCAGGCTGAACATGTCATCGCGTACGCCTCTCGAGCCTTGCACGGCGCTGAGCTGAATTATTCGACAGCTGAAAAAGAGTGTTTGGCTGTCGTGTGGGCTTTGGAAAAATGGAGACACTATCTGGAGGGGGTTGAATTTGAAGTGTACACCGGCCATCACGTTCTGACCTGGGTATTTAATCACCCGAAGACCTCCTTCCAAGGTTGGGGGGGGGTATA
>JANRMT010062793.1:16648448-16665763 GCA_026402145.1 Polypterus bichir lapradei | reverse complement strand
GGGGGGGGGGATGTAGCGGGGCCACATAGTTAGTGTTAAATGTCAGTTCTGAGTGCGTCTCGTTTCATTGTCCCGTTTGCTGTTTGTATGTGTATCAGTTAATGCCGTCCCCGTAAAGGAGAACGGATGATGGAAGGAGACCACAGCCGCAAACCTGGAAAACACTTGTTCTTAATTAATCAATCACAGCCGTCACATAGACTATTTAAGTAATCAGGAAGGAGAAGAGAGGAGAGAGGGAAGGAGAGAAGGAGAAAGGAGACCATTTTGTTTCAACCACGTTTCAACTTGCTTGCTGTTTTTTCACATCGCGCCTTTTCACCAGTTTGCTTTTCATTTTGCCGGACTGTCTTTCAACTTCCATCTGCTGAGACCCCGGGGTCAATTCGCCATCCACCATACGTCGAGGAATCACGGTGAGGTTGCTCCAAACGCCGGGAAATCAAACAACGCATTTACCGCTAGTTCAGTCATCCATTTTCAGGACAGTTTTCTAACCGGACTCAAGTTCACAATCATTCAGTTTATCAGTCATTTTGTTATTGGTGTTGTGTGTTATGTTGCAGGGGCAAGGGAGGGTTTTTGTTGTATTTATATTTGGTGGTGTCTTGTTGTTGCTGGGGTGGAGGGATATTTATATTTATATCTGTTTTTTGCATGTCTTGTTTCATTTAATAAATTTAATCCGTTTAATTTTACATCTTGTTTTTGTGTACTTATATTTACACCGTCGATTGTGGGGAAAAGTTTAATTGGTTAGAAGTACGGCTTGATAGTTAGATTATTTCTCCGTAAATTATCCAGGCCACAGGTCTTGGAGGTGTAGCTGCCGGCTGGGTAAAGGGGTCGGCTGTTACACGGTATTGCATTCTTCTCTCATCAAGTCCGTGTTAAATGGCAAATAATCTCAGAATTAGAATCTGGACTTCCCCTTTTAGAAAGAACATATACTCTCCCTTTGCTTAAAAGGATCTCCAGTTACATACTGGGTTTAGAACTGAGCTTAGTGCACTTATTTAAGTGAAGAGATTTTCATCAATTGTACCACCCCTTATTGTGCATCAAGTACCAAGCCCAGTAAATTACTTTCATTAATGTGCAAAACATTTGTCATAGTCCCTGCTATTAGGGCCAAATCGGGCTCAACATCTACTGATCCTCCAGCTATTAATGTAATAATCTTATTATTAGTTTACCATATTGTTCTTTGATCTACCTAATAACTCACAATCTTCAGTCACCTCTCTCTTATGTCACCCCCATTACCCCAGCTGAAGTACAGGTTTTGGACTCCATGATTGTGAGAAAGGCTCAGTTTGGATATAGTTGTCTCCTTCTTTATGAATAATTTATTAATCGCCCATTTTTGACTTGATCAAAGAGACTATTGTGTCTGGTCATCTGAATCTAATAGGTAATGTGTCTCTCATTTACAGTGTTATTAAACCAAAGTTTCAAGCCCTCTCACGTGTGAGATAAACTTTAAGCTAAGGACCGTACTACTTGGTTACAGAATGTTATTCACAGATTGGTTCACCTTGATTAAACTACCTTCACTAGCTCTCAACTAGCTTCAGACAATGTTCACAGGATTCTGCATGTTATTCATCCCATCTTGAATATCTAGACTTAATCAACCTCTCTTGATTCCAAAAAGGCTTTTGATAACCATCTTGTGACAGGAGATGGAGAGAATGGACTTGAACCCAATTCTCTTTGCCAGTTTTGTCCTTTGAGAGTCCCTTTGGCAATATTTATTCTGACCATTCTTTCATCTCTTCTATTCCACAACAGCTTTTATCTCTAATCCTTTTAAATCTTTCCTTCTTATATCTTGTGTGACAAACAAAACCTAATCTGTTTAAGCTTCCTTGCTACTAAAATGCTAACTTGATGTTGGTGAAAACACCATGGGAGTATGCATTCACAAGGTGAAAATTATTAAATGAATAATTGATCACAAAAGGACATCTTTATAACTATATTGTAACACTGACTGAAAAGGAAATCTTAATTGCATGCTATTAACTTTTTTCTTTTTTCTTTTGTTAGTTTTTCTTCTTTCTGCTACTGATATTTGCACTTGAGATTGCAGCTGGAATATGGGGTCTTGCAAATAAAGACAAGGTAATTAGAAATCACTTTGAATTTCCAAATTAATAATACTAAAGTTGGTGATATGTTAGACTGTTGGCTTGAAACAAAAAGTTTAAATTAATAGGCATTGTCGTAAAAATTTTATGAGTTTTTGATTTGTTAGTCAAAAAAAGAAAAAATATGAATGGAAGTGGAATAAATAGTAAGGTGGTATAAAAGTACAGAAAAGAGAGAGTGTGAAGTAATGGGGAGAAGTGAAGTAGAAGACCTGCATAATTATTACACATAAAGTGGGATAATTCACATAGAGTGCTGACAGATAGTCTTTAGCCTGTTAGAGGGGAACTCGGTCAATAAATTCTGAGAAGGAAAGGTGTGTTTTTTTTCTTTCTTTCTTTATTTTTTTAATCATATCCAATTGACATTCTAAAGGTGTGGAGTGTAGTACATGTTTATATGCATTATCTATTTCCTTTCTTTTCTCATACCTGGCATGGGATGAAAGACTGGAGTCAACCTTAGATTGAACTCTAATCCATCACGTCTTGGTACTTTCGTAGTAGTGTTGTGTGTGTTTTTTTTTGTTTTTTTTCTCATTTCTTCAAGTACTCCCCATCTGCAATCTAGGTTAGATTTCAATGCACCAATTTATTAAAAATCACTGTTTGTACAACCTTATTTGCACAGTCCTTTGCTAAACTTCTCCCAAAACCCCACGGCCTTTGCAAAAGTCAATTAATGTACACTAAACAGTAGGATGGAGACATCCTAATCAGCACTTGCTTCATCTGTCAGTTGAATGTACCAGGTTATGAATCTCCTGCTTTTGGGATAGACAATCTTGAGATGGAAAATGAGTACCCAGTTATGCCTGTAGTTAGAGATACAGAAATAAGAACCACCTGGAACCAGCTATTAAATCTAGGGACTAGTTGCTAGGGGCAGCCAGCAAAAATCTGTGAAAGCAGACTCGTTCAGTTTATGGTAATTAATGCAAAAATGCTAACCTCCCATTTCATCAGTCTTTTTTGGATGTGAAGTGTAAGGATTATGTAAAAGGCTCTATGAGGGTTCAGTAATACTAACTTCTGCCATTTCGGAGATTATCCTGCCACTGCCTTATGTGATAGGTAATTTGTATTAAGTGTTGCATTATTGACCTTGCTTTACAAGTATCAGTTAAATGCTACACAAAATATGATCTCCCCATGATATCAGGAGTTGTTTCATGATACTGCTGCAAAGCTCTCCTAGCCATTGCTGCTGATGTGTATATTTATATAAAAAAAAGTGTATCAAATTAATTTAGGATATTTTCCTTTACACAGAATCTCTAAAGTTTCTTTTATAACAGGACACTCCTCAAATCAGGTTTGTCAGAAAATCACTTTGTCAGGTTCATGTCATTTACTGTTGTGAGATCATATCCGTGTATGGAGGAGCCTTTAAGGTTAATGTCAATTACAGAAGAGAATCATTTAATTGAGAAGTCAAATGAACTCAAATTTGAAATGTCGTAAACTCAAGATGCTTTAATTTTCCAAATATTTCTTCCTTTTTTTATAGGATTGTCACAACTTTAAAATTACCTTTTTGAATAAAATTTTTATTTTGAAATCAAATTTGTCAATTTTAAGATTATTATTATTATTTCAGAATTCCTGTAAAATTGCTTTTACCACATATACTATCGGAGCCACAGACTGCTGTCCGGCATCCTTGTTTCTCCGGTCCCTTGCATGTTGTGTCTTGCAGTATATTGACACCATGCATAAACTGCTTTCAATCTTTGTTCATGGTAAGATTAAACCATAGACACCACCATACATTTGAACAAGCACAATGTTTTATTTTTTTTTATTTTTCCATACATGACAAGGCTGAAATGAATTTCCAGAAGCACAACCATACAACTTCTTCTTTTAAGCAATTTCAAAAACTAAAACATGTAAAAGAATGCTTGACCAACTCTGCATTCCTCTTTTAATAAATTTTCATCACAACAAACATGAAATCACTGCCTCTCTTTAATAATTACACTTTAATATTTAATACTACAATAATAATAAAATATACTCATTTTATATTATTATTAACTTGCTGTATGTTGATGCAGAGATGAATAACTTTTTGTTTTCCATTTGGAGTCTGACCATTTTTATCTTTAGTTTTGTCAGTGTGCGAGAAACAAAATCTACAGCAAGTATAGTTTTGTTTTAAAGTAACACTGGATGGAACTTTCTGGACAGACGATCAGGTACTATTGTGTTTCAGAATCTTTTGAATAAGGTGACAGTTTTCAAAGCGATCACTTCTTACCTTTGAATGCAGAAAACGGTAAGGCTCTGGATTAGTCTGATTCAGTAAACATGAAATTCAATCACATTGACTATATTTTGCAGGGATTTTTATTTTATAAGCCTGTTAAACTTCAGTAAAAGTCAACGTTAACACAGACCTTTTAATATCTTCAAACCAAACTTTTTTTTTGAATGTAAATCTCTAGTTATTTTGTCATGGTGTATTTTTGTTTATATACAGGTTGTCACTGATATAGAAAATTTCTACAGAGAGACATATAAAAATTATCTTGCAACCAAACAGGAAGCCTTGAAAGGAACATTACAAGCATTTCACTTTGGAGTAAGTTCATTTTTATCTTTTTAATAAAATACAATTTAATAAAAATGTACAGCATATTTAGTAGATGTATGATACTTTGTATCCATGGGGAAATGTAACTATTAGTAGAAGTTCAAGAAATAAACAACAACCACCACCCCTCTCTCACATCTCATTTTTTTCCGATACGTTTCATCACTCATGCAAGTGACTTCCTCTGTCTCAGCTGACTGAAGGTTTCTCCAACCTTATAAACAGTACCTTGGCCTATTGATCGAACTAGCACCATTAACTAACAATGGGCCGTGTGATCAGTGATATGCAAATTGTCCATCTTGACTCTACAACACAGAGCAAACACCATACCCACAGACACAGTGGCTAGGGAAGCAGAAGAACATCATATCGAAAAGGCCCTGAGTAAATGTGGTTATCTTAGCTGGACTTTTGTCAGAACAGGGAAGACACCAAGAAAATGCTCTAAGCAATCCAGGAGAGAGGTTGGACAACTGCTGCCCAAGCGAAAACCTTTGGTGATCCCTTATGTGTCAGGAGTATTGGAACAGCTGAGATGCATTTTTTTAAAACACCAGGGACCTCGTGCATAACGCCTTGCGTAGAATTCACACTAAAACATGGTGTAAGGACAAAAACGGAAATATGCGTACACCCAAAAAATCCAGATGCATAAAACTGGGCGTTCGCCAACTTCCACGTTCTTCCGCTCCATAAATCCCGGTAAGCATGAAAAGTAACGCACGTGCACACGCCTGCTGCTACTCCCCAAACTTCTCCCAGAATTATGCCTATTTGAATATGCAAATCAATATAAACAGTCCTTAAGCTCAGCGTTCTGTGAAAAGACAATGGCAAAAGCACGGGGGGAAATAAAAGAATTTCAGCGAATACCAAGTGGAGACAAGGAAAAATATACTATTTGTTGGTTTAAACAGTGGTATAAACAACAAAAGAAAGTTGATCGAGTGACATAGTGTCGGAGAAACTCGAAAGCTCAAGTTCACAAAGTTGCACAGTGCCGAAATCAAAAAAGAAGTAGGCAGATATCAAAGTCGCCATGAAAAGGCGAGTTGTAGCCCACCACCTGAATGTCATATGAAAGCTTATTAAGGTACAAAGAGAAAAAAAAATAGACACACAGTGGGGGGGCATGAAATGTCAACTTTAATCTCGAAATTTCCACTTTAATCATTTAGTTTATTTTGTCATTAAAGTAGAACATCATAAACTTCATCTTAAAATCATTTAATTTACTAGTTTCTCAAATCCATCCATCCAGCCTTTATCCAACCCACTATATCCTAACTACAGGGTCACGAGTGGGTCTGCTGGAGCCAATCCCAGCCAACACAGGGCGCAAGGCAGGAAACAAACCTCGGGCAGGGTGCCAGCCCACCTCAGGGTGCACACACTAGGGACAATTTCGAATCACCAATGCACCTAACATGCATGTCTTTGGACTTTGTGTGGGTTTCCTCCGGGTGCTTGGGTTTCCTCTCAGACACAGGGTGAACATGCAAACTCCATGTAGGGAAGACCCAGGAAGTGAACCTGAGCCTCCTAACTGTGAGGTGCCACTGTG
Organism: Polypterus bichir lapradei; assembly: GCA_026402145.1. Taxonomy (NCBI): domain Eukaryota; kingdom Metazoa; phylum Chordata; class Cladistia; order Polypteriformes; family Polypteridae; genus Polypterus; species Polypterus bichir. Next base: position 16,659,444 of record JANRMT010062793.1, on the reverse strand, counting down.
CCGCCCATTTCTCAAATTCCATCGTAACTAAAGTAGCATGTTAAATGCTTTGTTTTGTATTTCATCATCTACAGGTATGTGCTCTGTGTGTATGAATCACTACGTGTTTCTTAAACGGGCTTTCTCTTCTTCCGATAGGACACAGAAACCATTACATTTGTTATATTACAGCTCTCTGCGTAAATAAAATACTGAGATGTATACTTGATATCATTTTCATGATGATAGGAGTTAAAGCTTGTGACATGGAAATATGGTGGCACAGTGATTGTTCATGCCTCACGCGAGATGCTTTCTGCGCTATGCGTGACCTTCAATGAAATAATTTATTGCAGCAGTACTGTCTCTTTCAAACGTACTAACCCCCAATTCCTGTCTTTACTTTTCTTTCTCCAAATACCCAATTGCCACAGAATCAGCTCTGTAATAGACGGTAAGCCATCTGTAAGCTTAGAACGCTGATTCTTCTTATTCTATCCTTCCAGTGTCACACTAGCCCCAGCAAGAATACAGTGCGAGGCAGGAACAATCCATGAATGGAGTGCCAGCTCCTTGCTAGTGCTGCGGCACAGTGTTCTCACATGTTTAATTATTAACAATATAGATTATTTAAATGAAGTTAAAGTTTTATCTGTATAATAAACATATTTTTTTGCATTTCATCTTAATTATACCGTCATATGTAAATACGTGCTTTATAAAGTGGCTCAGGTTGTGCAATATTATAACTGTATCACAGGTTTACAGTGAGGTAATTGTACTTATAAGTACAAAGCATTCTACAAGGAGCACTTGATGGACTGATTGAGTGCATTTATAGTTCTTGGAATAAAACTGTTTCTGAACCGCGAGGAAAGTCTCTAAAGCGTTTGCCGTATGAGAGCAGTTCAATAGACAGCGTGTGCTTGATGCTGTATACTGTTAATTCTGTTTCCAATCAGCTGCTGTAGAGCTGTGATTCCCCACTCAGATACAGTGATATAAATACTCCGAGTGGTGCAGTGAGAGTAATATGGAAAAAGATGATCTGCTGTGGCAAACCCTAACGGGAACAGCTGAAAGAAGAAGGTGGTGGTGCAGTGAGAGTAACAACGCTAAAGCAGCTTTGGTATTTAGAATAGTTTGACCACTCTGTGGACCATTATATTGTTACAGGTTAATTACAATCAGATGCATTAAACTAACAAACAATATGTGGTTAATTTCAGTGTATGTATAAATCTGCATCAGGGATGTGGATCTAAAAAAGAAAGGGAAACCACACTGGAACAGTAGCACTGCTTTGACACTGGGTGCCACCAGTTTGCAAAACCGAGAGGAGAACTTGCGTACGCCAAGCATTTAGTTACTGTGAAAATGTGCATGGCTTTACACCAAGTTTAGGTTTTATACATCGCGAAATGGGCTAACACAACATTTTGTGCGTATGCACCATTTATACATGAGGCCCCAGGTCTTGGTGACGTTCTAATCCCAAAACACAATACATCGGGGAAACCAAATAATCACTGGCGAAGTGGATGGCACAACAGAGAAGAGCTACCTCGTCAGGCCAAGACTCTGCAGTTTGTTGATGATACCACCCTGGTTTGTCTGATCACAGTTAGAAATGAGATGCCATATACAAGGAAGGTTGGTGCACCCTCAACAATCTTAACTTTAATTCTCTGAATACAGTTGTACGCGTATTATCGTGGTATTTCCCTCTACTTGCCCTTTACCTGTTTCCTCAAGGGTAAGTGTTCTCGTCAAGTTCGTTATCGGGTTGGTCTACTGTTGCACTTTAAGATGAACACACACACATATAAATAAACACACACACAGACCCTAACCACAACAGTGCCTTATGAATGACACACACACGCTGATTAACCCTTAGCACTTTAAACCACACAAGTGCTATAGGAATAGCCTGTCATTCGGCACTTCAAGAGACTTATTTTCGGCACGAACAACATACGATGTTTTAGTGATATCTCAGACCTAAATATTACTTTTGGTTTACAAAAATACATTTAAACATACAAAGACTCAGCATTCTTGACTATATGCCTTTTATCAGCCAAGAAAACCTTCTTTATCATATTGTCCCTAACTATTGAGTAGCACCCTCACTCAGCCTTATAAACCTCGCAGCACAGAAATAATGGCAAAAATCTGGCTGTCACCAGGTGCTCAAAGAAATCTAACTTATTACTTCAATCACTCTAGATATTAAGACAAAGCATAGAAAGTTAAAAGCAGCATGGTATTTATTACAAGAATAATAATAATACAACTGGAACAAAGAATAATAGAAAATAGGTACTAATAGGAAGTCTGAATATATATAGTCTTTAGAACAAGCTTACAAAAAAGTTACAGATGACAAAGATGAATGTCCCAGGGAGGCTTTTGATTTAGCAATCGATGTTCATGATGCCGTTCTGACGACCAGTGCCATTTTCGTCAGTTCCTCCTCTTCATCTTCTTCTTTGCTTCTCCTCTTTGCTTCTCAAACCAAGGCATATTTATTATGAAATGTCATGCCTTGGTTTCACAACACATGCATCTGATTGGCTGGCTGTCAAAATGATTGATGAATTAATTCACTGTCTGTTTTCCCAAACAACAAAACCTTTGATGTACTCTGAGGTATCAGTAGTTCTTCCTGTCCCAGGCTGTAAACCAAACTGTTGTTTCAGATGTCCATCCATAAAGTAATCAGTAGCCTGAGGTATCAGCTCAGCATCCTTAATAAACTATGAACAAGTGTTATAAAAGTAAGGTGTAAGGGAAGAAAACCTGCTTTAATTAGTCTTAGTTCATCTGTTGTCTTGTCTCGAACAATATATAATGTGAACCAAAATGTACAGATTTTATACACCATAACAGTAAAAACCATTGTGGATGTTATGAGATACTCATGAACTCCTACAGCCGTAGATATAATTGATTTTATTGTAAACATGTTACAATCATTTAATTTTTATTTTGCAAAACTATCACTCACTGAAAATAAAATATAACTTATTAAAAAAATCTTGGATGTGAGCAAATGTTTTTCTGTGTTAACTTAAAAAATATAACCAGTCCAAATCAGTGCTAGTACAGTGTTAGAGTTGTCATTGAAAGAATCCTCACTTTCTCCATTTACCTTGGGTTAACTGTACTCAACAGGTTCGTTACCGGGTTGGTTTACTGTCACACCTTAAGATTATCACATGTATACATAAATATACACATTCACACAGACCCTAACCATAACCGTGCCCTTTGAATGACACACACACAGCTGGTTAACCTTTAGCACTTTAAACCACACAAGTTCCTTAGGAATAACACCACCTGTCACTCTCTCAGCACTTCAAGAGACTTACTTATTATCCGCACAAACAACATACCATTTTTAAGTAAAATTTGAAACAATGAATAAGCAGTGCCAATATACCCAAAGCAACAGTTGTTCCAGTAATAGTGCATGAAAAATCTTGTCAAATGCTAAATTAAGAATGTTTAGTAGTCTAGGGTCAACAGTCCAAAGCAGATCATTTGTGAATTTTAGTAAGGCTGTTTTCAGCATTGTGTTTAGAAAAGAAACCAGATTTGGAAGGTTGAAAATATTTAACTTTCAAATGGTTCTTTAATTGATAAAAAACAATATATTCTAATATTTGAGAGAAGGGGAAGATTGGAAATAGGGCAATAATGACTGAAATCATTAGAATTGTTACCAAAATATTTGATAACAGGGGTGTGGCATGTTTAAATGAAATGGTCCATATTTTAATAGAACATTACAAAAGTATTATAATAAACAGTTAATTCAGTGGTGGATGAATGCGAGATGCTAGGTTCACATGATATATAGAGTACATGTTTATGTTTCAGCTATATAATACAGATAGAGTACTGTATACAGTTTTGATCTCCATATTACAAAGATGACATAGCAGTGCTAGAGTAATTACAGAGAAGAATGACTAGTCTGATTCCAGGTATGAGCTATAAATAAAGTCTAATGGAGTTGAACCATTTCAGTTTTAGCAAACGGGTTAATTGCTGGCACGATTAAAGTGTTCAAAATTATGAAGGGAATTAGTACTTTAGATCTAGGCTGCTACTATAATATTAATTCATCAATAAGAGCATTGGAATACTGATGGATAATTGATAAGAGCAAGTTAGATACAAATGTTAAAGTTATTTTTCATATAGAGAACCAGAGACACATGTAATAAATTATCAAGTACTATGAGAGGCTGTAGGATTTTAGGCACCTTCAAAACTCGACTTGATGTTGTATGTTTACAGTACCCATTTGCTTCTGTTTAACATTTGGTAGGCCTCTGAGAGTTGTGTCAATACAAAGGAACAAGTGTGGACACATGCCATGAACCAGCACTAGATGCTAGTCCATTGCAGAACCAGTCACGCACATATGAATACTCATAATCCTATGTGGCCAACTTACAGCCAGTTGACCTAATACAAGCGCACGCACACACACACACACACACAAACATATATCTTTGGGACTAGGGAGGAAAAATGAAGAACCCTGGAAAAAAAAAAAAAAAAAAAAAACAAAGACACAAGAATAATGTGCAAACTAAAAGACGACGGGTAGAGGACACAAACACAGAGCACTTACAAGCATGAAGCAGCAGTGCTAATCACTTCTACATAATTCAGATAGTAATGTACATTTTTTCTGGAAATTGTCACTTAACACTTCATGTGAATTTCACATTTACAAATAGATACAAAGGGCGGCACGTTGGCGCAGTGGTAGTGCTACTGCCTCGCAGTTAGAAGCCCCGGGTTCACTTCCCGGGTCCTCCCTGCGTGGAGTTTATATGTTCTGCCTGTGTCTGCGTGGGTTTCCTCTGTGCCAGAATTCCAGGTTCAGGACACATCCTCCCCAATCTAAGTTTCAGTTGTTAATGTTGACTAGCAGGCAACATACAGTAACTATATTACCCCTTTAATTATTCATTGTCCCTCTAGTCTCCTTTCATACATGGAATGAAGCACTAACACCTTTGGGTTATTTAATTTCAATAACATGACCTAATGAATGTCTGAAACTTTTCATTTTGTGAAAATGTTAAAGGGCATCTTGCTCATATCATGTACCTCTTAAGAGAACTTACACATTGGTCCTGGAATTTTTAGTCCACATTTAAATTTCTTAAAAATATGTATTCTTAATATGAAACAGTCACAACAGAATTATTAGTTTAAATAACATTCTCTCCAAATGGTCACAATCCTGAGTATAGCACCTCAAAAAAAAGTAATTTGAAATCTAACACATTAAAAAATAAAGCAAAGCAGAGACCTTAAGAGTCCTGGGTCCAGAATGGAATCTATGATTAAATGTAATTGGCAAAATAACAGTTGAAAAGGAAATGTTGTTGGGATACACTTTTGGAAAATGAATATATTCTCCAGGGTTTTGATCTATGTTTTGTCAGAGGATTTAAAGAATATACTGTATACCTTATATATAATCAGATTGTTCTCTACCCCACTAAGAATGATAATACTGTTACACCCAGAACTAAACTGCTTACTGCGAAATACTCCATCCATGGACAGTAAGATCACATATAAGTACTCATCCTGCCTGTTTACAAGTTGATATTTAAGAGGTTACCAACTGCTAAAGGTGCACAGTGAAATCTGTTCTTCCTGGTTGCATAACATTCAGGTTTTGGCATTTGTTCGGTTCTGGACAACAAAGCATTACAAAGGTGATAAAGTCCACCTTTCCCTTTCGTTCAGGTCATAAACAACATAAAATATGATTCTTTAAATAGGTAAATTGTATTATTAAAGACTTCACCCATCTGGCACAGCCACTTTGCCTTTCTCCTTCATTATGGAAAAAGTACAGGACCCTTACTTCTTGCACCACTTGATTCCAGGAACATGCATTATCCTTGGATCATAAGACCATTCAACAGCCACTTGTAATAGTACTGAAAAAATTGCATGAATGCAGCTGGTGCCTCATGTATATCGCCATGTGTGGAATTCACACTAAAAGATGGTGTACGGACAAAAACAGAAATGAGCAAAAAAATCCAGTTGCATAAAACTGCCTACGATAAATTCCACGTACTTCGCCTTTATAAACCCCAATGAACATGGAATTTAACACAAATGCATGCACCTATAGCCCCACCCCAACTCCTTCCAGAATTTCTCATATATCAATATGCAAATCAATATAAATATCACCATCCTTTTTTTTTTTTTTAAAAAAAGAAAATGGCAAAATCACGTGGAATAAAGAATTTCAGCAAATGCGATGTGGAGGAAAAAGAAAAATGTACTATTTGTTGGCTTAAGCAGTAGTATAAGCAAGGAAAGAAACTGATACAGCGTGGCAGACACTCAGATTCAAGTTCAGAAAGTCGCACAGTTCCCGAGATGATAAAAAAAAGAAGCAGTCAAATATCAAAGTCAACGTGAAAAGGCAAGTCACAGCCCACCGTCTGTTTATTCTGTTTCAGACAATATTACAAATGCTGACCACCGTGCTTATGACATGACTCCATGTGATGATGTTGCTGCTGTGCCCAGAACATCTTGAGACACTGGCTGCACACACACATCTGTCTCGGAAGTTGCTGGGTTACCATCTGGCTGTGTGCTGATGGATGTTGTTCTGGAGTCACAAAATGCAGTTGTGGATGCTATTAAGAGATGTGGCCAATGAAACAGATAGATACTTTATTAATGAGAAATTATTGTGATGAGAAATTGGTAACATCAAAGAACTCTTATAACCAAAAAGCTTGCAGTAGTAATAAAAATAATAATGCTGCATTTTATTTATATAGAGACCTCCTATACTCACAGTGCTTCACAAGTATGCAAGAGGGTACAGTACACACAGAAACTCAGAAGAAACTCTATAAATAATACTCAAAACAATAAATACTACATAAGTTAAATACTTTAGAACAAGAAACAATACAATTAATGTACAAAATACTGAAAGACAATACGCAAATAATTTGTGACACTGTTTAGCAGCATAAGACAGAGTGAATTGAAACGAGGTGTAAGAGTATTACTTTGTGTTAAATGCTATCCTAAGCAGATGTAGTTTTAAAAGAATGAATCGAGTCAGCAGATCAAATTACTTTAGGGAGGCAATTCCAGAGTCTGGAAGCAATAGACCTGAAAGCACTGTCACCCAAGGAAAATGGGTTAGTTTACATCATGACAAGATTGCCTGCATCTGAATGACTGGACTGGAGTTAATGAACAAGACTGTTGGAGGTTCCTGATGTAGTCCATTGCAAATCTGATTATGGCTTAATAGGTTAAAAACAGGACATTGTATTCAACCCTGTAAGGCACATGAGGCCAGTGGAAACTGAGCAGGTATGTGCTCACTGCTGTATGTCTGCGGCAGTTACTAACCTAGAGTTACAGACATCTGTGAGATGTGACGAAAGCATGAACAAGCTTCTCGGTATCAAAAATTTTTTTTTTTTTTTTAAAAACTTCCTTAATTTGGTTTTTGTGAGTTGAATAAGAAAGTGTTGAATCAGGAATAATTTGCAGAGGACCAAGGGTATGACAGATAAACATCCATTTTTAACAGATAAACCAAATTGCATCTTCTACATCGGTGGTTCCTAAACTCGGTTGTGGGGAACTCCTTGTGGCTGCAGGTGTTTGTTCCAACCAGATTAACACTAAGTGATAATAATTGATCTCATTATGTTTGTTTTCTCTTATTTTGCATTGAAAAAAGCACAGAAACATGATTTTACATTATAAGACATTTAGAAATATTTCTATTTTTGCAATAGCTTTAAATGCTTAACTCTTTTTGGTTTTCCTATTTTCCCTTAATCTATGTAGTCTGCTCCCTTCGTTGTATCATAATAGTGACATTAAAAACAAGAAAAGTGGACACCTGGGCGAGCAACACTAAATGATGAAAGGCTGTAGCTGCTTCAGCGTCAGACCCACTAATTAGTCAATAATGGAAAGGCAGAGTGGAAATCAACATGAATATAGATTAGAAAGTTAAAAATAACATACTACCCACATATAACTATTTCTTTTTTTTTTTTAATGTATTAATACACTTTTGCAATTTCTTCATTGACCCCAAAACACAGAAACTGAGAAATAACGGCTCACTTAATTAGGCTAGGAGTCCAATTAAAAACAGAAGTTGGTTGGACAAAAATCTATAGCACCAAGGAGCCCCCAGGACCAAGTTTGGGAACCACTATTCTACATGATACTAACAAACCAAATAATATGATTAAGGGGAATATAATTACAGGACTAATAACATGAGGCACTTGCTGTATGACTGGTGCTAAACTTGATCTGCTGTTGAAAAGAATGACCAACCCTTCACTTTCCATTACATATGATTTAACCCACTCCGGAGTAGTATCAGAAATACCCAGGTTGCAGTCCGTTCTAGGTAATAGAGTACTGTGATTGACAGTATCAAATACTGCACTAAAGATGAATAGAAGTAATATTCTTAGTTAGCAGAACAGTTTCATAGTTGTGCTGTGCCATGAAGCCAAACAGAACATGCAGCTTCAGGTTATTAGATGTTAAGTAACTGGAGCTTCATAGGCCACAACACACTCAAACTTTAGACAAAGATTAAGTGAGTGGTATTCGTTTCGATTTTCAACATCTGACTTTTTTTTTTAACTTTACAGTAAAAATTTTCAAAGAAGCAGGCAAAGAGACAGTTTCAAGGGATGCTTTTTGTGACAGCTGGAGAGGAAAGACAGCAAGGCAAGGAGTATAAGAAAATGATGAACTAGCAGTAGTTTATGCAGGTTTTTTTTTATTTTAACTTGGAAAAAAGTTAAATGTTTAATGACACACATTTCATGAAGCTGTAAAATAATTTTGGGAGGCTGTCAGTAAATTCAGCTACCCAGTCACTTGATTTCAATTCATTAGAGCATCTGTAATATGAGAGTAACTACTGTATGCTTTATCTTTAATTTTTGTTTTATAGCTGGACTGCTGTGGAATTGGTGGAGGTATAGAGCCACTAGTCAGAGATACCTGTTCCAAAGATCTTAGCCTTACTCAACAGGTATGTTTTTCGTAAATATGGTTACTTTTATCAAAATATTCATTAACTTACCACAAAGTGCCGTTAGAACCATAAGCAAAAACAATACAAATTTTCAGAAATGCTCTTTAAAGTGAGTTACCAGACAAAACTTTTGGTTATATCTCAAGTACACCACCAATTTTAATTTCATACCAATTATAGAATAAAATAGTAATGTCTGGTGAAATGCACTGTGTTATTGTGATAGTAAGGAGTAGTTTTTTTTTATATTTACCAACATAGTTATATTCTGAGATGTGTACTTTTTCATATTACAAGAAATGTATCAGATGTCTATGCTTGGTTGTGTCCCTTTATCTTCAACAAACAATAGTGTTGGACCATCAGTTGCATAAGAACAGTCGTGAATTATGAAGGTTGATAGGAATGTTCTTTTTGTCTTTTCAAAAGTATAATTTACCCAGCTAATACAGTATATTCAAGATAAATCATGCAGATTGTTATCCTGCATAAAACTTCTGCCATACTCGTGGAGGGACTTTAAAACGTCTGAACTGTGTTTAATTGCAGTCTTGCCTGACAGCCATTAGAGATGTATTCAACACAAAATTCCATATAATTGGTGCAGTTGGTATTGGAATTGCGGTCATCATGGTAAGCCTTTCATTTATCCCTTAAAAGCAAGCATAAGAAATGTGCAAAATGCTCACAGCTTAATGTTTGTATCACTTTAGTACTTGAGCATAAAACCAGTTTCCAACTCAAACATATTTAATAGTTTTCTGGGGTTTAATTGGGTATTTTCAATTTTTTAAGCTTGCATGACATTATCTGTATAAACTCTACAGTATTTATTTTTGTAATTGCATTTTTAACTTTCTTCGCCTGCTTCTCTCACTTTATTTCTCTTTACTCATTTTAATTTTCTGACATGCTAAACATAAGAACATCAAAAATATTTTAATGAGTGGAGGCAATCTGCCTTATCATAAGTTCTCATCATCCATTCATGAACTTTTCCATATATTTGTTCAAATATAAATTTGTCCAAATCCATTTGTTGTGATTTCTTTGAGTCTATGGTAGCTGCTAATCCAGTTAGATTTGTGTTATCTGCAAATTCATGCAATCTGTTTACATTTAAAAGCAGAACTGGTATTGATGTTTGCAGACTCACAGACCTCATTTTTGCAGACATAGCCTCATCTAATTTAAAAGCAAATAGATGTTTTATTGGAGCTGTCTATTTTAATTATTTTGCCATTAAAACTTGAATTAAGTGATTTGTTTTGTAATATCTTGACTAATGATTTTAAATATTTAGACTTATTGAAAAGAATATTGGAAAACAAAATAATAATTGATAATACTCCCAAGAGCTTTTGCTGTCAGATTTTGTAATATTTTCTGACAGTGTGCGGAAAGGTATTTTTTAAAGGTTGAAGATCCAAAGCAGTTTGCAGGTAAATTTAAGGTTGAGGATTGACTTTTGAAAATATATGTAAATACACAAGTATTTTTCGTCTGTCATTTTGATTTCTGCTAAATATTTATGCATATCTTTTGTATCAATCATTGACACCTTTATTGCAATAAACGATTAATTTTACACTGCTAATTCTGTCTTTACTGATATTACTGTTATATTTCTAATACATTTATTATCAGTTAGCACACTATTTATTTTAAATTTTTTTTTATTTTTATAATTCTGTGAAAACTTCTCTGAATGTTCTCTCTTCAATTCCACCCGGGGGAGTAAATGCTAACTTTTTTCATTTTTATTACTATTTAATTTAATATTGTTTCTTTGTATCAGTATACTGCTGCTGGATTATGTGAATTTCCCCTTGGGATTAATAAAGTATCTATCTATCTATCTATCTATCTATCTATCTATCTATCTATCTATCTATCTATCTATCT
>JANRMT010062793.1:16636724-16648438 GCA_026402145.1 Polypterus bichir lapradei | reverse complement strand
TCTATCTATCTATCTATCTATCTATCTATCTATCTATCTATCTATCTGAATGAACCACCACCTAAATTGGTGTTTGCTTTTCTTTCATTTTATAGAGGTGTTTGAATAACAGTAATCCAAAGCAGCCATAGCAAGGTTTGAAAGCTGTCAAAGGATCCAGTTTTAATAAAGAAGTAATCTTTCCAACAGACTTGGATCAAGATTTCTTTGTCACTGAACTAAATACATTTTATTTAAAATTTGAAGTCAATGAATTCAGAATATAAAACAGATGGGAAAGTGATATACTCTATAAAACAGCCAAGTTTCTGTAATGGAAATTGGCCTAGCTGAAGTAGAGAAATCGGTGTGCTAGGTCAAAATAACAAGGACCAGATGCTATATTAGGGCACCTTCAGAAGTCTGTTCAAATCAGTTCTCCCTTTTTCAGTTGCACTTCTATGTGGGTAATAATTTAATAACTTACCAGCCAATAAAGGAAGATCCTCCACTACTACTTCTGTATAATGTATGTTTAATTATTTGAAGTTATCTACAAATTGTCATAAACGTACCACAAAGAATCAACATAAAATGTGGATTTTCAATCAGTGCAGGTAACATTTGAGTGTGCAAGCACTTTTGTCAGACCATGACTAAATCAACCATGTGTTTGTTCCTTCCCTAAAATACTCTGTGCTTCATATATAGCATATTTTTGGACATTTTGTATTTTAATTATAATTCCACATCTGTATCTTTTCACTAGATTTATATTAAATATGAATTCGTTAAAGTGTATTTCTTCTATTGGCAAATTCTAGATTTTCCCAAAATCATTATAGCCAGAACCATTGCATGGGACAGGTGACTGGGTGATTGCTTCAGGCAGAAATTTGATAAGGGAGGCATTTATTTTGGAGTGTTATTAATTTTTGAACTTTACCAAATAATAATCCAAAAGTAAAAGTTGACTGGGAACCTTGAGAATTGCATACACATCCACAGTCTTATTTATATACTGCCTTTTACAGATTGTAAGAAATACAATAATCTTAATCTAATCTTAAAAGGTTAAAATGTCATAGAGAGCAACACCTTATTACACCACAAGGTTCAAGGAATCAAAATGATGCATACACATTTCAAAGCTGCAGGTTGGTGCACAATATTGCTATTCGTGATTTTCATATGTTTTCGATATTATATACTGTACATATTGATTTTTTTTTTATAATTTTAATAATGTAAATTTCTAGAGTGTTGTCAATATCTTAGTCATATGTACAATGCCTGCTTATTTAAAAAAGGCAGCCACCTGTTATCTTGCTGGGAAGAGTTTGAAAATATTAAGGTATCTGGGGAACAATGCAGGAAGAGCAGAACAGCCAAGTCATTTCACATTCAGCTTTGCAATATCAAAACCAGGTGTGTTTTTGGTGCAGGATGTCGCACAAAAATATTTTTTAATACCTATTTTGTTTTATTTGAAAGCTCATATTTTACTTATTTTTCTTCTACATTTGTTTCTGAAAGAATATATTCTATTTATATACCACTTATTATTTTGTCCATTCTTTGAGCATGTGGTGTATTGTATTGTGAAGCTTGTAATGCAAGTGGCATGGGGACTATGTTTATTGTCTCATTTCTTGTAATGTGCCGTGCCTCAGGCAGTATTATTTTTTTTATATATTTTTTTAAATTAATTTTATTGTAATCATTCCATACAAATCAATCAATTTTTACAAAAAGTAGGATTGAAAACAAGTCGACCCCCACCCCTGAGAGAAAGAGCATGGCCAACGGAGTAAAACTTAAGGCTTGTAAACATACCTAATTTGATGAGTTTGATAAGCCAATAGAGATGAATGGAGAAGAAAAAGAAATGCAGAAATAATTGCTTCCTTGGTGCTTTAAGAGCTTATTCTAAAATATTACTGATTAGATCCTGCCATGTTTTGAAAAAAATCTGTACAGATCCTCTGAGTATTTGATTTTTTCCAATTTCAAATAGTATAAAACATCGGTTTCCCACTGACTTAAGAGGAGAGTTAGGATTCTTCCAGTTTAGCAAAATAAGTCTGCGTGCCAAAAGTGTAGTGAATGCAATAACAGTTTGTTTGTCCTTCTCCAATTTAAACCCATCTGGAGAAACCCCAAGCACAGCTGTTAATGGGTTAGGAGGGATTGTGACACCAAGGCTGTCTGAAAGGTAATTAAAAATTTTGGTCCAGAATGATGTTAATTTGGTGCAGGACCAAAACATATGACCCGGTGAGGCTGGGACTTGATTGCAGCGTTCGCTGGTTGGATCCTGCCCTGGAAACATTTTGGAGAGTTTTAGGCGAGACAGATGTGCTCGATATATAATTTTGAGTTGAATAATTGTATACTTTGCACATATGGAGCTGGAGTAAATTCTCTGCATTGCTACCTTCCACTCCTTTTCTGATATATTGATTAAGAGATCTTTTTCCCAGTGTCCTCTTGGATCTTCGAAAGGGAGGGACTGTAAAATAGAGAGAGAGTGTCTGAGTCCTTGAAATTGAGCAATATTTTTTTCCAGCTTGGACGAGGGTGCAAGATGAGGAAAATCGGGTAGGTTCTGTTTAACAAAGTTCCTATTTTGAAGATGGTGAAAGAAATGTGTAGCTGGAATGTTAAATTTGGAATGTAATTGTTCATAGGATGCAAAGATGTTGTCTATATAAAGATCTCTAAGCAAGTTAATCCCAAATTTTTTCCAGATGTTAAAAACTGCATATGTTTGCGAAGGTTTAAAGAGGTGGTTCTTTTGCAGAGGTGCCACAAATAAAAGCTTCTCCATCTTAAAATGCTTTCTACATTGGTTCCATATTCTGAGTGAGTGAAGCACAATTGGGTTATTAGTATATTGCCGATAACTTGCATTTATTGGGGCACAGAACAGGGAATATAAAGACCAGGCCTGTGTATGTTGATCTACTTGTGTCCAGGTTTTTATAGCTTGTATGTTTGCTGCCCAGTAATAAAACTGAAAGTTAGGTAGAGCCATGCCACCTTCTGCCTTTGGTCTTTGTAGGGTCGCTTTTTGGATACGTGGATGTTTTGAGTTCCAAATAAATGAGGTTACTGTTGAATCTAATTGCTTAAAAAATGATTTATTGATGTATATTGGAATGTTTTGAAATAAAAAAGTGTAGGAAGAATATTCATCTTAACAGTGTTAATTCTTCCAGCTAGAGTGAGATGAAGGGTTGACCATCTATGCAAGTCTTGCTTAATTTTTTCCATGCAGACAGCGAAATTTTGTTGATAAAGAGCTTTATGTTTACTTGTGATGTTTACCCCTAGGTATTTAAACTGTTCTGCAATGATAAAAGGTAGGGTGTCTAATCTAATATTATATGCTTGAGAATTCACTGGAAAGAGTACATTTTTATTCAGATTAATTCTGAGACCAGAAATCTTTTGAAATTCTGTGAGTGCTGTTAACTTTGTAATTATCTTTGCACTGTTAGATGTTGTCCCTCCCTGTGATAGAAGTCTTATCTAAGAGTGGATTTAAAACACAATTAAAGTCTCCAGCCATTGTAATTTTATGAGTGTTCACATTGGGAATGGATGCAAATAAATTTTGTATAAATTCCTTATCGACATTAGGTGCATAAGCATTTATCAAAATCATTTTACAGTTAGATAAGTTGCCCATGACCATCACATATCTCCCTTCAGAATCCAATACTACATCTGATGCTACAAATGAGACGGTTCTATGTATGAGAATTCCCACGCCTCTAGTTTTCTTTGTAAAGCTAGAATTGAACATTTAGCCAGTCCAGTCCTTTTGCAGCTGGAACTGATCCTTGCTTAGTAATTGGGTCTCCTGTAAAAATACTATTTTAGCATTTAAATCTGTTAGGTGAGAGAATACTTTCTTTCTCTTTAATTTGATTCAGGCCTTTAACATTCCAGCTCACAAAGTTAACTGTCCCATCATGGAGCTGTTGATTCTGAATTTTTGATATAGTCTTAACTGGAAGTGATACAGCTTTAACCTTAATTTCCTATTTCCCCAAGAGTTATTGCCATGCAGTCTATTGTTACGTTGATAGTTAAAATTATAAGCATTAAAAGGATAGATCAGATAAAGATATAGCCTCCTCTCTTTCTCTCCCCCCCTTAACCCCCCACCCTTCCATTTTGTCTCCCCACATGAGGCTGGACCCCACTTCATGCAGTCCCGGTCCTCTGACATACCTAGAGACGGAGCATGTCCAAAGCAAAACAAGCCCCCATGCAGCGGCGTTTTAGGATTAAAAAATAGAGGTATCTATTGCCAATATAGTCTAAATACTATATGCCTAAAATATAATCATTAACAAACTATAAACTTAAAATATAATCGTCAGCAATCTTAAAGTATTAAGATGATAAACCCGGGGAATAGTGTTAGAAAGTGGTCCAGAATAAGCATAGTTAGTGTTAATGCAATAATAACAATAACAATAAACCAAGGGTATGATATTAAACAGTCTCCTTTAGGGTAAAGAAAAAAATAAATAAAAAAAATAAACACAAACGTCTATAACTGTAATTCAAACATAAACAGATAGCATCCGAGTAATAAAGAGGATGTATAATTATAATACCCGTATCTTTACAAATAGATCAGACAGTAGGTTATGTATACTTGCCATGTCATGACAGGCTAGACTCACTATTGTGTATCAGAATAGTGTCGGGATCAGCTTTCTTAATTCCTTTTCTGCTTCTTCCTTGCTGGCGAAGACATAAAATTGACCTTGCAATTCCACTTTCAGTTTGGCATAAAAGAGGCTGTATTTGATATCGGCTTGCCGTAACCACTGTTTAATGTTGTAGAAGGCTGCAACATAATCATCTGGGAGGGACTCGGAGTAGAGCCGCTGCTCCTCCGCATTGAGAGGAGTCAGATGAGGTGGCTTGGGCATCTGATCAGGATGCCTCCCTGGTGAGGTGTTCTGGGCACGTCCAACCGGGAGGAGGCCCCGGGGAAGACCCAGGACACGCTGGAGGGACTATGTCTCTTGGCTGGCCTGGGAACACCTTGGGATTCTCCCGGAAGAGCTAGAAGAAGTCGCCTGGGAGAGGGAAGTCTGGGCATCTCTGCTCAAGCTGCTGCCCCCACGACCTGATCTCGGATAAGCGGAAGAGGATGGATGGATGGATGGATGAAGGCTGCACGTTTAGTAGATGTTGCGGGAGAGAAATCAGGGAAGATACGAATGTGGTTATTTTCATATATAATCTCTTGCTTGTTTCTGAGGAGTGCCATCACCTCTAGCTTAAATAATCTCTCGAAGCGAATAATAAAAGACCTAGGTCTAATGGTATTTGACCTGCGTACGCGATAAGCCGCTGCCATCTCAGAATCTGCTTTAAAGTCCTCTCCAATTATTTTAGAAAATAGTTCAGCTGCGAATTTCACTGAGTTTGGACTTTCTTCATTCTCAGGTAGACCTTTGATTCTAATATTATTCCTTCTGCTTCCATCTTCCAAAGCAGCAAGTCTTTCTCAGAGTTTTTTGCATTCGGAGTTGGCAGCTGTCGCTTTTCCTTCAGCAGTGGTAGCTAGATTTTCAGCTGTTTCAATGCGAGTCGAGAATGTCTCCTTGACATCCTCCAGTTGATCAGCAAGTGTGCTCAGTTTAGACGTGGTTTCCTGAATGTGCTCTTCAATTTTACCCAACATATCTTTAAAGACAAATACAGTGGTACCTCGGTATACGTCCTTAATCCGTTCCAGGTCCTTGGACTTATACAGTCGGACCTCGCTAAGTCGATCTTCCCTAAGTCAAAAACCTCCCTATTTCGAATTGCTCGTTAGTCCCCGGCCGAATTCCCATAAGACCAATGTTTTTAGATCTCCTCAACTCGAAAACATTTCGGCTCACAACCTCCGTTAGTCGAATTTTCTATGGCCTTTGGGTTATTATTCTGAGGCTACTTTCAGATAACGTGGTCCAGAAAACCAAGAAAAGGGACGCAAAGTCTTATCTTAATGCATTCCACAAGGGATTAAGCGACTCTCTGAGGGTAGGACGTCTATTTTGAGAACAAAAATTTCCGAAAACTAAAGTGAGTGGCTGGAATAATCCACGTCCCTTCGGTGCTCCATGAGTCTGGAATTTCCAAATTGTCTCAAGAAAGACGTTTTAACCCATTTTCCCTTCACCTTTGTCAGTCTCCTGTCGGGAGGAGCCTTGAAAAGTGTTTGTGTCTGTGTGCTTCTCCGTAGTCTCCCGTACGGTGCGTGCTCCGAAAATGGCAACTGGTAAGCGTGAGGTTAAAACGTTGTCAATCGCTGAAAAAGCTACTGTCATCGGAGCCGTCGAAAAGGGCGACAAGAACAAAGTGGAAATTGCAGAGCAATTACGCTCTCCACTTTTCTGAAAGAAAAAGAAAAGATCTTGAAACTGTACAGTGAGAAGTCATGTGGCCATCACAAGAGGATGAGGGAATGCGAGTATCCCGTCATTGAACAATGCATTTTGAAGTGTTTTTTGCAAGTGAAGGGATAGGAACGTTCCTATTGACGGGAAGCTTTTGCAAGCAAAAGCAGAATTTGCCAACGAGTTGGGCCATTCAGAATTTAAAGCCAGCAATGGTTGGCAGGGCAAATTCAAGAAAAGACACGGAATTGTGTTGTATTAGGCTATGTGGCGAAAGTGCGCAAGTGCCAGAAGAATATTGCAGTCATTGGATACAGAAACTGCCAGAAATTGTTCAAGATTACATTCCTGATGACATCTTCAATGCACCGAATCTTGAGGAAAATGTGTTTCGGTCCATTTACGAGATCGAGGAGATTGTCGAGCGAGCTGCATTGGCACATCGACGCCAAACGAAGTTAACAGACTTTTTTCTCTAAAGGTAACCTGTTTCATTGCACTTGTAAGAGCGGCTATTAAGATTCCTCTACTCTCCTTACCAGGATTCGGCGTCGGTTCTTCTTGTCTTGCGGGTGACCTCGGTAGCGTAGCCGACTGAGTCTTCGATGTGTGGGAAGGCACAAAGAGATGGTCACCCCAGTTTTGTGGACAATTTGCCAGTTATATTTATTTCTTTAAGAACACAACTGTGGAGATACCGCACTGAGCTACACAAAACACTTCTCTTTTTTTTTTTTCCATCTCCCAACTCCACCCACCAAATTTCTCCTCCCTTAAACAATCTCTCAATTAACTTTATTGGAATTTCCTGATATGAACTCCTGCTTACACACTGTTTGATAGCACATACTGTAGATGCATGTACTGCTGTGCTTCACAATTAATTTTACCCTCGCACCCCCTGTGACGGACGAGGCCGATTTCGCACCCCCTTGGTTTGAGAAGAAGTATGAAAAAATATCAGTTCATATGATAGTTCATAATACCCACGCAGCACTAAGTGCGCGTAAGAGCGGAAGTCATCCGTTTTAACAAGCAGCGTATTGCACTGATATGAAATAGCCTGCCCATTTAATTATTTAGGAATGGATAGATAAATTAAGATTTTATATAAATAATGTGTTTCATTTTTCTTCCTCGTTGTCACTATGTGGGTTTGCTGTATGCTCCCATCTGCTGTCCGGGAGCCCTTGAATCCTACACCGTCAGTAATGTTACCGATGGGCTTAGCAGTGAGGCACAACAAAGCATGGGATGGTGAAAAAGTGCAAAGTGCTTTTATTAAAACAATCAACAAAACAAGGTGTTCAAATTAAACTGCAGTGTCCAAAGTTCCAATAAATAAATCCATAAAATCAGAAGTGAAACATGGAGGTTAAAAACAATAGAAAAAAAGTCTTCTTAAAAACGATGAGGTTAAAATACAGCAGGAAGCATTCTTTAAAAAAAAAAAAAAAAAAACACAAGAAGAAGCCCGGTGCCTTTTTACCTGGCGCCCCCCTCCCCACTTCCCCCCTCTGGGCTTCTCAACAGGGGAGTCGCCCTACTTGCAGCTGACCTTCACTCTGCCTACTTCAGCTGTTCAGTTCACCTCTCCGATCCCTGGCTCCGGTAGGCTCCTCCTGACAGCGACTTGGGATCCACAGCGACCTCCTTCTGGTCAATCCTGCTCCATGATCACTCAGCGGGAGTGACCACTACTACTATTCCCAGGGTGTCGGCCCAACACCCAGGCTCCCTGTTCAGCTGCAAAGCGAGCCTGCCTCTGTGCTCTCTCTCTCTCTCTCCTGCTTCCTCCTTTCTCCTGCAACTTCCCGTCTGTCTGTCCGTCCATTCGTTCGTTCTTTGTTTCTTTTTTTTTTCCTCCCTTCTAGCCGACTCGCGCTTCTGTTTATCAAGAGGGCATGGCAGCTGAAATCGACAGCCCCAGGAACACGAATCACGAATGAGGATGGTCTGTCACCTGTGCACTTAGGTGAGAAACACCCACATCGCAAATCGCCCTGAGAACCGCTTCAGCCCAATACTATCCACTTGCAGAGCCACCACGCCCCCTCATCAAGCTGCAAACGCGGTGATTATTTATTTTAAAACTGACCTTTGACAGGAGCTGTGGACCCGCTATACCACACATGTGAAAATTTCACAGAGAGTTATAGCGCAGGTTGTACACTGAATGCTAGCAACTGGCGCACTGACGTTCATGAGCAGTCGTGGCTTTTTCTCGAGAAGGGTAAACAAGGGTAGCACGCGAGTCGTATCCCAAACAAAGGTCGTATACCAAGCAAAATTTTTCGTGTCCAAACAGGACGTATACCAAGTTGGACTTATTCCAAAGCAGACATATACTGAGGTACCACTGTATATATGCGTTTCTCCAAGTCTTTATTATCCTGCTACAGCTCTTGTCGCAGCTTCTCATTTGCCTTTTCACTTGCCTTTTCACTTGTTCAGGCAGTATTATTTAATGTGCAGGCCCTCGGTATAATTCACTTCTCTAAACTCTGCTTAGTTTTTACTATGAGGCCTTTACTAAAATGTGTCACTGGTGATAAAGGACATATCTAAAAAATTTATCACAAGGTACACTTTTAGATAATCTAAAACAGCTAGTAAGAAGGCTGAACAATTAGTATTTCAGAGAATGAATAGAAGTCAAATATAGACTTCCAGTATTTTTTAATTCATTTTACAGCGTTAAAATTAGATCTATTACAAGAAAAACAAATTTCTAGAAAAAAATAAAATTATAAAGCTAGTAGTGTTGCAGACATCATTGGAGGTAATGAGAGAGAAGTGATGCCTGAACTGTTTAAAGAGTATTTTATTGTAATTGTCATCACAACACTTTAATTCACTGTCTCATTTTGTATTAGAGCCTAACCCTGAGCACAACAGATGAAATGGCCCTGGAATGGGTGCCAGTCTTATGCTTGGCTTATACCTATACCCGTTCACACTGGTGCCAATTAACCTACACCTAAGAAAATTGGAATATGTAGAGGATATCCCACTTTGACAAAGGGAGGACATGCAGACTTCACAATAAATCTGACCCCAGGACAGTGGATCTGTGAGGCTGGCAGCAGTGCTAAATTCTGTGCCACTATGCTTTTCTACAATGGGAAAATGATTTATTAAACATAATGAAAGAAAATCAAATTAAACTACATGAGGAACTATTTAAAGCATTGTAATTTACAAAATAAAATTTAAAAAATGGGTCTCACTCCAAGAGATGGAGGAAAAACATATTTTTAATGGGGCAACTAGCTAGCCTGAGTAAACACTAAAAATGGCTGTTAAAACAGTGGTGATTACAGTGATAGTATAAATCCACCACTATCATCACTGTTAATAGTAAACCTATTTCCTACCTAAAGAGCGATAGAAGCCTGCTTCAATCATAGAATATAATATCTTAATCCAATTTATTTTTCCACACACCATATGCAACAGTATATGTAATGAATTCTTGTAAACACATATGTAATTTCTTTGTGCTTGTGCAGTTAAAGAAAACATGCTTACACTTTAAAGCCATTGATATATCAGCCACTATCATCCACACATTAATTCAAAGCTCCGTAATCTACCCATTCATCTTCTTTGCTGGCCATATGGATATTGTGGTTTCACAATAACACAATCTATCTCCAGTATCTCATTCAGGACTTGTACTGATTTTGAATACTGTACTTCTTTTCAGATAGGGAAAGTGCACCATTAAAGCTAAAGCTCAGGTTGATAAAGGGGAATTTTGTTTTCTTTTAAAACTAGCCTTACACTTCCCTCTGCATGTTTATCTTTTAGTAAAGCATTTAAGACCTTTTAAGTTGCTCTTGTTTAAACTGTAATTTAATAATGTCCATTCCCAACAGAGGATGTGTTAGAGGTCCTGTCCATGTATTAGTTTTCACATATTTGTATTTCTACTGACTCATTTTCTTGGCTTTTAATATTCTTCCCTCCTGCACCCTTTGCAAGCAAGTAATTTGCTTCAGTGCAGCTTTTTGTCATCATCTTTAGAAAAACTATTAACTTCAGTCCCTGTGTCTAAAATAAAGTCAGCTAGATTCCCATTTTTAAAATAGAAATATATATTTATTCCCATTTATATTTACTGTACTATTAAATATGTGCTGTGAGCAGATTAAGAAAGTGCCAAGTCTCCTAAAAGATGGTCATTTGGTTTCCCTATTCAATATTTGCTAATAAATACTGCTAATAAGTAGTGAGCTTTTTAAATTTACCAGCCGATGCCAAGTCTTTTCTTTTCACATCCTGAAATCTAAAGCTATTCAGCTATACATTCTTTTGCCCATTGTCCAGGCTTTCCACAAAGATTTTAATTACCCAGTGTTTTTCTTTTATTACTAATTCACACTTTACTAAACTGCAGTTGAAAGAATCTTACTTGAACTGACTTTTCAATCCTAGATGCTTCATTCACCGTTTCTCCCCAAGCAATACTGTGAGCCTCCATCTTTTAATATTAATTTCCACTTTCAGACCATGTAAAAAAAGGTATTGCTCTGTATGTGATTGTTGATCCTGTTCTTTTAAATTTTCTTTAACTATCTCTCAATTTAACAGTTTTATGTTGTTGAAGGTATTTTTTATTAATTAAACAAATAGGTCTGGGTTGGTTGGCTTTGTCTTTACTACTTGTAAAAATTGTGCCTTAGTTTCTCTTTGTTCAGTGTTCTTTATTAGTACTTTTTATAAAGATTTGATCTATTCAAGTAGTATGCAAATACTGATGATGTTATCAGGTAAACATATAGCTAGATTCTTCTTCTTTTCAGCTGCTTCTGTTAGGGGTTGCCACAGCAGATTGTCTTGTTCTATATATACTGTATGTGTATGTGTGTATATATATATATATATATATATATATATATATATATATATATATATAGCAAAATACCTGCGTTTCGCAGCAGCGAAGCACTGCCTTAAGATTTTTATTAAGAAGAAAATTAAACCTTTTTAAACTGGGGGAAAATATACCAATAATTTGTTAAGGATCTCTTTGTATACCACATTGTCAGTTCTGCCCTCCGGTTGTAATATGACCAAGCTGTGCGCTGAGCTTCCTCTTGAGCATGCAACGTACAGTTGGCCATGTGAACAGTAATCTTGTTTCAAATCTCACAGCTTGGATTGCTGCTGTCATAATCGGTTTGAGTTTCATGGTTTGTTTCAATTACGACAGGATTTGTAGGACTTGCGTTGAAGAGACATTCAGCATCTGTCAAGCGTTGTAAGTATACAACCGGTTTCATCGATAACTTCACATCCAGCTTTTGAGAGTTT
>JANRMT010062793.1:16603312-16613961 GCA_026402145.1 Polypterus bichir lapradei | reverse complement strand
CTGAATGGTTAAACAAACTGGATGTCTGCCCCCTCCTTGAACCCGCCCCCTGCACCTGATTGGTTAAGGAAACTGTCAAGGGTAGTTTGATGGATGTCTGCCCCCTCCTTGAACTCACCACCGCCCCCAACCCACTTCCCAGCCCCCCTCTTCCGAAAAAACGAGCCCAAGCATGTTACAGCCTTTACCTCGACAAGTCCGGGCACATTCCAATCCGTACCCTGTCGGCCTGAAGGGCCTGCCTCGGCCCCCAGTGAGGCAGCACCTGACGGTCGGCCTCCCCACACTTCCCAGTCCTCTCTTCGGAGGACATGTGCTCCCTGCTGAAAGCCCTTCTGAAAGTGCAGTATAAAAAGCGAAGCATCTTCTTCGATTCTATCTATGATTTTAATATTAACACGAAATTAAAATATCTATTTAATCTTTGCTTTATGACTTGCAGCTCCAGGCTTTTTTCCATCTCATAGACAGATTTTTTTGGCAGCTTGCCACAGCAATAGGCACATCGAGAGAGAAAGAAATCAGACACACTGAGACCTGCTATGTCTGTCTCCTCCTGCTCCTTGAACCCGCCCCTGCACCTGATTGGTTAAACAAACTGTGTTTGTTGTAATGTTTTCCCCAACTCTTTGCAACACCGTGGGACTGCCTACATAGATGACAGTTTAGCTGATAATATACCGCAGAACACGTAGGTTCTGTTGTAGTTTGCGGTGAGCTTGGGGTGATCCCTTGTTGATCCGGTCTTAATATGTTTTTTTAATCTCCTCTGCGACTTAGTATTTGTAAATTTTAGTTTTTTGTTGTCTTATCTTTGTGATATGGGCGAGTCAATGTTTCATTTTGGAATAATAATGTCTAGCTTAACTCTGCCCTTGACCGTGATCCCTGCACAAACCCTGGTCCTTGTCCCAGACACTTGTAGACTCTTGGAATCACAGTTTAAACATATCCCCTTCACCCTGAATGCTACTAAAACAGAGGGTGCTTTTTCACAAACAGAGGGGAAAAGCAGTTTTCAATGATAGCTGTCCTATGTACCCTGGACTACCTAAAAGAAAGAATAAAACCTCACAGTTTTAGTAAATTTTTAATCCTTGTGCTAATGCATATAATAGTTATGATGCGACTATTCACTAAAACATTTTCCATCCTGATTGGCCTAACGTGTCCAAAATAAGCCTAATCATCATCAGCCCTGTTGTGTATAGGCTCCTATAACATACTATAACCGTTCTTATTTTTCAGGGGCTCATAACTGATGTAAAATGGAAGGCTATTACCAAGGGTTAACAGTCTTTCTAAAACTCTGTATTATACAAAGCCCCTTGAGTACCAAACTGTTTATATTATGTTGATGAAAATGCTGTTTTAATTAAAGCCTGAACAAGATAACTGTTTTCTATTCAACATATAAAATATTTAGTAAATAAAGAGAGACTAAATACAATTTATAGCAAAAATGGAATACCAATGGATGGCTGAATAACCAAGGGATTCTAATTTAGCTTGAAATGCCACAGAGTGTTTTACATATAAAGCGCTACAACAGTGAATCTCAAACTATGGGCTGACTCCGCTAGGGGATGTGAAGTAACAAAAAGGGGGCTTGAAGATGTGAAAAAAAGAAAACAAGAATCGAAAATATGAAAAATACATCTATTGAACCCAAAACAAATTAACTTAAACTACCTTCCGATACTAGAAAAAATAAATATAGAGATAGATAAATATTGATAAAAGTTAAGTAAGTATAATAAAATATGCAAATAAAGTGTAATGAGAATAAAATCTGATTTTTTCATGATTAGCAGGCCAAAGATTTGGCCATTTGAGTAAAAATAATTGTACATTTGTGTTGTAAACAGAATCTGAATTACTTGGGCTGGCAAGAAAAGATATATGGTAGAAGATATCTGATGTCTCCAGTTCCTTTAGGGACTTTATACTGGCTATTATCATTTAAAATGAGTACAGAAATTAAGTTATATGCTATGTTTGTGGTGGAAGTGATCAGAAAGGCACTGATGATTCCAAAGATCAGTCAAGAAAACTGTTAGAAAAATGGGCAGAACTCTTTTGGAAACAAGGATTTTTCTTATGATGTTTTAAAATCGGACCTTTACAAAGATGCTTTTAGATGCTTTATTTTCATGTTAAAGCAACCGGTCATTTTACTTGGCTACTGAACATGTATTTTTGTTCACTAATGCTTTAGTGTTTAATTAAGAATTACCTGAATATTTGATCATTAGTTTAAGCAGAAAGAGTAATTAGCTCTGCTATTTTGTGAGCTATACAAGCGTGCTGAGCTTTTGGCTCCCATTTATGAGGTCACTAGCATGAGCTAAAGCTGCTGATTTAAAAACATGATTTTAGTTCAATGAACTTCGGATGTGCAGAAAAGCGTTTCTTACATTCCTTGCCTCTAGTTAAACAAGCACACCTCGCTATAACCTACTGGCTCTAAGAGCAGAAACGTATGAGCTATGAATGAATTTTCAGAGACAAGAAATTTAAATGTAATAAAGGAAAAGTTGTCTTGGAGACAGGATGACCACATCGTACCTAGATTACCTTTATAAATTCAGTATAAAAGCTGATCAAAAAAGAATAAGAGAAAGATCTTGACTTATGGCTGATACCTTAAGCAACGTAAAAATGGGTCATCTGGAAAAAACAAAACCTCTAGCCATACCAAGTTGTGTGGCATTCACACTTTACTTTGCTTTTATTTTATGGCACTGTGTATTTGACCTATCATACTTTTCTCCTCAGCCTTTTAGATAGATAGATACTTTATTAATCCCAAGGGGAAATTCACATAATCCAGCAGCAGTATACTGATACAAAGAAACAATATTAAATTAAATAGTAATAAAAATGAAAAAAAGTTAGCATTTACTCCCCCGGGTGGAATTGAAGAGTCGCATAGTGTGGGGGAGGAACGATCTCCTCAGTCTGTCAGTGGAGCAGGACAGTGACAAAAGTCTGTCACTGAAGCTACTCCTCTGCCTGGAGATGACACTGTTCAGTGGATGCAGTGGATTATTCATGATTGACAGGAGTTTGCTTAGTGCCCGTTGCTCTGCCACAGATGTTAAACTGTCCAACTTTACTCCTACAATAGAGCCTGCCTTCTTAACAAGTTTGTCCAGGCGTGTGGTTTAAAAACCAGCGGCTCCGTACAGAGAGAGTCTGTTTCGAACGATTACGCATTTCACAAGCGGGTCCCTTCTGCAAGTAGTTCAGAATACTTTTATTATGTCAGAGTTAATGCACCACCCGCCTGCGCTTTAAAGCCACTCCTGAATATTCTCAGAGGAGAGGCCCCTGTTTGAATTTTCAGACGCCGAGACAAAAACTACTTGATTGGAGTACCCGTTTCGGTATGAAAAAAACTACTATTGTTTGCTTCAGTCCTATGAATTTGTACATTAATCGTCATACACGTAGATAGAAAAAAAAATGCTGCATCTTATATTATACACACGCACAAGTGCGTTCACGCGCCTACACACAAGTGCGCTCACGCACGCACTTGAGAATCAACTTGGAAATATTCATATTAAGGATAAAATATAAGGATTCAGCCATTCGTTTTTTAAAAACATACTTGTTTGGTGCATATAATAATCATGAATAGGGCTTACCATAATCCTGGAGAACAGTCTGCATGAAGAATAGTTATATTGCATTTAATCCTATCCAAAGAAAAAAGAAATAATTTTTCTAAGAAGTTCATATAGATGCGGGGGGCTATGTGCTTTGGAAACAGTTGAAAAAATGACCGACATATTTGTGGCTTGCCAAAGTGTGTTTTAAAGGCCTTTCTCTATGACCAGACGGCCCGCAAAGAATTCCTCAGCAGCATGGGGGAAGGTTGGGTGGGAGATTACAGTTTCAGTACCAGCAGGCGAGCTCGTAGGGCCTCACCCAGTGGTGGATGGGTGCTTGAAACGGGTGGGCTCAGTTGTTTGCAAGCGTACTCACAGAGTAGTGGGGTACTTAACATCTTCCATCTAAAGTCACTTTCCTGCTCGTACGCACAATGCAGCTGTTGGATCCTGTCCAGCTTGTGGGCGCTGACTTTCCTTCTTGTGTGTAGAGAGAGCGGGGCTGTCGGCTAAAAGCTGGGGCTGAGAAATTCTACTTGGTCTTTCTCTCTGGGAACCCTGCTGCTTGAGGATCTTAGGGTCAGCTGAAGATACATGTATTTGATTATTTAAAATGTGGGGTGAGTTTGAATAGAAAAGGACTTGTTTTAGATCAATTTTAATATAAATTATAATTATATTAATATAATTACAAATTATACAGCCCAGGCTAGATTTTTTAGACGTCTCAAACGTGATTTAAAAGGGAACGGCTGCATATTATTTAACTACTGTATGTGTGATTTTTAAAGGGCTGATAGCGAACTAGTAGTTATCTGACGCTTTTCAAGCTAATCTTTAAAAATCCCTTAACTTTAAAAGTGAAGTACAACCTTTACATCTCATGGACAGAGGGTCTGCGCGGTCTCGAGCGCGCTCACGCATGGGGATTATGGGGAGGGGGGAGACCAGCCCTCGTGTCAGCGCTCTGAAGGCGGCAGGAGCGAGCGGGTGGGTGCGCGCGCGTGCAGAGCCTGATTTTCCTTTCTGCGTGCTTCAAGCAGGCACACAGGCCTGCTTGCAGGGGGTCAGCTGAAAGCTGACTGAGAAATGCAATTTGGTCTTTCTCTCTGGGAAAAAGCCTGGAGCTGCAAGTCATAAAGCAAAGATTAGATAGATATTTTAATTTTGTGTTAATATTAAAATCATAGATAGAACCGAAGAAAATGCTTTGCTTTTTATACAACACTTTCAGAAGGGCTTTCGCAGGGAGCACATGTCCTCCGGAGAGAGGACTGGGAAGTGTGGGGAGGCTGGCCGTCAGGTGCTGCCTCACCGGGGGCCGAGGCAGGCCATTCAGGCTGGCAGGGTACGGATTGGAACGTGCTTAGACTTGTCCAGTGCCAAGGCAGCAACCTGCCTGGACTTGTTGAGGGCCGACCTTGGGCATGTCTGGACTTATCGAGGTAAAGGCTGTAACATGCCTGGGCTTGTTTTTCGGGAGAGGGGGGCTGGGAAGTGGGTGGGGGGTGGTGGTGAGTTCAAGGAGGGGGCAGACGTCCATCAAACTGCCCTTGACAGTTTTTTTAACCAATTAGGTGCAGGGGGCGGGTTCAAGGAGGGGATAGACATCCATCAAACTGCTCTTGACAATTTGTTTAACCAATCAGGTACAAGGGGACGGGTTCAAGGCAGAGTCTGGGCGGGGACAGGGTGTCCATCAATCCGCCACCAGGGGGCGGAGCCGGGTCACGTGGAGGGGCGGGACTTCCTGTCTTGCATTATACTGGGTGGCACATCCGGTATTATGTCAGAAGGGACAGGACTTCCGTTATGACGTCATAAGGGGGCGGGGCTTAAGATTATTAATCATTTTGATTGACAGTTTGACAGAAGGTGCCGGGCTCTAATTAGTTACTGTACCTTACAAAATTAATTATGTGATATGGCCTATCATAAAATTAATATTTAAAGTCATTTATCTGCACTCTTTGGGTTCAGAAGAAGTCATAATGTTTGGGTGTGAGATCCATGTGGTGGGCAACTGAGGATTGTGCATTTGCTGTATCTCTTGCAGGCACCTGCTCCATCACATGACAAAGCAAAGAGAAAAAGGGCAGGGAAGCTTTATGGGGTGGATTTCAATCAACAAGCTGCGACACCAACAATATTTGTTGTCACCTATAAAAAGTAGCTTGATGACACTAAAAGTAAACTACTGTTAATAAAGATGAATTTAAGCACCCTGTCACATCAAAGTGATCCAATGTCCACACCTGCACCAACTCTGTCATATTATGAATATTAAATCATATCATACTATGTGATACAGCTACTGTTAAATTCTGATACATACTTCTAAAATTTTTATTTTTATACTGCATTGAGGATTTGTTCAGTTCTGTGTATTGTATTGTATTGTATTGACCCCCTTCTTTTTGACACCCACTGCACGCCCAACCTACCTGGAAAGGGGTCTCTCTTTGAGCTGCCTTTCCCACGGTTTCTTCCATTTTTTCCCTACAAGGTTTTTTTTGGGAGTTTTTCCTTGTCTTCTTAGAGAGTCAAGGCTGGGGGGCTGTCAAGAGGCAGGGTCTGTTAAAGCCCATTGTGGCACTTCTTGTGTGATTTTGGGCTATACAATACAATATATTGTCTGATAGGTCAGAAACAGTTTTCAGAAGGCAGATGTGTGTGTATGTGATTCAGAGACTACTATCTGCAGAAGACTTCATGAACAGAAACACAGAGGCCTCACTGCAAGAGTAAAACCACTAGATAGCCACAAAAACAGGATGGCCAGATTACAATTTGCCAAAAGGGACTTAAAAGAGCCTGCAGAAAGATGAACTTGTATCAGAGTGATGGCAGAGCAGAGTGTACAGATGAAAAGGGATATGTGACAATGTACTAAATATGACTTCTTTATCATACCTATCATTGCTATGTCCCAAAGATTGTTGCCCTGAAATGAAGAGACCATGTAGAAAAAGTGCTGTCATTTCTACATAGTGCAACCAAAATGTATGCAAATACCCTTAAATTAAAGGCTGCAATGTGCACTATAACCACATCTGAATTGATTGATTTTCAATTTTAATTTGTGGAGCAGAGAGGTAAATCTAGGGGAAAAAAGTGTCTTTGTCCCAAAGATTATGGAGGGCACTATATCTTGGTTAGTTATATGAATAGAAATAAAAGTAATGAACTACCACTGCTCTACTGTCAAGCTGTTAATACTACCCCATAGGAAAGATGCAAGATACTGGGAGCATGGGGATCAAAGGATGAAAAGATTCAGTCTTCTCATTAGACTCCTCAGCAAATAATGTACATAATATTTGTGAAATGTGCAGGAGACAGTGGGAAGCCAGTTAGCACCACTCTCCAGAACTGTGTCTGCTTGACTTTCCATAAATAACCAACTGTGAACCTCTCAAAGGGGTATTTTCTCCAGGAATGATGCTGACTGTTTTTCTTTTCCTTTCATCCTTTGTTGACTGGCCATATCTAAACTTATTATATGAATCTATACTAATAAAAGGCAAAGCCCTCACTGACTCACTCACTCACTCACTCACTCACTCACTCACTCACTGACTCATCACTAATTCTCCAACTTCCCGTGTAGGTAGAAGGCTGAAATTTGGCAGGCTCATTCCTTACAGCTTACTTACAAATGTTGGGCAGGTTTCATTTCGAAATTCTACGCGTAATGGTCATAACTGGAACCTATTTTTTCGTCCATAGACTATAATAGACTTCTGCTCGATGCCCGTGGGAGGCGGAGTTACTTAGTGCCTGCCCATATAAGGCCGTCCGTCAGCGGCAATCCAATAGAAACACTGCCGCTAAATATTCACGGGTGAAGGACTGTGCTTATGCAGAGGAAGATGAGATGGTCAGGGTGGTGTTTGGCACAAACTCGGCGAAACTGCAAGAGAAACTTTTAAGTGCCGGGTCTTAGCTAACATAATATAACCATGGACATCGCACGAGATGGCACCAGCACAGCTAAGAAGCTTCGATGCATGTACTCACGTGAACTGACGCAGTGCACAGACAAAAAGCAACAGTTCCAAAGAGTGCTGAACAAAAACCGAATTACACAATTGAGAAGGCAGGAAAAAATATGAAGCGTGTGATACATACAAGCATATTCATAAGTGCAGCTACTGCAAAAAACAAAGCACACGGTGTAAAAAGTCAATGTCCCGCTAAAGGAAGACACTGTAAAAAAAAAAACCTGTGCATGCAGTGTGTCACGTCTCAGATAAAGAGGAAGACGAGCTGTTTATTGATGCAGTAAGAAACAAATCGATGAATGAAACCTGTTATCTTTACAACGATTGACAAACACGGAATGTAACTTGAACACAACACATCGTACAAATACGAACCTGATTGAAAGAAATAATGATAATCAAATCCTTGATGACAGCAACACTCATAACACTCACAAAACAATTACTGTATATTGACAATCATGTTACGTTATTTTTAAAATGTTCCCTTTTTCATAACTTCTTTAACACAGTACTTCTCCGCTGCGAAGCGCGGATATATATACCCCGATCTACATACTCTCAAATAGACAAACCACATGCCATGGTGCAATGGTAGAGGCTTCGCCTCTAACGTTGACGACTGAGGTTTGATTCCCGAGAGGGGCTACTCTGATTATGTACGCGCGCTTCCTGATTCATTTTCCTTGGTTTGAAACATATGAAAAAATATGCGGTTAACGCAGAAAGACAGATCACCAATTGAAGCTTTATGAATAATGGGTACTTTATTCGCAATCAATGATTGTTTTGGTAAAGCCATATTCAGTGTATTCATTAGATGAACGGTAAAAAAGTAAGAGCGAGGGGAGGGTCACTTATTGAGGCATGCAGGCAAAACCACAATAGCACGCGGGCTCGATGCGTCGTGCGCGTCAACTCGATCTGAATTGCGCGATCACATTCGAAAAAATATATCTTTTCAAGTTCTATTTAGTCGACACAAATATCTTTGGTTGGAATGTAAGGCGAATTTACTCTTTACATTTGTATGGTGAAGAAAAATTTATGCAATGATGACTAAATTTAACTATATAAAGTCAAAACTTGATTATATAAAGTCACTGTCGGAATAAATAAAGTCAAAACTTGAATATATAAAGTCAGCATCGGTATATATAAAGTCAAAACTTGTTTCTAATATATAAAGTAAAAACTTGAATATATAAAGTCAGCACTGGAATATATAAAGTCAAAACTTGAATATATAAAGTCATTCCCAAATATATAAAGTCAAAACCCGAGTATATAAAGACGGTGTTGGAATATTTAAAGTTAAAACTTGAATATATAAAGTCAGCGTTGGAATATATAAAGTAAGCGCTGGAATATATAAGGTCAAAACTTAAATATATAAAGTCAGCGTCGGAATATATAAATTCAGTGTTGGAATATATAAAGTCAAATCTTGAATATATAAAGTCAGTGTCGGAATATACAAAGTCAGCGCTGGAATATCCATCCATTTCCCAACCTGTTGAATCCAACCACAGGGTCACGGGGGTCTGCTGGAGCCAATCCCAGCCAACACTGGGCGCAAGGCAGGAAAAAATCCTGGGCAGGGCACATGCATCATTTTCAAAACATTAACCGAACAGTGTTTTTTAATTTATTTTTCTGAATAAGTTTTTGTTGACTTAGTTCAGTTCACAGTTGTTTCAATCAATATATTTTGACTTTGACTTTATATATTCAGGAATGAGTTTATATACTCCGATGTTGACTTTATATAATCAGGAATGACTTTATATATTCCGACGCTGACTTTATATATTCAAGTTTTGACTTTATATATTCAGAAAAAAGTTTTGACTTTATATATACCGACGCTGACTTTATATATTCAACTTTTGACTTTTGACTATATATCAGCAACACTCATGACAATGACAAAACAATTACATTGTCAATCATGTTACATTATTATTAAAATGTTTCCTTTTCTTTTTCATAACTTCTTTAACACACTACTTCTCCGCTGCGAAGCGCGGGAATTCTGCTAGTACATATATATATATATATATATATATATATACATACAAACATACACACAGGTATATATATGTATGTGTCTATATGTGTGTGTATAGCTTTGGTCACTGAGTGCAAGGGAAAAATAATAAAATGTAGTCTAAGTTATTAAACAGTAAAACATTAACGTTTTAAGAAGTAAAGGTACATTGAGCACTACTGGAGTGGTTGCGGGTAAACTACATTTTAAAGACGGTGTAACAGAACAGGTAAGTATTACTAACAGCAGCTAAAATGTATTTGGATCATCTCTCGGTAGCAGATCCCTTTTGAAAGGCGCTACTCGACGGCTGTGGTATAGAAATTACATTATCTATGTGAACGTCCAAATTTCTGCCTCTGGTAATGTGCCTTACCGGCATTACCAGCAATTAAAGAAAATTAGTTTTGTGTCCTCTGCAGTGTTAAGAGAGAAAGGCTTTGGTTTGGGATAAAAGGAAAAAAGGTGTAAAGAAAGGAAAGTTGCATTTTTCTTTTATATAGGGTAGAGAGATGTCTTCACTGACGATATGAGCGCCTTTTGGGGACAGTCGCGGTGGGTCTTGTGTAGACTGGTGAGACGTCCCTGCCATTAATCGGCTGTGATGGCACTGTTGGTCCTCCACTCCTGTGCGTGTCTTCATAATCCGAGCTGACGACCTCATAATCGTATACGTGCAAAAGAAAGTGCGAAGCGCCTTAATATTAGTTTGCCGCGGTGTAGAAAAGGGGTCCCGTGTTTGCACTTGTCTGGGCTATAGCTCAAGGGGAGGATGAAAAAAATGAAAAGTGCTCACTTTGACTTAAGGCAGAAGCGCAGTCAGCGTCTCAAAGGCCGGCACAGCTATGCGCACGCGCCGGCTGCTCAACTTTTGCAGGGCAGGAGACACCACTTTTTGCAGACACGTTCACGTGATCAAAAGTCTCCGCGCTCTTTGGAGGTCATTCCTATATATATATATATATATATATATATATA
>JANRMT010062793.1:16566625-16583312 GCA_026402145.1 Polypterus bichir lapradei | reverse complement strand
ATTTTGTCCGTAACATTCCTGCAAACCGTCATGAAATACGACTTGAAATAAAACTGTCACTTTCACTCGTCAAAGTTGAGAGGGTGGGCTCTAACACGCCCTCTAGTTACTGATTGGTGAATCGATAGCACAAGAATTAATTAGAAAAATGCTTACTACTGCCGATGAAATGGATTCTGCCGAAGATATTACGTATTTCAGAGAGAGAATTGAAGATTTATCAGAAGAAATTACAATGTTTGCGGCCCTTTTAGACTCCGATATAGGTAAAACTATTTTTGAAATTATCGAAGAACAGGTGGAACAGACTCTACTACACTCCAGTTCAGGTGATGCAGTTCCCTTCTCTGGACGTCCATCCTTTGACATTCCAGCTGAGTCAATAGAACAACTTTGCCACTAGAGTTGTTTGAAAAAATAGCTGCGAATATGCACCTGACTTTATACCCGTAAAACAAGGGTCAAATACTCAGTTCAAAATATTAGTTGGAGCTGCTTTGGGCATTCCATGCCAAAGTACCTAAACTATTACAGCCGTTGCAGCTTACCGTATATCAAACTGGCTCATTCGCCTTGTGATCGTCTCCCCCGATACACCATATAGATCTGCAATCTGTCGTACTTTTAAACCGCATAAAAGAAGGTGTTCTATTGACTCAGCTGGAATGTCAAAGGATGAACGTCCAGAGCAGGGAACTGCGTCACCTGAACTGGAGTGCAGTAGAGTCTGTTCCACCTGTTCTTCGATAATTTCAAAAATAGTTTTACCTATATCGGAGTCTAAAAGGGCCGCTAACATTGTAATTTCTTCCGATAAATCTTCAATTCTCTCTCTGAAATACGTAATATCTTCGGCAGAATTCATTTCATCGGCAGTAGTAAGCATTTTTCTAATTGATTCTTGTGCTATCGATTCACCAATCAGTAAGTAGAGGGCGTGTTAGAGCCCACCCTCTCAACTTTGACGAGTGAATGTGACAGTTTTATTTCAAGTCGTATTTCATGACGGTTTGCAGGAATGTTACGGACAAAATGAAATAAATAAATAAGCAACAAAATACATGTTTCGTGACACACTTATTTATTTATGCTCTCATTTCATGATACATTTATTTATTAAGGTTTCATTTCATGATACATTTATTTATTTATGCTCACATTTCACAGTACTTTTATTTATTTACGCATTTATCTATTTATTTAATTTTGTCCGAAATATTCTTCCATACCCCCCATCTGACAATGCTGTTTTCACACAAAGACGTGCTATAGCTCAAATGTGATTTATTTGGAGACGCGCTATAGCTCGAATGTTATTTATATAGGGAAGAAAGTACAGTGTCAGGTGCTCATTTAGTGTAATAGGAACCACAGCACAGAGAGGTGTGTAAACTGCAACAAGTACACATGCCGTAAATGCTGGAAGGGTGTGTGGGAATTGTTAATATCTGAATGGGATGATTTTATATAGCACGGATCGGAAATCAGCAGTTCTTAGCATTGCCCCACGCAAGCTGTCGTATCAACCGCCTACTGTAACTTGCTTTATTTTTTCTTCACTTATAGTCTAGAATAAAAGTGCACTTGTTTTGTTATACTTGTAAACAACAGATGTTCCTGTGTTAGAGCGCCCCGGGTATGCTCAAAAAAATAGACGTGTAATACCACGAAAAGTGCACGCAGGCACAGCAGTTCGCAAAAGCATTGGTACGAGAATGCAGTCACAATTACGCTGCAGAGCTATAGCGCGTCTTCAGATTGGGGGGGGAGGTAGGGAAAAATCTTGAACACGACTGAGAGAATGAAAAGTGAATAAAAAAAAAAAACTAACCTTTACAAGTATCATAAATTACACTGGCTGTTACACACTGAAATCAAATGTATGTTTTTATTTTAAAATAGTAAGAATAAGAGCAGTTTACTTTTCAAAAGAGAATCGTGCAGGATCGAACTCGTAACCTTTTGGTTACAAGTCAGGGGCTGATACCATTACACTACCATAGCAGTTGAAATATGTAAGTGTCAATGTGGCATGTTAATGCGGCTTTTTTCCTGCAGTTATATTTTTGAATAAAAGCATACTTGTTCTGTTATATATGTACCTTTTGTGAAGCTGTTAATTTGATATTTGGACTTCAGGCTTCATAAATTATATAGTTGATGCCTACATTTTGTCATTTACTACTACAATATGAAAAACGTTTCTGTTTTAAAAATGTGTTTACACGGATTACTGTAGAAACGGAACACACGTGAAATACGTGTATTCCAAATAATGATCTATTATTTCCACTCTAAAACTCCACTTCACTCCCAGATAATCAATCAAGGCATGAGCTGGGAGAAGTTTGTGCACTTTCTAAGTCGATGGGGGGATGGAATAGCCGGCTACTTGCAACTTTTCTTTATCAACACATTTCGATTAACAAAAGACGCTGGCGGAGAGGTGAGAACGGTTTTAAGAAGCGATTTAAGGTGGGACGGATCTAAGAGTTTCTTCGTAGACTCTGGTAATTCTAGTGTTAAGCCGCCATCTTAATCTCTGTAGTGCAGTTTGGTAGCATCAATTCGGCGGTTGTAAAATCACGTGATTGCAATTCAGCGCAGCTAAATTGCCGGCGTGTGTTAACGTGTTCTTGAGAACAAAGCGCCATCTAGTGGTGGAACCAGGTAAATGAATAAATAGGGCATGAATGGGCGTGTTTACTGTGAAATCTTGACACGCCTTCTGTTAGTAGAGGGAGGGGGGGATCACGGCGTGCATAGGGCAGCCGTACGCCATTCGCACGCCATTCACACGGCCGCGGCTATTTGACGTGGCTCCATCTGTAGATAGTTATGACAACAACACTCATATCAATGACAAAACAATTACATTAACAATCAAGTTACGTTATTTTTAAAATATTTCCTTTTCTTTTTCATAACTTCTTTAACACACTACTTCTCCGCTTCAAAGCGCGGGTATTCTGCTAGTGTTTAATATGTTTTCAGAGCAGTTTGAAACTTATTAGAGACTACCTTACTAAGTTACACCTTTTATTTAATGATGTTTTCCAATTTTGTTCTTAATTAGTGTGTTAAAAGATTGGATGTCTTTAAACACAGATAATAGAGAAATGTGAACTATTAGAGGGAATAACACTGATTGCACCATTTTGTTATTATTTAACTCAATTGGAATCACCATTACTTTTACTGAATCAGCCTGCAATCCAGGAAATACTTTTGAGACTAGCATGCCATTTAAAGCACGCATTTCAAAGTTGTCCAAAACTTGTTTATTCCATCTTAAAAAAATGTAGGAAAAAGAAGGCATTTTCTAAATATGCAGGATGCTGAGAAATCAATTCATGCATTTATTTCTAGTAGGATTGACTACTGCAATGAGTTGTTCACTGGATGTTCAAATTGTTCTTTATACAAGTTTCAGTTAACTCAACATGCTGCTACAAGAATTATTACAAGAACAAGAAAATCTGAACACATAACTCATAACAGTTCTTAAATCCTTACACTGGTTCCCAGTTAAGTTTAGGGCAGATTTCAAAATCCTCCTTTTAACATATAAAGCATTAAAAGGCCAAGGTCCGACTTACTTGTCTGAACTTATCATGACTTACAAACCAGAGCGCACATTAAGATCTCAAGATACCGGTCTGCTTATGATTCCAAGGATTAATAAAATAACAGTGGGAGGTCGAGCTTTTAGTTACAGGGCCCCTAAACTGTGGAATGGTCTGCCTGCTACTATAAGAGATGCCCCTTCAGTCCATCCATCCATCTATTATCCAACCCGCTATATCCTAACCCAGTGGTTCTCAACCTGTGGGGCGGGCCCCCCTAGGGGGGCGCAAAGTAACAAAAAGGGGGGCGCAAAGATGTGAGAAAAAGAAAACAAGAATCAAAAATATTAAAAAAAATCTGTTGAAACCAAAACAAATTAACTTAAACTACATTCTGATATTAGAACAATAAATATACAGTTAGATAAATGTCGATAAAAGTTAGGTTTAATAATAGGTATAATAAAATATGCATCTAAATTTAAAAAAAAATGTTGGGGGGGGCGCGATTAAAACTGTTATGAAAACTCGGGTCGCAAATACTTAAAGGTTGAGAAACGCTGTTCCTAACCACAGGGTCACTGGGGTCTGCTGGAGCCAATCCCAGCCAACACAGGGCACAAGGCAGGAAACAAACCCCAGGCAGGGTGCCAGCGCACCGCAGGCCCCTTCAGTCTTTGCTTTTAAATCCTAGCATAGTCCGAGTAGAGATGCTGATTAGCTGTGCATACTAGCAGTAAAGGTGCATCATTATTATACATCATAAAATTTTGACAGGTGTATGTCCCGCCCCCCACGGCATTTCCGGTACCCATCTGCTGCCATCTTGGTTATTGGGCGGGGTGTTTACCCGGCTCTCTTAGTTATCTCTGCCCCATTGTCCTGGGTGCGATATTTGACCGGTATCTGACCTTTTGTCAGTCGTGCGTAAGGAAAAATGGGTTGGCCGATCTTGGCCTTGGTCCTAAAAACGAGGTGATCGGTTTTGTAAGCCGAGACAGAGCTTCAGGGACCTGTAAGGTGTCAAAAAAGGTAAGTCAGCAATGGGGCAGAGCAGACATCCTGCTCCTATCTGTGTACAGAGCCGTTAAGTGTACAGACAGTAGAGACAGCATGAGTGACAGACCCAGCAAGAGGATGTACAAGAAAACTTTAGAGAGAGAATCTATTACACACCCAAGGAACCTGGCAGTACAGCTCAAAACACACCATGGGCATCCTGTTACCTCGCCCACCTTGTAAAACCATGCCCTTTATAAAGTAAAATCAATAGTGTAGTAGATACCAAGTTGTGTTAAAACAATAGCTTTCAGAGAGGATGTACAAGAAAAGTTTTAGGGAGAACTTTTAAAATGAAACCTCATAACAAATTTTTAAATATGATCAGAAAGATCAAAAAGAAATACAAACGGTAGTCCGCTTATCAGATAAGGCGTCTAAAATGTTCCAGGGGACCTAGAACTCATGGGGCGAGAGAACAAACAGATTCTTCGGCTCTTAATGCACATGTTGAAATTGCATGGGAATCTGAAAGACGGATGAAAAAATTTAGAGCTGCAGAGCATAACTATGAATTCCGTTTTATCAATTTGGATAGAATTAAGTCATATACGCATGCCATAAACATTGTTCATCAAGGTATTCAGGGTATTTTAGATACATTATCCCAGAATATTGCACCATGTGATTTTGTTCAATTGTGACTTCTTTCCCTGAGTTTGCAAAACAATCTTTATTCCCAAAAAAAGAATCTAGAAAGCTTTGACGCCACAAGCTTTTTAAATTACGTGTCTCAGATGCTGCAAAGTAATACCGAAATTATTACAGATTCGTCTCTCCGATTTGTAGTAACCATTGTAATAAACATGCATGGTGGAGCAAGGCTTAGAATCAACACATTATTAAATGTAAAATTATTAGTACTAAATGACGTCTATTAGTGGATTTCTCACATTGGGGTAATTTATGTTTTGCAGGCGCTGTCATCCGCTTACTTAGTCAGAAAGACAGACCGAATAGCGACATTCTACAAAAAGCTAGACAAATGCAGATGCAATTGGGGTTTTCGGAAGACAAGAAAATATCTTTTTGAGATGTAGAAAAATTTGAGCGTCTATTAGATGTTTCTATAAAGGTGCTATACATGCATGAGAGTGCATGGAAATACTTCACAACGGGTCCTACGCCGACAGATAATAAAGTTATTTTTCTTCTGTTACACAGCGATCACTTTTTTGGGATTTTAGATGTGAAGAAATTTATCGGGGCTAATTATTTTTGTGAAATTTGTCATGCCGCATATTCTCACAAAGATCGCCATGTTTGTGCCAATACTTGCAGGGCCTGCCTAGATGCTTCTTGCATTGAAGTAACAGGCTGCTTAATTAGATGTCCGATATGCAAAATCATCTGTCAATCAAACGACTGCCTCAGTAAACACCAAAATAAACAAACATGCGAGTGGAAAGAATACTGCGTTATAGTTGTCAGTGTTACACAGCCCTTACCCACGTTTGCAAACCGAGATTATGTCCAAATTGTAAAGAAGCTATCACCAGCTGCGACAGTCACTTATGTTATATGCAACCGTTATTACAGACTCCGGTATCAAAAAATATATATATTTTATGATTTTGAATGCAGGCAAGAGAACGGAATCCATGAACCGAATTACATATATGCATTACACATGGATGGTAACAGAAGCTGGGAGTTTGCCGGAAACGATTGTGTTGAAAGATTTATCTCTACGTTTATAGATAAAAAGTTTAAGAATTACACTTTTATTGCACATAATGCAAAATCCTATGACAGTTATTTTGTAATTAGTCAATTAATAAAAGAAAAAATGAAAATGGATTTGTTAACGATCGGTGGAAAAATCATGTCGATATCAGTGAAAGTTTTAAACATCAGATTCATAGACTCTTTGAACTTTCTAGCATCAAAATTGTGTAAATTACCGCAGGCTTTGGGTTTTAAAGGGTCGAAAGGTTATTTTCCTCATTTTTTTAACACTGCTGAAAACCAAAATTATGTCGGGCCTAGACCGGCTGTAGAATTTTATGGTGTAGAAAGTATGATGCCAGACGAGAAGAAAGATTTTCTTTTATGGTATTCTAAACACAAGAATGACGTATTTGATTTTCAAAAGGAATTAAAAATGTACTGCCGTTTAGATGTTGAAATTCTAAGGTCGGCGTGTATCTTGTTCAGGCAAGAGGTTATGGAGATCACCAAAACAACACGTATTGATTTAAACGAGCAGTTTCAGGCCAAAAACAACATATTATCTATTGATCCTTTTCAATATGTTACTTTAGCGAGCGTCTGTATGGCAATGTTTAGACTTAAATTTTTGCGTGAGCAAACCATAGCTTTGCCATTACAAGACAGTTATCACAGAAAACAAAAGAGGTACTCTACTCCATCCATCCAATGGCTCATGTATATAGAGGCCGAAGATAAAATAGATATTCGGCATGCGTTAAAACCCGGAGGTGAAATGCGTATTGGAAAATATTATCTAGACGGGTATGCAGAAAATAATGGTATAAAGATGGCTTTTGAATTTAACGGATGCTTTTACCATGGTTGTAATATCTGTTACAGTGAAAAATCATGGGATAGTGTTACAAACACGACATTTGGTTGGCTTTATTCTAAAACTATGGAAAAAGTTAACTACTTAAAAATGCAGGGGTTTCAGGTGCATCAAATCTGGGAACATAATTGGCGGCGTCTGGTTCGTGAAAACATCCGTGTGCAGAATTTTCTGAAAACAGCACGTCTGCTTCAGATTTTGAATCCCAGGGAATCTCTCTTTGGCGGTCGAACAAATGCATCACGCTTATACTACAAGGTGGGCGCTGGTGAAAAAATCCATTACTATGATTTTACGAGTTTATATCCTTATGTGAATAAAACCAAAAAATATCCAATCGGTCATCCAAAAATTATTTATAAGGATTTTGAACCATTAGAAACGTATTTCGGATTAGCCTGGGTTAGGGTGTACCCACCCAGAAATCTTCTATTCCCTGTTTTGCCATACAAAATAAACAAAAAGCTGTACTTTACACTTTGCCAAACTTGTGCTGTAACACAACAGCAGACACCCTGCACACACACTCACGAGGAAAGAGCGCTTACCGGTTGCTGGACAACACCGGAATTGCATGCAGCCATTCAGCAGGGATACAAAATTGAAAGCATATATGAGATATGGCATTTTGAACAAAGCTCTACTGAACTTTTCTCAGAGTATATTAATGCCCATTTAAAAGCTAAGCAAGAATCTTCGGGTTATCCTGAGAGCTGCCTAAACACAGAACAGTGTAAACAGTATGTATCCATGTTTTATGAAAAGGAAGGTGTACAATTAAGCGAGCACCTTATTAAAAAAAATCCGTCCAGAAGACAAATTGCAAAACTTTTTTTAAATTCCTTATGGGGTAAGTTTGCACAAAGACCTAATTTGCCACATACATCTTTAGTTACGGATCCAGAACAACTGTTTGAATTATTGTTTGCCCCAAATTATGAGGTATCTACTTGTGATTTTATTGATGATGAATGTGCCTGTGTGACTTGGACATACGATAAAGATCGTTACAGCACACCGGCCAATGTAAACATATTTATTGCTAGTTTTACTACAGCTTATGCAAGATTAGAGTTGTATAATCTTTTAAACAAACTGAACGAAAGAATACTATACTATGACACGGATTCAATTCTTTATATTTCCAGAGCAAACGAATGGGAACCAGAAATTGGATGCTATCTAGGGAACTTGACGAGCGAGGTACCAGCGAATGAATACATCACTGAACTTATAAGCACTGGTCCAAAAAGTTATGGTTATAAGCTATCCAACGGTGAAACCTGTCTAAAAGTTAAAGGTATAACATTAAATGTTAAGAACTGTGAAAAGGTGAATTTTCAAAGCTTAAAAGAACTGCTATTTGACTATGCAGAAAATAAAAAACTGTCTTCAGAACATAAAAATATCAAAGTTGAAGATTTTGGTATTGTTAGGGTAAAACGCAGCTGGCATATAGAAACCAGAAAAATAAAAAAAACACAAAAAGTTGTATATGACAAGCGCGTATTAACAAAAAATTTCACCTCATTACCTTTTGGCTATTGATTCTGAGATAAATACATAAATAATAATGGACGTTCGTTTACAACACCCATTTTCCTGTATCTTAAGCGGGCCGAGTAACTGTGGAAAATCTTTTTTTGTGAAAACGTTACTAGAATCGGGGACGAAAATGATGTCTCACCAACCACAAAATATCCTGTATTGTTATTCCGTTTGGCAACCTCTCTATACAGAATTGATGAAAAAATTCAGACGTATAAAATTTATAGAAGGTCTCCCTGACTCCCTAAATGATGATGTATTGTTGCCCCGTGATAAAATAAACTTAGTTGTCGTGGATGATCTCATGCAATCTGCCTGTAAAAGTAATGAGTTGGAATTGGCATTCACAAAGTATGTTCATCATAGAAATCTGAACGTAATCTATATTGTTCAGAATCTTTTTTGCCAGGGAAAACAGAACCGAACAATTACCTTAAATGCAAAATACATTGTTTTGTTTAAGAATACGAGAGACAGACAACAAATATCAATATTGGCCCGTCAGATGTACCCTACAAGGTGGCGCTACTTTCTCGAAGCTTATGAGGATGCCACAAAGTCAGCCTTTGGGTATCTACTGGTAGATTTAAATACGAACACTCCAGATGACTTTCGTCTCAGAGCATCCACATACCCATCGCAGCGCCCAGTAGCTTACGTGTTTAAAAAGCCCAAGGATAAAAAAATGTGATTTTAGCGGCCCGGTGTCATTTTGTAAAAGACGTCACCTTGATCATCATGTTGCCCAGGGTTCAACGAAATTTACAACTACGATTGCTTATAAAGGCAAAAACAAAACAGAGAAAGTCCATTTTTTGTGCTGCTTCTGACGATTTAATTCTGGCTATTTGTGAAATTTCACTCAGTGCAATTAAGGGTAGCTTACCTTTAAATTCCAGACAGATTGGCATTCTTAAAAAGAAACACATTGTTATAAAAAATCTGAGCAATAAAAATGTTACTATTAAACGAAAGAAATGTATTATAAATTAGTCTGGTGGATTTATCGGTCAACTACTCGGCATAGCAATCCCTTTACTCACCGGTCTAATTTCGAATCGGTAAATGGAGCACACTGAGAAAATGTATCTTGTACCAGAACAGCAACTGGGGCAAGTCCAAACACCTGTCGGTGGAGAAACAGATATGACAAAAAATACTATGCAAACTCTTGACCATGAAATGAGGAGTATTTTACAAAATAGTGCCCTATCACCGCATGAAAAAGTGGAACTGTATTTTCATACTCAATATAATTGTTTGATCTGTACTGAAAATTTTGACAAGAATTTGGGTAATACTTTCTGAAAATCCACAAGGCAACATCATTTCTGTGTGGCATAACAATTTCTATATTACAAAGTTTCAAATTATGGTGTTTACTGTTTAGGGATTGATTGCAGGAGACTGGATATACTGTAAGTAGGATTTTTGGAATATTGTTTGAAAATGCACAAATGACTAACATTTTTTTCAGTGTCTTCAGTTTCAATACTACAGTAAAAAGTAGTAGAAGTAGTTTAGGTAAGTTACAAAGTACAAACAGTACTGAGGGGGATTGATTGCCAGAGACTGGATATGATGTAGTATTTTTTTATACTGTTCTTTACTGTATTGTACAGAAATTTATTACAGTAACACAGTTATAAAGAAATGAATGCCTTTTACTACAACAACAAATTGCATAAAGGAAAAAGTGAAAATGAACAGAGGAAACTCTCCATAGCGCGTAGTATTGTGGGCATAGCTGTATGTTTTTTACACATCCTGACATTCTTGTCTGTCAGGTCACAGATTTTCATCCACATTACAGAGGAAATTCTCTCTAGCAATACAGCATGGAAAATACCTTCCTAAATGATGGATCCATCCTCTGCAAGAGTCCATATTTATCTGTTCACATGCTGCATTCATGGCATCCAATAAGCTCAACTGGGCATGGGGCTGATGATCATAAACCTTCCACCTCCAAGCAGAAAAAAAAATCCTCAATTGGATTAAGGAAGGGGGAATAGCGTGGGAGAAATTCCATGATCATCCTGTCATGATTTGTAAACTACTCTCTGCTACGGTGTGAGCAATGTAATGGAAACTCACATTATCCCAAATGATCACATATTTTTGGGAGATCATTCTGGATTAGACCCCTCTTGTTTTCAGGTATAAGATCTGTGTACAGGGTGTCTAAAGAGGTCAACAAATGTTATGTGTTGTACGGGCCTACAAGGTGAATATGAGTAAGCACACCATTGACAGAGATGGCTGCACACCTGGTGATATTCCCTTCCCGCTGGACTGGAACATCAATACTAGCTCTGTGACCAATGAGATTCCTCCCACGCCTTCTGCTTTTAGCCATAATGAAGTCTGTCTCATCAACATATATGAAATAATGAAGTGGTTCCCTCGAGTCCAGATCCTTTATATGCTATACACCAAGAGGAAAAAAAAAAAACATAAAGTACATACTGTACTGTAAAATGTTATTTTGTTTACAGTATTTTGGACAACATATTTCATCAAATAGATGCAAACCTGTTCAGATTTTACTTTATTGTACTGTGCAGAAATTTAACTATTTATGTATATAACTGTTTACTATATATTACAGTATGCAAATAAATATTTTACCTGAACATATTGGTAACGCAGCTCCTTTACTCTGTCACCATTTCTTTCAAAAGGGCCCCGGTAGATTTGTTTCATGCTCATTTGGTGCCTTTTCAGCACTCTGTCAATTGTGAGACAGTTACAAATGGGACATTCTCAAATACATTGTTGTCTTCAATCACAGCTCTCTGGATCTTCTGTAGTCGAATGGCATTATTTGCAACCACCATGGCACAAATGGCCTCCTCTTGTTTAACAGTAAAAAGATGCCTTTGACCACCCCTAT
Organism: Polypterus bichir lapradei; assembly: GCA_026402145.1. Classification (NCBI taxonomy): domain Eukaryota; kingdom Metazoa; phylum Chordata; class Cladistia; order Polypteriformes; family Polypteridae; genus Polypterus; species Polypterus bichir. The sequence goes on along the minus strand of JANRMT010062793.1, from coordinate 16,571,698 downwards.
GAGGTAGTCTTGCAGTCCTATTTGGACAGTATTGTAAAATGGAGAAAATATTTACAGTAAATATAAGTGTATAATACAGCATCAACTACACAATGAAAATATACAGAAAAGCAAGTTACTGCAAACTCTGTACCTTGAATCTTTACAATATACATACTTTTTACATTATAGTACTCACCTGTTCTCCTGACAAAATGTTTGTATGATTGAGGACACAGTAGTTTGGCCAATATTCAGCTGTACCCTTTGAACTGCCTCAGCCATTGTGAAACCATGATTGACAACGTGGTCCACAAAGGTGGCCCTTATTTGATCAGGAACAACCCTGTGTACTCAGCCTCCTCTTCCTCTACCCCTATTTTGTCGCCTTACTCTTCCACCCTGCACCCTAACTCGCCTTTATCCAGGCTGTTTCACCTGTTCATTACCTTGTGGTTGGTCCATTACCATGTAGGAAATTGTTTCAGTAATCTGTATTATGCTTAGTGAGAGTGTGTGTAATTTACCTCTGATCAATTGTAGAGCATTGGTTGATCATTGCTTTAGCTAAGGCCTCATAATTATATGTTAAAAGTCACCTGAGACCAATTACTCAATATGTTATACATTTCAGAGTTACCAAATACATACATAAATATGCTAGACAGATTATGACAAATACTTCATCATTGTTGCACAGAATGACTAAAGCAATGAAATAATGAGTAGATGTTTTGAGTGGAAGGACTAATTAAAAAAGAATGAGCATAAGACAATTTGACTGAGATGACAAAAGCAAATGAGAACGTAAAAAACAGCAGACAATTGTACACAATCAGTTGCATGTATGAACAAAGCATTTGCTATTTGTTCAAAACAATGTGAATTTGCTGTTGTGATGTGCACAACTAATAAGCAGATATGAAGTTTGAACAAGTAGTTCTGAGAATTACAATTCTGATCTGAGAAATGCACCAAAGCGATTGAGGAAAACTGTAAAGCCCATTGAATAATTTCTTGCGTGATGTTGGGCTATACAAGAAATACATCGTTCTTGTTGTTGCATGTTTAACCTAATCTGTATTTTTGTGTGTGTACATCATTACATTTATAAAATTTCTAATGTCGATCCTCTGCTGAGAATGTTGCCCAAGGGCAAACTGCGTTCTCTTGGAGCCCATCGAAATCAGTTCGACGAGCAAGTCCTGAATTACAGATACCAAAGTCAAGTGTATGTAGAATTCTCTGACGCCGGTTGGTTATGAAACCGTATCATCTATAGTAGCAGAAGACCACACCAGGGGCCTCATGTATAAACGGTGCATACGCACAGAAATGTTGCGTAAGAATGTTTCCACGTTCAAATTGCGATGTACCGTATAAAACCTACACTTGGCGTAAAGCCACGCACATTTCCACGGCCACTCATACCTTGTCGTACGCAAGTTCTCCGCTTGGTTTTGCAGACTGGCGGCAACCAGCGTCAAAACAGCGCTACTGTTCCTGTGTGGTTATCCTTTCCTTTCCTGATGCAGCTTTATAAATACACTGAAATTAATCGCATATTGTTTATTAGTGTAATGTCAGGTGGGTACCACTACCGAATCGCAGAGTGGGGGTCAATCGGGGCGTGTCAGGGAAAGTTTGAGTATGCTTCGACCCATCATCCTGTTAAAGGTCCGGGAAAGAGCAGAAATGGGAACCACAGGATAGAGCCTGGTGCGTCTGGGAACACATCTGGGACTTATTATGGTCTCTTGAGTATGGGGATTGCCCCTAAATATCCCACAAAAGGCAAGGCTTTTGATAAAGGTGGGAGAAACCCAGGCTGACAAGTGGAAAACCTAATGGCCTGGACCTATAAACCTGCTAAAGCAGTGAAAAAGCAGGCAATGGCTTTATGGGCTAAGGTGGTTAGGTGGCTACAGCCACAAACAATCGAGCCATCAAATAGCAGAGCAGGTGGCCTGCGCTTTGTTGCTCCGTGCCCTGCCTGGAAAAATCGCCCAGCCAACCTGGGGCTTTACTGATATTGTCTTGCTAGCCGAGGCAACAGAATACCTCAAGGTAGAAACTGGCTTGGGAGTATCAGAACGGGACTCATGTGAACCCGAGCGTACTTGCGTCCCTAACAGAGTCTCGGAGATACAATGCAAAGCGTACTCGAGTGGAACCTGGGACACGTCAGCCGGGCCCACAAAGCGACAACGGGGTCTGCGGAGTGATAAGGGGGGGAGGTGCAGTGTGTGCTCGCTAACCTTCTGGCCTTCAAACATACGGGAGAAGTGTTAGTTAATGGAATTAAAGCTATAACTTTATTCGATTCTGGCAGTAACATTTCTATTGTTGCTTGCCATCTGATGCTACCGCGACAATGGTTAAAGATTAAAACCCGCATTACCTGCATTTACGGGGATGTCCGGAATAATAGATCCGCCAGATATTATATATGTCAGGACAGCGTATTAAAAAAAATTGACGGTGGCGGTGATGGATAATCCTCCCTTCCCCATTATATTAGGCAGAGATTGGGTAGACATTAAAACCAGTAGCACAGACGCTTCTTCCCCAAGATTGCTAGGTCTAGTCACAGACGTGGAATCAGTGCCCTCAACTTCTTCCACGCCGTGTTTACAGCGGGCTGGGGAGCGGAGTTCGGCCTCTGGTGATGACGGGGAAACACCTGGGACGTTTCAGCCAAATACTTCATCATCAAGTGCGGAGTCAACTAGGGATGAAACCCCGCCCCTTGAGGTCGAATCCGATCCCCTCACACACCTGCAGTTTCAATTTAGGCAGACCCCGGCTTCGTCAGTGGAATGACGATTCCCTTAAGTTTGCAAAGAATGCAGTTGCTCTTATAGTTGTCCAACGCAAATTATATCCGATGCCACAAGGTCCTCACTTTGTGTTAAATAATTATCTGTTGTATCAGGTGGCAGACCATGAGGAAGAGATAAGGTCATTGTTAGTACTATGGACTTACCGGCGACAAGTCTATGAACTAGCACATACCCATCTCCTGGGAGCCAATTTGGGACCCGAAAAAACACTTCAGAGGATTAAGCTCAGATTCTTTTGGCCTGTAAATAATGAAGAGGCCCGCCGCTTTTGTACATCCTGTCCGGAGTGTCAATTGAGGCAGATTCTTAGGAGGGACCGTGCTCCTCTAGTTCCATTACACTTAACAGATGTCCCTTTTGAGCGTATTGGTGTTCAGGGAGACTGCCAAGCTACTTTAAATAAAACATTTCAAAAACCTCAGTATATCATCCTCAAACCGACGGTCTTGTAGAGAGGTTCAATCAAACTCTCAAACAAATGTTATGTAAGGTAGTCAACGAAGACGGAAGGAACTGGGATCAGCTCCTCCCCCTTATCCTTTTTGCATATTGGGAAATCCAACAAGCCTCCACAGGGATCTCACCGTTTCAATTACTATATGGATGACAACCCCGGGGCATATTAGACATTTTAAAAGAAGGCTGGGAGGAAGAGGCCCTCCCGTCAACAAATATATTGGAATATATCGCACAATTACGCGATAGATTTGAAAAGATCAGACCTATATTGAAAACACATATGGAAAAGGTGCAAGGAGCCCAGGTCCGATGCTACAACCGTGGTACGATTCTTCGGGAGTTTTGCCCAGGAGATCGAGTCATGGTTTTAGTTCCTACCTCACATTCTAAATTACTGGCTCATTGGCAAGGCCCCTATGAAATTAAGGAGAGGAAGGGACTGGTCGATTATTTGGTGAAACAACTGAATCGTCCTAGCAAGCGGATTTATCATGACAATCTGCTGAAACCGTGGAAGGACAGGGATATCGAGCCCTCTTCCGGACAGCCCCGCTCTGTCTTGCTCATAAATGAAACTTTAATTTTGGAGATAATCTCACTTGCCAACAACGACAGAAGCTCTAAGTAGTTATCCTGTCTGTCCCTGAGGTAGTAAATGAAAATCCGGGATGGACCTCCCTGGTTGCACATGACATTGTGACGAAACCTAGGGTTATAGTCCGAGAACACCCTTACAGAATTCCCAAGGCAAAAAAAGGCTGAAGTGGAGCTGGAGATCAGATGCATGTTGGATCTTGGTGTGACTCAGGAAAGTTATAGTCCCTGGTCCAGTCGTATTGTCATGGTCAGTAAGCCTGATGGAAGTTGGAGGTTCTGCAATGACTTCCATCGGCTTAACCAAGTCTCCCAATTCGATTCCTATCTGATGCCACGAGTGGACGCCTCCTTGAGCGGCTAGATAATTCCAAATTCTTGACTACTTTAGATATGACTAAGGGGTACTGGCAGGTTCCCTTAACGGACTCCGCTAAGGAAAAGGCAGCATTTAGCACCCCTAGCTGGCACTGGCAGTATCGTGTTCTCCCATTTGGATTACATGGGGCACCTGCGACATTCCAACGTCTGGTGGACAAAGTGCTCCATCCTCATAATTCATGTAGTGCTGCCTACTTGGATGACGCTGTCATCTATCCCAACACATGGGAGGAACACTTACAGCAGGTTTGAGCTGTATTGTGGTCACTAGCAAAAGCTACTGTTCGTATTAATCCAAAGAAATGCTACTTTGGGTTGGTTGAAGCCAAATATTTAGGCTATCTAGAGTAGCCGGGGTATTGCGAGGCCACAGTGCTCTAAAATAGATGCCATTTTGAATTGGCTCTGTCCAATAAACAAGAGGGAGATTCAGGCCTTTCTTGGCTTAGCAGGTTACTATCGCCGGTTTGTACCCCGTTTTTCTGAGAGAGACACGTCCATGACAAACCTCACAAAGAAGGGGAGACCTTATCACAAGGTATGGGATGAGACATCAGAGGCTGCATTCAGTGACCTGAAAATTACCCTTACGTCAGCTCCTATATTGAAACTGCCTGACTTTTCTATGCCTTTCATCCTCCAGATGGACTCTTCGGGCACAGGTCTTGGAGCCGTGCTTGAGCCAAAGTGTCGATTTAGTTGAACACCCCATTATGTACCTGAGCCGGAAACTGCTGGATCATGAAACCAGGTATGCGCCAGTGGATCGGGAAGCTTTGGCTATTAAATGGGTGATTACTCAGCTGAGATATTACCT
>JANRMT010062793.1:16517360-16527627 GCA_026402145.1 Polypterus bichir lapradei | reverse complement strand
AAGGGCGGCTTTTTGTTTCTGCAGTTATATTTTTGAATAAAAGCGCAATTGTTGTGTTATATTTGTACCTTTTGTGAAAATGTTTCTTTGATATTTGGACTTCAGGCTTCATACATTATATAGTTTATGCCTACACTTTGTCATCTACTACTAGAATATAAAAAACGTTTCTGTTTTAACAATGTGTTTACACAGATTATTGTAGAAACAGAACAGACATGAAATGCGTGTGTTCCAAATAACGATCTATTATTTCCACCCTAAAACTTCACTTCACTCCCAGATACTCAATCAAGGCATGAGCTGAGAGAAATTCGTGCACATTCTAAATTGGTGGGGGGATGGAATAGCCGGCTGCTTCTAGCTTCTCTTTATCAGCACATTTAGAGGACAAAGGACGCTGGCGGAGAGGTGTGAAGGGATTTAAGAAGCGATTTAAGGTGGGACGGATTTACGGGTTTTTTCGTAGGCTCTGGTAATTCTAGTGTTAATGATATGTGCTGTCAATTCGCCCTACCATCTTCCATCACTGTATCAAGTAGTATAAGATATTGGGGAGTTGATATTACTGCCTCAATCTCAGATATATCATCTAATAACTATTGTTGCATCTTCGCTGATGCAAAAACCTCCATAAACACCTGGTCCAAACCCACCCTTCTTTGTTTTCAATTTTGTTTGGCCCTTATCAAAGTCAGTATTGTACCATGCTTCAACTTCATTAACTCCATGCTGCCATTTCCACCTCCTACTAAATATTTGTCCAAAGTTAGGTCACTGATCTCAAGGTTCCTCTGGAATGGTAAGAGACCAGACCTTAAACATTCAACCCTGATTAGAGATAGTGTAGCGCTGCCTGATCTATAACTATACCATTGGGCTTTCACCCTCTGCCCTATTTTATCATGGCTGTGTCCTCCCCCTAATCCCCCTCCAAGGCTCCCTATAGAATCCTCCCTTGTTGGGTTTTCCCACTTTCTCTTCAGGGTGCTCTGTTTATCTCTTTGAAGTCTAAAGCCACCAAACATTTTTGGGACCTATTTTGCTATATGCCATCAACATCTGGCATTGTGTGGAAAAATTTATGTGCACCCTCTGGAAAATGTTGTTTCAATTGGTAGCTCACCCTGTGTATTTCCTCCCCAGCAGTGTGCTGGAATTAGTGTGCTTTCAGATCTGTTTAATAGTTTGGGGCTTATGACATTCCAGTCTTTACATACACATTTTAATCTCCCTACTTCCAGTTTCTTTTTCTGCCAGCAACTCCAATCAGTACTCAGAACATGTGGGGCTTCCCTGACTAACCCCTTACCAAATCACTCATTGTACTCTGTTTTGTTCTTTCTCTCCCAAGAAAAAAAAACCTGTCTCTACCCTCAACCCTCTTACTTTGCAAGCATCCTATAAACCTCTTTGCCTTTGATTTCTCTTTGGTCCAGATACCTTTCTCCTCTCCCTTCACCCATTTCAAGGGACACCATTCTCTCCAATGTAAGGTTTTGTTCTAGCAACTGAAACTACCAGCACACCCAGTTCAAAATTCTACACAGACTCTATTCTACTCCCCACTCACGGTTTCTGATGGGCCTCATTGTTGACCCTCTCTGTCAATTATGTTCCCTTAGTTTACCTTCCACTGTTCTCCAAATATTTTGGCAGAGTCCCCCTGTCTTTTCCTTTTGGACACACATATCTCACATACTGTACTATATTCCTTTGTTTCCTGCAGTATTTATCTGTTACCCCAAATCTTTCTTCTTTTAGACCTTTCTAGGCTTCCACCCAAACTCTCTGAACACAAGTTATTCTGTCAGGGTACCCTGGCAGCCAAACTAATTATTGCCTCCTGCTGGAAGATGCCTGAATGAATCACTGTTGACAACTGGCAGTCCTCCTTCTACAACTTAATACATTTTTCAGTTGTCTGCAGCTTGGAAAAATGGTGCTTCCAGTAATGTAATTGAATCCTGTTCTGCTGTGGCTCAATTGGGTAAATCTCTGCTTGTAACTCATTGATTTTTTTATTATCCCTTTGCTCTGGCTAGGTGTGAAAGGGTGGGAGTGGCTGGTTTGGGTTACTTTGTATGCTATGCCCGTTTATTGATATGTTAATTTGCCCTACATAATAAAAATTTGATCACAAAAAACATTTGTCCCAACTTTAAAGCTTCCTGTTTGAAATCAATTTTATCAGTTTTACATGAATCCATTATTTCAGAGCGCCTATTAAACATCCTTTGTTTTGCTGTTTTTAAGGTTTGTTGTGTGAGTTTCTTATTGCTTATGCCCTTGTACAAATCCAGAATTTGTAAACTGTGAGACTGTATTACATTCTTCAATGTATAATTCAAATATCTGACACATGCATTCACTTACGGGTTATAATAATGAACAGTAGATTTCCTTCAAAAACCAAACAAATGACACATATTCATTGATTGCAGATTCATACTTTGCAATGAAGTAAGCTGTAGCTGCGTGTTTCTGTGATTACTGTACATGTCTCTGTTATTAGAGTTCATGTCATATTGATAGGGAGAAGTACCTTTTAGCATTGAAACACTAAAACAAAATATTTTGGTATTAACAAATAGAGTAACTTATGTCATCACTGGTGTGGACAAGGTAAATAGCCATTCTGTTTGAATCTACAGCTGTTGTTTGTGCTCGTAGCCCTCTCACATCCCATAGTCCTATATTTCAAGAAAGACATGCTTGACAAATTCTTGAATAGAGGTATTTAATTTTGTTACAGAAGGTATAACCTACTTTATGAGTAAAGGCTAAATGGTGGTAAAAACATTTCTGCAAAGCAAATGGTGATTAAAAACGTATGATAGATATGTTAAACCTAAGGGTACTTATTAGTTGCTGTTAATGTGGACAATTATTGCATTAAAAATTACTGCTATTAAATTTTTGATGCAACACCTAAATCATTTATTAAATCTGATTCATTTGACTGCACTTTACTTGTTGTTAAATGAGTTGCTGTCTGTTTGGTAGCCCATTATAAGATACCCAGTTCAAGCATAGTAAATTCATTCATTTGAGCAGAAAAAACAAAAGTAGTTAGTAAAAAAAAAAAAAAGAGCATTGCTTGAACCAACCATCCATCCATCCATTTTCTGCCACTTACCTGGGTCAGTGTCGCAGTGGCAGCAGTCTAAGCACAGATGCCGAGACGTCCCTTTTCCCCACTACCTCCTTTGACTCCTCCAGCATCAAGGTGGATCCAGGGCACTTGAGAGATGTATATCTCCAGCATGTCCTGGATCTGCCCCAAGATCTCATGATTGGATATCCCAGAAAATCCTCCACAATCATGTGTTCAGGAGGCCCTCTAATCGGAAGCAGAAGAATTCAGAGGAGCAGCAGCTGTACTTTGAGCTCCTCCAGAATGTCTGCATTTCTCACCCTAACTTTAAGGCTGAACCTGGACTCCTTGCAAAGGAAACTCATTTCTTTTTTTTTTTTTTTCTTTTTTTTATATATATATTTTATTTTATTAAAATCAAAAAAACATTTCATACATGCAAGTCAAGTTTAACAAAACTGGTTTGAAACGAATTGAAACGAAACTCATTTCTGATGTTTGCAATATATGATCTACCTCTTTTGATCACTGTCCAATGCTCGCGACCTGGGGGCATAGATCAACAGGTAAATTGAAGGTTTTGTCTTCTGGCTCAGTTCAGTTTACCACGATTGACCAGTTCAACATCATGACTGCTAATGCCACTCTGTTCTGCCTGTTAATCTCCCGCTTCCTTCTTTAATCACTCGTAAACAAGACCCCTAGATACTTAAATTCCTCTGCTTGAGGCAGCACCTCGTCCCCAGCCTGAGTATGAGGTATATATAAACCACTGCAAATAAGCTGGTATGCTTAAGCAATTGACTGAATCTGGTAGTCAAATAACAGAAATGTAATATTTTTCTTCTTCATATCATTTTAAATACAGCATCAATGACAGAACCGATCAAAATGTTCTCCTAATATGCATTGTGATGTGGCTCAAAATAAAAAATTCAATTTGAGCAGCTGATTCAATTGTTTCAGTTACACAAAACTTTTCAAAACACTAACTAGAATAATTTAATATGCCTATGCAAGTGGTTATTATTGTAAAACCGTTTTGTATTAGAAAGTAACCACTGCCTTATTTCTGCTTCATAGAAAAATATTAGAACTGATGAAGAAACTATGTAAAATTTTGGCTAATATGCAATTAATTTTGATTAAAATTTTTTAATATTGTGTTTAATTGCAATTACATGTTTTAATCAAACAGCAGCCCTAGTTTAACATTTAAAGGATAAGAATGTATTCATCACGAACATAGGACAACGACAAATGTTTGTTAGGAGTAAATTTCACCCATATGCTTGGATTTGTTTTTTGACACTGAGTACTGTGGACATTTATAAATAGTGCATTGCTCAGAAATATTAAATATTAATTTGTTCAATTTATACAATGTATATATACCCAGTTTACACTATGCATTAGATGGTAAGAAAAACAGCAATTAGATACTCAGATGATTACTTTGCTGAAGTGACTATCAAATCACACCCCACTTTTGGCCTTAGCTGCTCTTTTATCCTGTTGTGCTGAAAAGGGATGGAGCTAGATATGACCCATGTTATAACCAAGTTCTTCCCTCTCTCTGTAAAACTGCATATCTCCTTTCCTGATCCAGCAGTTTTCTGGCTGTTCCAGACTGTCAACAATCTGATTCAGTACAGCACCAAAGCCAGTTTTAGAATTTTTGGTCCTGGTCCAATGTATAAAAGGAAGAGGATAAGTTAGTATAAATTAAACCAGATGTGGTAAAAAAAAAAAGCTGTCTCAAGGTAACAAAATGCCAGTTCTAAACATGCACTTGTCTTTTAATGGTTGGCTGTGACAGTTCTCTATGGCTGTGAGTTTGGACATTCTGTGGCTTGACACTTACCTGGCCCAATACACGTTTCAAATATTTTGCTTTAGTCAATTTGTTTTTTTAGAATCTGAATAATAGCTAACAGATAGTGTAAGTTTCCACTTGGGTGCTGGAATAGAAGGTTATGTCATTGAGATAAGCTGCACTATGGGGCCAAATTACTCTGCCCACCAGAACTGGAAAGTCCCATACTTCCAGTGTCTACTAATTATGCTTTAACTACAAAAGAATCATTTTTAAAAGAGAGGGTGGTTTTCTGTTTTGAAAATGAAAACTTCACAAGGGCTCGGCAGAAATGGCATCAAAGTCTATCTGTTCAGAGAAATAGGTGTCTCAGTTTACATATTGGGAAGTGTTGTCCGAGACCAAGGTTTCTCCATGGCAATGCCACTACAAGCCATAATGTAGAGCCAAGTAAAAAGCTATCGGGTATCTAAGAGTTCCCTAGGAGGATATTTTGATGAGGATGTCTCACTGCTACTAATTTCAGGCCATTCCTGCTTCACCATATGATAGGCATGCAATTGGATAACAACACCTCTCCTTTTGATTGCAAGTAATTAAAGACTGTTGTGTTATAATATAATTTGTATTTTGGCATTTGTTACACTGTATTAATCCCCAAGGGGAAATTGTCTTTTTTCATGACCTTTGGTGGGCAGCAAAAATAGTTACCACCAAAGCCACCATATACAACCCCCCACTCACAGCAGGAGTTAAAAGGATTTAGATGCATTTAATTATACAAAACCTTTTTTCTTTGGCTCATGTAAAGTGGGCAGTTCAGCATAGTGTTCTCATTTTCTACACTGCATATTTAATACTAAAAATTCTCTCTTGATTTTTTCCCAGCTGTCTTGCTCTGACCCCTTTTACCCTTTTTACTTCAGGTGCTTTCAGTAACAACCAATGGAGCATCAAAGGGGAATGGCTGTGCTGACTGCGCTTGCAAGTTAACACTGGAATTCATGAAGCCTACGGAAAAAGTTAAATTCCTTCACACCTCTCCATTAGCGTCTTTTGTTTTGCATATGTGTCGATAAACACAAGCAGCAAGCAGCCTGCTATCCTATGCCCCCACCAACGCAGCTCAAGTCACACAGAAGATTCTCAGAGCTCTAGTCTGTTTATCTGGGTGTGAGGTGCCAGGAGCTGTATAGAGTAAATAATATATTGCTATTTGAATCAACACGGGCGTGCTGACAAAGTACATGTACAATGCATACTTCAGTGCGAATGACTGCAAGTGGAAGGAAGTTCCTGTTGCACTTTACGCAACTGTTACGGTTCTGCCTTTCATAAGCTTTATGACCTTAGTCTCGGAAATTCTTTCTCCCGTGGGACAACTGGGATCTTTTCCTGAATAAGAAGTGGCATTGCATATGTACTTTGTCAGCATGCCCATGTCGATAAAACACAGGAAGCTCCTGCAGTCTACTTATGACTTTACGCTGTAGGAAGATGAGTAAATAAATCAAGGTAAATAGGTAAATAACATTTTGTCTGGCTTTTATACAAATAACATATACATTTTTTTCATATAAAGACCATCACAAAACATAATCATAAACAGAACCTTGCACGACACCTTGGCGAGCTTGGTATGTCCTGCTGTTTCATTGAAGGACATGAGTGTGACAGATTCACTGGCTGGATGACACCCGACCTGTTTCTGCATCCAAACAGTGCCATCATTCGCCTTTATGCCAGGTGCAACTGCGTTGTTCGTATGTGTAAGTGGACATTTCTTGTGGGGAGGGCTTATGTTCTCTTTCTCCAATGTAGAACCCTCATCCTCATCTGAGGTCACCTCTGTTATAGCCCATCTTTATTTGAAAACTAGCAGTGTCAGATCTGGGGGAGTGTGAATGTGACTGAGAGAATAAAACTGAATAATAAAACTTTTACAAGTACCATAAATTTACACCAGCTGCTACAGACTTAAATAAATCAGATGTATGTTTTTATTGTATAATAGTAACAATAAGAGCAGCTCACTACTCAAAACGGTAAATTTAGGACGAGCCCGGATTCAAACTCGCAACCACTTGATTATAAGTCAGCAGTTCTTACCTCTGCACCATCCAAGCAATCATATCAACATCGTAACCTAACCTGATTTCTTTTTCTTCAATTGTTTTCTTGACTTGTTTTGTTATACTTGTACCTTTTGTGAAAGTGTTTATTTTATATTTGGATTTCAGTCTTCACACATTATATACTTCATATCTACATTTTGTCAGTTATTACTAAAACATGAAAAATGTTTCTGTTTTAATTATGTATTCAACAATTCCTGCCTTGCATTTCCTGTCTTCCTGTATTTACATAGATTTTTGTAGACACAGAACACACATGATATATTACATGATATATTATTTACCCTCTACAATTCCAGGCACCTCACACCCAGATAAAGCGACTTGAGCTGTGTCGGTGGTGGGAATGGGATACCAGGCTGCTTGCTGCCTGTGCTGCTTCACACATTTGGAAAACAAAAGAGCTGGTGACGAGGTGCGAAGGAATTTAAGTTGGCCTGGGATTATGAGTTTTTTCATAGGCTTCAGGGATTCTGATGTTAACAAGCAATCAGCCATCTACTCCATTTAACACCCCATGGTCACACAGCTTTTCATTAGCACACACCTACGTTGGCAAAGCCTGAGCCCAACAATTTGTTTTTTAATTGAATTTATTGAGAATGTTTAAGTGAGAATTAGATTTTTTATGATTTGAAATATAACATCAGTTACCCACTGACTTAAAAGAGGTGGGTTAGGTGTTAAACAGTGCGTGCGTCAAACTGGTGTGTGTCTGTGGCACCAAATCCTAATCTATACTAATTAAAGGCAAAGCCCTCACTGACTCACTCACTCACTCACTCATCACTAATTCTCCAACTTCCCATGTAGGTAGAAGGCTGAAATTTGGCAGGCTTTTTCATTACAGCTTAGTTAAGAAAGGTTTCATTTCGAAATTCTACACATAATGGTCATAACGGTCTATAACGGTCAACAACATCCGCCATGTTGAACTTTCTTATTTATGGCCCCATCTTCACAAAATTTGGTAGGCGGCTTCCCTGCGCTAACCGAAACCGATGTACGTACTTATTTCGATGGTATGACGCCACTGTCGGCCGCCATATTGAACTTTCCAACGTCACTAATTCTCCAACTGCCCGTGTAGGTAGAAGGCTGACCCCATCTTCACAAAATTTGGTAGGCGGCTTCCCTGAGCTAACCGAAACCAATGTACATACTTATTTCGGTGGTATAACGCCACTGTCAGCTGCCATATTGAACTTTCCAACATCACTAATTCTCCAACTTCCCATGTAGGTAGAAGGCTGAAATTTGGCAGGCTCATTCCTTACAGCTTACTTACAAAAGCTGAGCAGGTTTCATTTTGAAATTCTACACGTAATGGTCATAACGGTCAACAATGTCCGCCATATTGAACTTTCTTATTTATGGCCCCATCTTCACGAAATTTGGTAGACGGCTTCCCTGCGCTAACCGAAACCAATGTACGTACTTATTTCGGTGGTATGATGCCACTGTCGGCCGCCATATTGAACTTTTCAACAGTCTTTGTTACTTATGGGCCCATCTTCAAGAAATTTGGTACACGGGTTCCCAACGCTAACTGAATCCTACTTAAGTACATATATACGTCCATAGCTTGCAGCTCGGTCACTGTGTGAGGCAGCGTTGGGTCCCCCATCCCAACGCCTCCCACGTTGTTGGCTGCCTGCCTATATAAGGCCGTCCGTCGCTCCAGTCTCTACATTCCCTTCCTTGCTTCGCCACGGGATTCACGTCTCCCTGCTGATAACTACAGCCTTTTTATTTAATCCATGGCTTCTCCGCTGTTTTATTGTTCGTTTATTAGGATTATAGTTATTGTGTAGGTATTTTAGACTTACTTTACATTGCTCAGGTACCCATTTCCTTTATCATTCCAACCGTACCCCCATTACCATGTCTATCGAGGTGATCACCATCGATCAAAGAACTGTCACTTACCGAGTGGTTTCCATGCCCGGAGATGGCACCTACCTTTTCCATTCTTTTTGTTACATATTGCACGGCCATATCAGGCTCACTCTTGATATCCGGAGGAACATTGTGTCTTATGTATTGAATGACTGGGACAGGTTCAAGGTGTGGACTGATGACGGTACAGGAGATGATTATACTACACAGGAGCACTATAAGAGTGAAATGCTTAAGCCCTTCACCTATGGTTCTGCATGTAAGTTGATGGCTGCCGCTGAATTGTTCTGTTGGTGCTTTCAAGTGTACCGAAATGGCCAAATATTTTACACCTTTCGACAACCGCCAATGCCTCTTAAACATCTTAGATTCACAGGTGACGATTTCAGTAGCAGACACTTTGATGTTTATGAATGTTTAAACTCTCAAAAGCTGGATGTGAAGTTATCAATGAAACCAGTTGTATGCTTACAACACTTGACAGATGCCGAATGTCACTTCAACACAAGTCCTGCAAATACTGTCATAATTGAGACAAACCATGAAACTCAAACCGATTATGACAGCAGCAATCCAAGCTGTGAGATTTGAAACAAGATTACTGTTCACATGGCCAACTGTAAGTTGCACGCTCAAGAGTAAGCTCAGCGCACAGCTTGGTCATATTACAACCGGAGGGCCGAACTGACAACGTGGTATACAAAGAAATCCTTAACAAATAATTATTGGCATATTTTCCCTCAGTTTAAAAAGGTTTAATTTTCTTCTTAATAAAAATTTTAATGCAGTACTTCGCCACTGCGAAGCGCGGGTATTTTGCTAGTCCCTGATGAGAAGGATGAGGCAGACCAGAATTAAGGTAGAAAGATCTCAATTAACTGCTGAATGTTGCAAAGGAAGGAATAGTTGCAATGGCTTTGTAGAACTAAATGTTTATTTGCAGATAAATATTTATGTGTGGTTTCTGAAACAGAACAAATACAATAACATAAAAAACTCACAAAATAAAGGCTCAGAGAATGTTAAAACAGGTAATGCCCAAAAAGGTCAGTAGATGGCAGCAGAAATTAACAGAGCACTATGACGTGCTGTCGTTGACAAAAGGCACTAAATAAAACTTACCAAATACGTTAACGCTGTACAGACTCAAACAAATCACTACTTAAGCAACTATTACCAAGTCTGTTTTCTTGAAGCTCTTACAGTATCTATTAATAAAGAAGCAACATTTCTGAATGTACTTATACAGTTTTGAACGTTAAACAGAATACAATTTGACATAAAGGTTTGTCTGAACTTGTTAGTAAAACAATGTTACGA
>JANRMT010062793.1:16463532-16486090 GCA_026402145.1 Polypterus bichir lapradei | reverse complement strand
AGGTAGTAACAGCAAAAGCCTATCAAATAACATCATTTGCGATATAACACACACACAAATTATATTGAGCATCTGGACAGGCAGGAAGACTGAAAGAGAAGGCAGAATATCAGGATAAGTTAAAAGCCTTCCTGAACAGATGAGTTGTAAGTTTTTTTTTTAAAAAAAAAAGAATGATCTAATTAATGAGGAATGTCATTCTAAAGCCTGGCACTATGCAGCTAAATGCCCTGTTACCCATAGAGTGCAGATTAGTGCAGGGCATAATAAGATTGCCAGAATCACAGGACCTTAGTGGGCGAACAGGAGCATAGTGATGGAGTGATTTGTAGGTTATTAATAGAATTTTATATTCAATCCTGTAAGACACAGGAGGCCAGTGGAGGTGAAGCAGGATGGGTGTTACAGCATGTGCTCGTTGTTGTTGCTAGTTCATGTAATGACTCTTGCAGCAGAGTTTTCTATCAACTGGAATTGTAATACAAACATTAGAAGTGGCACCTGCCAGCAGAGAGTTACAATAATCGATGTTGGATGTGATAAAAACATGGATAAGTTTCTCAGCATTAGAAAAGGAGAGGAATGAGTGAACACAGGATATGTTAACAGAGGTGAATGTAAGTTTCTTCATCTGGTTTATGTGGCAGAATAAGAAAGGAAGGAATCAAAAATAACACCAAGATTCCTTGTATCAGAAAAAGGCCTGATGAGATCACCATCAAGAGTGACTGAGAAGGAGCTCATTTTCTTAAATTGTGTTTTAGTGCCAATTTGCAGTTCAGTTTTGCTGTAATTTAGTTATAAAGAATTCTGCACCATCAAGATTTTAATTTAACTGAGGCAAGTTTTGAGCTGAGAAAGCCCTGATGAAGCTTCACTTTTAACATTGAAATAGAGTTGAGTATCATCTGCACAAAAACGATAACCTATTCCATAGCTACGAATGACATTTCCAAATGGGAGCATATAAATACAGAAGAGCCCCGAGGAACTCCTTCGGTGTCTGGTGCTGAGCTGGATCTTCTATTGCCAAGACTAACAAATTCTTGCCTGTCAGACTTAAACCACTGGAGTGCAGTGCCAGAGATACCCAGCATGTTCTCCATTCTGAACAGCAGAATATCACGTCTGACAGTGTCAAATGCTGCATTAAGATCTAACTGAATTAATATACTGGTTTATGCAGAGTCTGCTGCCTAAGCAAATCATTGGTTACCCATAGCAGAGTTGTTTCACAGCTGTGCTGAACCTTAAAACCAGACTGAAAGGGTTTCATAAAATTATTAGAAGTTAGGTAATTGGCGAGTTGGGAGGCTACTACACACTCAAGAACTTTTGACAGAAAAGGAAAGTGAGAAATAGAAGAAAACTGTTAAGACTGTCAGCATCGAGACCAGACTCTTAACACTGGTGTTACAGAAGTGATTTTAAAAGTGGCTGGCACAAAGCCAGAGTCAAGGGATGTATTTATTATTGTCATAACAGTCGGGATTATGGCATGAAGGCAAGATTGAAGTAGTATGGTGGGGATGGAGTCCAGTACACAAGTATTTGGCCTTACCTTAAAAAGAAGGTTGTTAAATGCAGATGTGACTGATGAAAATTTAGAAAAAGATCTGGTTGAAGTGGCAAGACAAGGAAAGGTATAAATGGATGATGGATTTATGTTAGTTGAATTATTTAGATCTTTAATTTTACTGTAGGAGAAGTGGACTTCATTACTCATAGACTTCAGTGGAGGAGGAAATTGAGCAAGATGTAGGATGAAGTAGTTTATTAACTACAGATAACGAAACCCTTGGGTTATCATGGTCACTTTCTATCATTCTGCCATAATGTGTGTTCTTGGCTGCAGTTAATGTATCCCTGTATGCCCATTTATGGTTAGAGGATAACTGCATCCCTGTATGCCCATTTATGGTTAGAGGAAGTCTGCACATGTATCTTGGGGCCAGACTTGCGTGACATTTTCTGAAGGCTTTGGCCAGCTGCTTTCATAGACTGTAACTCTGAATTGTACCATGGAGCTGGGCCCTTAAAGGAAACCTTTTGCTTTAAAAGAGCCGTTTTATCAATTGCTGAAAGAAGGGCTGTGTTATAGTTATCAACAAGACTACGTACTTTTGATGGAATAGGTGAAAACAGAAAAAGATCAGAAATTGAACTAGCAAGGACAGAAGGGCAGATATTTTTAAGGTTTCTGAATGAAATCTGATGTTTACAGTTAAGAGGAACAAGAGTCAAAGTAGTCTTCCTATCTCATACAAACATTGATGTAATAAAGTATACTTAAGAGTAAATGAGTAATGTGTTGCTTGGAGTAGGCTAATTATGATGTATATATGATATTGCAAGGGTTAGTGTGCTTCACTTCATCAGTTCAGTCCTAATCAACACACAAGGGAAGGATTCTGATGTATCCGAGTGTTCACAGTTTTTAAACACCAAGTATGTCAATGTGAACTTCATGAAGAGTCACCTTGTCTTTCACGGTTTCAGTGAAGTACTATGTAATGTCATTACTTCAATTCTTTTATTAGCATAGATAACACAGTTCAGTATAAAATAATATTCCTTAAAAAAAACAAAAAAAAACTTGTTTTCATTACCATTTACAATTTAAAAGAATACAAAGGGAATAATCATACTGTCAGAAAAAAAGTACCCATAATGTACATTTGTAACCAAATTGACTGAGCGTATTCATTCAAAGGGCTGGGTATCCTGACCAGAATAATTTTCAGCCTTGCACCCTGATCTTGTCAGTTTTTCCAAATGGTTAAATGCAGGAGGCAAGAAATAATTAGAGATGAGTGGATGGAAAGATAGATTTGTGTATCATGTATGTATCCTCTCAAATTGATCATTTATTTAGTAATTATGAGAGAGATAGGGGTAAAGAGAAAAAAAACCTACACAAAAGTTTAACTACTGTTATCACTGCCATTAATAGGTCCCAGTCAATCAAAATGGTTGTGTTTGGAGATGATGAAGGAAAATCCACATTGACAAATGGAGAATGTGAAATTCAACATGGATGACAACAAAAAAAAGCATGAGTGAAGTTGTCAAAAGTGCCAACCACTATGCTACCCTGCTCTTAGTGAATTAGTACTTCTGTAAATATGAAAGAAAGCATAGTTAATTTTTGAGACTTTGTAACCTTTATAAAAAAGAACAAACAACTTATTGGTCAAATTAATAAATAATTAATTTGACCTTTTTTTTGTTTTTCAATATTTCTTGTGCAGTGTTATTCCCAATATACATTAAATTCTATCACAAACTAGCCTGCACATGAACAAGTAAAACAGCCTGCTCCCATTTAGACTTTTTCTGACAAGAAATCAGTGCTAAATGTGGGGAAAGTGTTAAATGAAGGAAACTGTCACTAGCTTGTCATGATCTTATTAGTAAATGTCTAGGTTTTATGTTTAAGATATATATATATTTAAATCTGACCCCCAAAGGTCATGTGAAAAGAAAATATCCCCTCGGGGATTAATACAGTGTTATTAAAAAAAAAAAAAAAAAGAAGAAAAATGTTTTCATT
Source organism: Polypterus bichir lapradei (assembly GCA_026402145.1). Lineage (NCBI taxonomy): Eukaryota > Metazoa > Chordata > Cladistia > Polypteriformes > Polypteridae > Polypterus > Polypterus bichir. Next base: position 16,482,537 of record JANRMT010062793.1, on the reverse strand, counting down.
ACTGTTTTATGATCATTAGTTATGGGCTACTTTGAACAACTCTTGATTTGTTTGATTTAATTTGTTGACTAATTGCCCTTTTTGTTGTTGATAAAAAGGAGAACCTTATGCTGGCTGCAGCACAGAGTATACAATCTTGCATTTGTTGTTTGAAAACAAAGTACAGGTAAGTCTATGTTCGCCTTGCAGGTCAATTGTCATTTTTTCAGTAGTATGCAATGGAGATCAGATCTTTAGAGAAAAGTGTGATCAGTAAAAAATGATACGGAGGTCGGTCCTATTCATGTCATAGGAGTGACATAACAAAGGAGTGGAACCTCAGATATAAATTTCAAAGGAGTGATAACCATCCAACCAACCATCCAAGTGGTAGGTGAGGCGACAATGATTTTCTTGGCAAGCGAACTATCAGTTGTGCGTGGTAGGTGACTCGTTATGTCACTCCAATAAAATGTCACTCCTTTAATATGGTATTTATGTCATTTCTTTGTTATGTCACTCCTTCGATACAGACCCATGGAGGTACGACACAAAGGATTACATTACTTTCAGAACCACTGTTTTGCATCCAAAACCTCTTACCTCTTTCCCCTAACCAGTGCTTTTCCCTTTCTTGTGTCCATAGGTTTCTATGTGCAGATATGAAAGTGCTAACTAAGCACTAAGAAATTAAAATATAATTTTCCATTTTCTGTTTCTTTTTCTTGTTATCATAAGCTGATGAATGCAAAGACATCTTGCAATAAAACAATTTGAGTTTGTATGGCAATCATCACCTATTAGGCCACAACTATCTGACAAAATTGCTTTTATTCATTCAATACATTCTAGGCATATTCAGGACTGATATCTGTGCATGCTCATATTTGATTTGGATGACTCACAAATTAAAAAAAACACCCAAAAAAAAAAAAAACAGATGAGGGCATAAATTACAATAGAGTCACTTATATCCATGGTATATGAATAGCATTATTTAATGCAGTCAAGTGCTTGATCAATAAATTCAGAAGAGAAATATCAAATACAAAAGAATTGCGAACTGGATGGAATATTTTTCTTCTTCTACAAGCCAAAAGGGCTCATATGCAAGGTAATAGCACTGCAGCCACCCAGCTCTGCAGGCATGCTATACATAGATGATCTGAAGTTTTACATACAGTACTAGCTCTGTACAGCAAAGCTGTTTCTAGAATCATTATCCATGTGTGCATTTTTTCCTACTCATATGACTGACTCTGAAGTAGGGCTGGGCATTTAATCGAAATCGACATTCAGAACCTATAATCGATCAAATTTTTCCAGGTTGATTATTCTGATTACTTTCCCTTTAAAAACACTACCGCGTGTGGAGTCACGTGACCCCGCTCCGTTACGTTACTTTATTCCGCCGACATGTCAAGCATGGAGAGCTTAAACACTGACACAACTGAGCAACAAGAGCAGCTTGTACCAAAGAAAAACGCAGTCTCCGTCATTTGGACACATTTTGGCTTCAGTAAGGATGACATCGAACAAAATGAAGTCAGATGTAGACACTGTAGAAAAACAGTTGAGACGCCCAATGGTAACACCACCAATTTGTTTCAACACTTGAAGCACAATCACGTTATTGAATATGAACAGTGCATGGCTCAAAAAAAAAACAAAAAGAGACTGACAAGCGCCCAGCAACAAGTGCCTCTGCAAAGCAGATGTTGATAACACAAGCATTCACAAATGCCACACAGTATGAGAAGAGTTCAAGAAGATGGAAAGAAATAACTGACGCTATTTGTTATTACATCGCAAAGGATATGACTCCCTTGGCTACAGTGGAGCGAAGCAGGTTTAAACACCTCGTTAAAACTCTCAACAGAAGATACACTGTGCCATCACGATCACATTTTTCTAATACTGCGCTGCCAGACATGTACAAGACATGTTGTAAAAATGTAGCTGCTGAACTGAAACACTTTGCAGCCACATCTGATCTCTGGTCAAGTAGGACGATGGACCCATTCTTGAGCCTTACTTTGCACTACATTGACGACGATTGGAAGCTGCGCCAGAGATGCCTTGAGACGGCATATTTTCCAGCCGATCACACAGCAGATATGATTGCGCAAGGTCTGAAAGATATGCTTTCTGAATGGGACCTCGCGGAAGAATAACTTTAGGCCATTACGACAGACAATGGTGCTAATGTTGTCAAAGCTGCTGCGCTTAATGGATGGTTATGACAGCAGTGTTTTGGACACCGACCACACCTTGCAATTGGTAAGTACACGTCAGCTTAATTAAATATAATAGCATTGGGATGTTATTAAATTGGGCATATCTGGCGTTTACTATATTCTGGCTACGCTAAATTTGTTCATAAAGCACCTTTATAAATGTTACAATATGCTTGATATTACAGTGTTACAATGTTAAGCTCACATTACAATGTAACAGAACACTACATCATTGAAGTAAAAATCATTGTGTTGTAAAAATGTGTTGTTAATCTGATATTATTTAAGAAATATAAGAGACTCATTAATTTTGGTACTGTTAAAGCTTTAGGTATAAATAAAATATTGTCAATAATAATAAAAAAATTATTCATTTTGTGTGTTTCAGAAAATGGATTGAAAGATCAACGTGTGACACGTGCAGTAAGGGTGTGCAAAAACATAGTCAGTGCTTTTTCCTATAGCTGGAAAAAAAGAAGGCATTAATGAAGGTGCAACAAGAACTGAACCTGCCACAACACAAGCTAAAAACAGCATGCGTTACCAGAAGGGGATCGATGCAAATGATGATGGCAAGAGTCCTCGAACAAAGGAAAGCTATTACACATGTCCTTTCTGAAGACAAAAAACCCAGGCACCTTGTTCCATCGTGGGCTGACCTGGATGTCTTAGAGGCTGTCAGCAAGGCTCTTTCCCCCTTGATGGAGTTCACAGACGCCCTATCAGGGGAAGAGTATGTAACCTTTTCATTTGTAAAGCCTGTACTGCACATCCTCAATTCACAAGTGCTTGCTGAGGAGGAAGATGATGTGGTGCTGACTAAAACTATCAAAACCAGCATCCTCAAGTACCTTAAGGAGAAGTACTCAGATCCTATCACAGAAGAGCTACTGGACACAGCCAGTTTTGTTGATCCCAGATTTAAAGCTACCTACATTTCTGCTCACAATGTCCCCACCATTCAGGAGAAAGTGAAAACAGAGATGGAGAAGATGTCAGAAGCTGAAATCTGCAGAGAAAGTCAGATTACAGAGACTGCAGAACCAACAACTTCATCAGCAGTAGCAAAAAAGCAAAAGAGGTCATTAGGAAGCTTTTTTAAAGGGAGTGAGGCAACACCTTCAGCAAGTTGAGCTACACCCACTCTGTCACTTCAGCAATCGCTAGAACCATGCTGGATAGTGAGGCAAATCCACTGGACTGGTGGAGGAAGCATCATGTACACTTTCCCACTCTAAGTAAGGTGGCAAAAAAGTATCTCTGCATACCAGCTACTAGCTCCCCATCAGAGCGGGTTTTCAGTTCGGGTGGAAACATTGTTACATGCCTCAGGTCCTACCTGAAACCTGAAAAGGTTAACATGCTCGTGTTTCTAAGTAAGAACTTAGAGTAAATTCATGTTAATATAGTGACATGACAAGATCGCTAAGATCACCTCATGCAACAGTGTTTAGAGAGTTCTATTTTCATTACAACAATCTGTTGTTTACATTGATACATTGCACATTAAAATATTTGTTTACAGAAGATGCAAGAAATGCACTGTTTAAAATATTATTTACAGGATATATAAGAGTTATTTTCTTTAGAAGAGATACTGTTTATTTTCTACTTTTAATAAGAAAAAGATTGAAAATAATTTATTTTGTTTCCAAAAATGCAAGTTATTTATTTTTACTTTTTTTATAAGAACAAAGTGACTGTTCGTTTTAGGCAATGTGTGCTTTAATTTCAGTTGTTCAACATTGATGTTCAATAAATAATCACAGATAGTAGATAGTGTATTTCCTTCAATTATTTTAAAATCAAGTAATGCACCCTTCATTCAAAAATCTCTCACTTGTAATATGTGAGCATATTTACTGTATAAAACTTGTCATTGAACTATGAGGGCAAAAAAATAAAAAAAGTAAATAAAATAATCGTTCATTAATCGTAATCGAGTTAAAATGTTCAATTAATCGAGATTTTGATTTTAGGCCAAATCGCCCAGCCCTACTCTGAAGTTCTCATCTGAATGGCTTTTTAAACTGAACACAGGACTCTGTACAATGAATGACAAGAAAAGGCAGGTCTTTAATTTCTAAAGTAATTCTCAGGAAGCTTCTGGTCTCTTGATTATGATGTGTGCTGACATTTTCAGAAGTAACTATTTAACAATATTTTAACAAAAAAGCATTTGCTTTGTTCATCCGACTAGATAACAGACGTTTGTATTATGCAACATGAGATTTTTTTATCCTTTTCTAAGAAAGTTGCTCACATCATTTGCCATTGACCAGCATTTGTCACCATTGGCTTCCAATATGTTAAAAACTTTTTCTTCTACATTCTGTATCAACATGTGAGATTGTAATTTTTTTCTCTGTACCCATCAAAGTACCATGTAAAAATTTTGGGTGGGGTATTCTTTAAGGTGAGCATGAAGCACCAATTCTGATGACAACATAATCTAATTAATAATAGAAGTCACCATGAAATGAAATACATAATCTATAAGATAAACATTAACGAAAAACATATACACAAAAATAAATGTTAGACCTGTAACTGTAGGTGCTGGCTGCGGTAATTCCTTTCAAACATGACGCATCTACTTCCTTGGCTTTTGAAGTGCTTTCTTACAGCTGATTTATATTCTTCCAGTTCTTCAATAACTTCCGATGCCAAATCAACCACTGACTGGTAATGACCAATTGGAAGGATAAGAACATGGTTAGGAGTAAGGCTGCCTTTGGCAACAGCCATGTAACACTGAAAAGAAAAACAAAAAAAAAAAACAAAACAAAAAATAAATAAATAAATAAATATTAACTTCAGACATTCCTAAAATACATTTCCCAGTTCAAATTCAAATCAATTTTATTGTCAAATGCATAGAGTACAGCAAAACTCTGTTTATAAAAATTGCAATCATGACTTAATATTCTCAAACCCTATTAATCAAACTCATTAAATTTTCTATCCACTATTCAATTTCATTGTTTAAGGAAGCTGGAATCTATTCTGGTGGCACTCTGGATAATTCAGATCCCAACTCTATACCCACACACTTTCACTGTCCAGCTTATCAAACCAAAATTACAGTCATTTATCCTTTAACTTTTAAGTCTTAAGGATATCATTTGGCAAGGATTCAACCCAGCATCTTGGAACTGTGAGGCAGCAATGTTAATCGCTCTTCCAATACTAATCTTCCAACATCTTGCTCTGGGGGAACTAATATATTTATTCAAGAAATTTAAATTTTCTTGGATGAAAAAATCCTTATCAATCTTAAAAGTATTAATAGTTTTGTAAAATCATTTGAAAAACAATTATTTACTTAGGAAGAATTATATTTTATTCAAGCAAATGAAGATGTGTTAGTTATGCTAACTAGAGAATTGAAATTTGTATTGGATAAAAAGGTGTGAGGGTATACAAGACCTCTAATGAATGAACTGGTGCAATCTCCAGTACTGATTTTGGGATTACAGTCAGTAGGATAGGCTCTGGTCTCCTATTACACTCAACTGGATTAAATGTGTTTAGGAATGGTATGTGGCAGAACAAATTGTAGCATTTCCATTTATTGCTCTTTTATTTTCCTTCCCAGTCTTCTTAGCATTCTTCCATGCTACTACTAGGGCTCACATTACAACATCATCTTAAGGCCCATTTTTCTTCTAAATACAGTACATTCAGGAAGTATTCCGACCCCTTTTTACTTTTTTCACATTCTGTTATGTTGCAGCCTTATGCTACAACTCTTTAAGTATATTTTTCCCCTCATCAAGCAGCACACAATACCTCAGAGAGACAAAGTGAAAGCGCAATTTTAGAAAGTTATGAAAATATATTAAAAATAAAAACTAAAATATTACATGGACAGAAACAGCACCTTTCATTGATCACTGTTGAGATGTTTCTACAAAACCTTGTTTACAGTCTACTAGTGATAAATTCAATTGATAGCCCTACCTGTCTATATAAGGTTCCACAGTTGACAATACATGGCTGAGCAAAAACCAAGCCATGAGATTGAAAGAACTGCCTGAAAAGCTCAGAGACAGGATTGCATTGTGTTGAAGCACATGTATAGGCAAGGCTACAAAATATTTTCTGCAGCACTGAAGGTCCCCAAGAGCATAGTGGCATCTATAATTCTTTAATGGAAAAAGCTTGGAACAACCGTGACTCTCCTAGAGCTGGTTTCCCAGTGAAACTGAGCAATCAAGGGAAAAGGGCTTTAGTAAAAGATGTCACCAAAAATCTGATGGTCCCTCTGGCTGAGCTCCTGAGAACCTTTGTAAAGATGAAAGAAACGCCCAGAATAATAAAACTCCAGAGATCCTTTGAAGAGATGGAAGAAAGTTCCAGAAGGTAAACCCTAACCATAATTTTGTCACCATGGGTTCCCTCCAAAAGTTCAGAGACATATAGTTTAGGTGGATTGTGATGCTAAATCAGCCCTAGTGAGTGTGTTTATTCACCCTGTGATGGACTGGTGCCATGTGCAGAGATTGTTCCTGCCTTGCAGGGACATGCTCCAGTCCATCCAAAGATCCTGATGATAAAGCAGGTTTGGAGGATGGATGATTTGATCAGACCCTTAGGCCATTTCTGATGCAGCCTAAAATTATTTGGCCTCCACAAAAATAAGTACAGTGATCCCTCGCTATATCGCGCTTCGACTTTCGCGGCTTCACTCCATCACGGATTTTAAATGTAAGCACATCTAAATATATATCACAGATTGTTCGCTGATTCGTGGATTTCTGCGGACAATGGGTCTTTCAATTTATGTTACAGGCTTCCTCAGTTTGTTTGCCCAGTTGATTTCATACAAGGAACGCTACTGGCGGATGGCTGAGAAGCTACTCAATCAGAGCACTTATTACATATTAAATAAAACTCCTCAATGATATACGATATGCTTCCCGTGCGCTGCTTCGCACACTTCAAAGCTCTAACAGCCCGTATTGATTTTTCATTGTTTGCTTTTTTCTGTCTCTCACTCTCTCTGAGAAATACAGGCAGATACTTATCCATCATTCAATAGCATCAAGGAGGCGTATGATTGGCCCCATTATCTGCTCCTGACGGAGAGGGTATGAGCAGAGGGGCTGTTTGCACAGTGGCTGTTTGCTTAGAAGATACTGACGCGCCTGTAAAAAAAATGCTGAAAGGCTACCTTCACGTTGATCCCTTCATTGCGCTGCTTGCATACTTAAAAGCGCAACAGCCCGATTGATTTTTGATTGTTTACTTTACTCTCTCTCTTTGACATTCTCCGCTCCTGACACGCACCTTGAAGAGGAAGATATGTTTGCATTCTTTTAATTGTGAGAAAGAACTGTCATCTCTGTCTTGTCATGGAGCACAGTTTAAACTTTTCACTAAAGGGTGTTATTTCATGTCTAGAGGGCTCTAATAATGTTAAAAAACGTATTTAGAAGGTCATAAACAAGTTTTCAATGCTCTAACTGCAAAAATATTAGATTTATAAATAAACAATCCTACTTCTTGGAAATTCATTTATCTGTCTGGAGCGGATCAACCGCTATAAACGAGGGTTTACTGTATAACTGTGCGGAGAATATTTATAAACAGTGTGGGAGAGTTTCTAAGAGCTTAATATATATAAAATAACCATACAAACATATGGTTTCTACTTCGCGGATTTTCACCTATCGCGGGGGGTTCTGGAACGCAACCCCCGCGATCGAGGAGGGATTACTGTAGTTAAAACAAGACCACATTAGACTGTTAAAAGTTACATTCCAAAATTAAAAAAGACTACAGCATTTACATCATCAATTCACACTCAGAACACCACATTTCTTGTTATAGAAAATAAAATGCCAATTCTCGTGTTTATAGTTAGGAATGTCAGAATTCTTAGCTAAGAAAGCATTCACAATCATAAAACATTTACATTGCAGAGTACCTGGAACTTACAAATGAACTTCCCAGCTTGATATTGCATGCTGCCTTTAATGGAACTAGTTTTTGTTTATCAGTTTTATACCAATGTGTACAAATTCAGTAAGAAAATGTCAAAATTTGTGCTTGGCCTACTACTACTATTATAGTGAGGAAGGTTTACAGTACAGTGCTTTTTTTTTCAACTGCTAGGTAGACATCCTTTCATACAGATAGTGAATATCCACCTTAATAAAAGTATAAGAGTCCGTGTCTCTGTCATTCCAAAAACAAGATGCATCACAAATATTTTTAGGAATAAAATGCATTGCATTAGTCATTCCAAACATTAACACTTTTTTTTTTTTTAAACTTATCCCATACCAAACAGCATATAACAGAGATGGAGGCATTGTATTTATGTTGACTACCAGTCTTAAGACAAATAGCACAGCTAGTCTGGAGTAACTTTTAAAAAGGTCTGAACTTTTTAAAAGACGGTGTCACCATTAACAAAAGTGAGATCTCTTTTGTTTTACACCTGTAAAAAAGATAAAAACTGCAAAGCTCATATTGCCACAATTAAGTCTATAGTTCTACATACTTTAAAGCCTACATACCGCATCCAAAATTTTGCACCAATTACGAGGGATATCCAGAAAAAAAGGTTACAAGTGCCCTGGAGGGTGCAGGGAATTTTTTTTTTCGAAGGTTGGCATACCTGCGTGTAGGGGGGTCCTAATGGTCAAAATAAGCCTGGGACCGCGTCAGTCAGTTGTGAAATGTCATCACAGCAAGCGAGTTCATCAACCTCTGCTGAGGCCGTTTGCTCCACCTACCGCCGATGCGAGATTCGTTCGGTCATCAAGTTCCTCACTTTGCGTCGTGAATCCGCGGTCGAGATCCATCGTCAGCTTGTGGAAGAATTGTGAAAAAATTCTTGGGTGGGAAACGTTTTTCCAACGATGAGGAGGTGAAGGAGACAGTGGAGAAGTGGCTTTCGGAGGTGGAGCAGAGCGTTTTCGACAAGGGTATAAAAGAGCTGGTGCCCAGGCTGAAGAAGTGCATCGAAGTTGACGGCGATTATGTTGAGAAATACACATATTTTGGAACATACCCTGTAAATTTGGTTGAAATATATTCATTTTTCGATTTTTAACAGCTGTTGTAACCTTTTTTTTCTGGATATCCCTCGTATAACCATAAAATTCCTCCCCCATCTTTCCATCACCTTTGCATTACAGATTTAAAATTGCTTACAAATAATATTAATTTTCAAATTAAATTAAAATATATTCCACTCCATTTCTTGCTAACCATTAGTGCTATTCATTAACTACAAAAATTGTTTTTTGGGATTATGTACAGCCAAGGGCTATTCAGGTAGCAACTGACACAAAGAACAAACAAGAAAATATTAATTCAATAATATAAACATTACAACTATATATTTAGTGCATAATGGCAATAAGAATTTTACCTAGCCAAATTCTGCTCATGTTTATTAAAAATGAGTTTTTAAATGAAAATGATCTCCATCCACACTGGAGTTTTGCATTGTTTACAAAAGGATTTCTGTCCATACTGATACACCCAAAAACACAAAGTATTGCCTGCACTGAGTATATGCACAATGGTGGCAACTCCATAACGTGACTATGTAGTGAAAAATTCAGAGGCCCATGTAAATCAGATTCCTGTGTGCTTCATGCACTTTCAAAATTATCCGTGCAGACAGGACACTGACTGTGTATTCACAACACTGAAAAAGAAAGAAATTCTTTAAGGAGCTGAAGCAAATTGTCCCCATGTCATGTTAATGCACCAATTAGTTAAAAGTAACAGTCCTCAAAATGGCAACAGCCATCTTATCACTTAAGAAAAAAAAGTTTAGCTCTATGTTCTTTCATTAAACAACTGATTATAAGCAGTCCACAGTGACTGGAGAGCATCTAGGGCCAAACAACACTTGTAAAACTAACTCTATAGAGGAACTAAAATAAACAGTTTACATCTTTGCTTTACTGTATTTTGCTTCTGTCTCTAATACTCTATTTTCTAATATTGTCAGCTCAGCTGCATTCTACACCCATGCAACTGGTTAAGCACTTTGTTATTAATTTTGCTGCAGAAAATGCTTCTCCTTACCGAACAAAATAAGTTTCAATAATACACATTCATTAAAAGCGGTTAACTGAGTTAATTACAAATCTGATTTTTACGGGATTCTGAATTTTTCACTTCAATGATAACTCCGTCAGCTACAGAATTTTTTGGAAAACTGCAGTGACTAATAAGTAACCTGCATGTATACAGATTCAGAACTATACAAAATGTAATTTAAATTCATACAGGTAAACAGCACAAAACACACCAAGTAAAGGGACTCTCTTATGTCTGCTATGTTGGAAAATGTTTTATTCTCCATGAAGTCAGGGAGTGAGCCACAAAATAACCACAGACCAATCAGAGAAAGATTAAAAAGTATCCTTTTTGGATGATATTCACCCCGAGTTCTTAAAGACTGGATGTTGTTGGGATGTTTTGGCCTACATGCCTCTTCAACATTGCACGGAGGTCAGGGACAGTATCTAAGGAGTGGCAAAATGGGGTGGTGATTCCCCATCTTACTATTTTGGTATATTATCGATAATACATAAATACATTTGTATGTTTTCTCTCCTCTCTATTCTCTTGCCTGTGTACATATATATGAATAGTAACAACATATGAGGGCTATAGGAAGGATTTGGAGATATTTTTTAAGATCTACATTAATACAGAGTATAAAAGTGAGAATAGGTTCACCCTAGGAACATAGCATGACAAAACACTTGGCGTAGTCAGCTGCAAGATGTTGGGGTAATAATGTTTTACACCCTGTTTGTGAATAATATTTTGATGAGCTAGACCAGGGGTGTCGAACTCCAGGCCTGGAGGGCCGCAGTGGCTGCAGGTTTTCATTCTGACCCTTTTCCTAATCAGCGAGCAGTTTTCACTGCTAATTAACTCTTTTTTTCCTTCATTCTAATAGCCCTGCTTTTAAAGATTCAGTCCTCTGAATTGATTTATTTCTTTATTAAATGGCAGCCAAACAGAAATAAGACATGAAACGAGCCAACAGCTAAATTGGGGCTACAAACTCCAACCGGTTTCTTAATGAGAAGCTGATTCTTGCTGTTAATTAAGCCCATTATTGAATATCAATATAGACATTTTCAAAACTGCTGATTTTCTTTTTTTTCTATTTTTTCAAAATGTTTTGGTGACCTGAGAGATCAGCCTTACTGAGACCTTCACCTTTCTTTATTTTCAGATATTGTGTGATGGGCACAAGTGAGCTGATCATGTGGTGGCTTGTTTTGTGCCTCATTATTGTTTGCCTAACTAAGGAAAAAAAACACAGCTAAAGGGCCTGAGTCAAGTTAATTAAAACAAAAGAAGTTAATTAGCAGCAAAAACTAGTCACGAATTAAGAAGATGGTTAGAATGAAAACCTGCAGCCACTGTGGCCCTCCAGGACTGGAGTTTGACACACCTGAGCTAGACTATGTGTGTATTAAGTGGTTATAGGGCACATGGTGAAGTGGAGATTGCCATTTGCTTTTCCTACAGGACTAGCAGGTTGAGGGTGATGCTCCAAAAGAAGTGAACCTCACTGTGGGAATAAAACATCCTTGATTTGTAAGTGGCCTTAACAAAAGTGTATGGGACTCCATGTGTCTAGGTTATTCTCAGGAATCAAGATGTTTTAGCCTTTGGTCTAAATTATATCTGGGGATGCAGTGAAGCTGTGTCAGCCTTTATATGTCTAGGTTATTTCCAGGAAAAAGGCAATCTTAGGTCTAGGTTACATCTGGAGACACCCATGTGTCATGCCATAGCCGAGTCTATAGGGTGGTCCAGATCTAATTATGCAATTTTCATTACGCTATAACTTAAGTTTATTACATAGAAAATCTTTTTTTTTTTTTTTATTAATTTTATTACAATCCATACAAAGCAATCAAGTTTTTACAAAGAGAAAAATTAAGAACAAAATCGATCCCCACCCCTGAGAGAGAGAGCAAGCCAAACGGCGTTAAATTTAAGGCTTGGAGACATACCTAAATTAATAAATTCTCTGTGCCTTTTGAACTTATTTTAAAATATTACTGATTAGATCCTGCCATGTTTTGAAAAAAGTCTGTACGGATCCTCTAACTGAGTATTTGATTTTTTCCAACTTCAAATAATATAACACATCGGTTTCCCACTGACTTAAAAGAGGAGAGTTTGGGTTCTTCCAGTTTATGAGAATAAGTCTACGTGCCAAAAGTGTAGTGAATGCAATCACAATTTGTTTGTCTTCCTCCGCTTTAAACCCATCTAGAAGAACACCAAACACAGCTGTTAATGGATTTGGAGGGATTGTAAGTCCAAGGCTATCTGAAAGGTAATTAAAAATGTTTGTCCAGAATAATGTTAATTTGGTGCAGGACCAGAACATGTGACCTAGTGAGGCTGGGACTTGGTTACAACGTTCGCAGGTTGGATCATGCCCTGGGAACATTTTGGAGAGTTTTAGTCGAGACAGATGTGCTCGATATATAATTTTGAGTTGTATAATTGTATGCTTTGTGCATATGGAGCTCGAGTGAATTCTCTGCATTGCTACTTTCCACTCCTTTTCTGATATATTAATTGAGAGATCTTTTTCCCAGTGTCCTCTTGGATCTTTAAAAGGGAGGGATTGTAAAATGATTTTATATATTGTAGAGATGGAGTCTAAATCCTTGAGATTGAGCAATATTTTTTCCAGCATGGATGAGGGTGCAAGATGAGGAAAATCTGGAAGGTTTTGTTTAACAAAGTTTCTGATTTGAAGATAGTGAAAGAAATGTGTAGCTGGAATGTTAAATTTGGAATGTAATTGCTCATAGGATGCGAAGACGTTGTCTATATAAAGATCTCTAAGCAAGTTAATTCCAAATTTTTTCCAGATATTAAAAACTGCATATGTTTGTGAGGGTTGAAAGAGGTGGTTCTCTTGCAGGGGTGCCACAGATAGAAGCTTCTCCGTCTTAAAATGCTTTCTACATTGGTTCCAGATTCTAAGTGAGTGGAGCACAATTGGGTTATTAGTGTATTGCCGATAACGTGTGTTTATTGGAGCACAGAGCAAGGAATACAAAGAAGTACTGCAGGAATTTAATTCTATTGCGGACCAAGCCTGTGTATGTTCTTCTATTTGTGTCCAGGTTCTTATCGCCTGTATATTTGCTGCCCAGTAATAAAACTGGAAGTTAGGTAGAGCCATGCCGCCTTCTGCCTTTTGTCTTTGTAGGGTCGCTCTTTTGATGCGTGGATGTTTTGAATTCCAAATAAATGAGGTTATTGTCGAATCTAATTGCCTAAAAAATGATTTATTAATGTATATTGGGATGTTTTGAAATAAAAAAAGGAGCTTAGGAAGAATATTCATCTTAACAGTGTTAATTCTTCCAGCTAGTGTGAGATGAAGGGTTGACCATCTATGCAAGTCTTGTTTAATTTTTTCCATGCAAACAGCGAAATTTTGTTGATATAGAGCTTTATGTTTACTTGTGATGTTTACCCCTAGGTATTTAAACTGTTCTGCAATGATAAAAGGTAGGGTATCTAATCTAATATTATATGCTTGAGAGTTCACTGGAAAGAGTACACTTTTATTCAGATTAATTCTGAGACCAGAGATCTTTTGAAATTCTGTGAGTGCTGCTAAGACTGCAGGTACAGAATTTTCTGGGTCTGATATATACAGTACCATGTCATCTGCATATAATGAGATTTTCTGTTCCAGTCCTTCTCTGCTAATCCCCTTTATCTGATCAGTATTTCGACAATGTATTGCCAGTGGTTCAATGGCAATCGCAAACAGCAGCGGTGACAAGGGGCATCCTTGTTTAGAGCCACGTTCTAGTTTAAAGTAGTCTGAGCAAATGTTGTTGATGCAAACTGAAGCTTCTGGGTTAGTATACAGTAATTTAATCCATGCACAGATGTTTGGGCCAAACCCAAACTTCTCCAATATAGTAAAAAGGTATTTCCATTCAATCATGTCGAATGCTTTTTCTGCATCTAATGATAATAATATTTCTGGGGTGTTTGATTTAGTTGGTGAGTATATTACATTAAACAGGCGTAGAAGATTGGAAGATAAGTGCCGGCCCCTAATAAATCCAGTTTGGTCTTGTGATATTACCGAGGGGAGCACTTTCTCCACCCTTCTGGCTAAGATTTTAGAGAGTATTTTAACATCGTTATTCAGAAGTGAAATTGGTCTGTATGATGCACATTGTAATAAGTCCTTATTTTGTTTTGGAAAGACAGTGATTAGTGCTTGGCGAAAGGTTTGTGGAAGAGATTGGTTATCTCTGGCTTCTGTAAATGTTGCTAATAAGAGGGGGGCTAGCTGAGCGGAGAATTTCTTGTAAAATTCTGCAGGGTAACCATCAGGGCCTGCTGCTTTCCCGCCTTGGAGTGATTTTATAGCATCTAGTAATTCTGATAACATCAGAGGTTTATCAAGTTCCTCCGCAGTAAAAGCGTCTATTTGTGGTATCTGTAATGTATCCAGAAATGCATTAGATTGTGTATTGTCTTCCTTAAACTCAGTAGTATATAGGGATTTATAGTAGTCTCTGAAAGTGTGCATTATATTTTGGTGTTCGACGATTTTATCTCCGTTCGTACTAGTTATTACCGAGATTGCGTTGCGCACTTCTTGCTTGTGAATTTGTTGAGCTAAAAGCTTATTAGCTTTCTCCCCATGTTCATAGTAATGATGTCTGGATTTGTAAATTAGTTGTTCAGTTTCTTTAGTTGTCAAGAGGTTTAATTCCGAATGTAGAGCCTGCCTTCTCCTATGTAGAGTCTCACTTGGTAGTCTGGCATGTTCTTCATCTATTTTAGTAATTTCGCTTTTTATATCTGCTACTTTCTTGGCCTCGGATTTATTTCTGTGGGAAAGATATGAGATAATCTGTCCTCTTAAGAAGGCCTTAAGAGTTTCCCAGAGTATCCCTGCAGAGATCTCGGGGGATGTATTTGTCTCTAGAAAGAATTTGATTTGTTTGGTTACATAGAAAATCACCCGAAAAATCACGGACCATCGAAAAGTGTGTGAAATGGCGACATGAAGAATAGTCTTCGCGCCGAACTGGAATCATCCCCGCATAAATCAAAGTCATCCAGACGATCTGGATCTGCATACTTAGATCTGGACCACCCTGCATATATGAAGTACTGAAGAATGATATACTGTGAAAGCAACACTCATTATCAGTGCTCAAGTGGGTAGTGGGGAATGTGTGTTAATAAAGTAGTTACAGGTCACTTTGTGTGGGAAAATGTATGCTTTACTGGTTTAGCAGGTTGAGGGAAAACATTTTCCAATATAGAGCAGAGAATTAAGACATTGGTGGTTGGAAAGTGGCATTACCCAAGGTGTATGAGCCTTCATGTGTCCAAGTTAATCTCAGGGACCAGGACAGCCTTACGTCTCGATTATATATGGGGACATCAGTGTGTGACAAGGTTATTCTCGGGGATCAGGGTTTGTCAGCCATAGGTTATAATCGGTGGTACCCATATGTGAAGCTAGCGAGTTCCTGTATGGATCAGTGGGACTGACAAGAATCACTCACACAGTGCTTAACGCTAGAATTCCTACAGCCTATGAAAAAACTCTTAATCCCAGCCCACCTTAAATCCCTTCACACTTCTCCATTTAGCGTCTTTTGTTTTGTAAATGTGTCGATAGGCACAAGCAGCCTGCTAATCCATCCTCCCACCGCTGCAGGAAGGGCAAAAAGTTCTCTCAGCTCAAGCCTTGTTTATCTGGGAGTGAGGTACCTGGAGCTGTATTGGGTAAATAATATATTGTTATTTGGAATACATGCATTTCATGTGTGTTCTGTGTCTACAAAGATCTATGTAAGTGTAGGATGACAGGAAATGCAAGAAATGTTGAACACATACCCAAAAGACAAACTTTTTTCATGTTTTAGCAATAATGACAAAATTTTGACATGAAACGTATAATGTGTGAAGCCCAAATATCAAAAAAGCACTTTCACAAAAGGTACAAGTACAAGTGCACTTTTATTCAAAACTATAACTAAAGAAAAAGAAATCGGGTTAGTGTACTTCGTTGACACGACTGCTTTGTTGGTACAGCGGTAAGAACTGCTGACTCATAACCAATAGGTCATGGGTTCGATGCTGGCAGCTTCCCAGAATTAACGTTTTGAGTAGTGAGGTGCTCTTATTGTTACTAATGTAAAATAAAAACATACATTTGATTTGAGTCTGTAACAGCCAGTGTAAATGTATGGTACTTATAAAGGTTAGCTTTTTTTTTATATTCAGTTTTATGCTCTCAGTTGCATTCACGCTCCCCCTGATCTGACACTGCTGTTTTCAAATAAAGACATGCTATAACAGAGGTGAACTCAGATGAGGATGAGGGTTATACATCGGAGAAAGAGAACAGAAGCTCTCCCTGCAAGAAACATGCTCTCAGACATGACATAACACAGCTGCACCAGGTGTAAAGGCAAAAGATGGCACCGTTTGAATGTAGCAATAGGTCGGTCAACATCCTGCCAGTCAGTCTGCCTCACACCTGTCCTTCAAAGAAACAGCACTACTTACAGAGCTCGCTAAAGTATCATGCCAAGTTCAGTTTGTGATTATGTTTTGTGATGGTCTTTATATAAAACATTTATATGTTACTTATATAAAAGCCAGATCGAATGTTATTTACCTTGATTTATTTACGTATCTTCCTACAACGTAAAGTCACAAGTAAACTGCAGAGCTTCCTCTGTTTGATCGACACGGGCATGCTCACAAAATACATGTGTACAGGAATTACAAGTTTTTTCATAGGCTTCAGGAATTCTAGTGTTAAGTAGACGGGATTTCAATGTGAGTGTGGTTGTGAGACTGTGTGTATTAGTTTAGGGTGAAACAGAAGGAAAACCCATAATGAATTTGGTGTAAGAATAGTAAATAAGAAATATCTAAAGAATAGAACGAACACCCAGAATAGTAGACTCAGAAATGTCTAAATCTGTATTTAGGTCAGCGTGGTCAAGACCTGTCTGAGAAGGACAGGTCTACCTGGAGAAGCTGGCATAAAAGAAGCTCTGTGATCTCTATGTTGCAGAAAAAGCATTTGGAGCACATCAGACGCATTTCACGGCTGCTAATGTCCATCTGCCCTGGGAGTGTGGTAGCCAGCAAACCTCAAAATGCTGGAGGATAGTGGGCATAAGAGTAGCCTCTGAGACAGAGAGAGGTGGGCAAAAGGACAAAACAGCTTCCAGATGCCACCAAAGCACTCACTAAGTGCTGTGTCTGCGAATTCTGATCTCTGAGCTGCTTTTTTACTGGCTCATCCAGTAGTCCCACCCCTTCAGGCAGTTGAGCATGTGTATGAGATATAATGTGTTTGTGGTCAGTAAGACAGTGGTGTGCCTTGGGTTACAAAAAGTGTGTCACTACCAAAAACAAAGGTTGTGAAACACTGATATATACAATAGCATGAGACTAACTTTTTAGGCTTAATGAAATGACTCAATTTAATCAGAAAGCAACTGACAAATTTTCAGAACTGAAAGAAAGGAGGGCAAAATTTATGTTCAAGGAAATATAGGCATCCTGATTGTAAAGGCAGAATAAAATTTAAGTTGGACTTGTCCTGTAGGTGTGGTGCAAGACAGATTGGAGGGAGGCGAGTTATGTTTTAAAATGTGCGGGTCTGTGGATCTTACAATGTGAAATTGTGCCCAGGTAAGGTAAGCCTGTTAAATTTGCATAGGACTGGGTAGACAGGCAGCTTGTGTAGAATAAAATTACGGTGTTAATGACTCTGTGGGTGTGGTAAATTATAAACTGGGATGCAAGACTTGCAAAAAATTAAGGACTAGTGATTGTATGATATGGATTTATGGAATACAGTGGAAGCAGCCAAGGACTGGCCACTCTATTAGCAGAGGCAGAATAAGATTTAGATTGGACTTATGCTATGGATGAGTTATAGGATGTTATTGGAAGATTATAGAGGTGGAGGAGTGGACATTATGGAGTGCGTTTTGTTAGAATGGGGAACTGGGAAAGTTTGTAGCAGGATTGGGCAATTTACAGGGTGGTCCAGATCTAATTCTAAAACTTTTAATGCAATGCAGGAAAACAATACAAGACAAAAGAATTGTTTGAAATATCTTGTAATAAACGAAAATGAACTTACACTGAAGTAATTCACTGATTTCGCTGCCATCTATCGTCAATAAAAGGAATTTTTTGTGAATTCTCTATGTAATAAACTTAAGTTATAGTGTAATGAAAATTGCATAATTAGATCTGGAACACCCTATAGAGACAGGTGTTGTATAACATTTGTGTGGCATCTGCAACAGTTCCTTTCCACATCTATAGGGCAAGTTATGGGAAGAACAAGGGGACTATGGATGTCACAGACTAAAGTATTGGAGAATAGCATAAATGGGAAAGGAGGTATCAGATTAGGCAGCATGGTAGAAAGGATATAATACATTTTAGCCTGGATTTGTCCTATGGATCTGAGACTGGACAGGCCAAGATGTGCATTGGCACTATGATGAGCATGTTGAAAAACCAGATAGATAGATAGATGCAAAAGGCACTATATAATAAAGAAGCGCTGCTTCAGTTTAATAAAAAAAAAAAAAACTTTAACAGCCACTAGCACTATCAGATAGTCTGTGATGCCAAATTGTATTTGCTTTTATAAGGCACTAGTTATAATAACACCATCTAAAACACATGAAAAATGTGCTAACTTTTTCTTGTGTCTGTCTTGTACTCTATCTCTCTC
>JANRMT010062793.1:16401063-16428532 GCA_026402145.1 Polypterus bichir lapradei | reverse complement strand
TAATTGGGTTCACAAATTTTCTTGGTTTTCTGGACCACGTTATCTGAAATGTAGCCTCAGAATAATAACCCAAAGGCCATAGAAAATTCGACTAACGGAGGTTGGGAGCCGAAATGTTTTCGAGTTGAGGAGATCTAAATACATTGGTCTTATGGGAATTCGGCCGGGGACTAACGAGCAATTCGAAATAGGGAGGTTTTTGACTTAGCGAAGGTCGACTTAGCGAGGTCCGACTGTACTAACAAAATTCCCACGAAAAATAATTCCAGATGAAAACATGAATCTGAAGCATAAGGATAGTTTTGTCCCCTAACTGTGCCAGTAAAAGCAGGGAATGTTAGCACCTTTATGGTACTACTAAAGAAAGTTTACTTGCAAAATTATAAACATCTATGCAACATTTGCTGGCCTACTTACGTGTGTTCCTATACTGACTACTAAGTGCTTTTCAACTTCTGGACTTGCTAGGCAAAACCAGCAGGGACCCATCGGCTGAGCTAAGAAAAAAGAAAAAAGAAAAAAAAAAAGAAACATTTTACTGACAATAAAATTAGCCTTATGATTTTAGTAGTTAAAAAAAAAAAACTCTACAACCAGTTTGCGTTCCACCTGCATACTACCTAAGGATGTTCTAATCATTGGCACCTAATGTGGAACACCTGATTCTATTTTATGGATATGGAAAAGTGGTGATAAATGTAGGGGTGTACTTACTTTTTTTACATGATAAACCTGCATTTTTGTTAATGTAGGTTATGACAATTGATAAACAAACAACATATGAAATTGACATGGTGTAAGTATATCAACATCACTTGTATGCATTGTTTGCATGAAGATCTAATGTTTGCCTGTTTAAATATATTGAAAAAGTCAACACTTTCCATGGGGTGTATGTACTAAAATATTACAGAATTATACGTCCTGGAGACAATATCTATCTATGCATTTTTGCATCTTCTGTGCAACATGGAGCAAAGCAGAAACCAATCCTCAACAGATTGCCAGTCAACACACATTCACAAACAATTTAAAGGTCACCAATTAACCTAATGTATGTAACTGGATAAAGTATCATGAAGACATGGGAAAAACCTGTGAACTCCATTCAAACAGTAACCATACCTAGATATAAACCCAGTCTCCTGAAATTGCGAAGTAGCAGAGCTAATACCGGAGTCATTGTGCTAATATTAAAGATATCCCGAATTTTACAATGTATTAACATTTTAAAACGTAGAACAAATTTTATTTTGATATGCGCAAGACCTCAATAATTATTAGTATACTTTAATACTTCGATTCATATTATTCTTGTATACCATTTTTAACATGCACATGTTTATAACACACATACAGTGAAGTACCAAACTTCACAACACTTACACACAGATCAAAATTAAATAAGTAAATAACTAAAGCCAGGAAAATATAAATTCATGTAAAATTGAAAATTCATATTTAATTAATTTACAATAATGAGGAGTAAAACAAAAAGTCCAGTTCATAGAATTTCTACAGAACATAAATCTCTTGCTGGTCAATGGTTGTGGCAGGTTTCAATTTCAGCATTTACTTATGCATTTACAAGCAACCCCGCTGCTAGGTCTCCTTCCTCACTACCTCCTCTCCTTAGAACAGCACTGAGAAGAACATTTAGGCAAGTTTGTTTGTATGAAAATGTGCTTTATAAATAAAAGTTGTTTTTACTCATCTGGTTTGTGAATTGTATCGCAAAGTCACCTTGTCTTGCCATTGGTTCAATGAAGGGACTTATAGTGTAAAGTGTTTAATCAGCCTGCATAATCAATTTCAGTTTGGGGTGCAGCATCACACTCACATATTCACAATATGTTAAAAGTCACCAGTGAGGTTAGCCAACTGTTTTTTTTTTTCTTCTTCTCAAACATTAAACAAAGCACAGCTGCATTTATTGTGACTTTGTAACCATATTAAAAACTTTACTTAACCATTGAATACATACAGAATTGAAGACTTCTGGCTGTAAATATTTTAATACATTTTAACTTACATCTAGGAAGGAAATGTAACAAACACTGCCTTTTTTTCTTTAATGCCACTGGATGCAGATTCTGTGACACAGTTGGAAACTTGTTAAGGGTAAATTTCGCACAAACATTAGGAAGTTTTTTTTTTTTAACACAAAGAACAATAGACACTTGGAATAAGCCACCAAGAAGTGTGGTAGACAGTAAGACTTTAGAGACTTTCAAAACTAGACTGGATAGGACTGGTGAGCTTTGTTGGGCTGAATGGTCTGTTCTCGTCTAGAGTGTTCTAATGTTCTAACAGATCGAGTCAAAATCCACAGAATTATCATGTACAATGCATGGTACATTTTTTCACAAGCATTTCTAAACATGACATCATTTTACTTCAACTTGTTCATATTACTTGGGTTCCTAGGTTCTATCTCCTGAGAAAAGGGTTATAAATACACTGAAACAGAAAAAGGCCTGTGCTTTTGCCTGTGAAGTAACTAGCATCATAGTTTTTATTTTACTATGGTCTTTGACTTCCATCCACTGAGCCCTCTGCAAGACTGTTAAATTCCTCAGAACCCAGAAATTGTAGCACAAGTACAAAAATGCAACTGCCCTTTCTAATGGGAGAAGAAAAAATTCCATCAAAGTTCAAAATTGGGCTCAAAAGGTTGTGTCATTGCTCTTACCTTATTCAACATTTACCTTCATGCTACTTTTATTCAGATCTCTAACCATTTTACCTGTGCTATTAACAATATTAGTTTAAATGGAAGTTCATCAATCTACATTACTTAAATGCTGATAAAAGTGACCTATGATAGATAATGACCTACCACATGCAGAAAACTGTTCATTTATCCCCTGGCAATCCACAGACAAGATTCAGAATACTTTGAAACTCTGTGCCATAGTTGACAAGTCACAATAATGGTCCCTTGACTTTAGGAAAATCAAGACAGACTATCAAGATGTTCCTGGCAAGACAAGTAAGCTCAAGTCAACTTTAGAAACTATGAAAACGATTTCTTAAATTTCCAAAAGTTAAAAATTAAAAAGAAAAATAAAATTTACAGTGGGTGTTCCAACACATCCTTCAGAAAACTATGCCATTTGGTTTTTAAGAGCCATCAGTTCAAGTAGGAAACCAAACTAAAGACCACTTGTATCATCACTCTTCTGGGTGGGCCACAATATTATAATTCCAGTCTCTTCAGAATCTGAGCTGATGAAACAGAACTATAGCAGAAAAAGAAATTCAATGACATCCTCAACCCTACCTTAAAAAAAGGCCAGATCAATGTGAATTGTTGGGAGAATCTAGCCACATAATTTCATCAAAGTTACTACACAATTTGTGAAGTGGCACTTAATTCTGAGATCAACCTGATCTCTCAAAAGGCAAACAAAAGTGGAGATGAATAGATAAAATCTAGGACAAACCAGATGTAGGGAAACATCTCAAATGGAACCCCTTTGCTTTCCCTCAACTTCACATCCCCCAAAAAGGAAGGATTCCTCAGCTCTTACCCTCACAAGATGTTCTTCAAATTCATTGCGGTAAGTTGATGAATATGAGTTTATATTTATACTGCATATGATTCCTAACTGAAACAAATTGCTTTGGTTATTAAGAAAAAAAACTATAAGCCAGTTATGTTTAACATTCCACTAAGCAACCTTATAAACAATAAGACTTTGGAGAGGAGTTCATGACGAGAGAAAAGGTTGCATATATAATATAAATTGGTACTGGTTTTTGGCTAATATTGCCATGTACGTATACAGTACTCCTACTCGATACGTACATGGTTTTCCCCAGCCAAGAAATGAGCACTCTGCCCTGAAGTGCAAGTGGTAGAAAGTTAAAGGGCTGGGTGTTAAAACAAGTTATGATATTAAGAGTTAGCAGACTGTCATAGATCACTGCAACAGATAACTGTTCTTTGCTCTTGGCTCAAAGAGCTGGAAACTTGCCTCACCATCTGCAGTGTGACCATGATACCGGTTCTAAGAAACAATTCCTGTTACATATACGGCACTGAATTTAGGACACAGATGGAAGCTTTTACTTTACAAATATTCAAAATTGAAGAGAAGGTTTTGAATCTGCCCACTTAGCTTCACATTACTGATCAGAACTCATACTTTTTAATCAAGAGAGCTTTGCCTACACTTTGCACTTAATCGATGGGAGAAATTTTCTTATTTTGTATATCAGCAGTTGCATGGATTGCATAAATGCAGGTGCAAGTGGCCACATGAATGCTCTAATTCTTATAAAGCATGACTACTCCAACACTAAACGTTATGATGTTATAATTTAATGCCCTTAGTTGTGTTGTGTTATGTTATGTTATAAAACATATGAAGGAAAAGTGGACCCAGTTTATACAAAAGAGATGGACATGGCTTTAGGGAAACGGAACAAGGAAAAAAGGGTTTAAAGGCTGTGGAGTAATTCAAGAAATCTGGGAGGTCAACTCTGACGCCCATGTCTTTGGCAAATCACAAATGAAGTAAAAGTGACAATATAATGCCACGTCAATGTGACCTACAGTGCACATCTGTTTTCATTTTTACTTCTTTATTGAAGGAAAGACTATTTACAGAGGAAGACAAAATATGAATCAATGCAGACATAAATTCCCATGTTAAAATTATTTCACCTAGATTGTTAAACATTTTGAATGTATGTGATCACATAGAGTAACAGACTGCGTCAAGAATGCTTATTTTTTGTTGACCACAAACCATATAATAAATTCATATATTACATCTTGGTATCATATTGCATTTAATAAAGAAAGAGTTAATTTCAGTAACTTGAGCAAGCCAAGATTTATGCTTAGGCTTTTTTACTTTATTGAAAAAATGTATATCCAGTGCAGATTAAAAATTTACAGGAGCTGAACTACTGTTCAGGAATTAGATATTTTTTTCTGTTAGAAAAGCAGCTACCACAATAGCACAACTGTGCTGGAAAGTTGGCATGCAGTCACATCCCCAGCAATTTTCTGTCATATAAACAGATCTGCAGGCAGCAAGTCTGAAATAGCCTACAACACGAAGCTGAATAATGTGACATTGGCTTCACCAAAGCTGAAGAGTTATTATAAATAAAGAACTGAAAGACAGAGATGAATTACAAAACAAACCAAGAAACACTGTGAAGCTTAAATATTTCTCAACATGCGACTTGTCTACAATGGTGGCAAAATTGAGCTGCAGAGTTGCTCTAAATACTATATTTCTTTAAAATACAAATTTTAAATGTTTAAAATCTTTCAAACTAGTCTTCTATGCAGCTTGCTTCATGAGGCTTCTTTTAAATGTCATCATAAGGCAGTAATAATACAACATCTATTGTATTAACAACAGCTCAGCCTCAAGAGTAACCCCTTGATATCTAAGTCGCTAAATACAGTTTACTTACTAGCTAAAAGTGAACGGGCACACACTAAATTTACTATGTTTGTTAGGTTTTCAAAGACAAAAGACTAAAGTCCATTAGCACAACTAAAATATGAGAGCAGGGCACACCCAAACAAGTTCTCTTAATAGTGGCCGAGATGTATTCTGCAATTGCAAATATATTGAATGCTGATTAAAAATAATAAGACTAAGTGTGTCCTATTATAGAGCTAATTATGGATATGTCCAAACTACAGACAACATTTAGCATGCAAGTTGCCTTTGCAACATCGAGAACTGTTTGAAGGTGAAGGCATAGAGATTTTTTCATTAAATGCTGCTTTACCTAAGTGTTAATGCACAGATGGATACAAAAGTAGCTCTCACAACAGCAAATATCAAACACCTGACAATGTAGATTATTCTTGTTACAAGAGCAGCTTTAAAGAGTTTTTTGTAAATTAGATACATTTAATGCATCCTAAATAATCTGTTTGCTTATTGATTCCTAAGACATTAATAAATCATCATCTGGGTAACGATATTTGCTAGTATCTCTTAAGCATTTTTTATTTTTGGAAATTGCAATTAATAAATGTAGTGCATATACAGTTAGGTCCATAAATATTTGGACAGAGACAACTTTTTTCTAATTTTGGTTCTGTACTTTACCACAATGAATTTTAAATGAAACAACTCAGATGCAGTTGAAGTGCAGACTTTCAACTTTAATTCAGTGGGTTGAACAAAAAAATTGCTTAAAAATGTGAGGCAACTAAAGCATTTTTTTAACACAATCCCTTTATTTCAGGGGCTCAAAAGTAATTGGACAAATTAAATAACTGGAAATAAAATGTTCATTTCTAATACTTGGTTGAAAACCCTTTGCTGGAAATGACAGCCTGAAGTCTTGAACTCATCAACATCACCAGATGCTGGGTTTCCTCCTTTTTAATGGTCTGCCAGGCCTTTACTGCAGCGGCTTTCAGTTGCTGTTTGTTTGTGGGAGTTTCTGTCCGAAGTTTAGTTTTCAACAAGTGAAATGCATGCTCAATTGGGTTAAGATCAGGTGACTGACTTGGCCATTCAAGAATTTTCCACTTCTTTGCTTTAATAAACTCCTGGGTTGCTTTGGCTGTATGTTCTGGGTCACTGTCCATCTGTATCATGAAACACCACCCTATCAATTTGACTGCATTTAGCTGGACTTGAGCAGACAGTATGTCTCTGAACACCTCCGAATTCATTCAGCTGCTTCTGTGCTGTGTCATATCATCAATAAACACTAGTGTCCCAGTGCCACTGGCAGCCATGTACGCCCAAGCCATCACACTGCCTCCACTGTGCTTTACAAATGATGTGGTATGCTTTGGATAATGAGCTGTTCCACGCCTTCTCCATACTTTTTTCTTGCCATCATTCTGGTAGAGGTTGATCTTGGTTTCATCTGTCCAAAGAATGTCTTTCCAGAACTGTGCTGGCTTTTTTAAATGTTCTTTAGCAAAGTCCAATCTAGCCTTTCAATTCTTATGAGTGGCTTGCACCTTGCAGTGCACCCTCTGTATTTACTTTCATGCAGTCTTCTCTTAATGGTAGACTTGGATATCGATACACCTACCCCCTGGAGAGTGGTGTTCACTTGGTTGGCTGTTGTGAAGGGGTTTCTCTTCATCATGGAAATGATTCTGCTATAATCCACCACTGTTGTCTTCCGTGGATGTCCAGATCTTTTTCCATTGCTGAGTTCACCAGTGCTTGCTTTCTTTCTCAGGATGTACCAAACTGTAGATTTTGCCACTCGTAATATTGTAGCAATTTCTCGGATGGGTTTTTTCTGTTTTCGCAGCTTAAGGATGGCTTCTTTCACCTGCATGGAGAGCTCCTTTGACCACATGTTGTCTGTTCACAGCAAAATCTTCCACATACAAGCACCACACCTCAAATCAACTCTAGGCATTTTATCTGCTTAATTGATAATGACAGAACGACGGACTTGCCCACACCTGCCCATGAAATAGCCTTTGAGTCAATTGTCCAGTTACTTTTGAGCCCCTGAAATAAGGGATTGTGTTGAAAAAATGCTTTAGTTGCCTCACACTTTTATGCAATCTTTTTGTTCACCCCACTGAATTAAAGCTGAAAGTCTACACTTCAACTGCATCTGAGTTGTTTCACTTAAAATTCATTGTGGTAAAGCACAGAACCAAAATTAGAAAAAAGTTGTCTCTGTCCAAATATTTATGGACCTAACTGTACATGGGACAAATTAAGGGATTATGTATTATCCTATCAAAAAAAAAAAAAACACATCGTGAAATACCCTAAATCAATAAATCCCCTTATTCGCTGGGAATTTCCCCAACACTGAAATTTAGCCCTCAATTTACATTAGTTTAAATAAATTTTAATAAAAATGTTAATAGTATTGAATTAATAATTCAACAACAAAAAAGTTTTACACTCTGTATCTTAACAGGATTTAATCTCATTTTTCTATTTCTTTTATTGGAAATCTATCATAATTCTTTTCATATTAAAGAAATAATTCAATCCAGTAACTTGGTATTAGTTTATACTGCTAGCATACCAAATGGCACAACTAGTTTAGGCTGTCAAAAAATTATCAGTGCAACACTATACAGGCTTTCCCAAATTTGTGAAATCAACACTTTCATGAAAAAAATCTTGATCAAGTGTCTTTACAAGATGAACTTTCTTAAAATGAACACAGTTAGTAATAATTTAAACTGAAAAAATTTTAATGTTCCTTGGCCCCAAAAATTACCCACGTTTTTGCTTAAATCTCACCAAAAATACATCGATATTGGCAGAATGAATTTAATAATGAAATCTAAAAGGACATTTTCCCTTCATGAAATGCTTTTTCAGCAAGCCTCTTCGCCTGTGTGTTAACCCTTGAAGATTCACATTGTAAGAAAATGATTTTTGACCTTTTTGGATCCTTCCAGCTCTTTCATGATTTTGAACCACGAAGCTCAAGATAATAAGAAATTTGAGCAACACACTATTGTTGACTAAACCATACCACGTGAAGGTAGCATCATCTGGAAAAATGACTGCAACTGATCATGTGTCACAAACAGCAGGCTCCACTTCTCACAAGCCACAGCAAAGTGTATTTGGAATGACTATGTTGTTTAACAGGTTTACTACTAAAGGCGTGCCATTGAAAGTTGTCCCAGACTTGGCGTTTGTAACCAACACTGAAAGTTCAGCCTCACTGTGGATCACCAATATAAATATTATTTCTTTGTATGGTTAAATATTTGTAAATAAATTATTCAGAATAATAATAAGCCTTTATTAAATATTTTAAGAAAAATAAACCTCTGTTAGATACTGCTATCAGAAACCAAGAATGTTAAAAACTTGACAAGCAAATTTAGGAAAAATGTAAAAGTAAGAAATTGTTAGATAATTATTCTTAATCTCATACAGGGTTTAAGATATACATGAAGGAAAAACATACACTGAAATACAAGCAGGAAATGTTCCAGTACAGAAATTACAATTCTTTTAATAATTAATACTTACGAGGCCTCTTTGGTTTGTTAAGGTGACAAGGCTTTTCATCTTTTGAATGTCTTTTTCGCTGTTTATTCAAATCAAAGAAAAACTGAGGTGAACTGTCAACCTAGAAACACAAAATATATAGATATATTAAATTTTCCCCACAAAGGGGATGGACATTGTCAGCAAAAGTTCTTAATTTAGTTTATGCCCAGTGGGGACTGGGCGGTCTCATGGTCTGGAATCCCTACAGATTTTATTTTTTTTTTCTCCAGCCGTCTGGAGTTTTTATTTTGTTTTTTCTGTCCCCCCTGGCCATTGGACCTTACTCTTATTCGATGTTAATTAATGCTGATTTATTTTGTTTTCATATTGTGTTTATTTTTCTATTCTTTATTATGTAAAGCACTTTGAGCTACTGTTTGTATGAATATGTGCTATATAAATAAATGTTGTTGTTGTTGTTGTTAAGGTATACTATATCATTCAAATGATGCACATTTTATGTTAAAAGAGGCTAAAATGTGCTAAGAAATCATTCCCATCATCATTGCACTACCACAAACAGAATCTACGGTATCTGCTATACAAACTCCTATAGATTGCACATTTTATTTTCTCTCTGTAGGCTTTATGTTAGCTCCAGAACAGTCTAGGCATGTGATACAATTTTCACTGCAGCTCTGTGTTATGCAAGCAAGATGTTTTGAGAAGGACCAGCAGAAAATGCATAGTCCTAAAAAAAGAAGATCAAACACTCTTAATAAAAGAATAATCAAAAATCATGGTCAAAAAGTTTCAAAGCTAAAGGTCAAAACCAGAAGGACTTAAAAAGAATACTTTTGAAAAGGTAAAATTCAAAAAGGGTTTTGTATCCTCAATCTCGGATAAAACATAGCTGCTTGAGCTGATCTTTAAACCCCTTAACATGGTCAAGGTCACATTCTATGTCAACACCAGATGATGACACACATATGAATAAGATCCAGAAAATGGCAGCACCTGAGAGAGATAAATCGTAGCGAAAAAAGTCCAAAATTACTTATAGGAACAAATCTGCGTAATTCAAACAAAAAAACATTATAATTAAAGTCTAGGACTAAGAAACCCAAACTGACTGTAAAAACATGAAGGTATTTAAAGAAAACATACTAAAAATTAATAAAAAAAGTCTTAATTTGTAACACTTTCCTGACTTCTGCGTATCTCTCAAAATTCAAAACTCATCAAATCAGGCTACTGAAGGGGCAGCAAAAACCACACTTCTACGTTTATCCTATTCAGACTTCTTTTTCATATTTTTTGGTAGAATTCATTGAAACTGTCTGGAATTAAAGGGTATAGTAGTTACTGGTGATTTTATTCTGAAAGGTATTCCTATATTCATCGTTGGCACTGTTTTGCTACATGACAGATTTATATTAAATTGCTTCTGACTTTCACCTACAGTATCTACCTAAAAGCATGGTTTTCTTTATTCATATATATTTTGTTTATCTACTGAATCTGAACTGATTGCAGTTACAAAGAGATCATGTGTATTGATTTAAATGGAATACACACATTTCAACAAAAGCAAATAAAACACATTACTGAGTCAGTCAGCTTATTAAGGTCACAACAGACATCTTAGAAACATATTCTAAACTCTAGTGTCAAGCTGGTCCCATAATGATTCCTACTTTCAGATATACACTTCCTGTATTATGAATTAATAGCAGGCTCTCTTATCTCCGTTTATGTCATTCCAGTGTGTGTATATTTATTTACTTACTTATCTACCTATTAATGTGGATGTTTAATTAACGAGATTCTGTGAAAAGCCAAATTTCTCCATGGGGACAAATAAAGTTCTGTCTGTCTATATCCGAGAACCAGAAAGACCACATGATGAATAATATGCCTCAGGTCAGGTCAGGTCAAGCTGGGGTACATGAACTGGCAGAGCGCTTTGCTGCATCCACCAACACGACGAAACAGCTTGGAATCCTGGTTGGCAACTCCCAAGGCAAACACAGGGCCCAGTCCCACCCTCCAAAAATAACAATCTATCTGCCGCTGCCAGGTGTTACATGGGTGTCTCCTTGGCCTGGTACAGCCACTCGGGTCATCAACAATGAGGATTCTATAAGCTTGATCAACCTCAAGGAATCGCGTCACATGGCTGTAGTGCCATAACTGATGCTCCCTTACAATGCAGGTAAGTGCCTCATTTGAGATTCCGTGAGCAAAGTCAAACAAGCGGTACCCAAGGATTCTCCGAAGAGACACAGTACCGAAGAAGTCCAGTCTTCATCTTAGGTCACTGGATAGCATCCATGTCTCACAACCATATAGCAAGACAGGAAGCACCAGGAATCTAAAGACTTGGACCTTTGTCCTTTTGCACAGATATCAGGAGCGCCACACACCACTTTCCAGTGACCTCATGACCCCCCATGCTCTCCCAATCCAACTACTGACTACATAGGAAGAGTCACCAGACATTAATGCCACTGCAGAGGTAAGTAAACCTTCTGCCAAGTTTGACACTTTCTCTACAGACAGACAACACTGCTGATGGTTGTGCCGAAAAGGTCATTAAAGGCCTCGATCTTAGTTTTTATCCAGGACACTCACAAGCCCAGACACTCAGACTCTCAAGAGCCCTGATAAGAGCCTCCATTGACTCTGCGAAGAGCATAGCATCATCAGCAAAGTCAAGATTAGTGAATTTTTCTTCACTAATAGATGCCCCGCAGCCGCTGGACCCCACGATCTTGCCCAACACCCAGTCCAAGCAAGCATTGAACAGAGTAGTTACAAGAAAACACCCCTGACAAACCCCCGAATTAACTGGGAAAAATGCAGAGGTTCTGCCTCTACTCTGCATAGCACTCACAGTACCAGTGTACAAGCCAGCCGTGATATCCAGCAATTTCCGACAGTGCAGCTCAATCAACCAAGTTGAACACTTTACAAAAATCGACAAAGGCTGCAAAGAAAATCTGCTGATATTCACGTTTGCACTCCATGAGAGCCCAGTCGATGGTAGACCACTTAGGCATAAAACCAGACTGCTCCAGTCACTGGTAGGTGAGCAAAGTGATCACTGATCCTATTATGAGGAAAGATTAAAAGAGCTGAGCCTTTTC
Source organism: Polypterus bichir lapradei (assembly GCA_026402145.1). NCBI lineage: Eukaryota > Metazoa > Chordata > Cladistia > Polypteriformes > Polypteridae > Polypterus > Polypterus bichir. Next base: position 16,416,450 of record JANRMT010062793.1, on the reverse strand, counting down.
AGTTTAAGCAAAAGGAGGTTAAGGGGAGACAAGACTGAAGTGTTTAAAATTATGAAGGGAATTTGTATGGTGGATCAGAACTGTAATTTTAAAATGAGTTCATTTAGATCACGGGGACAGAGTTGGAAACTTATGAAGGATAAATTTTGCACAAGCATTAGGAACTTTTTCTTGACACAGAGAACCATAGACACATGGAATACGTTACCAAGTAATGTGGTAGACATTAGGACTTCAGGGAAGTAAATAGGACTGGTGAGCTTTGATGGGACGAATGGCCTGTTATTGTCTAGATTGTTGTAAATGTTCTATTGTTCAAAAAAAAAAAATTAGGGCTTTGCATCAGTCAGGCAGTGCTTTACAGTGTTCTCAGAAAATTTGTGCAGTGCTGTAGTTGGTCTTTTTTTTTTGTCTAATACCAACTAATCGTTCTGCCATAATGACAAATCCACAATTTTTACCCAATGCCACTGTCTCGTTGACATCACTTATTTGTAAGATACCCCAGGGCTCTTCCAATTTTGTTGCTAGTACAGCCATTGCACCTTCCTTGTACTGTTCTTTGTGTCATTTTCCTTCTCTGTACGATACATATAATGTTATGCAAATGTCAACAATAATCACTGCAGTATTCTATCTTTTCTTTGGTGCTGTTAAAATTTGCGTGCAAGAGCCTGGAATTTAATTTTCTTGCATACTGAATTTACTACACTTCAATAAATTCATATTCTGAATGCCTTAACAATTTCAAACTTTCACTATTTTCACTGGATCACTGTTTTAAACTTCTGCTTATACTTTGAATTTAATTGGCCCTTACCAATGCAGTCAAAGCCTATAGACACCAGTCAGGATAGCTGGCATGTCTTTTGCAGGGGAGGAAACAAAAGAAAACCTACAGAGAGTGCATGTGCAAATGGAGATAGGAGTTAGCAGAGCTAACAACATCTCAAAAAACACAATTTTTTTTTAATGCAAATATATCCATCTATCTTCCTTTTGCAATAGTTCACTCTAACATTGATAAAGTATATTTGATATACAGTATCTGAAAACACAGTTTTCACAGTACTCTAGCATTTTCAGAATGTTTTTAAAAGTTTATTATCCACAGTGACATGCCAAAAATGGGCAAACCATTCTTTTTAGCAAGGGGTTTACTGCCAAGATGCTGTTTGCTTAAACAGATAACTCAAATTAAATGGAAATACTGAAAGAAGAGGAAAAACAAAACAGCTTGCTTTGTCTGGAGAAATGAGGTGATCAATGAGTTAATTGCATGCTCTCCCATTCTCAATTAATCCTTTAGAAAGAAGGAGACACAGAAAACTACATATGGCATCTATTTAATAAATAGAAAGGGCTAACAGACTGGGTTGACTGGAAAATCAAATTAGTTTAGTCTGAGCATGAAAGCATGCACACATTTGCATACTCACTGAATTCAGCATACTTGGTTTTTGTTTATGTGCGAGTGTGTTCACTCTGTGATGGACCGACACCCAGTTGTTCCTGTCTTGTGTCTGAGGCTTGCTGGGATAGTCTCCAGCTTCCCCATAATTCTGAACAGGATAACTGGGTTTAACTATGGATGGATGGTCTTGGCAATTCTATTCATGATATATGCAATACAATGGGTCCTCCTAGGCACTATAACTTTCTAATCATCCATTTCTGAACACACATAAATGAGTCTAATGACTGTATAAAGCACATGATGGCAGCACTGAGTGCAAATTATGACTGAAACTACTTGTCTACAGGGCACCAACCTCATTACAAAGTATACAAATTCTAATATCAAATTGTGTTACAATAACATAAAACAGGCTAGAACTAGCAACAGACAGATCACTGTTTTTCTAAATGAAAATTTGAAATGGCACTATAGTTTATATTAATTTGCTAAACCCTAAATATTGCACACAAGGTATTTTATGACCAGAAACTTGTAATGCACTTGCTCCCTTGGTTGGATGTAGTGGTGTGTCTGGTTGAAGCTGCTATGGCTTATTTTTACATACTGAATGCTGGATTTCCTTTTAACTTTAGAAGAAAAAATTTGATTACATAAAAAAATTGGTATAAATTGTTACTTAAGAAATTTGAAGTATATGGTTAAAATCTAGTTAATATAGTCTTAACTTAGGTGGCACAGTACTGTAAACTGATTAGCACGGCCATTCTACAGATCCAGCTTAATAGGTTCAAACCCAGCACCTGATTGTTGGAGTTGCATGACTTCTCTGTATTTCTATGCTTTTCTTCCGAGTACTCTAGTTTTCCTCCCTTATTTTTAAAGCCTTATAGTTTTAATTAAATGGTCCCAGTGTGAGTCTGATTGAACACTATAATGAAGTGGTACCCTGTCTGAGCTGATTTACTGCACTGTGACCAGTGCTGCCAGGAAAGACTCTTGCTCCCTGCTCCTCTTAATGAAAACAGGCGGATTTGATAACAATATTGGCAGATATTAGCTAGCCAGTGAACATATCCCGCTTTGAGATTACCACGAATTGTTGCCAACACTAAAGGGCATTTCTAAAAGACCACAAAAGAAGGTAAAGATTTCATTTTCTTGAAAGTTATCCTTGAGCATTGCTGATCTTTTAGTGTGTGTTGCCGATTTTACTTTTCAGATTCAGCTATAAATGCAATCAGTCTACCAACAGGCACTTTAAAGAGATGATGATTACGAATGTCCAAGTTTCATCAGAGGAGTCAGTCTTCCTTTAAGGCTGCATCTGCAGGTGATGCCAGCTGATTCAGCACCTCAAGCTCAGGGTCACTGAACAGGAGGTGGAATTGGCTGGCCTGCATTTTAGTAGAGAATTAGCAAACCTGGCCCAGGTGTCCTTTAGAGAGATAGTGTGCACCTTTAATGTGGCACGGGAAGAGACTTCAGACCAGACAGGTAAGCTAGGTGGGCCACCAAGCAAAGGGTGCACACTGTCTGGGGGCATCAACTCCAGAATTGGAGGTGTCAAACTGTTTTCAGGTCCTTACAGAGCTGGATGGAGTCTCTGAAGATTCTGACCTGAAAAACATACCCCAGAAAGAGAGAGGCTGTGATAGTGGAGGACTCAATCATCAGAGGGACTGAAGCAAAGGTTTGCTCCAGAGGCAGACTCACACTATGTGTTGCCTTCCAGTTCCAGTTGCACAGGTGGGTGACTTCCCAAGAAAGGTTGACAGGCTCTTAGCCAGAGGTGGGGGGTTGATCCAGGCCAGGTTTAGAATTGTACATGGAGAAGGACAGTAGTGTAAAAATAAATATGCATAGCAACGTAAATCCTAACCTAAAGTTTAACTGCAAAGGTAAAATAATCAACACAATAAAAACAGTTGGCCTTACTGCTAAAAGTATCAAAAACAAAACAAGGGAGTTGGGGTTGTATGTAGCTGAGCATAATAATGTTATTTTAGCAATTTCAGAAAACTGGCTAAATTACAAAGTGATTGAATGATTGGCGGTTGAGTGTACCAAAGATGGTTACACATTTTTAAGAAAGATAGGCCGAACAGAAAAGCAGTAGGGATGGGTTTGCCATTTATATCAAACTGAAAATAAATGCATCTGTTCTTCAGTTGGACAATGAGCCACATCTTAGTGACAGCATCTGGATTCATCTGGAAAGTATGAGGTAAAGAGGCCTTATTTTAAGAGTATGCTATATAACCCACAATGAAGATAGTAATTTTAATGTGAATCTTTTTAGTCATATAACACTAGAATCCCTGAAGCCTACGAAAAAAGTTGTAATCCCGGGCCATCTTAAATTCATTGGCATCTGTTCATGAGCACCAGACAACATGGGTTCAAACAGGTTGTTGGTGGGGTTAGTGATTGGTCATATTTTACTAACATGACCTGAATTCTATGAGGAAGCAACAAAAGGATATGATCAAAGTGGTGCATATGATAATTATCTTGACCTAAGCATTTCATAAGGTACTAAATGATAGATTGGGCATCAAACTAAATGGGAGTGTAGGTTGTAGTGTGTATATGTATGAAGGATTTGCTAAAAACATAGTGGTGGGAGGATCCTTATCTGAAATTGATGTTAAAAGTAACCCTCGGGGGTCAGTGCTAGGGCCACTGCTGTTTTTAATATATAAAAATGATTTGGGCAGAAACATAAATAAAATGGTTATTATCCGTTGAATAACTAAGTGTAAAGAATTAAGTGAAGGAAGTAAAAATGTTTGAATCCGCAACGAGAGATCTGAAACCTGAAAACTGCAAAATTTGAAAGAAATTTTGGAGTTGCAGTGGACTCATTACTATTAACTTCCAAACAGTGTTCAGAATCTATTAAGAAGACTATCAAAATGTTAGGATACATAGCAGGATGGGTGAAGTACAAGTCAAAGGAAGTTATACTACAGCTTTAAAGCCCACTGGTTAGACCTTATCTGGATGACAGTGTACAATTTTGGTGTATAGGCTACAAAAAAGACATAGAAGCGCCTGATAAAGTCCACACAAGAGTGACTAGTTTGTCTACAGGACTGGAGAGGATGAGTTATGAGAAAACATAAGATGAGTATTTTCAGTTTAAGAAAAAGGAGATTAAGAGGTGACATGACTGAAGTATTTAAAATAATGATGGGAATTAGTACAATGAATTAAGACTGGACAGTTACTTCTTAAGGGTAAATTTTACAAAAGTATTAGTAAATATTTCTTCATATAAAAAATCATAGATACAGAGAATAAGCTGCCAAATAGTCTGGCGGACAGTAGGACTTTAGGGACTTTCAGAGCCAGACGATGTTATTTTGGAAGAATTTAGTGGATAGGATAGACCAGCTTCGTTGGGATGAATGGCCTGTTCGCATCCAGTTTGTTCCAATGTTCTAATTACAACACTGTAGCAATCAGTTTGTCAACATCAAAAGAGTAAAACTAAATACAAATTCATTAAACAGCACAAGTCAATTTCCTGAATTTTTGTACTGATTTGAGCACAAAATTACTTCAATCAGTTTTTAGCTTAAATATATAACAAGGTTTAGTTTAATTTCTTCTGTAGTATAGTTTAAATACAGGCCACTGCACATTGGCCACATCTTCAACTCCTGCAGCTCCACTGAACAGCCAATCAGATTGCAGAATTCTTCAGCTACATGTTCGGTCAAGAGCAACTGCAACAGGAAGATAATATACTATGCATGGGACATTAATACATTATGAAGAAAAATAAATTAACCCCAAGGAACAAATAAGACACAATAATTCAGGTGGAGGATGTGGAAGTGGTGCACAACTACAAGTACATGGAAGTTCACATAAATAACAAACTAGATAGGTCTGACAGCACAATGGTGCTGTACAATACGGGCCAAAGCAGACTGTACTTGCTAAGGAGACTCGGATCTTTTGAAGTGTGCAGCAAGCTGCTGGAAATGTTCTACAAGTCCATACTAGCCAGTGTGGTGATCTAGGCCGGAGTCTCCAGGGAAAGCAATGTGAGTTGAAAAGTAGCACATTGCCTGAACAAAATTATTAGGAAAGCCTGTTCCATCACAGGGAGACCCCTGGACACACCACAGGTTGTTGTGGCAGAGAGGATGGTGGCAAAACTAGATGCCATAATGAAGCCTCCTTTCCATTCCCTCTAGGAGGTGCTCTCATGGAGAACTTTTATCCACAGGCTTATTCAACCATGGTATGCAAAGAAGTTCCTCTGGGGGTCTTTTCTGCCCACTGCTATCAGGTAGTTCAATATTCTTTATTTTTCGATTGATTGGCTGTAATATCTGTCCTGCGAGTCTGAATACTTGTTTTTTAGGTTTCTGCTGCTGTATACATTTGAATTTTCCCATGGGATTAATAATGTTTATCTAACCTAAGATTTAAAAAAGGTATTAAATATTCCTGCAACAAGCAAAGAGATTGCTTACTTAATAAATATAAATACAAATTTGTTGGAATTAATGTATTTGTGTGGGATACCAGCAACTCAAGCCCCGTCAAAGATATCAACTATTACACACAATCAGCAAATATGTTGCTTCCCAGCACCAACTGATCCAACATCTTATGTTTTTTTTTTATGTCCATCACAAAATAACCAGTAGTACTCCCCCTTACGTTAGGTTTATACTTCATGCGACACAACATGTTTTCCTCCAGACGCTACTACTACGTAAGCGATATACTGTTTATACTTGCGGACGTACTTTATGTAAATCTGGAAGATTCTACCAGGTGGCAGTGCAAGATATCATCATGATGAGAAAACAACGCTCGGCTTTGTTGTGTTGTGAATTGCTTGAAACATCCATTAAATTCCCAGGACACATTGCCACACTATCTCTGAAAAGGATGGATGTTTAATGATTACATCCATCAATCCAGGGATGTGCCAATTCTAGCAAGCATCAGGTCTGAAGCAGAATCCCTGGACGAGGCATCAGCTCATTGCAAGGTGAATACAAGCACACACATACACTAGCGTCACCAAATCCCAAAACTTGCATGTTCTTGGAAGGAAACCACACTGTGGAAGGAATCACACTGTGGAAACCCAACAGGAAAAATGCAAACTAAAGGCATGGAACACCAGAGATGTGACCCGCTGTGAAACAGCAGCACTACCACTACGCCACTGTGCCGCTCCCACATGTGTAATTTCTAACAGTATTCATTACTTAAATAATCTGTAAAATGCAACATACCTGTGCAATACTTTATTCCATTTCATCATTAAAGTGATGTCAAGTATAAATCTAAGGATTCTAAAAGTACAGAGAAATGGAATATCAAATTTAACGTGTTCTGTGTGGCATTTGCTGCTTGCTGCCATTGTCAGCACAAAGACGGCACACAGAAGATGGTATGCGAGACCTTTAAAATATATTACATTGGGAAATGTTATGCTTGAAAAGAAAAGCTCCATGAATAGATTTGTATGTCAGCATTTTGCTTCACCACATTGAACCATTCATCAAACATCAAACTATGCACATTGATCCTGTATGATCTGCAAAGCAGCTGCAAACAGAGACTCTGACATCAGGTTCCAACTTGAACACACACTGCTCCCACAGATTTTGCTGGATCTGCAACCTGTGCACCCGTCGCATTAATTTCTGAGGACCTGCTCAGAGGATGCATCAAATGAACGTTGGGAGCGCACGACAGCCATGATCCATGCATGTATGTGTTCTGAGTGTGAAGTATGAACCGTCCCTTATACCTCTGGTGCTGCTTGTGACGATGCGGGTTCAGCCCATCAAGCCTTACTATATATTTGAGGCATTTTATCAGCAGACAATTTCTGCTTTGAACCAGCCTAACTTTGTTTTTCCATGATTGTTAAGAGTCATTGAAAAGTACATTAAAATGCCACAACACAATGCAATTGTCCAAAAAAATATCCCATTATCAAACACAGTAAAAGCAGTTCAGAGTCACCGGAGTAAAAAAGCATCCCCAAGAACATCGAGCAGGAAATTACCTTCAGGTACAGACTTGAGCCTACTTTTACAAATGGTTAGAGTCAGATTGTTCTAACCTAGACACATATCTGACTGTACAGTATGAGGAAAACCACAGTACCCAGAACCTACTCTATAATGTAGGGAAAATATACAAATTCCACACAGATAGTACCTGACCTGCAACACCATGCTACAGTATATGTACCAAAAAGTATGACTTAAAATCCCCCCAAAATATTTCACTGGCAAGAGTGAGTATGAAAGACTATAGTCAGCTTCATACTAATTTAAAAGTTAGATAATGTAGGGAAGAGAATATGCATGGTAATAAGACCAGACAAAAGGGTCTATTTACATGTATTTCCTTTCAAAGAATCATTTTATTTAATGGTACCTCTGCTTGGAAAGCTGTTTTTCCTTTATCTTTATGACCATCCTTCCCAAATGTCTTGTATGGGTTTTCAGTGACATCCTGAGGCTGTTTTAACAAATCTTCTGGATTCATATTCTTCATTGGGGTAATGGTAAATGCATACAAGTACTACAAAAATAAAAATAAAAATTTCAAGCAACTCAGACTAAAGTCTAAGCAATATGGTAGAATCCATTCATACAAAAAAATGATGAGATAATTCACATTTAAATATTCTTCATTTTAAGCGCTTACTATTGGTTCTTGGTAACTGAAAAAACGCACAGCGTCAAAAAACATTTTTTATACTGAAATTTAAAAATCTTTAAAAACCAAATGCGATACACAGATAAAGGTTATCTAATTTTTTTCCTGATCCAATGAATAGGCTTTAAATTATTTTAAATGTACATCGTTTGCTAGCCCCCTGCACTTAAAAATGGAAAGTAAACAACTAAAAGTCAAAATTAAGGCAAAAAAGTACTACTCCAAAAGTTAGATAGCATTTTCTAAATGAAATGGCATGTCATTATATATTAACAGATACAAATATGTGAAAACAAATATGATTTTTAAAATTATGTTGAGTTTTGGTTATCAGTGCTATTTCAACTTTGATCTGAAAGATACTCATGGGGAATGTATTAAATAAATAATAAACAAAGGGCCTAAATTATTAATTTTAGAAAACTACCATTCTGAAATCTGTTTGCTAATGCAGTCTAGGCAATATAAATTAAACCTTAGTAACACTGCATTGTTCCCTTTTGATTTTGTCAGAAACAGATTCAAATCAGTAAGGAATCACAGAAAACATTAACAAAAATTCTAAATGTAATGGCAGAAAACACATTTTAGATGTTGCCTCCAATTTCTGATAATAGGTTTTGGAGAAACAAGACTGATGGAAAAGAAATGTTTGACAAACAAATATGTCCCGCAAAACTACCCTTGTTTATGCTACACCTGGGCACTGTGCAGTCCATAGTCTGCTTCTGTCTCACACCAAGCTAAAAAATTGTGTTAAATTTTATAAAGTGTGTGCCTCTCTCCTGTTTATGTATAGTGATGCTTGCAGCAAGTTCCTGCCAGCATGTGTCAGGATGCATCACATCCAGACTCAAAGCAGTTTTTCTCAGTTTATTATTCCACTTTAATATAAAAGCCAATATTCCTGCTCTCTCCCTGCTAAGTTTGCATCTCTCTTTAAAGGAAATTCTTACAAAAAGACACATTCAACTACAATACGACTTTGTAGTAAGGAGCAATAGAACTAAATACATACTAAATGTATGGCAGAGGACCATAGGAAAACAATAGGGTAATAATGTTCTAGAAATTGTCAACACCAGGCGCAGTAATGTATCTTTCGTTTTCATTATTTTACAGAGTCTGATGTTTTCTGACTTATGGAACACCCTTTAAGGTTTGTTTTGATTACTGCTGCACCATATGGCTGGGCTTTTGGTACCTGTCTTCTTTTTCTTTTTGCTTCAGTCTATAATCTAATCATATTAACTTTTAAAAAAAAAAAAAAAAAAATCACAAAACAGAACAACAGTAAGACAATCTGCTACTTTCATTATAACACATTTCAGGGAGATAAATCTGTAGTCACTGAGGTAACATACAACAGATATCTTTGAAACAGAAATGGCAGTAGCCAATTTAAAAAGGTTTGTAACTTTCTTTTACAAGAGGTAAAATCCACAAAACTGAAGCAACCTTTCTAACAGAGGACATAATATTATTTCAATTAAAATTTTCATTCTTCATTTAAAAAAAGACATCTGCAGCCAGTTAATAAAGAGTTGAAAAAGCAGCTGTATATAGTTTATAACATTAATAACTCCAATGTGAAACATAGGGCAAATGAAAACAAGATGGCAACCATTAAGTAGGATTTAAAAGAGACTAAAAGGCAGTTAGAGATAAATATAGCAGATAAGGTAAAAGAGGACCCAAAGAGATTCTTTCAGTTATTTTAGTAGTAAAATAACAGTCAAAGAGGAGTTGAAGTGCATCACGTATAGTAAAGGAGAATTAAAAATACACAGAGTAGAACAGCAGACACTCTAAAATTTTTATTTATCTGAGGTCATTGCAAACAGGAAGTAGATAACATCCCAGCAGTAAAAGGAAGTAGTAAGGAGGTTCTGAGTGATTTGGAAATTGTAGAGGGAGAAGTACTGCTTAAATTAAATAGGCTGAAATCAAACAAAATCACCAGGACTAGGTAATATTTACCGCCAAATCCTTAAGGAGGTTAGTGAGTACATATATAAAATCCTTGATGCTTATTTTTAGGAAGTCAACTGTGCACTGGGGAAATTCTGAAGGACTGAAAAATGGCAAATATTATCCCAATATATAAAAAGGGTAACCAGGCAGATCTAAGCAACTATGGGCCAGTAAACTTAACGTGCATCAAAGGAAAATTAATGGAATAAATTACTAAGGATAAGACTGAGCAATACATGTCAAGAACAGGAGTTTTACTAACAGTCACCATGTGCTCAGAAGAGGGAGGTCATGTTTAATTAACCTGCTCGTACTCTATGAGGAGGCAACAAAAGGATATGATCAAAATGATTTTATCTTGCCTTTCAAAAAGCATTTGATAAAGGTACCACAGAAGAGGCTGAGCATCAAACTAAAAAAGTGGTAATTCAGAGTGTTTGTAGATAGGTGCAAAATTGTCACAGACACAGGAAGCAGAGGGTTATGGTACTTTCACAAGTGGCGGACATTAAAACTGGTGTTCCACAGGGGACAGTGCTAAGGTTGCTGCTATTTTTAACATATATAAATGATTTGGAAAGGAATATAAGTAACAAGCTGGTTAAGTTTGCAGATGATACCAAGCTAGGTGGACTGGAAGATAATCTAGAATCAATTGAATCATTACAGAGGGACTTGGAGAGTACGGAGGCTTGGGTAGATTTGTGACAGATGAAATTTAATATAAGTAAATGTATTACATAAAGGAAGTAAAATGGTCAGGTTTTAATACACAAAGGGAAGTCTGAAAAATCGAAAATATACCTTATAAGAAGGATTTCGGAGTTGTAGTGGACTTGACACTTATCAACTGCAAGATAGTGTTCAGAAGCCATTAAGAAGGCTAACAGAATGTTAGGTTATATAGCACAATGTGTAGAGTACAAGTCCAAGGAGGTTATGCATAAGCTTTATATTGCACTGGTGAGGCTTCATATGTAATGCTGCATACAGTTTTAGTCTCCAGGCTACAAAAAGGACATAGCAGCGCTAGAAATAGTCCAGAGAAGAGCAACTAGGCTGATTCCAGTGGCACAGGGGATGAATTCTGAGAGAAGATAGAAAGAGCCAAGCCTTTTTAGTTGAAGCAGAAGAAGATTAAGAAGAGACATGATTGAAGTGTTTAAAATTAAGAAGGGAATTAGCATTAAGTGGAAAAACTTAAGAATTAAGTGGAATGAGTCATTTGAAAATGAGTTCATCAAAAACATGGGGACACAGTTGGAAATTTTTAAAGGTAAATATCGCACAAATATTAGGAAGTTTTTCTTTACCCAGTGAAACAATGACACATAAAATAAGCTAACAAGTAGTGTGGTAGACAGCAAGACTAAAACAACACTTGATGCTTTTGATGTAAATCCATTAAGTAGTTCTCTCGTTTGCTGGCTAAGCAGAGGCAAGGAATCCCCTGAGGCTAGCGCGTGAGTGAGAAGGGCACGCCCCCTCCCCTTGCGTGTCTCTCAGATTCACGCAAATAAATCAGTACCGCAAGCAAACTATGATACATAGCGCAATGAGAGAAGCTGCAAAATCAACCGGAATGTTCAAGCAAATTATAAAGAAAAGAAAAAAAAAACCCCGATCTAAATACGTTAAGTAGTTCTCTCGTGAAAAGCAGACAGACATACAGATGCTGGATTTTTTTAATTTAGAGAGAGAGAAGGAGAGAGAGAGAGAATCCAACTGACTTGTCATGTGGCTGCTTCTGACCATTTCTATATAGGAAATGGGCAATATTAATGTCTAGGCAACATACCTTGACCATTCTTCAAAGGTCAACTACACACAAACGCAAGACACGACTTTTGGGTAGGATTTTGCATCCATATTACAACTATTATAACTTTTTAATACTTTTCATTGTAATTCAGGCCATCTAAGCCATTTACATGTTACCTTTTTCTTGCTGCTGTTGTTCACACTTGCTAGTGCAATGAATCTGGTGACATGCTCAGCGGTGTCCCGAAGAACCATATGATTTCTAAGACATACAGGGAAAAAAAATGAACAAATATATTTTAATCCAAACTGTCAATATAAAAAAGTCTCTCAGGTATTCTCATGCACCATAGGGAGTTCAAAACTTTAGCAAGATTTTCCTGTGCTTAGCTCATAAATTGTCCTAAAATGTATACACTGAGGTGTGATGCAAGTGAATTCAGGTCAGGTTTATTTCTGCAGATGGGAAAAGCTTACCATATGCACAGTAGCTAAGATTGTTTTTAACAATTACTTTTTAAAGCAATCAAATAAGTAGTATTACATGTAACAGTAATACATCTAGGATCAACATTTTCAACTACACATTCCTTTGAAAAATACTCCCATACTTTGTCAATAGCTCCTCCTCAAATCTGGATATTTGGATAATGTAGCCAAAGATTACATAGCCATGGCATTATGTTCATTAAACATAACTGAATACATGGTTAAATTTAAACTGTTTAAATGGACTTAATATTAATAAACAAAATTTATGTTACAAATCCAAATGACCTCAATTGATACAAGGAACTTTAAGACGCTGAAAAAAAACCTGAGAAAATATCTTAAAAAGAAAGAAAATCAATGAGTTATAAAGAATATCAATGAGTTGTATTTAATGTGATAAACAGGCAGTATAATTTAGACATTATATAAGAACCGAAAATGTAACAGGTGAATTATTGCTGCTCTTTAGATCAATTAATTAAATAAATATAATTATATCGGGGCAGGACAGGGGAAAAGAAATTATATTCATATATTATGAATGGTGTCTCAGTTGATTCACTAACCTTGATGACAGCGGCGGCCACTCAAAGGTGGCATGGTAGCTTCTCTGCTCCATTTTCCTACTGCAAAACAATCAGCAGTTGTATGCCAATACTCTCTTAAGTGAGCGGACTCTCTGTTACAACAGAGAGTAAACCTATGGCTAAGAAACACAGGTTGTCCTTCGAACACCCCCTCTTAAGCAAGCACATGCTGCGGACAATTCTCATTATAGGGAGCGTTAGGTCACTAGGTTCAAAAGTCTGCACTTTTAAGTTAAGAACGCCTTCCTATATTGCGTAACCAGCAGAATACCCGCGCTTCGCAGCGGAGAAGTAGTATGTTAAAGAAGGTATGAAAAAGAAAAGGAAAAATTTTAAAAATAACGTAACATGATTGTTAATGTAATTGTTTTGTCATTGATATGAGTGTTGTTCTCATATCTATATATCTATACTAATAAAAGGCAAAGCCCTCACACACTCACACACTCACTCACTCACTCACTCATCACTAATTCTTCAACTTCCCGTGTAGGTAGAAGGCTGAAATTTGGCAGACTCATTCCTTACAGCTTACTTACAAAAGTTAAGCAGGTTTCATTTCGAAATTCTACACGTAACGGTCATAACGGTCGATAACGGTCGACAACGTCCGCCATGTTGAACTTTCTTATTTATGGCCCCATCTTCACGAAATTTGTTAGGCGGCTTCCTTGCGCTAACCGAAACCGATGTACTTACTTATTTCGATGGTATGACGCCACTGTCGGCCGCCATATTGAACTTTCCAACGTCACCAATTTTCCAACTTCCCGTGTAGGTAGAAGAATGACCCCGTCTTCAAGAAATTTGGTAGGTGGATTCCCTGCACTAACCAAAACCGATGTACGTACTTATTTCGGTGGTATGATGCCACTGTCGGCCGCCATATTGAATTTTCCAAACGTCACAAATTCTCCAACTTCCCGTGTAGGTAGAAGGCTGAAATTTGGCAGGCCCATTCCTTACAGCTTACTTACAAAAGTTAAGCAGGTTTCATTTCGAAATTCTACGCGTAATGGTCATAACGGTCAACGACATCCGCCATGTTGAACTTTTTTATTCATGGCCCCATCTTCACGAAATTTGGTAGGCGGCTTCCCTGCGCTAAACGAAACCAATGTACATACTTATTTCGGTGGTATGACGCCACTGTCAGCCGCCATATTGAACTTTCCAACGTCACTAATTCTCCAACTTCCCGTGTAGGTAGAAGGCTGAAATTTGGTACTTATTTCGGTGGCATGATGCCACTGTCGGCCACCATATTGAACTTTTCAACAGTCTTTGTTACTTATGGGCCCATCTTCAAGAAATTTGGTACATGGGTTCCCAACGCTAACTGAATCCTACTTATGTACATATATACGTCCATAGCCTGCAGCTCAGTCACTGTGTGAGGTGGCGTTGGGTCCCCCATCCCAACGCCTCCCACGTTGTTGGCTGCCTGCCTATATAAGACCATCCGTCGCTCCGGTCTCAATATTCCCTTCCTTGCTTCGCCACGGGATTCATGTCTCCCTACTGATAACTACAGCCATTTTGTTTAATCCACGGCTTCTCCGCTGTTTTATTGTTTGTTTATTACAATTATAGTTATTGTATAGGTATTTTAGACTTACTTTACATTGCTCAGGTACCCATTTCCTTTATCATTCCAACCCCCATTACCATGTCTATCGAGGTGATCACTATCGATCAAAGAACTGTCACTTACTGAGTGGTTTCCATGCCCGGAGATGGCACCTACCTTTTCCATTCTCTTTGTTACATGTTGCACGGCCATATCAGGCTCACTCTTGATATCCGGAGGAACATTGTGTCTTATGTATTGAATGACTGGGACAGGTTCAAGGTGTGGACTGATGACGGTACAGGAGATAATTATACTACACAGGAGCACTATAAGAGTGAAATGCTTAAGCCCATCACCTATGGTTCTGCATGTGAGTTGATGGCTGCCGCTTAATTGTTCAGGTGTCGCTTTCAAGTGTACCGAAATGGCCAAATATTTTACACCTTTCGACAACCGCCAATGCCTCTTAAACATCTTACATTCACAGGTGACGATTTCAGTAGTGGACACTTTGATGTTTATGAGTGTTTAAACTCTCAAAAGCTGGATGTGATTTTATCGATGAAACCGGTTGTGTGCTTACAATGCTTGACAGATGCCGAATGTCACTTCAACACAACAAATCCTGCAAATACTATCGTAATTGAAACAAACCATGAAACTCAAACCGATTATGACAGCAGCAATCCAAGCTGTGAGATTTGAGACAAGATTACTGTTCACATGGCCAACTGTAAGTTACATGCTCAAGAGTAAGCTCAACGCACAGCTTGTTCATGTTACAACCGGAGGGCCGAACTGACAACATGGTATACAAAGAGATCCTTAACAAATAATTATTGGCATATTTTCCCTCAGTTTAAAAAGGT
>JANRMT010062793.1:16380765-16396063 GCA_026402145.1 Polypterus bichir lapradei | reverse complement strand
AGTCTCCGGAAATCCACCCGCCGATGTACCGTATTTGCGTATATAGTTTCAACACAAATGCTTCATTTTACCAAACTTCTCCGTAATCACTTCCTGGTTTCCATCAAAAATGCCGGCAGTCTCAAATTCTCGCCGATAAACATGATAAATATACCTGAACAGACACTTTTAAGGAAATTTAGAAAATTTTGCTTGGAGAAGGGGGTCGGCTTAAATAACGGTCATCGGCAAATACATGTAATTTAGTAGGTAGAGAAGGGGGTCGGCTAATATACAGAGTCGGCTTGTATTCCGGGATCTACGGTATTAGGTTAATGAATAAGCTGGCCAATGAGCCTAGACAGTTAAAATTGATTTGTGTTGTAATGTTAACATACAGTATATGAACTGTCAATAAACCTTAGAAAAAAATGTAAATCATTATAAAAAGATGTTTGAAACATTTTTGCATTAAGATTTCCAATATAGTAAAAATAAATAAATATATAAGCAATACCTGTATGGCAATCTTTCATAATATGTTCCCTCCAAACCAGCAAAGTGATACCTTGGTTTCAGCATGTGTGCTATATTTGCAACTGAAACAGACCCATGCGAATGGCAGTCAAAACCCTAAAAGACAACAACCTGTCATTTCACTGTATGGCAAACTAGAATGAAAATTGCATTTAATACTGGTTTAAAAAGTATTAATCAAACAAGAAAACACCTTTTCATAGTGCAGATATAATTTAAATTCAATGACAAACACTGATCCAAAAACTCAATTTTCAAAATCTCAAAGTCTAAACAAAAACAGACAATCCTTTTCTTACAGGGGAATTTCCATAGCGTGCTATTCCTTTGGGCCATTCTGATGTAAGAAGAACATCTATTCCTTTGTATTGAGAAGTAGACAACAAAGGAGCCATCAATGCTTCCACATGTTTGGGTGTGAAACAGTATGCAGGGGCTGGTTCTTGGCAAGATTCTCTACCACTCAGGTATGCAACTTGGAAACCAGACACAGCAGTAAACAACCCTTTACGACCTGTACAAAAACAAGTTGTACATAATCATACTAAAGCAATATTAGCACCTTCAAATATTAATATATAACATTTACAATACTTCCAATAAAAGAAAAATATTGTATTCAGTATACATTACTTAACTGCATAACTAATTAAAAAAAAAGAACTTTAATGTACACCTTCACTGTTGCTGTATTCACAAGAGTTTTGTTTTCATTTTGTCCTCTGAATTGATTTAGTTCTGTGATTCTTAACCTTTTTCTGACCCCTTTAAGAATCTACTGAAAGCTATGGATCCCCTTCCCCAGAAATATTCACATAAACACAACTTTGCATGCAATGAATATAATGTACTTTATCAAGATTTGATTGTCTCATATATCACATACATAAAGTATTATTGAACTTTACTTTTAAAGTAAACAATCAAAAAAAAAAAAAAAATTTTTTAATGCAAAAAGTAATGGACACTCATTACAATTATGAAATACAATCCTCTTGTGCAAATTAAAACCGATCTACTACTACTCTAAATCAATAGTACTGGTCTGTATACTGAATGTAAATGTTAATTTTTATCTGACTCTCACAGATCCCTGAAACTCATCCATGGACCCCCTAAGGGTCTACAGACCTTAGGTTAAGAACCCCTGATTTAGTGAATTTTTTTCAGAAAAAGGTAACTAATCTAAACTAGACACATAATATTCCTAAGTACAGTGGTTCTTCGGTATACGTCTGCTTTGGAATAAGTCCAACTTGGTATACGTCCTGTTTGGACACGAAAAATTTTGCTTGGTATACGACTTGCGTGCTAACCTTGTTTACCTCTCTCGAGGCAAAGCCACGACTGCCCACGAGCGTTAGTGCGGCAGTTGCTAGCATTCAGTGAACAACCCGCACTATAACTCTCTGTGAACTTTCACGTGTGTGTTATAGCGGGTCCACAGCTCCTGTCAAAGTCCAGCTTTAAAATAAATAATCACTGCGCTCGCAGCTTGGTGAGGGGGCATGGTGGTTATGTGGCTGAAGGTTGTCAGGGCGGTTAGCGATGTGGGCGTTTCTCACCAAAGTGTACTTGTGAGGGACCGTCCGCATTCATGATTGCTCCTGGGGCTGCTTATCTTGATAAACAGAAGGGTGAGTCGGCTAGAAGGAGAGGAAAAAGAAAGAACGGACGGGAGGTTGAGAGAGAGAGAGAGAGAGAGAGCGCGAGCGAGCGAGCGAAGTAGCTGAAGTAGGCAGAGTTTACGTCAGCTGCAAGTAGGGCGACTCCCCTGTTGGGAAGCAGGGGGGCCGCCAGGTAAAAAGACACCGGGCTTCTTCTTTTTTTTTTTTTTTTTAAAGAATGCTTCCTGCTCTATTTTAAAAAGTGCTATAAAAAAAAAAATACTACTACTAATAAAAAAATTAGGCATTGAATTTTTAGACAGTTCAGGTGTTGCTAACCTGGTTAGTCTTTGTATGGAGTTTGCATGCTCATTCCATGTGTATGTGGACTGGGTATGTCTAACTTCAGGTATTTTTTTTATAGCTAGATATTAAAAGTGTGTCATTAAGTACGCCTAGTTGCTACAATATGTTTGTTCCTACTTGTGCTGTTAAAGTACATCATCCCAATTTAGGCTCAAAGGGAGCTCCCCAGGTTTTCACGTTGCTTATTAAGTGAATGATCTGAGATGTTACTATCACAGATGTTCAGTATTTAATGTAAATGTGTATGCTTGTAGAAACTGTAGTATATACATGAAAAAAACCTCTCTCTTTATCTTTATTTTTGCTATTATTGTTACCAACACAGTTAAAATAGGGACTTCAACAGTATTTCAAAAATATCACAGCACACTTGTTATTCGATTCATGCATTTTTTTGATTTTGCTGAAAGCCTTGAACTGTCACATTATCATGAGAAAATTGAGTTCTATCACAGATAGTAAAACTATGTATTAAGTTGACAGATTAAAAAAGGAATAATATACAATTTGACAACTCTAAAGAAAACAGTTTTATACTTGCAAAATTGTGTCCATGTTGACATTGTAGTAAGTAATAAAAAACTAATAAAATTTGACAAAAAAAAAAAACTAAATAAAAACTAAAAAAAATAAAAACTTAAAAATATTTTAAAACTAGAAAAACACTGGCTTTTCCCTCATCACTCCTAACCTAAAGTTATTAATAGGTCTGAAACTTATACATACAGATAAATAAAACAAGTGAATAATGTTTAATACCTTGTTTGTTTCATTCAAGCCTGTAACTAAAAATGTAACAAAAGTACATTTACTGTAAAAATAACTCAATGCCCTCTAACAACATGAACCTCGTGTGATAGGACATATATGTGGACCCCAGAATTATCCACATTCAAATATATTAAATATTCCCCAGAAATACCAACATTTGAATTGCATTATGTTTCAGTTTTCACATTTGTGAATGCACTTAATATCCCTTGTCAAGTAATAATAATAATAATAATAACTAGTCAAAGCCCGCCGTAGCATACGGCGGTGTAAGAATAGGAACGGAAAACGGTGAGAAAGGAATTCAGTATAACAAAGGCTTAGGAAACCACCGTCGCAGTATAACGAAAATAGCAAGGAGCGAAACCAATGCCAATGGTCGAGAGAGTACTTTCCTGTAGCAGGCTACGGAAAACAGACATATATAGTTAGATGCCGCATTCACTGTGTTGCCCTGTCGACACGATAAGTCAGCGCGTCTGCCCTATTGTGAGTGGTAAAAGTGCCATTTAAACTAATACAGGTAGATGTGGAAATCGGGTTTTCTGATGAAAAAACAATAATGTTTTAAACAGTATCGTTTACATACAACAGATTTTGGTGAATCATTTACATGCAATTATTTATATCCATTTATACACTAATAAAGGCAATTAAATAATAATAATAATAAAAATTATTATTATTACTATTATTATTATTAAATAAGTCCTCCCGTATAAGTAACATTTCTCGGACTGCTTTCTTTCATCTCCGAAACATTTCTAGACTTCGTCCTGTTCTTACGCAACACAGTACTAAAGTATTGGTTAATGCCCGAGTCACCTCACGTATAGATTACTGTAATGGTATTCTATCTGTCATCCCACAAAAACGTATCCATCACTTACAATTTATTCAGAATTCTGCTGCCAGGAAAATAACCTGTTGTTCTAAATCCACTGAACATACTATACCTATTCTCTCTCAACTTCACTGGCTTCCTGTTAACTACAGAATACAATACTAAATACCGCTCTTAACATTTAAAGCTCTCCACAACCACACTGATCTCCTATTGACTGACACTCGTCTCGCTCACTCTGATTCTCATCTGCAGCTGTACTTTCTGTACCACACATCAAACTCTGGGCTATGGGAGCTCGAGTCTCTCATAGTGCTCCACAACTCAGGAATTCTCTTCTCTCTCATATACATCATTCATACATCATCAGATTCAATAACACATTTTAAAACTACCCTTAAAACTTATCTTTTCAAACTGGCATACTAATTGTGAATTTTGCACTGTTACTGCCAGTTATCTTTTGTTTGTTTGCTAATTATTGCTGTTTGATCGAGAGCGACGGTGTACGTGGAAGTAGGATTAGAGATGGCGGGCGGGGCTCTGTCGTGCGTATCCCATGGTCTTAGAGCTGGTGGGCATGGCTCCCTGTCTTGCGTGCCCTTAGTGAATTATATTTTATATATATATATATATATATATATATATATATATATATATATATATAGATTCTTTGCATTTATATAACGCTTTTTTCACTACTGAAAGCGCTTAGCGATCGCAGGTTAAGGGCCTTGCTCAACGGCCCAACAGAGCAGAGTCCCTATTGGCATTTGCGGGATTCGAACCGGCAACCTTTCGATTGCCAGTGCGGATCCCTAGCCTCACAGCCACCACTCCACCTGAGTAATGAGATATCTCCGCAGATACAAGAATCAAAGTGTCATTTTCTATTAAATGCTACAGATGGTTGTACAATAGAAAGGTACGAGAAGTTCAGCAGACTAGCATTTTACTACTCTTTGATCCAACACATCCATCTACTACTGCATCTGGGCCACTGCCTTCAACTTCTGGCCTCTCTTGTCCTCCCCATTTCAATGGAAGAGAAAAAGGCAGAAGATATAGACAATTTAGAAATGGAGTTCAAAGAACTTAGCATGTATTTCTTCATCTTTTTGCTTTTCATCACACTGTTACAACCTAGTAGAACCACCAACCAGTCCATAGCAATGCAGCCGCCACTATCCATGTCTTGTCTATTTGTACTCAATTTGTTTGTGGAGAAGTGATATTGGTAGCTCCCCCTTACTGTTCTGTCATTGTTTTACCATTTTAAAATTAAAGTAGAAACCCAAAGCATTAAAACCAATTATAAATTTATATATGAGTATTATGTTTGCTTTATAATTCCAGAGGTATATCGGACTTTCACCATTAGGTGCAAAATAGAAACATGTGGTTCAAAAACACCTTCCCTCAGAAATTACCTTGAAAATTACTGGTAAAAATATTTCCTACCTCACTGTGTTTCATAAATAAATCTAAGAAATGCAAACCTTTTCTGAAAATGGGAGTTTTACTTCTTTTAAATGAATGCTTTGGTAAGTCTGTTCTTCATACTTTACTGTTGTACTGTATAGGTAGACACTTTTTAGGATATTAGTAAAACACATCTTCACTTAAAAAGCAAATATCTAGAGCAGCTGACAGTGTTCCACAATTGTAAAAAAAATAGATATTCAATCTTCAGAAAGGATTGTTAACAACTAATCAGTGTAATAACGTGCAAAAGCCTGATACCACACACAGGGAAGCATACAACTTGCAACTTAAAACCTATCCCGTCTGTAATGCAGGATAGGGCTGCCAGATTAAACATTGTTATTCAAAAAGTGGTCTTGTTTGAAAGCAAAAGCTGACACTCGATGGTAAAATAGCAGTTGGTTGTTTTATCTGTGCTAATTTTGACATTAAGTTCCTCCAAGATGCACTATTTTAAAGACTTGATACTAAGACAAACAAAGAAAAGACAATCTTTCATGTGAATCCAAAGGTGCCCA
The DNA here is from genome assembly GCA_026402145.1 of Polypterus bichir lapradei. NCBI lineage: Eukaryota > Metazoa > Chordata > Cladistia > Polypteriformes > Polypteridae > Polypterus > Polypterus bichir. The sequence goes on along the minus strand of JANRMT010062793.1, from coordinate 16,389,956 downwards.
ACTGTATTTTTATTCTGAATGCTGTAATATAAATGGTACCCTGCTGCTACCCATTAGATACCTCCAAAATAATACTAAAACAAGCATGCTTTCAACCCAACTACATCCTGACTGCTGTTTTACTTCTCTTGCTATTCTCTCACTGTCAAGGTCTTACTAACTGACCCACATGCTTGTCAGGACAGGGAGCCAGTGCAGTTTGCTACATCATTATTTTAACTTTTTTTTAACCTTGCGATGTGTCTGCAAAATATGAAGTGCTTGTGACAATAGTGTGTGGTTCACATTTGTAGCTTGTGTCCTGCACTAAAAACGTATTGCAACTTTTCTTGCTGCTACAAGGAAAGCTGTGAGGAATGGGTAAATGGTAACTAAGTAGGAATAACTAGCTTGGTAGAGGTTTCCTGCTCAACAGGCTGAGTGGTTTAAGCCTTCTTCATCCAAACATCAGTACTAGACTGAGAACAAGACGGTAGTGCTGACACTTCCCTTTTATATTGTGTAGTTGTTCTGGAATTTGATGGCTCTTGTATTTAAATAACATATGTCTAAATATCATTAGGATTTAAAATGCAATTCCCTTGCACTGTAAAACATTAAACAGACTTACTTTGAAACATGTACATATGTAATGGAAGCATTTAGGTATACATCACATTTTAAATGATCTAAAAGCAAATCAGGTTTCTTCTGCAAAAATTAAGCATGAAATGCATAGCTTAGTCTGGGAGAATTTCAAGCCAAATTGTATGGAAATGACATTTTTAAGGTCACAGTGCTGCAACATACCACACTGGCATAAAAATATCATTCTGCTAGCAATCAAAGTTGGTAACACAAAGGATACATAAAATGACAAAACAAAACACATTACCAATCAACGTGGCTGACAGCAAAGGATTTCAGCAACTTTCTGGAAGGCCTTACTTACTATGAGAGATGCAAGAGCTGAAAGCCAAGCTAGCCAATACTAATTATGCTGTATTCACATGTTTGAAATTTTGCGGGCCCTTGTTGTGATGTCCCATTTTGCGATGTTCACAACATGAGAGTTTCCACTTTTAGGAGAAGCACTGCTGATTTACTATTGTAAAGCAATTTAGAGCTGGACCTTTTTTTCTTTTACTGAAACTAAAGACAAGCTGATCACAATGTGCTTATTTTTAATTATTATTATGAGCATATGAACTTATAGGCTAATCATAAGCCAACACTCACAGCAGACTTCTGAACTGTGCAATCAACTGTAAATGCACTATGCTTCAATATTGACAAAGTCTGCCAGATGAAATTATTATTGGTGCTAAACTTAAATATTCCAGTCAAACAACTAAGAGCTTTGCTCAGAAGCCAACAGTAATGCAAAATGGCAGCTTGTGCCATGCTTTCATTTAATGCTTGGAAAAATGTCTACAAGGAAAACACACAAAGAAAACCTTTTTTTTTTTAATGTATTCTTGCGATATTTTTCTTGTTGTCCGATAACCAATAGATAGATCCTAAGGAATCTTTGCCAACTCTGAACAACATAGTTTGATAAACTTAAGAGTTGTTTTCAAATTTGTAAAAAGGGTGGAGGGCACTAGCAAAAATGACTTACTATATGCATACCCCCTAAAACTGGGGAAGAGATACTAGAAATTGCATCACTTTTTAGCAAAAATGTAAATAATGTTTAACCAGAGCTTAAATAAGTTTCAAATATATTTAGAAAATCATATGAATCAAGTTAAAAGCATGTATTCTCAAAACAATTCCAAGTAACAGTGTCAAGAAATGTCACCACCTTATTTTTAACCTTTTCATTCTCAGAGGTACGCACCCAAGTAAATTATTTTTTCTGCTAATTCACATCCATCTTCATCAGGGAAAAATTTAAGAGATTCTTGGTCTGTGGCCCCCAAAATGTAGGTTTGTATTGGTGCTAAAGGAGGAAGAAGACAAGAAAATCAGTTAAACTAAAGATCAATATACTACAAACTGGTATAAACAACATGTCTTTTCAATCCAATTTAAAGTAAAACTAAATTTTTAAAATGCAAACATTTATCTTTATTTAATTTACCATTTTTATAAAAAAACGAAGCTAAAGCAAAGATTTTTGTTACAATTGTTTGCACAGAGACAAGGACTGAACTAACAACTATGTAATTTAAATGCCTAGTGGCTGGGCTACTACACTCCAATACCCAATTTCATTTTTACTTCCCTCTCTAAGAAATATAAACAATTGGTAACGTTTTGAGAGGCAATCTACTTATTCACAAACAGCTTAAGCTAAATACTAAGTATTAATAGCATAGCTGTTTTTAATCAATCTTTAACTACAAGCCTAAAAAAATATTCATTCTCTTAAAAGCACCAAGTAATGCGAATAACTTTGTCACTGATTCAGAAGTGAGCTAATAATTATCATCAAAATGATCAATTTACAAGGGAGTTAGCAATGGTCAATTAAGAATAATTGCAGTCTATTTACAAACTCACTGGGTTCTACTACTTCTGCAGCAGGGCTACACAAGTAATTATGTATTAATCTCCATTACAACTATATTTCCTGCAACATACAAATCATGCAAAGTGGCAATTAATTAATTCCATGATGACAACCATCATTATCAGTATGACTGTCAAGAGGTTTGGTAGAGTGGAGGAGAAGGGCGCAAAACCACTATATGTGAAGAATCATAGGGCTGTAAAGATAAGCCAGCTGAGGAAGGAGCCACAGTCACTTAGATGCAAATTTAAGGAGGCTATTGAAAAAGAGATGGATGCTCCAAGATAATTTTGCAGCATCCTAAGGAAGAAGCTCATCACTCACCACAGAGCTGAATGGCTCAGAAGGAAGGCGAAAAACTATGCCAGGAAATTGACGGTTTTTATATAAAAAAAACCATTCAGATTCACCAAACAGTTGTTGGGCAAGAAACACATTGCCTACCTTGTTTGCTTCCAAGAAGAGATGGACCATTATCTCTATAACACAACTAGTGATGCAGCAAGGAAAGAGGAGCTAGGAGAGTGTAGAGTGTGTTCGGGGAGGGAGGACAAGGTAGCCCATCAGTGGACAGTCACAAAAAGTGTCTGTATTCCTAAAGAGGAAAACTCTAGGATGATTGAACAGTTTAGGACCACCATGCTGCTGAGTGCTCAGGGGAAGATTTTTTCAGTTTTGTTGCATGACATTGGATTGGATATCTCCAAAAGAACCTGCACATTGACACCTCAGTACAGAAGGGGGAAATCACAGGAGTGCTCGGATGCTTGGAGCACATTGGAGTGGTCACCCATCTTATCAGAGAGGCATGAGAAGAAAAGGGAAACTTGACAGTTCTGTGTCTGGATCTGACAAATGTATACAGATCTATACTTCATAAGCTGATTCAGATTATACTTCAATGGCACTATGTCCCAGATAAAATTAGTGACCTAATTTCAGACTATTATAACAATTTCAATCTGAGAGTCACAGCTGGGTCTGTTACATCAAATTGGCACCGGCTGGAGAGAGGGATCATTTTACTGGATGTACCATTTCAGTGATTCTCTTTACTTTGACAATGAACATGCTGGTTAAGTAAGCATGAGGGTGAGAGTTGAGGCTCGCTAAGTCCGGAGTCAGACAATCCCCAATTAGAGCTTTATGGATGACCGGACAATAATAACATCAGTGCCGGAATGCAGATGGATCCTACAGGGCTTACATCATCAGAGACTCATCATTTGGGCTAAGATGGGCTTTAAGCCGATGATATTAAGGATAGGGAAGGTGGTTGAATGGTTGTGCTTTTTTGTAGATGGTACATAAGTTCCATCTATCTCTAACAAACTGGTCAAAAGCCTCGGCAAGATCTTGAAGGACTCTAGATCTATCAAGACCACAAACCAAAAGCCGTAGGCTTGGCTGGCAACAGTGGATAGGTCAGGCCTGCCAAAAAGTTTTAAAGCCTGGCTTTATCAGCATGGTATACTTCCCAGGTAGAAATGTGGCAGCAACACACATGAACAAAATGGGAAAGGGCTATGGACCGCAAGATCTCCAGGTCCGAGCAGTGGCAGGCAGAACCCTTCCGGATCAGGTTTCTGATCCAAACTGTCTATGACATCCTGCCAAGTCCATCCAACCTCCTCTTCTAGGGCAAGGGTGACTTCTCCAGCTTGGCCCTTGTGCCAGAGAGAAGGGACATTTGAGCATATCCTTAAGCAAATGCCCGAAAGCAACAGGTTGACCAAGTATTGAAGGTTTTGCAGCCCAGTCTCTGTATAACGCTTAGAGTCTTCTGGGCATCACAGGTGTGCGCAAAATAAAAGTAATTAATTAAAGTTACAACCAAGGAAGCAGAAAAAGCCTCTAGATCGCTGTGGATGAAGTGGAGTGAATCATAGTCACTTGCTACTTGGGCACAAGCTGGGAATAGATCACTCCTGGTTGGGACACCTGGGCGAAGGTGTCCGATGCTGAAAGACCCTAAAGCACGAGATGACCCTAGATTACAATACTAGTGAAGTGTCCAATAAATGTAAGTTGTAACCATGTTTGTGTTTCTCCAACACTGTCAAGGTTGAATGATAACAAAGAATACATAAAGGATTATAGAGGGAACACACAGCAGAATAGATAAGCTGAAACATGATATAAAAAAAAATAAAAAATCAAGAGGTACATTAAAGCAATAACTCTGATTTAAAGCTAAAAAAAAATCTAGCAAAACTTGAAGGCAAAAATAAAGGAAAATATTATCATAATTGAGAATAAAATCTGAGGACTTGTTGCTCACCTGGAAGAAGTTAAGCAAACATTTACGACGCATATTGAAGAAGCAGAACAACTGATATTCTCTGTAAACAAAAGAGCAAATGCTGTAGAAACCAAATGCAAATTGCTATGTGAAAAATTACACATAGCAACAGAATTGAAGGACTTCCTCAAAATTGTTGAAAGTCCCTACCCAGCAAAATTCGTAGATTATTTTTTTTAAATTTTCAGGAGAAAATTTTGATCTGATATTGAGATGTGAGCAGTTTATCACCTACGTGGATTGAATGGCTCAAAGCCTAGAAGCTTGATTGTCAGACTCAACCGACTACGCGTTAAAGAAAATGTAATATTGATTCTCAGACACAAAAAGGAAATTTTATATGAAAATAGCCATATTTGTATTTTTCCAAATTCCTCTTCTTTAACAACTGCCAAATGAGCTTCTATAGCATCAAACAACACTTACACAAATCTGAAATCAGATACAGCCTCTTGTTTCCAACTAAACTGAAAGTAACAGTCAATGGACAATTTTAGATCTTTAGTTCTTCTAAAGCCACAGAAAAATTATAAAAAAGACCGATTCCAATATGCTTTAAAACATGAACATAAGTAGCAGTGTGTTTCTGCAATACAAAGAAGAATCTGCTTGCATACCCTACTTACCCATAATACCTAGCAATAATATGAAGTCAAGGTTAAAGTTATTTATGAAACACACTGCTTTTAGTTAAGATTACCAAATCTCCTCAAAGGTTCAAAAGCACTACCTCCCTGACAACATACTGACTTTTGCAAACTGGAGTGTTAAAGATCTCAATTATGATCTTAAGAGAAAAAAGTATTTTTCCCACCTAACAGGCCTAAATTCAAAGATAGGAGAATGAGGGTTCTACATCGGCGAAAGAGAACAGAAGCCCTCCCTGCAAGAAACACTCATATATAAGATCAACGCAGCTGCACCCGGTGTAAAGGTGAAAGATGACACCGTTTGGATGCAGCAACAGGTCAGTCAATGTGCCACATTCATGTACTTCAAAGAAGATGGAGAGGTGCCAAGGAATTTAAGGTGGGCCAGGAGTATGCGTTGTTTCATAGGCTTCAGGGATTCTAGTGTTAAGAGGATAGATTATTCTAAATCTTTTATCCATGCCCCCTGTTCCATTTCTGGGAGGCTTTTCGACCCACAACCACTGAAAGTTATAACTGAAATGAGCCGGGCACAGGAGGACACACACATCCAGCCAAGGGGTAGTTGTAAACGTGCTCAGTGCTTTTATTAAAACAACCCAAATAATTATTCCAAAAAAACAAGTGTTCCAAACAAATAGTGTGGTGCTCCAAGTTTCAAAAAATAAATACAGTATACCCATAAAATTGTGCAATCTTTTGGAGATTAAAACCAAGATCAAATAAATATCTGTTAAAATCAAGGTTAAAAATCCTAAGGCAGGAGACAATTATTAAAAACTCAGTCCCAGGTACGTCTTTTCTAAGACAACCAACTTTTTCTCCTAGGGTTAGGTCCATGCCTTCAATGGCTCCTAGCCGGGAGCCCACTCTGAGCCAAGTTTTGCTCCTTCTATCTCTCGCTGCCTGTCCCCTACTTATGTGGTAGCCCCTACAAGCACAGATCACTCCAATTACTCCATTAAAATGTTCAGTGGATTGGCTGCCTGCATCCACTTTACCGGTGCTGTGCTTCTTTTCTTGGTCTTTAACCCCTCTCTCTCTCAGTCTCTCTTTTACCTACCCCTCTGTTCCCCCCCTTCAGCCATACAGGCTCCTCTTTATATGGGTCGATTGGGCGCAGGTGCAAACCTTCGTCCACTTCAAGGTGTGAATGCGGCACCTGACCGACCCACTTGCTTTGGCACATGTGCAGGTGATTGGCCAAGCTACCATAGTCAAACCTGGAGTGGCACCATCAGACACACACTTGTGCCCAATTTCAAGCCTGCATGCTCTAAGGAGAGATCATTTTAAATCCACACAGACCATTTATTACAGCCAGCTCTCCAAATGAGGCACTACCCAGGAAAAGACAGCCTCTACAATTAGAATTTAATCTCCTGACAACAAAAGAAACCGAACAGCTTTTAAATAGCATTACTATGAACACAGAGAGAAGGCTAATAAGATCTTAGCTCAACAAATCCACAATTAGGGAGTTCACAAGGCAATAACAGAAATTTTCTTTGCAACTGGAGATAAAAATCATTCAACATAAAAATATAACTCACACATTTAGTGAGTACTATATGTCCTTATATTCTACTCAGTTTAATGAAAATTAGATACAATCTAATGAGTTCACCTATTTCAATCCTCTCAAAACTATACAGTATTTAATCTTTGGAAAATGTCCTGGATAAAAACACTTTGAGAACTGTATATAGATAATGTTTTTACAACATATGAACAATTATGCTTCCAATTTAACTTCTCAGAAACACAGTATTACCACTACTTTCAAATTAGAAAGTTTATGAAAAGAACCCTACAAAGTTTTCCACACCTCCCACCTCTTTTTATTCCAGAAGAAATACTAATAAGTCTTGAAGACTCAGCACCTCAACAACATATAAACACATCTCAAAGAATCTTCCTTTCAAAGATTCAAGGATATGGTGGGAAAAGGACTGGAAAGCCGCCATGCATAGAATACACCTTAGCACTACATGCAACAGCATTCAATAATTCAACTTAAAATTTTCCACACCTCCCACCCATTTTTATTCCAGAAGAGACACTATTCATTCCTGAGGACTCGGACAGCCTCTCAAAAATATATAAAAGCATATTAAAGTTTCTTCCTTTCAATAATCACAGGGCATGGTGGGGAAAAGATCTTTCATTTAACATCTCAGAAAAGGAATGGAAGGCATGTATAGAATACATTTAGTCATACAACTTAAAATCTTTCATCAATCACATCTATCTTGTTTAAATTGTCTAAAATGTATCCACGGCAAGTTCCAATCTGCAAGCATTGCAATCTAGCTCTAGCGCAGGGGTGCCCAAGGCGTTGATCGCAATCAACCGGTAGATCGCAAAGGTACTACAGGTAGATCGCGTTGCATTCAAAACATTAAGTCTATCATATATCCTCCCTATGGCATTTGCCACTTGATTGACATACAGGGCGGCCAGTTCGAGATCTCTTTTCTTCTAACACACTGGTCATCCCGCACGCACGATCAAATATGCGTGCTACTGCAAGACTCGAGCTATGATCTAGTTAGCCTTCCAATTTATATTGACTAAAGAAAGGATTTAAAAAAAATTGTTTGGGGAGGGTATGGGCTGGATGTGGAATTGGAAGAGGATTTTTTTTCTAACAATGTCACAGTCGAAGTGCGTTTGTCTGATCTGTCAATCTATCATTGCTATTTCAAAGAAAGAAAATGTGGAAAGGCACTGTCGAACTGTTCATAAAAACTATGAAACTGACTTTCTTTCGAAAAGTGATCTGAGAAAGAGAAAGGAGAGGGAACTAAAATCCCAGTTAATCGTACAGCCGTCATTTTTCAGTGCCTTGATTTGGGGAACATTCAAAACCTCGCTTCAGAGCCGGAGACGCAATGGAAGGCGAGCAGATTGAAAACTGTCTGTCAGACTTTGACAGACGGTTTCAAGACTCAACTTTACTTGAGCCAATCGCTACATTTAAGTGCTATTCATTTAGGGAAGATGTTGAGGGTGATTCACTCGCACCAGAAATTGCAACACTGTTTCACCTAAAACTCATCTACAGTGGAGGACGAGATTTTGACACTACAGCTGAAGTATGGGGATCATGGACAGTTTTGGAACTTGCTCACTGAGGAAAAGTACAAAAACATGAGGAAATGTGCTACCTCCATGACTGCATTATTCGGCTCTACTTATTTATGCGAGTCAGCCTTTTCCCACATGAAGATTATTAAATCCAAATATTGTAGTGACCATAAATGTATTGAATTGTTATTGTGCCATTAGGGTTATTCAGTTATGTAAGGTACGATAACATATTTTACGTATAAAGTATACTCAGTATATATATATAATTTTTAATGCAGGTAGATCATTTTGACCTGGTCATCTTAAAAGTAGCTTGCAAGCAGAAAAAGTGTGGACACCCCTGCTCTAGCGTTACTAGGCCACATATGTTTTGGAACTGCACCAAATTAACATAATTTTAGACAAAGATCTTTGAATCTTATCAGATAGCCTTGGTGTCATAATCACTCCTAACCCTTTAAAAGCAGTGTCTGCTGTATTTCAAAATGGGCTTAAAGTGCTGAAGGACAAACTGACTGTAATTGGCTATACCACACTAGCATATAGACTTATCTCTCTATTATAAAAAAAATCTTGGAAGGCTTGGATGGAGACACACACTAGCAGAATACCCGCGCTTCGCAGCGGAGAAGTAGTGTGTTAAAGAAGG
>JANRMT010062793.1:16292836-16365765 GCA_026402145.1 Polypterus bichir lapradei | reverse complement strand
TATACCCGGGCCATTAATAACAATAATACAGTATATAAAATGATCTCGCGGGCCGGATATAATTACACGCCGGGCCGGATGTGGCCCTTGAATTTGACACATATGGACTAAATAGAACTTGAAAAGATATATTTTTTCGTACATCGAGCCCGCGTGCTAATGTGGTTTTGCCTGCATGCCTAAATAAGTGACCCTGAAAAACAAAAAAGCTGAAAAACAGCTTCCAGTTATGACCATTACGCGTAGAATTTCGAAATGAAACCTGCCCAACTTTTGTAAGGAAGCTGTAAGGAATAAGCCTGCCAAATTTCAGCCTTCTACCTACACGGGAAGTTGGAGAATTAGTGATGAGTGAGTGAGTGAGTGAGTGAGGGCTTTGCCTTTTATTAGTATAGATTAAGTAATAATATAGTAACTATACAGGGCAAGCCAAAAAGAAGTACCACATTTCAAATGTTTATTCTACAAAAACGCTACAAGATTAATTTCATTATGATTCAAGAAAAGGCATACAAAATAGATTCTTTTCACTGTGTTTTAAAAATGATGTCTTCAATGTGGTGGCCATCATTAGTAATACACTCTTTGAGAAGATTTCTGAACACTTATTTGGCGATTTCAAGGGGAATAGCAGCGATTTTGTGGTAAATAGCGTTCTTGACAGCTTCAGGGTTTTGAGGTCAGTGTGTGTATACCTTCAACTTGAGATAGCCCTATAAGAAGAAATCACACGGAACGAGACCAGGCGAGCGTGACGGCCACCCGACATTGCCACGTAGGGAGATCAGCTTCTCCGGAAACATCTCCCACAAAATTTGCATTGATCTCTGCACTATATGAGCTGTTGCTCCATCCTGTTGAAACCAGGCATCCACCACATCCATTTCTTCTAGTTGGGGCCACAAAAAGTTCTCTAGCATTTCAAAATAATGTTCTGAAGTGACAATGAGCTTTGCTCCCCCCTCCTCAAAAAAATAAGTGCCTACAATGCCAAATTCTGCAACAGCGCACCAGACTGTAAAATGCTTACTGTGCAGGGGTTTCTGATGAAGTTCACGAGAGTTGGTTTCAGCCCAATAACTAAAGTTTTGCTTATTTACGCAACCATTCAAATGGAAATGTGCCTTTTTGCTGCACATGAAGATGACATCTTGATGAACGGTTTGCAGAATGCTCACGCACAACTCTCTACGGCTTTCCCAGCGAGTTCCTGCACTACCATCATTTTGTTTGGATGGAAATTAAGGTCTTCATGCAAAATCTTCCTCAAATGTTGGAAATGCCTGAACCATGTTTGTGTGTTTAACGTCTAGAAGACTGCAGAATTGACGCCCCTTAACAGCTTGGATGTTTTCAGGCGTTCGTACACTCTGAGTCTGGCCTGGAGATTGTGTTCAATGTAGTGCTGGGCAATATGACCAAAATTCTATATCACGGAATTTTTCTAAACTATACTGGTTTCACAAAATAATAAACGGTATTTTTTTTTCCCCCCATGCATGACTGAATGTTAACCACATTTTCCACTGCAATTACTGCAGTAGGCTGGCTAAGAATAACCTATTCCACTGTCATGAGAATTGTACATTATACACAAAAACATTTTAATGTGCACACAAGTATTAATACAGATTTGCATGGCCCCATAAAGTTATAGTTTTCAAAGGGGGTGGCACTAATGAAGAGAAGGAATCACACTGCATGACAGTTGCAGTCAAAATACAGAACCTTTTAACTGAACAAATTCTGCAAACAACTTAAACTAAAATTTTGACAACATATTTTCAACCATCCAAAGAGGCATTTAGACCTAGTAAAATATCCAGAGGTGCTTCTCAAAAGTAGTATTGCACTGAACAGGTCTTAGAAAAGGAATAAATAGTAAATATTTTTTGTAAACCAACTACACTTTCTGTTAATGTTAATCCCTGTCCACTGACACGTTAAAGTGACTTTTTAAACAACTTTCCCATCATTAAACTGCATAATATTTAAACTAATAAATAACAACAATAAAATAAATAACAGTGCAACTTTCAGTAATACTACTATTACTTCAAGACTTCAAGCCCAGGTGTATTAAACATTATTCACCAAATAAAAATAAAATAAAAAAAGTGCAACTTGGTGATGACATCTTTACCAAATGAACCATCATTTAGTCAAATTGCATTAATAAGGACCTTGCTTCAAGCTAAGCTAAATACATAAATAATAAAACTGCAACTTGCATTTATAATGCTATTTGTGGTATAGCCCTACGGAATCGTATTAGGGCCACGGTGAAGAAGAAGAAAAAAAAAAACAACACAGGTAAGAGAAAAAAAATGTGTCGAGAATAAAGTCGACATTTTGAGTTTCTTCTCACCTTTTATGTCAAGATTAAAGTCGACATTTCCACTTTATTCTCACAGTTTATTTTATAATTAAAGTAGAAAGTCAGAAACTAAACTTCATCCTAAAATCAATGCTTAATTAACTAGATTTTCTCAAACCCTGTCATAAGTTAATGTAGCACATTAAATGCTTTGTGCTTTTTTTTGTATCAGTATACTGCTGCTGGATTATGTGAATTTCCCCTTGGGATTAATAAAGTATTTATCTATCTAAGTGTTCCCTGACTCAGTTGTTAATCACTATGTGCTTCTTAAACTGACTTCCTCCGGACTAAAAGGAGGCGCAGGCAACGGTCAACGCACAGAATACATTCACTTCATGATATTCCTTCTCTCTGACAACTAAAACGCTAAGATATATACTTGATACGTTCAGTGTAGAGAACTTTATGGCAGGTGTGACAAGGCACCAAAAAACTGGATGTATGAATGGGTATCGCACAGGTTTAACTTGAATATTGTGTAAATGTTGGGTTTGTGATCTGTTGGTCGGAGACACGAACACAGAATTCAATGGATGTTCTTCCGAAAGGGCATTCTTTACTGAATGCATGCTGTCTTTGTCTGACGTATTACACCCCCAGTTCCTATCCTTCCTTTTTCCTTCTCCACATAACCAATCACCACACAATAAACGTCTCTATGAAATTAAAACTAGTTATAAACTTAGACCACGGAGTGTTCAGAACTTTAAAAAAAATCTTCATTATACATGTTTAATTATGCCATCCATTCAGGGTTGCGCCCATCCCAGCAAGAATTGTGTGCGAGGCAGGAGCAAATCCTGAACGCCAGAACATCGTAGGGTGAATACGAGCAACACATGCACTAGCAGGGTCAATATAGCATAACAAAATCCCACATCCTACATGACTTTAAAAGGAAACTGAAGCACGCCGAGTAAACCCACCATAAAAACATGCAAATTCAAGGCAGGGAACACTCGAGACCCCCTTGCTGCGAGGCAGCAGTGCAATCTCCATGCCACTGTGCCCCCACATGATTAATACATGCTTTAGTGCATTTCATCATTAAAATTATAAAAAGTATTTATCTTAGCATTCTAAATGTTCAGGGAGCAAGAATATCATGAAATTAATGTGTTCTGTGTGGTGACCCCTGCCTGCGCCTCCTCAGTGCAAGAGGAAGTCAGTTTAAGAAGCAAGTACCAATTTAACATGGCTCAGGGAACACTTAACACAAAGCATTTAATGTGCTACATAACTTAACGGGTTTGAAAAAATCTACTAAATATTCATTTTAAGATGAAGTTTAGTTTACAATGTTCTACTTTAATGACAAATTATGAGAATAAAGTCAACATGCCGAGAATAAAAACATGTCGACTTTATTCTCATCATAAGCGTTGAGAATAAAGTGGAAATGTCAAGACTAAAGTCAACATGTCCTCACACTATTACACAGTACGCAGGTACAATACACAGTATTGGAAAAAAAAAATAAAACAAGTACAACTTGGCTTGCAGTATTATCCAGTAGTATAGAAACAGTATTCACGCATTTGAACATACTGTAATGGTCCACATCCGACCTTTTAAAACCAAAGTATCTCCAGGCAATAGACGCGACTCCTTTTTTTCGGCAAAAGTCATCATGTTTAACTTTATCGTCAGTTTCTCTGTCCACTTTCACCGCGCAGTACCTCCACTACCGCATGTACTCCATTGTATACGTGTTTAGCAGTGTAGCAGTGAAAAAGGGCCCCCGCGCAATACCTCCACTAAACGCATGTACTCCGTTGTATACGTGTTTAGCAGTGTAGCAGTGAAAAAGGGCTCCCGCGCAATACCTCTACTAAACACATGTACTCCGTTGTATACGTGTTTAGCAGTGTAGCAGTGAAAAAGGGCCCCCGCGCAATACTTCCACTAAACGCATGTACTCCGTTGCATTAGGCTATTTAAACCTGTGTTGCGGTACAAGAAAAATCCATATCATAACAAAAATAAAAAATGTTTTTTGGTATGAACCGGTATACCTCCCAGCACTAGTTCAATGTTGTACCCGTCAAAGTAAATTTAGCCACCTACTGAAGAACTGTTTTCCGATTTGGGAAGTCACCGTTAGGAGGAATGCTGATGTGCGTTCAGAAGGCGCGTTGTGTAGTGATGATGGATTTGTTGTTTTTGAAGAGCGCTTTGACAGTGAAAGTAGGGTGCGCACTGGAACAAGGCATGTTGCTGACTAAAAACTACAGTGGTACCTTAAGATACGAGTGCCCCAACGTACGAGTTTTTTGAGATACAAGCCGTCACTAAGTCGATTTTTTGCCTTGAGTTACGAGCCAAAATTCGAAATACGAGCCATCAAAGAGCTTGTCACCACACATTCCGAGGAACTGAAGACGGAGGAGTTGATGGAACTACAGATGTGGCAACATACGGAGGTTCTGCAGTAGATCGGTATCGCAGAAGAGGCAGAGGCGGAGGAGGTTACCTTATAAAGTGAGATAAAGGAATTGTTTGCAATGTGGGAAAAAAGTTTTGAACTTTAAAGAAAAGAAACACCCTGAAAAAGTCACAACTGATAGTGCAGTGGCGCTATTTAATGACACGTGCCTAACGCTTGACTTTATTGAAAAGAAACCCTGAAAAAAATTGCAACTGATAGGCAATTGTTTTTAAATAGCACCGCTGCACTAACACTTGACTTTATTGAAAAGAAACATCCTGAAAAAGTTACAAGTGATAGTGCAGCGCCGCTATTTAATGACACTTGCCTAACTCATTTCAGAAACATTCTAAAGGGGAGGACTAAATAAAGCTCCTTGGATAGGTTTCTATTGAAATGCCTTGAGAATGAAAGTGAGGAAAGCGTGGCAAAATAAGAAGAAAAAAAAAAAAAACTAGTGAAGAAGAAAAGTTAAGCAAAAGTCAAAGAAAAAAACATTACAATACACTAATCGGCTTCGCCAACATCTGTTTGTTTCTTGAGATTTTCTTTTATGTACAGTATTAGGTTTTATTTTGTTTGTATACAATATTTGTTCATTATAAATACATTTTTCTTATGTTGAAAACATTTAACAAAAAATTGGGGTGGTTTTTGGGGGCTGGCATGAATTAATCTCATTTCAATTAATTTCAATAGGGAAAACTGATTTGAGATACGAGCATTTTGACTTACGAGCTCAGTCACGGAATGAATTAAACTCATATCTCAAGGTACCACTGTACAAAGAATCGCCTATTAAAGGACCCCCACCCCAACCCACTCAGCTGCTTCTACCTCGTGCAATGACCTTGAGAAATGTGGTACTTCATTTTGGAACACCCTGTATATTAGAATATCATCATATTGGGGCAACAGGACATTTTTCCTTATTTTTTCCCATGCTCTCCTCTTTTTTTTGATGGGGGATGAATTCTGTTTTTGTTCCTGACATTCTTTAACTTTGATTTTTTTTTCTAGTTTGACTGTGAAGTCATTTGTTGTACAGGTTTCACTTGATTGAAAGCAATATAATTTTTTTTAAATAAAACAAATACAAATTTTAAAAGTAAATGGAATAAACATATAAATGTTGATAGCCTTTCCCATGGCTTTCTTTGTACAGTATACATATACACACACGAAAAGTAAATAAAACACTGCTTGTACAGTTGAGATTGTACAACCCCAAAGTAGCAACCAAAAACAAAGACAACTAAAAGAACAAGTTTAAAGAAAATGCAATTAGTGGTCTAAAAGGAGTTATTTCTGGCCAAGGTAAAAAGGAATCCAAATACCAGTTGTATCACAACACCACACTGGTTCATATAGCTTAACAGACTTCATAGTTATTACCCAAAAATAAATGACAAACAAAAAACCAGTGAAAAAATTACAAGAGGAGTTCTAAGCAAAAGACAAGAACAAAGAGATCATCAATTCCGTACGTCATTTCTCCCTTAACTGACAACCCTCACCCAAAAAAAAAAAAAAAAAAGAAAAAACCACTATACCAGATGATCCAACACTTGCAGAGAATCCTATAATTACCTTTTTCAGCTCCAGTTTTGTATTCTTCCCATTCAGCCTGTGCTTCTGGAGAGCATCCAAAGAATTTTCCCACACATAACAGCATCTAAACATTTTAGACATTTACACAAGTCAGAAACAAGTACATTTGCAAAAGTCTGAAACCACTAAATATATACAAAACAAATACATACATCAAATTCTCCACTTTTTTTCTGAATTGTCTTCACTCTGTTAAATAATACACTGATTCTTCCTTCCACGTCACCACATACCATTCTGAAAATTACAAACCAATAAAAATTAAACTAGAAACTTAAAAATCTTGAAATAATTAAATGAAACAAAACACATTAAAATCATTCCTCACAAAAGACAAAAAAACAAAAGTATATCATTAACTGCAGTATACACACAACCAACAAACTACAATATTAGCAATTTTACACAGAGGTTTGAACAAAAAAAAATACAGTGGGTACGGAAAGTATTCAGACCCCCTTCAATTTTTCACTCGTTGTTATATTGCAGCCATTTGCTAAAATCATTTAAATTAATTTTTTTCCTCATTAATGTACACACAGCACCCCATATTGACAGACAAAAAAAATAATTTTTGAAATTGTTGCAGATTTATTAAAAAAGAAAAACTGAAATATCACATGGTCCTAAGTATTCAGACCCTTTGCTCAGTATTTAGTAGAAGCACCCTTTTGAGCTAATACAGCCATGAGTCTTCTTGGGAAAGATGCAACAAGTTTTTCACACCTGGATTTGGAGATCCTCTCCAGTTCTGTCAGGTTGGATGGTAAACGTTGGTGGACAGCCATTTTTAGGTTTCTCCAGAGATGCTCAATTGGGTTTAAGTCAGGGCTCTGGCTGGGCCATTCAAGAACAGTCACAGAGTTGTTGTGAAGCCACTCCTTCATTATTTTAGCTGTGTGCTTAGGATCATTGTCTTGTTGGAAGGTAAACCTTCGGCCCAGTCTGAGGTCCTTAGTACTCTGGAGAAGGTTTTTGTCCAGGATATCCCTGTACTTGGCCACATTCATCTTTCCCTCGATTGCAACCAGTCATCCTGTCCCTGCAGCTGAAAAACACCCCCGCAGCATGATGCTGCCACCGCCATGCTTCACTGTGGGGACTGTATTGGACAAGTGATGAGCAGTGCCTGGTTGTCTC
Organism: Polypterus bichir lapradei; assembly: GCA_026402145.1. Lineage (NCBI taxonomy): Eukaryota > Metazoa > Chordata > Cladistia > Polypteriformes > Polypteridae > Polypterus > Polypterus bichir. The sequence continues at coordinate 16,358,206 of JANRMT010062793.1, read as the reverse complement.
CACACATACCGCTTAGAATTAAGTCCAAAAAGTTCTATCTTGGTCTCATCAGACCAGAGAATCTTCAGGTGTCTTTTAGCAAACTCCATGCGGGCTGTCATGTGTCTTGCACTGAGGAGAGGCATCCGACAGGCCACTCTGCCATAAAGCCCTGACTGGTGGAGGGCGGCAGTGATGGTTGACTTTCTACAACTTTCTCCCATCTCCTGACTGCATCTCTGGAGCTCAGCCAAAGTGATCTTTGGGTTCTTCTTTACCTCTCTCACCAAGGCTCTTCTCCCCCGGTAGCTCAGCTTGGCCGGACGGCCAGCTCTAGGAAAGGTTCTGGTCGTCCCAAACGTCTTACATTTAAGGATTATGGAGGCCACTGTGCTCTTGGGAACCTTAAGTGCAGCAGAAATGTTTTTGTAACCTTGGCCAGATCTGTGCCTTGCTACAATTCTGTCTCTGAGCTCTTCAGGCAGTTCCTTTGACCTCATGGTTTTCATTTGCTCTGACATGCATTGTGAGCTGTAAGGTCTTATATAGACAGGTGTGTGGCTTTCCTAATCAAGTCCAATCAGTATAATCAAACACAGCTGGACTCAAATGAAGGTGATCTCAAGGATGAACATGTAAACTCCACACAAATATAAATATATGAGTGTCACAGCAAAGGGTCTGAATACTTAGGACCATGTGATATTTCAGTTTTTCTTTTTTAGTAAATCTGCAACAATTTCAAAAATTCTTTTTTTTGTCTGTCAATATGGGGTGCTGTGTGTACATTAATGAGGAAAAAAATTAATTTAAATGATTTTAGCAAACGGCTGCAACATAACAAAGAGTGAAAAATTGAAGGGGGTCTGAATACTTTCCGTACCCTCTGTAAATCGGAGTAATAAAGCATAATATAAATAGGACTTAGTGAGTTATTTTTATTTCGCAATTAATCTTAGCAACATTTTATAGTTAATAAACCATTCTTAAAATACATTTCAAATATGTATTTTTATTTTTTATTTTACAAACGTTACACTAAAAATGGTGGGACGCTGGTCACGTACGAATAATACAAATCAACTCAACAATTATGTTTCATATTAAATCTCAAAACTTTTCCTCTACACAATTGGAAATCTATGTAAAGAAAATGGAAAGTAAGATCAGGACTTGCTTTCCATTGTCATCATATATACGCGTCTCAGTCGTAATTGTAACAGAGCAAGATGCAGAAGACAAAACGATATGGAAGAATATGATCCGCTGTGGCAACTAACTCCTAGCGGGAGTCCAAAAAGAAGAAGTAGTCGTAATATTGGAAGTTAGATAGTGTTTTGCTCCCCTTTGCAAAGTGGTCCGTGTATGTGGCCTATTCGCATTACACGTAAAGGGAGTTATAATTGTATCTGATTTTTTAAAAGATGTGTTAGAATTTATTAAAAATGCTCTGTAAATTATATAGTTTTGGGAAGGTCAATATTCGCTTTACCATTATTATCTTTGGTAGCTAATTGCATGTTGGAAAATTTATTAACGTCTTGTTTGATATCAATTATTACTTTAGAAAAAGTGAATTCGTATAGATCTCTGTTAAGTTCTTTGTTACTTTAACTCACCAAACTATTCAACTGTTCCGAGACAGTTAAATAAAACGAATCCAGTTTGAGCTGGTCTGCAAGACAGTTTACTAAATGACAAACACTGACAAATAATTGTTCATTTTAACCTTATACATGCGGTGCATACAGACAAAACGAATGACACAGTCAAAGATAAGAGGTTATACATAATGCGATAACATCCAATAATTTTCAGTCGCAGACTGCTCAATGTATGCATGCAATTAATATACGAAGGCTTGGTGTAATGACTGTTGCACTATTAAGAAAAAGGAGAGATGTGCCAAAAAAATGTAGTAAATATTTCCAGTTTTATCACTCAATATGAAATTTCAGAAACCATAAAATGCAACTAACTGAAATTAAACTACATTCGGCATTAATAAAATATTAGTGACAAACTCGTGATAGCAATTGTCCAAAGTAAAATTTAGACTGAACACGTTACACGATATACCTTACAAATTCTAAAAGTAACAGCGTGCTTTTAGAAGATTAGCAAAAGAAGAAAACCTTAACTTACACTCTCAGCGAATTTTCGCCCATGATAACTGAACAACGTGAAAAACACTACAAAAATCAAAGTTCTCAAAACAACTGGGCAGCATGCAGGATGAATCCGGTAACACACCTTCCGTTAAGAACTACTTCCGGCACAGAAAACCCATAACACGCACTTCCGCTTAGTCTGAAAATGAAAAGGAATACATGTTCCAGATTTTATGGTATTGATCTCAGTATCAACGTAATCGGCGAATTTGAAAGGATTGTATTTTTTAGCGATGCCCCCCTTAGCTTTTTGAAATATGTACGTATTAGAATATTCCAGCCTTTATAGTGTATTTTACGGGATGGTTGGTGTAGATTCTGTAAATAGCTTTTAATTTGATACAATTAGTTGCGTTCAAGACCGGAAATACTTATTATTTCTGCTAATTGTCACCGTCTTCCTACTGCTGCTGATTTCAAACGGTAGAATTTCAGAAGACATATATTCATGGAACAATTACATAAAAACACAAAAAACAGCATTATCATATAACATAATAAAGGATAACAGTTGCAAAAGATGTAATTATGATCCTCGTGCATTACAAAACTTTACCAACGCGCGAAAAGTAGGTTCGCACGTAGCTAAGTTATAGGGAGATGGTGCAGGCTAAAGCTTGGTATCTGCAATTGTTTTAATGCATGTTACGTGCCAAACATCCAGGGACTATCGGCAATGTGCATGTGCATTTTTGTCCTGTTTTTGTATCGTGCTAATCTGCCCCCTCCTGAATACACTTAAGCATTCTCCACTTTCTCCTTTCTCTCTCCATAACTGACATTTACAACTTCCTCTCTAGTGACCTTACTACCTGTCCACATCCCCTCATATCTCCACCAGGTTCTCTCTCTCTCATTCATTTTTGCAGTCACATCATCAGCACCTCACTCTGCACAGGCATCTTTCCTACTGTGTTCAAACTGGTCTTAATAATTCCCCTTCTCAAAAAAGCCCACGCGTAACACATCTCAGTTAGGTAATTACAGAACAGTCTCTCTTCTGTACTTTCTATCCAAAACATTTTAAATGTTCCTAACCAGGTCACTTCCTTTGTCCTATTGGAAAGATGAAACTTTTCATCATTTCTGATTGTTCTAAATCTCTTCTCTGCCTTTGACACAGTTAACCACCAGATCATCCTTGTCAGTCTCTCTGGCATTAACATCACTGGGATTGCCCTCAGGTGGATTGGGTCCTACCTACTGGGCAGATCCTACCATATTTTCTAGCATGAACAAATGCCAAAGGTGCACCAGGCAAGCACATAGGGCCCCCAAGGATTGGTGCTGGACCCTTTCCTCCTCTCTCTATACACATCCTCATTAGGCTTCCTCATACCATACCATACTCATACCAGTATTATTATTATTATTAGTGCTATGCCGATGATACACATCTGTACCCAACATTCCCTCCAGTGAACCACATGGTATCAGCTACAATCTTGGCATACCTCATTCTGGCAAAATGTTATCCCAGCTCAAACATGTATTCAGCTTGGCTTACTATCACAAACACCTGCCAAGTTGGTACGAAACCTTAGGGTGGTGATCAATAATCAGCTGTCCTTCACTAACCAATTATCTCTTGGTCTTACAGATTTACTTTATATAACATACACAAGTTCAAACCATATCTGACAAGAGTATGCAACTCCAGGCTTTGATATTGTCATTTCTTGAGTTTTTGCAGCTTTGCTGGCAGGAAATACGTCAGCATACGTCACCAAGCCGCTGTAGGTGATTCAAAATGCAATGCCACTCCTCTTACCAGATCACTGCATTGGTTCTCTCTAGAGGCACGTTAAGTTCAAATCCTTCATGCTTGAGTAGTTAATGGGTCATCTTCAGAATATATAGTGACACTTCTGAGATCCTATACTCCTATTCACCTACTCACGTCCACCCCAAGCCGGAGTGTGGAACAATGTTATCTGAAGCAAATTTTCTCAAAAAGAAAAATGACCTACTCATTAACTGCTAACCCCCACACGCCCTAGATTACTCCTTACTAGACATGAGGTGACAGACTTAATTTAATATATATTAAAAACCCAAATCAGAAAAAGTTTGGACGGTATGGAAAATGCAAAAAAAAAAGTGATTCTTAAATTTACTTTCATTTTATTGTATACACTATGAACCCAAGATATTTCACGTTTTGTCTGGTCAACTTCATTTCAATTGTTAACTTACATCCATTCCTACATTTCAGGTCTGCAACACATTCCAAAAAAAAGTTGGGACGGTAAAGCATACATCACTTTGTAATGCTGCCATTCCTTCTCACAACACTCACAAGATGTTCTGCCGCTGAGGATACCCAGTGATGACACATTTCAGGTATTATTTTGTCCCATTCTTCCTGCAAACGCGTCTTAAGGTGTGCAAGAGCATGGGGTTGTTCTCTTATTTTTCGTTTAAAAATTCTCCATACATTCTCTATTAGGGACAGGTCAGGACTTCAGGCAGGCCAGTCCAGTGTTTCCCGTACCCTCTTCTTCTGCAGCCATGCCTTTCTAATGTGTGCAGAATGTGGTTTTCCATTGTTTTGCTGAAAATTGCATAAACATCCTTGGAAAAGATGTTGTCTTGAAGGCAGCATATGTTGCTCTAAAATCTCAAAGTACTTTTCTGCATTAATTCTGCCGTCACAGAAGTATAAATTACCTTTGCTAATGGCAATGACACAACCCCACACCATGACAGACCCTGGCTTTTGGACTTGTTGCTGATAACAGTCTGAATGGTCCTTTTCATCTTTGGGCTGGAACAAACGGCATCAATTTCTTCCAAAAAAGACCTGGAATACTGATTCGTATTCAAAGTACAAGCATCTCTGAAATAGGCTGACCTGTAAAATTAAATCATGTATTAAAACTCCACAAATCCCATGACTGTTTTTCTGAGCCTTCAGCCATTTGATGATTATACTGTTCACATTTGCTACTTCTCCACACATGCTAAAAAAAGTTCTCCAAAGCTAGAAAAACTGATGCAGTACATTCATTGGATAATATTGCATTATTTACATACAGTAGCAACAACAGGGTAAAGAGGAATCATGGTGTCCGACTTAGTAGTGTGTGTAGTGTGACATCAGCCTTACTTGCAACAAAGAATGTAGATTTGTGTATAAGCATTCATGTCTAACATATCTTCAAGGGGAGTGACATGGTGGCGCAATAGTAGTGCTGCTGCCTCACAGTAAGGACACCACAGTTCACACCCCATGTCTCCCTGCATAATCTCCCCATGTCTGTGAGGGTTTCCTCTGGGTGCACTGGTTTCCTCCCACAGAGCAGGTTACGTGGACTGGAGAAGCTAAATTAGTAGAAGGCTGTGTATCTTCGCCCTCAATGGACTGGTGATTACATTGTTTTGTCATTTAAAAATGTTTGGTTATTATTGACAAATAAATGCTTCCAGAAAAACCGGTGCTAGGCATAAACAGGAAACACAATTCACATGGAACTGAGCTTATGAAATGACAGAACTATTGACCAATTAAAGAGGAGCAGAAGTATTACTTCAGTGTCAGCACTTATTTTTCCCAAAGCATTTATTCAACAATGTTTTAGCCAAAAATCTATGTGTTGTGCACATTGTGAGAATATGACTGAGTAACTACTGACATGGTTATGTGATAAAAGTAACTTCAGATATTTTTTCTTTGATGAACATTTTTGATATTGTTTGCTGTGGTCCAGCATTGGTTGCCACAGAGTGCCATTCTATCAGAAACTTTATGTCCGATCTCCATGAAAACATTAGATTAAACATTTTTCTCGGTCATCACAACTAAAACATATAGGATAAATAACTTAGAAAAAAAAAAAATTTTCAGTGGAATATTTTGCACAACATACGATGCTGTTGTGCAAAACAAAAATAAGTAAGTAGTATATTTGCCTAAGTAATTTAACATAATAAAATATTATAGCAAATTCATCTTATTCATCATAATTTCTTCCAAAGATATGCTTGATGTCATTTTTCTTTTTGAAGTATGTTACATTTTCTTCGTGCCTGGCACTGCTATCATGTCCTTTCATTGTTCTTGGCAGACCTTTGCTCAGATGTGCGCATCTGCAGTCTGAACCTTTCAGTTCCCCACTAGGGCTTGATAGTTTGAACCCTTCTCAGCAACCCTTTGATTGAACCAAACCTCTCTATGGTGGATTGGTCATCATCATTAATCAAATTGATTACTTACAGCAAGTATTCAGACCCCTTCTTTTTCTGCACACTTTACTGTGTTCTAAATTTAATTGTAAATGGATAAATTTGCCATTTTTTCAAACCAAGCACTTTTTAGAAGGTCCTTTGGCAACAAATACCCCTTTGTGTTTTTTTGGGTGTTTGTACCAGCTTTGCACACCTTTAGGTAGATTCCCATTTTCCTGGTAGATCCTCCCATCTCGATTAGATTGGATGGGAAGTGTCTGTAACTGCCATCTTCAGGTCTTTCCACTTATGTTCTATGGGGTTTACGTCTGGGTGACTCAGGTACCATCAGAGACTTGTCTTGAAGCCCCTCCAGCATTCTCTTGGTTAAATGTCATGGTGAAAGGTGAAATGTCGCTTCAGTCTGAGATCGCAGGCACTCTGGAGCAGTTTTCTGCAAGAGTCTGTGTTTGGCAGCATTCATCCCTCTCTAAATTCTGACCAGTCTCTCTGTCTCTGCTGCTGAGAGGCACCACTATAGCATGTTGCTACAACCACAACGCTTCACCATAGGGATGGTATTAGGCAGGTGATGAGCAGTGCCTTGTCTTCATTAGACATAGTGCTTGGAGTTCTGCCCAAAGAATAAAAGTTTTGCCTAATCAGACCAGAGTGCCATAAATGTCATTTAGAAAATTCCAAGTGGCCTGTCTATCCAGCAGGGGGCACTAGCTCCCTGGTTGGAATAAGTTCTTTTTTAATTGCGGCATGTTACATAACGGGGCGGAACGGTGGTACAGTGGGTAGCGCTGCTGTCTCGCAGTTAGGAGACCTGGGTTCGCTTCCCGGGTCCTCCCTGCGTGGAGTTTGCATGTTCTCCCCATGTCTGCGTGGGTTTCCTCCGGGTATTCCGGTTTCCTCCCAAAGACATGCAGGTTAGGTGCGATTCTAAATTGCCCTAGTGTGTGTGTGTGTGCGTGTGCGCACTGTGGTGGGCTGGCACCCTGCCCAGGGTTTGTTTCCTGCCTTGCGCCCTGTGTTGGCTGGGATTGGCTCCAGCAGACCCCCGTGACCCTGTAGTTAGGATATAATGGATGGATGGGGTTTAAGTCTGTTCAGGTTACATAACCTGAAACTATATAGATATAATATTAAAAGGTGATACCCCTTCCTTAATGATAAACGGCTGTAAGAAATCACATAGGAGTTACATATAAAAATCACATATAAAAGTTAGCTTTCTTTAATGACGATTTACATAGCATAACAGACGATCAAGTCATGACAAGACTTTTCACAGAAGTATGAGCTTGATGAATACAGTCTGCCATTTTCGTTGCTGCGCTGGAAGGATTTTCAGGATCGGATCGGATGACGTTTTCTCCCATCTGTCCATCGGTTTCTAAGGTGTGCCGGGCAATGTTTCAAGGGTTTATACTCTTTCTTCCTGTGCAGGACCCCACTTAGGTAAATCATGCCATTCCAAATAAGGAAAAGAAGATCCAATATCATGCTGATTCTAACACACAGAAATAGTGGACGTTGCCCATTTCACAGTTGTCCTTAACTTGTCTCGTCTTAAGATGCCTTCCTAGCCATTCTAAATGCTGAGCCCCTGTACTAAATCTGGCTTTGTGTTAGCTGTACATGTGAGAAGAAAAGAAAAGCAGATTTAAAATATTTGCACAGAGCACAGTGACATATTAAACTTATATTCTGATTACAGCCTGTCATATGCCTTTCACTCAAGAGTGGCTTCTGCCTAGCCACATTACCATAATGCCTGATTGATGGAGTGCTGCTGAGATGATCATCCTCCTAACAGGTTCTCCCAACTCAGCAGAGGACATGTGAAGTTCTGTTTGAGCGACAATTGGGTTCTTGGCCACTTCCCTAAAAAAGGTTATTCTTGCCCAGTTACTTAGTTTGGCTGGATGCCCAGCTCTATAAAAGTGTCCTGGTGGTTCCAAAATTCTACCATTTGACAATTATTGAGGCCACTGTGGTCCTGAGAACATTCAAAGTTTTAGAATTAATTTTTTGTATTCCCTTGCCCTGATCTATGCTTCAACTACAGTTTTATCACAGAGGTTGTCACACATGTGCGAGTAGGAGGAAGCAGTATGGACCAAGTGAAGGTAATTCCACACCAGGCCAGGGGGTGGTGGGGTGCACTAAACCCTCTTCTGTTGTCTCTACAGACCAAACACGGGAAAACCTGCCTGATTCAACCTTGAAGACATCACTTCCGGTTCCAGCGCCCAGAAGCATGTCACTTCCGGTAATGGCCTTTAAAGCCACCATGTTTTGAATATTAAATCAGTTCAGTCTGGAACTTGATGAGTACACATAGTACTCTTCTCAAATACACATTTGCAGCCAGGGACAATATATGGGTGGCTGCCCCAAACATTTTTCCTGTGTTGAGGCAGATTTCACAAGGTCAGCAGAGTTACTTGGACTTCATGGCTTGGTTTTTGTTCTGACACACGGTGTGAATGATAGGATCTTATACAACATACACAGTTGTGTGCTTTTGTAAATTATGTTTAATCAATTTAATGTGCTACATTATGACGGGAATTAGCACAGTGGATTGAGACATATTTTAAAATGAGTTCATCAAGAACACAGGGACACATTTAAGGGTAAATTTTGCACAAACATTAGGAAGTTTTTCTTTACACAGACAACCATAGACACATGGAATAGTTACCAAGTAGTGTAGTAGACAGAAGGACTTTAGGGACTTTCAAAACTAGATTTATGGGTTTTTTTTTTTTATTAAGTGGATAGGACTGGTGAGATTTGTTGGGCTGAATGGCCTGTTCTTTTCTAGATTTCTCCTATGTTCGAATGTGAACTCCAAACTAGTTATAGACAAATCTCAAGGATAATTAAAGCAAACAGGATACACCTGAGCACAATTTGGAGTGGCACATAAAAGGGTCTGAATACTTACATGAATGGTAGACTTCAGTTTTTGATTTTTTAATAAATTTGCAAACCTTTTGGGAAACATGCTTTCACTTTGTCATTAAGGGTTAGTGAGTGTAAATTTGAAGGACAAAAATGGCAAATTTACTCATTTAAAATTAAATATACAAAACAATAAAGTATGCAGAAAGTGAAAGAGTTAATTGAAAATATAATCATGCTTCTGCTGTTCAGGATGAGTTAGAATTAAAAATGGCATAAAGGGTAAAAATGTAAAGGTTAATTCCAAACCTAAAAATAAAAAGAAAATAATCAGAATAGCATATAAAATCCAAAAAGTCTTATTAAATATTCAGAAACATAGTATTTAGTCAAGATGCCTTTTATTTTCAATTACTTTAATAATCTACACAAACAACAAAAACTAAGTTTTTTTCTACTCCATCACCTAAAAAAGAAATATTTGTTCTGAAACAATTCTATATATTAATTGAAAATATTTTTACTTTCAAAATGTACATATAATTAGGAAACTGTTGGCAACAGGACATGTATTTAATAAAAAGACAAAAGTAAACAAATGCATAAACTCCACAAGTGAAATGAACAAAATGTGCTTTTCAATAATATTTACTCTTTTACAAAATAAACAAAATATTAAGTTGCCCTCAGTGTGATTCACTACTGCTCTTATTTGCCAAATATTAAAAATGAAAATTAGAAAACAATGTCATAATTTCAATGTTTTATTAGTTGCTTGCAGGATGCAGTAAAACAGAGCATTTCATGTTTTATTAGGAACACACATTTGAAACAAACCTATTCAAGTACAAAAATTTCTTTAGGTTTCAATTTTTAATTTACAACGATGAAACTCACAGTATTTTCCCTTTTTATTTTCTCAAGTATTTGGAAAATGACAAGTTTTTCTAATATAAATGCTAATTATTTAACATACAATAACATTTTCAAACTCTCTAAATCCAGTTCAGAGTCATGGGCAGTGTAAGTCTGTTTTGAAAGCACTGTATGCAAGGCAGCAGCCAACCATTGATGGTGCATTGGTCCCTCACAGAGTCCATGTCTATGGGCTGATGGGAGGAAATCAGTGCAGGTATGGGATTCAAATTCAGGGTAATGGATTTGAGAGGCAGGAGTGCTAACTACTGTACAAAACCTAAATAAAATGTATGTTAGTTAAAACACTTCACAAAAAGTTTGTAGGAATAAATGAAGCAAAACATTCCTGAAGGCAATGCAAATGTTGGCTTGATTAGTACTCTAAAACAAATTTTCTACCAAAATCTATTCACGCATTAGATCTGGGAAAAACAGAGGAGATGTTTAGAATTAAATTCTCCAATTTTTCAGGCCTCACACAAGCATGAGGAACCAACTTGTCACCTGTTCAAGATGTGCCTGAGAAGCCTGATGGCATTGGTCTGCCGGTTTTGCTTGATATGAGAACCAGGGATTGCTCTGCAAGTTTATTATAATTTCCAGAGGAAAGGCCACTTTGGAGTTTTCATTTTTCTCCTCTTTAAATCTGTACTATATAAACTTTCTATCAACAACTGATGCATCGATTTTAAAGAATATGTAATTCAATAATATGCTGTTTCTGTGTAATTAGCATTATTATAGTTTGTGCAACGATGTAATTAGCACTACAAATATCACATAAATAAGCTGGTATGGAAAAATGCATAAATGAAAAATGCAACATACATTTGTATTCTCTTTTTAAATAACATTCTATTTGACTCATTTAATCAGATACTAACTTTAAATAACACTCAATTAAAATTGAATATTCAGCCTATAAATGTGGCATAACTACACTTAATTTTTATCCTTTTCAAGAAAAAAAAATACTGTTTGATATACATGAATGTAAATATAACCGATTACCACTGAGAACCTTCAGAAAATTCAACAATCACAACAAAAGGAACCTCAATCATGAACTCTGTTGTAAGTTCTTCAAACAAAAGCATAAAAATTGGGAAGACTGTATCATTTTTAAGGTTTGACACATTAGTAAAGGTCTCTTCCATAACATAACATTTTATTTTGCCCCTGAAACTGTACTAGCCTAATATTTCCTAAAATTGGTACCTCCATGCCTTATGGCTTTCATTTGAATGCCTTTATTAACTACAGATCAAATTATGTTTGTCACTACTTTAATTTAACATGGTTGTATTTTTTAGTTTTCACATTTAACGTATAAATAAAGAAATTCCACATACTGTATAAGCCTACTTTATGTACTAAGGAACTTTAGAAAAGTTTTTTTTCTGGTTTTGAATAATAAAACTAATTGACTTGTTTTTCACATATTATTTAAGATATTATTTATTCCTCTGTGATCTATTCCTCTTTAAGGCATACCGTTGTTTGCCTGGTGTCTACTGTCAGTTTGTTCCATTTTTATATTAGCCTACTTAGAACAGTTAAAGAAACAATCTTATCAGTGGAATTATTTCTTAAAATCAGAACAAAAAGACATAAGAGGGAGAATATCCCATTATTAATATTAGGTCATCTAATAAAAATGAATCACACTTTCTTAAATGCAAGAAATGAAACAATGATTTAAACATGTGTGATCAACAAAGGATACAATAAACAAGAACATCTGCAGCAGTACCCCAGGATCAAGCATGGGTAATCCTAAAGTTGTGCATAGCCCAGTGAGAAATACCATCCAAGATGAAGGGTAAATAAGCAGCAATATAATGTTTCACAATATAAATAAAACTAATGGGCAGAAAAGTGTTCCGTTTTATTCCTCATCAACAATGACATAAACATAGTAAATGATACAAATAATAGTATGCAAACTACAATAAGAATAAAAGAAAAAAACTAATTGGTTGTGAACCTAATAAATGGAATATTTCATTAACATTTTATTTCAGTCTATGGTCCTTAAATTAATTTTTATATCCTTCAGAGGCTACTGAAAGCACATATAAATGTTTAAACTGAAAATTCCTCAAAAATGTGTAAGAATAATTACTGATGGTGCAAAATCCACTCATACTTTGTAGAAAAATATTTATTTGTACCTCCTCCAAAGTCAATTATTTTGCTTTCTTTTATATAGAGTTTACATATTTAGAATTTTCAGGTGGCTTTGGAAACATTCTATTAAATTATGAAGTGTTTTAAAAAGGCAGCTGATTTACAGTTATTGTACCTGATGGATCAATTTAAGGTACTTCTGATATTAATACTGTAAAATCTGTGGAGCAAGTAGAAAAACAAATACACTTGCTCCTTTCTGGAAGTACAAAATGGAAGCCATAGACTATTTTAATTTTAATCTTAACTAATAATAATAATAATAATAATATTAGTGATGCCATGCATGGCATGACCAAAAAATTACATTAACTGTAGAATGGTCATCTTCATTCACATCAAACTTTTAAATGAACTAGGATAAATGTGTCTTGTTAATTACCCTAGCTAACACAAAAAAGAAAAAGAAAATATAAGAATTAAGTTTTGTCTTTTCTAAAGCCATATGGTAAACTTCCAGTGTTAAAACTACCTGCAGGAAATGATGCCTATAATAAATAGTTCACCACAACTGAAACCACAAGACATAATAATTGAACTGTTACAATTAATAAATCATAACCCTCTACCTCCTCTTTACTGCAAAGCACATAAGAAAAAAATAATTTTATACAACAGAGTTCCATGAGATAACAGTAAAGCATTGACAAAAATGAAATGCTCAACAAATGTCTATACATTTGAATTTTTTACTTTCACTTTTCATTGTAATGTGTATCCAGACAGATATTAAGGGGTTTAATGTTCAGACTTCAAGTGTAAAAAAAGTGAGTAAGGAGAAATTAATTGACACCGTTCTGATTCCATTAAAATAATGGAAGTCAAGAAACCACTTCCTCGGGTTTTTAAATTACCCTCAAAATTAAAGCTGAGCAATATGGAGGCGGAGTGGTGGCTCTGAGGCTAGAGATCTGCACCAGCAAACAGAAGGTTGCTGGTTCAAATCCTGTAAATGCCAGAAGTTACTCTAATCCGTTGGGCCCTAGAGTAAGGCCCTTAACCTACAATTGCTCCGTCTTGGGTGTGACATTAATCTGCATCCAGCCCTGAAAGCAGGTCCTCCAACTTGTCGGGAAAACCCAGGGGGTGGTGGCAGGATTGGCATTCCAGCCACTGTAAAATAACCTCATACCTCAGTGTGGTGATGAGGTGTCACCTGTTGCACGGCTGCACTTAGATCCTAATCTGGGTGGTTTCCTTATATACAATGTACTAAAAGAGAGTTAATTAAATATGAATGATATCTGCTGTGCAAATTAGCTTTAGTATAAATTCTTTAATTTTTATATTCAGTGTTTTTATTAAGGAACCCTCTAGCCTAAGATATCCAGTTGTTCCCTACAAATGAAGAAAAAAAAAACAGAAACAAGCAACTACCCAATTGTTGTTCTATTAATTTCTAATCATACAAAGCTGAAAACCTATCATTGATAAGTTAAAAAAATATATATCTAAATTTAAAAAACAGTAGTCTACAAAAATATTAGCTGATGCTGAAGACACAGTAAGCATGTTTTTAAGATATTTCTCCTAAGCCCCAGTACAGCAACAGAATAATAGCCAACTGCAATGCAGCCACCACCTTAAAAATAAAAAATAAAAAAAGGACAGTGGAAAGAGATGAGCTCTAGAGGCCCGCCTTAAGTGCCCATGCCTTATTATTACCAGTCTGTCCACTATCTATACCATGTTCATAGCCTCTTCCAGAAGAAAATGTTGAATCTGCACAAAGGTTGGTCGATCTTTAAAGTCTCTGCACCAGCAATGTAGCATTAGCTCATACAATCCTTGTGGACAAATTTCTGGTCTTGTCAGGTACATCTGGCAGGAGTTAAGAGAAAACAAGTTTTAGAAGAGGAAATGCTTAGTATGCTTTAGTGGTATAGAAAGCACTTGGATTTAGAAGTACCATACTCCTAACAGAAAACAACATTAAAAATATATCTAGTACTAATGTACTGTACAGTCAAGTAAAGAGAATTATTTAAAAATTGATGTTGTGAAGTACTAAAAACAACTGTACCAGCACTTTCTTTTTTTTATCTGCAGCATATTATGGGCTTTCACTAAGCTTAATTGCAAAATGATACCCTTTACTTCCCCCTTTAAAGATCCAAGCTTAATTCAGCTTATATATTGCACTCATTGAGATTCTAATTCAACAAAAGATTGTCTGTGGTATGGCAATATTGACAGTAACCTTACAAATATGTAGTCTGGACAAAAATAACCTGAACTACCCTGAGACATGGACAATTTTCGTGTAATGCTGAATGAACTTTGATAGGGTTGCACAAATTGAGTATCAACCCTGGATATATAATCTAGAACAATATATTGTTAAGATTGTCACACCAGTAAACAATAGCTTGTTCAGGGGAGTACAAATAAAAAAAAAATCTTTGCTCACTTATCTCTCTGCCAATCTAAAGCACTTTCTGTTTCATATATAGTCTTCTTCCTTAGCTATTCCAATTTTTATATTGGGTTACTATTTTTGACTAGACTTCTCAACATCTGACCATTGTAAAAGGTATGATCTAAAGCTTAAGGTAATAAGTTTATATTTAAAGTTAGTTCTTAGTGATGTGCAAACTGATGTAAGATATTACTGTGAATTTCAATTCCTGTTGTGTAGATGACCTGAATTTAAAGGTAATGTCACATTATACAACTTTCCCAGGGATTTTCCATTGTAGACTTCACTTACATAATATTAATGAGTTGGGGATGTTACAGTGCACTCCAAAGACCACCAATCACACATTGTGTCATATCCAGCGACTCTGTCCTACTAATTTGTGAATTGTCCCAACAAAATCAAACATTTTGTCTTAAAGGAAAATAACTTTGTTAATTTTCAAGTTAAACCCTGTAGCCATTGCAACCATCATAACATGCAAGAGTGGGCTAGCTTTTTTTTTAAATGTTATTAAAATGTTATTAAATATGCTCACTTTGGAATGAAGTTTCATTTGGCAAACTAATATATACCATGATTGTAAAGAAATAATTTTGACCTGCAAAATACCGAACATACCCTTTAAACCATGGCGGTGGGCTCTGTGTGCATTAGAGTCAACAACCAATGAGCACACATCTGGAAGTACAATATATATAGTATAGTAATAAGGAATATAGGTGTTTTGGACCTTGTAAACAGAAGAAAGCCTAGTATGGTTGATGTTTCATGTTTTATGCCCCATGGCAGAATGATAAAAAGAAAAAAAAAAAAAAACCATCTGAAATTGCCACCCAACTTGCCATACCCTTTGTACTACACCAGCAGTCAGAAAATGGGCAAGCATGCAATTCTTGGAAGTATTAAACTATACCAGAAAGTTGTCACATAGTCAAGCAATCTGACATCTCCAGCAGTTTTCGTGTCATATAAATTTAAAAGCTCAGACAACAAGATCAGCATCTGCAGTTGTCATGTTTGATATTCAGTCTGACTAGAAGTTGTGCAATGTGATATCGCCCTTTGGAAGATGCTTCATGTGTCAAGGTACCCAAACTAGGTAAACTGTGGTCAGACTTTCTTTGATCATTTTCTACAACAGAATACCAGAAAGACAGGTTTTGTTATGTTAAATTCATTTTGATATAGATAAAACTGTAGAAAGTTCTAGATGCCATCTGTGTCAAAAAATTAGCAGGCACAAACATCAAATGTGTAGTGTGACTTTCTACATTAATTATACAAAACATAATAGTAGGTCTGACAGGCTTCAGAATTTTTAATAAGTCTTTAATAAGTCTTAAACAATGGATTTGAAACCTGTACTAACACTCCATAGAAGGGATATTAATATATAGAAGGAACTTTAAAGTGCAACCTTTTCATTAATACCTATTACAGTAAACCAAAAAAGAAAGGCTGACTTATTGTGAATGACAAGTCATGCCATGTGCCATGCAATAAATGCAGCTGTATGTATCATAATTATCAAAGGGGGGTGAGAGATAAGGAAATGGATTTGCATTCAGACAACAGTGCTGGTAGATGGCCCTTAAAAGTACAGTTGGTTATATGGCCTAGCTCTCCCCTTCTGCATCCACTGCCTACATTAGGGGTCTTCCTCGGCTCCCATAAGGACCCAGTTAATAACTTCCTCTTGCTACCCACCACCTTAGTTGATCACTGACAGGATTGAGACTTCCTGTGAACCAAGCTCCAACCCTGATCGGTTTTAGCATTGGAGAAACACTTCCTAAGTACTTTTGTCTCAGACAAAAGCATTGATAAAAGGGGATTAAAGGGAATGTGATGAACAAAAACTCTCTCTTTCTATGCTGATAACATAGTCCTCTACGTAGTTCTCTAAACTCTACACTGCCAATAGTATAAAATTTAGGGAAGAATTTTAGTGAATTTCAAGATCTTAGATATTAAAATTAATTTAAATACAAGTTTCCTTAAATCAGGGAACAGTCTTGCACATCTTAGTAAACTAGATCAGTTTTCATTGTTTATCTCAGGATTGTTCTGCTATCAAGACTTACAATGAAAATGAAATTTACAGATATATACAAATGTAATGCCTGCAATATAATGGAAAACATCAAACAAGCTGTTAATAGGTGATCACCTTTCTCTTAACTAGGAGAATTAAAATTATCAAAATGAACATCTTTCCAAAGCTTTTATATGACTTTTGGAGTGCTCTTTACATAATTATATCTTTAAGAAAATCAGTTATACAGTGATCAATTGAATTTTTTTTGGTTTCCAAAGCACAAAGACCGCACTTAAAAAAGAAAGTTCTTCAAAGATGTAAAGAAGAGGGTACCACAGCATTTTCTAACTTCCAGCTTTATTACTGTGTTGCAAATATTCACACTTTGTAACTAAAGGGGAATCAGAAGGTAAAAGAAATTCATCTGCTTAATTAGCTTTGAAAAGGGAATCTTATTCAGAATCCTTATTATATGTTCCTTTGTGCTCCACTCATCAATAACTTACCACCAATTTATTAGAAATCTTTTTTTTGGAAACAATTTTTTATTGATATCAAACAAACAGTAAAGTAACTAAAAAGAAGCCATTTTCACCAGTTTTATTACTGGGCAGCAAATATACAGGCGATAAGAACCTGGACACAAATAGAAGAACATACACAGGCTTGGTCCGCAATAGAAGTAAAATCCTGCAGTACTTCTTTGTATTCCTTGCTCTGTGCTCCAATAAACACACGTTATCGGCAATACACTAATAACCCAATTGTGCTCCACTCACTTAGAATCTGGAACCAATGTAGAAAGCATTTTAAGACGGAGAAGCTTCTATCTGTGGCACCCCTGCAAGAGAACCACCTCTTTCAACCTTCACAAACATATGCAGTTTTTAATATTTGGAAAAAATTTGGAAATAACTTGCTTAGAGATCTTTATATAGACAACGTCTTATACGAGTAAAGATATAACTTCATGTCTATGCTACGGAAGCGTATCAGGGCCATGGTGAAGAAAACAAAATACAGACACAGTGAAGAACAAAAATACTATATGTCGAGAATAAAGTCGACATGTTGACCTTATTCTTGTACTTTGTCTTTAACGTAGAACACTAAACTTCATCTTAAAATGAATATTCAATTTACTAGATTTTCTCAAACCCCGTCATAAGTTTTGTAGCACATTAAATGCTTTGTGTTAAGTGTTCCCCAAGCCATGTTAATCGCTATGTGCTTCTTAAACTGACTTCCTCTTGCACAGAGAGGAGGCACAGGCAGCAATCACCACACAGAATACATCAATTTCATGAAAATCCTGCTCCATGAACATTTAGAATGCCAAGATAAATACATGATATAATTTTCACGATGAAATGCATAAAATCATAAACATGTGGGGGCACAGTGAAGTGGAGGTTGCACTGCTGCCTCGCAGCAAGGGTGCCGGGTGTTCCCTGCCCTGAGTTTTCATGTTTTTCTGGTGGGTTTACTAGGTGTGCTTCAGTTTCCTTTCAAAGTCACATAGGCTGTGGGGTTTTGTTATGCTAAATTGACCTTAGTGTATGTGTTGCTTGTATTCACCCTGCGATGTGGTGGCGCCCCATTCAGGATTTGCTCCTGCCTCGCACACAATGCTTGCTGGGATGGGCGCAACCCTGATTGGATGACATAATTAAACATGTATAACAAAGATTTTTTTGAAGTTCTGAACACTCCGTGGGCTAAGTTTATAACTAGTTTTAATTTCACAAAGACGATTATCGTGTGGTGACTGGTTATGTGGAGAAAGAAAAAGGAAGGATAGGAATTGGAGTTTTGGTATGCCAGATAGAGACAGCACGCATGCAATAAAGAAAACCCACTCAGAAGAACATCCATTAAATTCTGTGTTCGTGTCTCCGATCACTAGCTCACGAACCCAATACCCAATTTACACAATATTTCAGTTAAACCTATACCCATTCATACATCTAGTTTTTGGGGCCTCATCACACCTGCCATAAAGTTCTTTACACTGAACGTAGACTTGAAGGGTAACCCTTACTGCGAGGGAGCAGCACTTCTGCCACACCAACGTACATGTTTAATACATGCTTTAATGCATTTCATCATGAAAATGATATCAAGTATTTATTTTAGCATTCTAAATGTTCAGAGAGCAGGAATATCATGAAGTGAATGTATTCTGTGCAGCGATCACTGCCTGCTCTTCCTCTCAGTGCAAGAAGAAGTCAGTTTAAGAAGCTTGTAGCAATTAACAACTGGGTCGGGGAACACTTAATACAAAGCATTTAATGTGCTGCATTAACTTATGACAGGGTTTGAGAAACTCTAGTAAAATAAACATTAATTTTATGATGAAGTTTAGTTTACGACATTCTACTGACAAAATAAACTAGGGGAATAAAGTGGAAATGTTGACTTTAATCTCAACATAAACATGTCGACTTTATTCTCGTCATAAGCGCAAAGTTTAAAGTGGAAATGTCGAGAATAAAGTCAACATGTTGACTTTATTCTCGACACATTTTGTTTTCTTCACTGTGTCCGTATTTTTTTTTCACCGTGGCCCTAATACGCTTCCATACTATGCACTGCCACTTCAACATGATTTAAAAATGGCTTCAATACAACCGCTAAACATATCTTAAGAGTTGTATAGTGTAAATGTGGTGATTATGTCTTCAATTTTACCTTTAAAAGTACATTCACATACTTTACCAGTTTGCACTGCTTTGGACAGACCATCATGGCTTGAATGGAACTGATTAGGCCAAGAACAGAGATAGAGACAGTGACAGAGCTTTACTATTCTAACCAGAACAAAGGGACTATGCTAGTCAGTAATCAAAACAAGTGTATTAACAAATCTTTCCCTCTTTAATGAAACGAACTATATGATATTTAAGTCTCAGATTTTCAAGACAAGAATGGTGCAAAGCTTGATCAGAAATTAAAAAGTGTTCATAAATGATGCTCTATAATAACAGACTGGGTCCTGCCTCTATTTTGTTTCCTTTTCATGTATAATGTACATGAGGAACTATCTCAGAAATGGCTCTCAGAACTGGGAATATTTTAATTTTATGTAATTCTGTCATTTTTATTTTTTTTACTTTGTTTTTCTTATTCTGGAGTGATTGTAAGAATAATAAAAGCAAATAATAAATAGATTACCTGTTTTCCATGGTCCCGAAAAAATTCCCCTGCATTTTCAATCACTTCTTCATCTGTCAGATTATTATATGGCTGTTCTTTGCACAGCATTAGCATTTCCCATAGGGTTACACCAAATGCCCAAACATCACTTGCTGTTGTAAACTTGCCCTAAAATACATAGGAATATTAAAATATAAGATTTGCTGGTTTAAAGACAGTAAAGAAAAATATGTATCTCTTTAAACAATATTGCTATACTGAACTTCAGAAGAACTTGAAGCATGTTAAAACAAAGAATACACTTAGAATACCATCTTTGCTTCCTTGGTGTTTTCAGCATGTTAATGCACATGTACTAGCTTTGTGGTCGTTCTTCCTGTTTTGCCATAGATTTTAATTCAGACCTTGCTGTCTCAGTTTACCAATGCAGGTTCATCTATCTGGACACAGCACCTCCCTAATTAATTCTTGCTTCCAGATAGAGGAATCCTTCACAAATCACTCTGAAGAGCTGATTGTACTTTTTCTATAATTCATCTAGAGCCGTTTGCATCTAAAATTAATGGAGCACCCAGTGAGCTAATTCAAAACTGTAATTATATTACTTGTCTGCTTAAATTCTTCAACACAAGAAATCTATGATGCAGTTAGATGTGAAGAGTTGGCATCACCATTATTTCTAGTGGTATGATGCAGGAGGATAGGAAAGGTGTGTGTTGGGCTACATTTGGGTTTTTTATTTCTTATATATTGACAGTTTTTGCTGTTGCATGATTAAGATAATAAAGATTTAGTCATAATAAACAGACGTAGTATTAAGACAACATATCTTAAGCTAGGCATAAATTAACAGTTAAAACTGAACAATGGCAACAGTGCCTTTTCCTACCATCAGAATACATTCCCAGGCCATCCAACGAATTGGAAGCACAGCCCTTCCCTGGATACGATAGTAGTCACCAGCATACAGGTTGCGACTCATGCCAAAATCTGCAATCTTGATAGTATCATTTTCTCCCACTAAACAATTTCTTGTAGCTAAGTCACGATGCACAAAATTGAGAGAAGCCAAATACTTCATGCCTGAAGAAATCTGTGAAGCCATGGATATAAGTGCTTCATAGCTGCATTATGAAACAAAACAGAGTGTAAATTTGTTAACTTGTTAATTGCAGAGATCAAGTTCTATATACAAACATTAGTGGTTCATTGAAAGAAAATGGTCTCCAAAACATTTATTGAATTATTAAACATTTCACATTTAAGAAAACATAATGACATACAGTTATGTATGGACTTAGAATGTACATGTTTCTCTTTTAATGGTTTTGTGAAGCAGCCTTGAAGCTCAGATATCTAGTAAGCTTTTATGTACGATGCTCACCTGATGATTATTTTGATGCATAAAATGTATTTCTTTATGACCCCTGAAGTGGCTAACTCTTTCTCAGACAGACATGCTATAAACATTTTAACGCAGAAGAGCACCATGCGATTTTAAACACTTAACATAACTTTTTATTCTGTTTAGTGCTTATTGATTTGCATATACTGTATTTTTCATTAAAAGGGGGTAAAGAAAAAGGCAATTTTATCAAAAAGGGAAAAGGCAATATTGTGTGTTAATGTAATCATTACCCTGGTCCTGAAAAACCAATAAGGAGAAAAATAAAACCAATAAATAAGTAATAATAATATAAAATGGCAAAAAATAATCTGCTGCTGAAAATAGGTGTGATACAATATTTGCATTTTCATAAAAGTAATTAAAATGGAATTTTATTCAGAATAATTGCTACTGTTACTTAATAAATGATACATATTAAATGGCTTTTGTAATTCTAACCAATATTAGTCAAGTCAATTTTATTTATAGAGCACATTTAAAAACAACAGAAGTTGACCAAAATGCTGTGCAGCTTCCATAAATACACCAAATACATAAGTATATATGTATAGTAAATAAATACCAAAAATAAATACTCACATACAAGTTTAAAAAGCTAAGTAAATAAGATAAAAAAAATAGTTGCAATAACTTTTGAATTTCAATAATAATGAAACACTGCAGATTGAACTTTCAGCTTCCATATCTAGCAGAAATGTATCACATCCTGTTAGCACTTGCAGTTACCCCCTTAAGTAAATTTAAATTGATGAAAGAATAGTAGATATTATGTCTTATTTCCAAAAATGAAACCTAGTACCTGCCCTTTAGACCCTATTCCAGGTGGTTTGTTAAAATACTCACCTGCAATAGTTGTCCAAGCAATATTGCACAGAATAAATAAATCATATCTTCAAAGGAGCTATTGTCAGAGATCTATTAAGGAAATGAGATTCAAATATTCTTAGGACTCCTACACCAATTTCAAATTTACTTTTTCTTCACCCAGTTTTAGGAAAACTTGTAATTATATAACTTGAATGTTATCTTAAAAAGTACAATTTTCATGAGAAAACTGAAACAGGCTTGTACTCCTGTCAGAGCACAGAAACTGTGTTATAAATGATATTTCTTATTCATAGCTTTTGAAAAAGTACATTTTGTTAGCTTTGTTTATTTTAAATGCATGATTTGTATTGAATACATTTGCCGAATCACTATTGCTATAACTAATGAGTTACCCAGCCTCATTCGGTTATTTCTTAAGATGGCTACAGTGCTGAGGATTAATCTGGTGCACCAGAACTACTTTGTAAGTACAGTAGATAAGATACAGTAAGATACAGTACTTTTTTGTTTACAATATTTATTGTTGTTTTTATTTCCCCCAGGGACGAATTTTATTTGTTCACTGGATCTCCTTACTCTTGAACATGCTACAGACAAATGGACATGAGTAAAACATTCCTGTGGTAGACTAATTCTTGGTTTTCCTAGTGACTTGACTTGTGCTTGATGGTCAGTGCAAAAAATAATCTTAGTGGAAACTATTCTTTTGAATTCAAAATGGTAGTCAGTAGGAATATCATGAATTTTAGGGATAAATGTGATTTCACCCTGTAGCAGATTCTGTAAAAGTGTTGGCTTCAGTCAGATATGAATGTAATGATATGAACTGAAATGCACACTGAATTGTGGAAATACAGAGAACTTATTACATATAGCATTGATGTTTACAGGCTGTTCATTTACATGTCTCATGGAATCAATTCAATGATTTAAGCACTGTGTACATAATAGGGGAAAAGTAATAATATTGTGAACTATGTAAAATGCCCACTTCCTCTATGTTCTGTTCACAGGGGGATCCCTTAAATGAGCTGAGCTTTTTCCTGTGCAGGGCAGCCATCCTTTTCAACTTGCCACCAGCTTAATTTTTCTGTGTGATTACAGCTTCAGTTGGTACAACTGTTCGAGGCATTTATTTGCATAAACTGCAAGATCCATTTTTCTCCGGATTCAAGGTCAAAGAGAAAAAAAGATGTGCTGCCAAAGAATACCTCACGCATTACAGCTTTATTACTGTCAAATACTGAGAAATAAAAAAAAAATTGTCAGCTAATTTTCTTTTTTCTTTAATGTCACCAAATTTTAATTAAACCAGTTATTTAGTCTTGTGTGTGACCCTTCAATGATATGCCTCTCTAAACCATCACTACCAAACCAGCCATTCTGGATGATAATGCAGGCTGCATAATGTTCACCACAGCGTCTCCAGGCTCTTGTAGATCTGTCACATGTGCCCAGTGTGAACCTGCATTTGTGAGGAGAATGGGGCACCAATGGGAGAGCTAACAATTGTAGTATTCTCTGGAGAATGCCAATTGAGCTGCATGGTGATGGGCTGTGAGCACAGGTTCCACTAAAGGACGCCAGGCCCCATGCAACCCTCATGGTGTCAGTTTCTGACAGTTTGGTCAGAAACATGCACACCAATAGCCAGCTGGAAGTCATTTTGTAGGGTTCTAGCAGTGCTCCTCCTGTTACTCCTCACACAAAGGAGGCTACCAGTAGTGACAATGACCCTAGACAAATGCAAAACTAGAGAAGAATCAGTCAGGAATGATAAGAAGAGAGCAATTGTCTGTGGTAAACACCTGCAAAACCATTCCCCTTTTGGGGGTTGTCTTGCTGATGCCTCTTCAATGCACCTGATGTCACTTTCATTTGCACGAAAGCAGATGAAGTTGATTCACAATCGCTTATGCTTCCTAACTGGACAGATTGATATCCCTGAAGCTTAATTAACTTGGTGTTAGTGATGATTAGGTTTTCCCTCAGTTTATTTGCGCTGTAGATCTTGGCTGTGAAAATGTATACTGGAATACTTTATATGAAAATATGGATAATACGGCTAGGCATTTAACCACTGATTTCTAAGATTCCTAAGTGTTTTAGAGGACCATTCAGTCCATGAAGGGCCCACTATGCACAGCAACATTCATACTCAAACTCACACTGGGCCGAACTTATATTCACCAGTTATCTAGCATGTACATCTTTCGATTCGGGGAAGAAAAGTCATACTGATAAGGGGAGAATGTGCAAACTCAAGATGGACAACAACAAGGCTTGAGGTTTGAGCATGCTGAATCTATAAAGGAAAATGTGATAGCCACTGGACTAGCTTGCCATCCTTACACGAGTTTTATGTATTCCTAAGTTCATAATAGATCTTTTCAATTTTTATTTGAAGAAAATAGTATTCCATATCAAGTCTAACTTATACAATGAAGAAGATAAGATTACATACAATGTTAAGTCAAACTTAAACCAGAATTCATCTACCAATTGAGAGAAAGAAAGGAGAGCCAACAGCAAGAGCAAATCTTTAAAAACAACAAAGAAGGGGGAATGTTGTTTTCCCTGATATGAATGTTTATTCAAAAATGTTATTAATTAGATCTTGCATATTAAAAAAAAGGGTTTAAGCAGATCCTCCTAAAGAGAATTTGAGTTATTTTCAAATTTCAAATAGTACAGAACATCAGTTACCCACTTGACATATAAACGGTGTTTTGAATTTTTTTCAGCTGAGCAAGACAAGTCTAGTAGTGTGATATAGGCAATTAAAATCAATTTGTCATTCTTCACTTTAAGCCCATCTGGGAGTACACCAGACACAGGTGTTAATGAGTTAGAAGTGATTGTGACACCAAGGCTGTCGGATGGGCATTCAAAGAATTTTGTCCAAAATTATGTCAATTTTGTGTACTTTCAAAACATGTGGCCCAGTGTGGCTTGAGCTAGATTGCAATGTTCACAGGTTGAATCTTGCCCTGAATACATTTTGGACAATTATAAATGAGATAATGTGATTGATGAAAGTTTTTAAGTTAAATGATTGAATGCTTTCCACATATGGACCTGAATGTGTTCTATGCATGCCTGCCTTCCATTCCTTTTCTGAGATATCAAATGAAAGATCCTTTCCCAACTTTAATATCTATACTAATAAAAGGCAAAGCCCTCACTGACTGACTGACTGACTGACTGACTGACTGACTGACTCACTCATCACTAATTCTCCAACTTCGTGTGTAGATAGAAGGCTGAAATTTGGCAGGCTCATTCCTTACAGGTTACTTACAAAAGTTAAGCAGATTTCATTTCGAAATTCTACGCATAACGGTCATAATTGAATCCTACTTACGTACATATATACATCCATAGCCTGCAGCTCGGTCGCCGTGTGAGGCGGCGTTGCGTCCCCCATCACCACGCCTCCCACGTAGTTGGCTGCCTGCCTATATTGCGTCCCCCATCCCCACGCCTCCCACGTAATTGACTGCCTGCCCATCGCTCCGGTCTCTTCATTCCCTTCTTTGCTTCGCCACAGTATTCACGTCTCCCTGCTAATAACTACAGCCTTTTTATTTAATCCACGGCTGTTTTATTGTTTGTTTATTATGATGCGAAGTTATTGATGAAGGTGGTTGTATGCTTACAACGCTTGACAGATGCCGAATGTCACTTCAACACAAGTCCTGCAAATACTAACGTAATTGAAACAAACCATGAAACTCAAACCGATTATGACAGCAGCAATCCAAGCTGTGAGAAAACAGTAAAAAGGAGGCGTGTCAGACGTCGTGGTACATTTTCTGATGCAGCTAGACGGAAACAACTTTGTGACGCTGCCGCCAAATACTCGCAGAAAAATCCACAAGTTAATAGACACGCTGTCGCTAAATACTCGCAGGCAAATCCACAAGTTCATAGAGATGCTGTCGCTAAATACTTGCAGAAAAATCCACAAGTTAATAGACATGCTGTCACTAAATACTCGCAGGCAAATCCACAACTTAATAGAGACGCTGTCGCTAAATACTCGCAGGCAATTCCACAACTTAATACCGGGAATGCCTGTTAAACATCTTAGATTCACGAGTAGCGATTGATTCACAATTTGGGTAGTGAACACTTTGATGAATGAAACCTGTTTTCTTTACAACGGTTGACAAACACGGAATGTAACTTGAACACAACACGTCCTCCAAATACGAACCTGATTGAAAGAAATAATGATAATCAAATCTTTGATGACAGCAACACTCATAACAGTGACAAAACAATTACATTGACAATCATGTTATGTTATTTTTAAAATGTTTCCTTTTCTTTTTCATAACTTCTTTAACACACTACTTCTCCACTGCGAAGCGCGGGTATTTTGCTAGAGTTTTTATAAATTATTGAGAAGCTGTCTGACTCCTCAAGACTGATGAGTGGGTGGGAGGTGTGGAAAATTGGGTAGGTTCATTTTAGCAAAGTTTCTGATTTGAAAGTAGTGGAAAAATTATGTTGATGGGAAGTTAAATTTGAAGCGCAATTTTTCATAAGATGTAAAGACATTATCTATATACAATTCTGTAAATGTTTTAATTCCGGGTGTTTTCCAAAGATTAAATATTATGTAGGTTTGAGAAGTTAGAAAAACGTGATCATCATGTAGAGGTGCAACAGATAAAAGCTTCTCTGCCTTGAAGTTCTTCCTGCATTGGTTCAATAGTCTAAGTGACTGATGGACTGGATTATTGATATATTGACAATAACTTATATTCCTGGGGCACAAAGCAGGGCATATAAAGAAGTACAGCAATATGTTTTATTATTGTAGACCAGGCTTGTATACATTTGTCAATTTGTGTCAATGTTCAGGTCTTTATAGCTTGTGTATTTGCCATCCAGTAATAAAACACAAAAGTATATAGTGCTGTGCCACCTTCTGCTTTAGGTTTTTGTAAAGTCACCTTTTGAATGTGTGGATGTCTCAAATTCCAAATAAATGAGGTTATAATTGAGTATACCTTATTAAATAAAAATTGTTAATGTATATAGGAGTGCTCTGAAATAGAAAAAGCAGCTTGGGAAGGATGTTCATCCTGACAGTACTGATTGAATTACTTTTTTAAGCAACCGAGTCAATGGAATGCAAAATGTATGTATTGGGTGACAGCATTTTAAATAAACAAATATTTTGTTTAGCCTGTAATAGTCAATCCTGCTATGTACATGTAACAAATTAATATTAATGAACTTTTTTGTATATTCCATTGTATTCCATTACATAAAAATCTCTCATATAGTGTAATTATGTGGGTGCTATAAGACAGATTTAAAACAAAAGGTAACAGTTAAATTGAGAGCTGATTCAACAAAATTATTACTCAGGACCATTGACAAAACAATGACAGAATATTATTTTTTTTTAACTGTAGTCCACATTTCTACCAGCTAACAGGAAAGAAAAATGGTTGTTAATATAATCTCAACCCTGCCTAATACAATTTAGGCACACTAAAGAAACAGGCCCCATTTGTACAAAAATCCACATTCACTCAGAGCTAATTCAGAAAATCCAATTAACCTTAGACACATATCTTTGGGGATGTAGGAGGAAAAGCTGAGAACCCTGAAAACAATCCACAGTGAAAATGTGAAAATACCACACAGTAGGACACAGCAGCACTAAGTTCTACCCTATTGTGCCAACCAAAAAAGTTATTTCTTCAATCAACACTAGCCGGTCTCAAACTATGGTGGTCTTGACTTTAGGCAATTCTGCGGATACAAATGAGCATACAAAACCACCAACTCGGTTCTTTTAAACTGAATGTCAATTAGTTTTCATCTACCAAATTTTTCTTTTGCTTTTGAAAGGAGCAAATGAGTTTTGACATAAATGAATATACAGCAATCAGTAACTAATAGTGAGAAATGGTTCTACACATTACAGACTTTGTGACCATTTTTCAATCATTTTGTACTTTTGTACGCCCAAGTTGCTGAATGTAATAACAGAACGCACAATAAGCTGAGTCACAGATAAGTAGCTGGTTATTTAGCTGGATCAGCAGAACCCACTGCTTGTAATACCCAGCATGTATGTGTTGCAGAAGTGCCATCTCAGGGAACATTTACAGGTAGGAGAAGAAGGTGACTGTCTGACATCTTTCACCAAAAACAGCATTTGCCACCAAATGTAACTTGCAGCACCTGTCAAATGTAAGAGCAGTTAGTTAGGTAGCTGTCTGTTTAGATGAGGGCAGGTCATACCCTTTGTTTGCAATCTATGGTGTCAAATATGCATTGCAGCCCTGCCATTTCAGGCAGCTCAGCTTCTAAGACTGGAAACTGACACACTTAACAATTTCTCAGCAAACACAATACATTATTGCTGAAAAATCAATATTCGGTCAGTGGTAGTTTTTGTATCACCATTGTATCTTTACCAACACTGAGATACTAAATCATTAACAAAAACAAAAGAATGTTTAAGCATAAGGTCAACTTACATAGTCATTGTTTATTTTAGTTTATGCAAAAAGCATTTAGCACGGTATTTTCTTTAGTATTTATAGGTATATCTTGTGTTTATTTGTGTCATTATCTTCCATGATTTTATGACTGTATGCCACCTCATAATATTCATCACTGTGCTGTTTCCTGGTCTGCTGTCCAGGAGCTTCTGTATGTTTAGTAGATACATGTAAGCAATGGAAGTACTTTGTAATTAACTCAGTTTTTTTAGGCATTTATAGGGACTTGGAATAAATACTGCTTTTTGCACTTTAGCTCCCTATGACTGCAAAAATCATGATAATTCAACATGTATTGTTAGTTTTGGGATTTTTTTATTTGCCTGAAGGTTACAACAGTATCTGACATTTGACAATCTGGCAAAATTTTACTGAGTTTAGAAGGAACAAAAAAGGTTTCTAAACATAAAAGAATCAAAATTTTTCCATGTAAATAGTTTAAACCAAAAGGTGTTTAGGGACTAGTTTTAATTTATTACTTTAATATGAGCAAATTACTAATATAGGCTGGCCCCGATATTGGATTCAATATTTATTTTTGGTTTAATTATGAGCTATAAAAGATGTGCCTTCATTTTGGTAATGGGTCAGACAATTCATTTGTAAATTGTTTTTTGGTTTGGAATACCTTTAGTGCTGAAATACAGTATCAAATCTCATCCTCCAGGGTTGGTAACAGTTACCTATTTGTCATTAATGTGGGATACTCTGACTCAAAAGATTACAACTTTTATCAGTTTATAGGGTAATTTGTCACAAGTACAAGTGCAGTGGAATTCTTATTTCCATGTGCTAATTAACAAGCAACATCTGGACTTACATACTGTATTCAGGAATTCTAATATTCTGCACTATGGAATTGACAATGATGAGGATTTTATTATCAGAACTAACAGACTCTCTTTCCTGGATCCAAAATGGTGATCTGAGTAATGAGAGGTTTCACTGTTACATAACCATTCTTTGTCTGAATTTGTTATGCTAAATTTGGAGCCTTCTGACTACAGTAGGACTTTTAGAGATTGAGATAGTCAAATTAACTATATTATGCCAATCTTCAGTCTGCCAAAAGGCATCCAAATTTGTAACATTCCATATTCTACTCATGAGTTCTAAGCTAATTAACAACTTTGACAAAATGAAGCTATTTTTATATCACTACTAGCTGATTACCCAGTGGCTTCCCTCACTGAGTGCAAGGGAAAAAAATAAAATGTAGTATTTATAAAATAATTTATTAAGCAGTAAAAAATTTTGATAAAAGAATTTGAACATATAAGAAGTGTATAAATTATTAAACAGTAAAACATTTCCATAAGAGAATTTTAATGATATATAAGAAGTGTATAAATTATTAAACAGTAAAACATTAACATTTAAGTAGTAAAGATACATTGAGTACTACTGCAGTGGTTTCGGGAAAACCACCTGCTTGACAACCTTGCACAACGTGCCTGTGATTTAAGAGAAAAATTATTCTGACAAATGTGGACGCTGCCCTTCCGTGCCTAACGGGCAGAAAGGTCCAAACAATTCCCAAGTCCAATACTTCACATGAAGAGGTCAGTACATCTTCTTAGATGTAAAACCTCCATCTTCTTAAAAGAATTCATCACAAAACCAACCTTGAACGTTGCGGGGTTTTAGTAACCCAAACTCACCTTAAAGGACAGTAAGTAGTTGTGCACCGCAATTTGCCAAGAGAGTCACGCTTTGATGGCGCCGATTACACTCATTCGCAAAGATTTCCACTGTCCAAGGAGCCGACAAGGCACTTGAAGTGTCACAAACTGCCCAAAACTGCAAAGCTGTTGACCTGGCAGAGCAGCCCGACATTCCGCGCCTCCCAGCATCCACTTTATTCTCACGACCCCTCGCTGCTGAAGGTAGTCTCGTCTTCATATTATTTACAGCTCGGCACAGTTAAAAAGTAGAAAAACGCAAAGCTGTTTTCTTCATCTCTTCTACTATCAAGTACTGCCAATTAAAAAAAAAAGTTACAATGTGGCAGTTTCCGCGACAGTCACTTGGACAAATAAATAAAACTTCTCTGTCAGAACGTGCCTAGTGGCGGACGGCTCAGCACTGGAGTCCAGAGAGGAGGGCTGGGAGAGGGCGACGCAGGGCGCACTTCTATTGGATAGATCAGCGTGCTTGTGTTTACTTCTTTTCAAAATTAGTAAAATAACTCTCACACAAATAATAGCAATTTGTAAAGACGATATAAAAATGGCGTACACAAACGACGTCATTAGTTCCTGTATTTTATGGTTATGTTCTGTGGTCATACGTAATTTCCGTTTCGCGTGGTCATATGCAATTTCCGTCTCAAACACGAAAAGAATTTTATATATAGTGTGAATAAGGCGCTATATAAGCCCCCGACCCGGCACAGATTCACACTGAGGCACGTATAAATTGAACAAAAATCTTTTTATTTTCTCTTCAGCCGTGGGGCACGTCTTCCCCGTGTCCCACAGGCCCAACACAGTCCAAACACTCTTCCCCTGTGGGGCACGTCTTCCCCGTGAACCCCACAGGTATAACACAGTCCCAAAGCACCTTACTTTAAACACAGCAATCCTTCCGCTGGCACCATCACTCCTCTCAGGCAACCTCGTCCTCTTCCTCCCGATTCTGGCCCAGAGTGGTGGTTGCTGGCTCCTTTTATGGCCCTCCCGGGAGTGCTCCTGGTGCTTGCTCACCTGTTCCCAATTGCACTCCCGTGTGGGGCCGATGATTAAACCAGCTGGGCTTAACTATCTCTGCCTCGCCCCCTGGCGGCCATCCCGGGTCCCCACAGGGTAGGGGAGAACCCCATTTCCCATGAAACCCTGCAGGAAACTGAGGCATCATCAACCAGGGAGGCTGCCACCAAGCATCCCAGGGGAGGTACTGAGGAGCCCATGGCTGCTCCCCCGGACCATATACAGCAGGGTCATCCCAACCAGGCATGGGACCCGGCTGTCCATTACACCACCCCTCTTCCAGATGAGTCTCGTGGGACTCAGCGGCCTGTCCCGCGAGGACTGGTCTTCTCCATAATGGGGAGTCGGTGTCCTCAGCACTACGGTTCTGCCCTGTGGAAATATAAGCAAATGGTCTGGGGGTGTTGCCCCGACGTCGCTGCCATTTGGACATCCTCACAGGACAACACCGCCAGATGTGGCCACAGTTGCCGCAGTTGTAGCACACTCGACTCCCTTCAGTTCGACCTTTGCGGGAGTGGAAGCAGGCAGGAAACTCCTGCCCGTTCACCCGCTCAGTTGAGGATTCCAAGTGTCCCGGGGAAATGTACTGCGGAGTCTCTAGTGGCTCAGAACACGAGCAGAAGGGCCGGGCATGGAACCCAGTCATCCATTACATTGCCCCTCTCCCAGATGAGAGTCATGGGGCTCATCGACCTGTCCCGCGAGGGTCAGTCCTCTCCTGTATAGGGAATTGGTGTCCTCTGCTCCACGGCTCCGCCCTGTGGAAATATAATAAACAGATCTGGGGGCATTGCCCCGAAGTCCCAGCCACTCGGGCGTCCTCTCTGGACAACACTTCCAGATGTGGCCACAGAGGCCGCAGTTATAACACATCCGATTCTCCTTTGCCCGACCCCTGCGGGAGCAGAAGCAGGTAGTAAACTCCCGCCCCTCCTTCCTATCAGTTGAGGGCTTATGGCGACTTTGCCCCTCTGCTGCATAGCCCGTCTGTGCTTTCCCTTCAACGGGCTCATGCTGTGCTCTTTCCGGAGTTTCCGGCTTCTTCTTCCGGCTCTTTTTCTTTCCCTGAGGTGTATTGGTGGTTTCAGTCCCTTTTTGGGAAGAAGAGGGACCCTTCACCGTCTGTACCCCTCTAGACGCCCGTGAGACTGGCACCGGCAGTTGAGGCAAGGTAGTTTGGCAGCTGACATCTTTCAGCTGCCTCTCAGCACACTCTCCTGCCACGTTATCGGTCACCGTGGCAACGTCTTGTGTAGGGGGCGGGCCGGCCTGACAAGCCGTGTTAATCGTGACGACAGCTTCTGTGTTCCTCCCCCCCCTTTCTTTTACAGCACAGGCTTCACTTACTTGTACTGCTCTGTCCTGCAGGCTGAAGGATGACGTACCGCATCTGCTGAGCCATCCAGCAATGGTTTCCAGTGGCGCGCCAAGCTTCTTGTCCAGACCTCCCTTCACCTCCTGCAGGACCTGAAAGATCTGGGCCAGAGACTGCAGAGGTAGGAGGACCGCCTCCACCTCGCGTGCAGCCCAGGAGAAATCAGTTCTATCGGCCGGCGACAGACATGAACTCACCTCGTCTTGCGCCGACCATGAATCGCGGAGGCCCTGCGCTTTCTTTACAGGCACCTCCAGGACGTCTTCGGTAGCGGGTTGGAGGTTCGTCATCCCCGTCTGGATACCGCCATCGACGGGCAGCCGACACATATCCCCCCCACTCTTTACCTATTACAGAGAGGGGTTCCTCCTGCTCCGCTGGGACAACAGTACCAGGGACGTCTTCCGGGTTCTCGTCTCTCGACCTTTGTCCGGAGTCAAATAGGGCCCTCAGGTCAGCGTTGCTCCCCTCGGAGCTCGTCTCACCATTGAGCCACGGACAGGCATTAGCCGGCCATTGACAGGGATTCGGCTCTTTTGTACCTAGGAGGCAGGCAGACGGAACAAATGCATACCTCAACCATGGTGAATCTTCTCTGGGTCCGTCGCCGGCCTTTCTATGGATCCCGTTGCTCTTAACGGCATGGCCGTGTCTGCTCGCTGGCTTTCAAGCCCGCCTGGCTTTCTTTTTCCCCATTCGGTATGGTGTTCCTGCGGGCGCCTTTCCTGCGGCTCCTTGCCGCTTGTGCAGGCGCGTGACTCGCGCCGTTGTGCTGCCTCGGGAGTGCGCGCTGCGCTTGTAGTGCGCTCTCTGCTTCAGGAGTTTTTGTGCTGTGTCTGTTCACCCGCCGTTATGTCGGGTGCTCGCTACTCGCGCGGTTGTGTCGTGCACGTGCCTCGCTTCGCTGCGTATAGCAGCACGCTGCTATGCCGGGCCTCCACAAAATATTTTTGCACAGGTCCCGGTCCAAATGGACGGACCGGAATCCCGCCGACTACGCCAGTGTGAATAAGGCGCTATATAAGCGCCTGACCCGGCACAGATTCACACTGAAGCATGTATAAATTGAACAGAAATCTTTTTATTTTCTCTTCAGCCGTGGGGCACGTCTTCCCCGTGTCCCACAGGCCCAACACAGTCCAAACACTCCTCCCCTGTGGGGCAACTCTTCCCCGTGAACCCCACAGGTATAACACAGTCCCAAAGCACCTTACTTTAAACACAGCAATCCTTCCGCTGGCACCACCACTCCTCTCAGGCAACCTCGTCCTCTTCCTCCTGATTCTGGCCCAGAGTGGTGGTTGCTGGCTCCTTTTATGGCCCTCCCGGGAGTGCTCCTGGTGCTTGCTCACCTGTTCCCAATTGCACTCCCGTGTGGGGCTGATGATTAAACCAGCTGGGCTTAACTATCTCTGCCTCGCCCCCTGGCAGCCATCCCGGGTCCCCA
The DNA here is from genome assembly GCA_026402145.1 of Polypterus bichir lapradei. NCBI lineage: Eukaryota > Metazoa > Chordata > Cladistia > Polypteriformes > Polypteridae > Polypterus > Polypterus bichir. The sequence continues at coordinate 16,323,944 of JANRMT010062793.1, read as the reverse complement.
CAGGGTTGGGGAGAACTCCATTTCCCATGAAACCCTGCAGGAAACTGAGACATCATCAATCAGGGAGGCTGCCACCAAGCATCCCGGGGGAGGTACTGAGGAGCTCATGGCTGCTCCCCCGGACCATATACAGCAGGGTCATCCCGACTGGGCATGGGACCCGGCTGTCTATTACAATAGATACTAATTATGTAGCTGCTGGTGAGTCAGGCAGGATCAAGCATGTAGCAAAATAAATTTCTCAGTCCCAAAAAGTTTGTTTTAAAAAGGTTTAGTGAAATTTCAAAGCAAACAGTCCACACAAGAATAGAGAAAGGTTGTTACACACATAGAATAAAAGGATAAAAAAGAAAAATGTTTGTTCTTGTTAAACTTCAATTGTTTCTACAATTAAGGTTGAGTTATTTCTTTATGCTTTACTTAGCATTCAGTACATTCCAAACACATGTCTCTGCACATACCACTGAGCATGTTAAGGCACGGTTTGAAACCGTGTGCCCTCCATGCCTTACACATGGAAGGGAAGGTCACTAACTAAGATTCATCTACAATCAGAGGGACAAAAAATAGTTATGATATTCCATTTCAATTCAGCTTGTGGGGGCTATAACAACCTCCCATATACTATGCCCAAATTTATAGACAAACATTTAACATAACTAAGAATATACAGTACAGGCCAAAGGTTTGGACACACCTCCTCATTCAATGTGTTTTCTTTATTTTCATGACCATTTACAACACTCCATCACTCTCTTTCTTGGTCAAATAGCCCTTACACAGCCTGGAGGTGTGTTTGGGGTCATTGTCCTGTTGAAAAATAAATGATCGTCCAACTAACCTGACTTCTGCACAACACAACTGCTGGTCCCAACCCCATTGATAAAGCAAGAAATTCCACTAAATAACCCTGATAAGGCACACCTGTGAAGTGAAAACCATTTCAGGTGACTACCTGTTGAAGCTCATCGAGAGAATGCCAAGAGTGTGCAAAGCAGTAATCAGAGCAAAGGGTGGCTATTTTGAAGAAACTAGAATATAAAACATGTTTTCAGTTATTTCACCTTTTTTTGTTAAGTACATAACTCCACATGTGTTCATTCATAGTTTTGATGCCTTCAGTCATGAAAATAAAGAAAACACATTGAATGAGGAGATGTGTCCAAACTTTTGGCCTGTACTGTATTTCCTTTAGCTTAACATGACGTAAATAACTGGCAAATGGCTCTTTAAAATTATGAAGGTAATTTGTAACACTTCAATCACTTCTCCTCTTAATCTTATTTTGCTTAAACCAAAAAGGCTCGGCTTTTTAAATCTTTCATCATAATTCATACCCTGTAGTCCAGGAATCAGCCCTGTTGCTCTGCTCTGGACCTTCTAGCAGTGATGTCCTATATTTAGCCTGGAGACCAAAACTGTACGTATGCAGTACTCCAGACAAAGCCTTACCAGTTCATTATAAAGCTTGAGCATAACATACTTGGACTTATATTCTACACATCCTGCTATAAAAGCTAACATTCTGATAGCCTTTTTAATGGCTTCTGTACACTATATGGCAGTTGATAATGTCTAGTCCACTATGACTCCTAAATCCTTCTCATAAGGAGTACTATTGATTTTCAATCCTCCCATTGTGTATTCTAAAAATACACATGATTGTATGTGATTCAAAATGTAAGCCACCACCTCAAATCAAATTTTTACAATGTGCATCTAAATCATACTTCTTTGTAATTTATTATGTGTACCACAGCTGGCACACATAATGAATCCCATACAGACACAATGTTGCAAGGGCAGATGCACTCTTAAATCAAGTGATTTTTTTCCCTTAAACGACGACTCATATACAGTCAAGTTCCATGGTGCACCTTTTCAGAAATCTTGGATGCATGTCAGTATTAAGAAAAAAAACTATTTATTGTTACATTTTCATACACACCTTTTCATACATGCCAGGTCTGCCACAAGCGTGCTGCTATCATTGTACTCTTCACCCATGGCTTTCTCCTTCCACTCTGTACTATCTTGCCTTTTCTCCATGTGGAAACTTTTGGCAGCTGTGTATTAATTGCTGCAAGTTGTGTGGAAAACATTGAAATGCCATGCCTGGTGATTTCACGTATGGTTTTACCTAAATTAAATCATAAACTGTGAAACTTGTGGGATAGGGTTATTGTGGCAGGGGCTACATTTCACCTATTACATTATGCTTCCTTATATTTTAAATAGCTTACACAGCATAATTCATAGTAAGTGGAAGCATGGTGTGTGTTGGTCAAGAGTATGCATAAGTGTTGCATTACACTATGTACACAACAATAAATCTGGACCGATCACACTATATTGCATTTTTTTTATCAAAGCCTTAAATTTGTGAAAGAGCCAACTACACCTGCATGAGGATACTAAATTTGCAATGCAAATCAACACTGCATTACACACTTACTGTGGAGTGTTTTGTGCATTCACAATAAAATATATTGGGGAAATGAAAAAGGCAGATTATGTAATAAAACAAAACCATGATGAAACCAACTGAAGTACTACAAAAATGTCTTTGAATTACACAGCTCATGCTGAGTTGGCCTTGTTAATAAGACCTGAGAACAAAGTTTTCGAGTGAATAAAAAGTAAATTTCACTGTTTGCTCTCAGTAAAAATTAAGCCAAAAATAATTCTATGATGCATGACTAAAATATAATTGGTGCACCGACTATTTTTGAATTTGTCTATGATCTTTCTTCATCCCATGTAGTGGAAAACTGTGAGTGATTGTAAGTGTGACATTTTTTCAGTAATTATTGCCTAGTTGTCTAAAGTACAGAGACAGCAATTCACATTCAATAATGTAAACTATAACAGTAGCATGACAGGACTGTTTGAGGTGAAATGGATATGCTAGAGGAAACCATCTCCATGGTGGGTGAATGCTTGTTGAGGAAGAGGAGACAAGTAGTGAAGTTAACTGTGCAATCAGTCTTCTTCTAAAATGGCCAAATCTCACTTAAAAGTTTTGCCTTTTTTCTTCCTAAAACATGCTGTTTTGCAATATGTGTGCAATCCCAGGACATGGACCAACACTTGATAACAAATTTGGCTTGAACAATTGATATACTCTGAAAGTTTTTAAGTTTTAAAAGACTACTGACATCAAATAATCTGAAATGTTTAAATACACATTCTGTGCTCTTAAAAAAATCAGACTATCATACTGACAAAGAGGTTCAAACACAAATATATAGTAGTAACACATTAGAAAATATAAAAAGCACCTATGACAGTCTAAGTGTTTGCCAATGTTTTCAGTTAATTACTCTCTCCTTTCAACCAATTTGTACATTTATCACCAAATCAAATTTCATATGTGTGCTGTTTTGAAAAAAAAAAAAAGTAAAAAGTAACTTTGTGCACGTATGTCATGTATGACATTATTATATTTAACTGACTTACTGATGTTGCATCAGCTTAGCAATATACACCACAAACAAAATACTGATCTGTAAGGTAAAACATTTGAACAGGGCTGTAAGCACACAATGTAACATTACTTTGCTTCCCAGGATTAAGCACAGAAAAACAGACATCTGATTAAATGCTTGGTAAGAGAGACACATGGCGAATAAGTTTGTCTAACTGAAGTAAAGATCATGTAACGTTCTGATTTTGGCTTTAATTAGAAGCATCAATGAAATTTGATGGGATTTCAAATGGCAGATAATCTTGTCAGCTGTGCATTAAAGTTTAAAATGAAACCATAATTATTACAACATGTGATGCTGACAATTTGTCTGCCAGAATAAAAGATTAAGGTATACTCAAGACACAAATTAATATAGATTTGCTTTTTGTACATTGTTTTCATTTTTCTATTATTTAGTATGTGTGGGAGAATTCAATGCAATCAGATTGACTTTCAGTTATTAACAACCAATAGCAAATAAACTGGATCCAACATAAAACTAAAGGCCATTTAGTGTTTTCAAATCTGAGATGTGTTATGGGGCCAAGTTTACACGGATTCTTCAGAACGGGAAAAAGACAGCGAGCGCCGCTATTTATGAGATTTTATATTACAGCCTTCATAGCTGACACTTTATGGTATCTCCCAGCAGGGTATTTAGGGTGAGCCCAAACAGATTATTTGAGTCACCCTTCTCAGTAACTCCACTACAAAGACAGGCTGCAAAAGTGGTTCTAGTATTGCTTTTTAAGGCACACTTCAATTAGGTTTACACAAAACGGTCACAAGACTAAGGACTAGCTGAAAAATACTGGTCTGCATCACCATACCAAAGTCACAATTTTCAGAGCAGTTTTAAGATATTGTGTAATGGTATTTTTCAGGGGCAAATATATCCAAAGATATATAGGGTTTATTTTACATAGATCTTGTATCATTGATCGTAGATGTGCTTATTGTGTCTTGAGATGGACTGGCATTTCATTCAGTGTTGTTTCTTTCCTTGTACAAAATGCTGCTTGCTCTCCCCGTGGCCATGCAAAGTCTTCAATTACAGCCTCTCAATCCTGAAAGGAAGCAGTGCTACTTTGCTAAACCTGGTACCAAACTTCTACAGAGGAGAAAAGTTAAAGGTCACATATAAGCAAACTATCATCTTGTTGTATTCAAAAAACTTTGCTTCCACTTATGTTGTTTCTTTTATGGGGATTGCCCAGAAAATTTTGCAACTCAGTTTTTTTTTTTTAAATTTTAGTAATTTATTACCAGATTGTTTAAATATACATTTATGAAAGCTAAATAAATTTGCTATATAATCCCTGTAAATTTTTAAACAATTGTGCAAGTAAGGAACAACAGCATGTTCTTTAATAATCTCATTATCACTCTTAAACCATTTTTCCAATGATGCTATCTTTGATGGCACCAAATATTTAAAAATCTGAGGGAGTAAGATCTAGAGTGTAGAGTACATACAGTAGGTAATAACAGTGCATCCATGGTTTCAGATTGCCTCCTCTCTGGTCATATATCGTTGTGATGAAAGAACACTGCCAGGCAGAATGTTTCAAATTAACAGCAGAATATATTGCAGAATATTTCATTTACTAATACTTTTTGCTGAATTATTTGAAGTGCCCTAAAACTTTCGTAAAAGTGTTTGCCTGGTAATGTCTTGTCTGAATTAAAGCAGAGAATAAAAGCAAAAAATTCCAATTGAAATTCCTCTTAGGTACAGATTAAATATTAATTTTAGTCCTGGAACTGTTGCATTATATTAGAGATGTTTCTACAGTAAGAAGACTGTAAGCATATAGTTAAAATTCAACATACTATGATTTCTATGTGTAGGTGTTTTCATTATTACAAACCAGTTCCTTTTTTCCACAATTTTAATGCAACATTTCTCCTTTGAATGTTCTTAGTTGCATCTAGGGAATATAGAACTATTTCAGAATGAATCTGTGTCTATCAGAATGAATCTATGTGTCTGTGAGTCACCTGCTGCAAATGCAGACGAGTTTAGTTATTTGCTCACATTAGACTCTATATTATGAAGCAAGCAAATATCCCTTTACCAGTGTACTCAGTTGAGGGTCAGATTATAAGTATAAGTATTAAACTACAGGGACTCCCTTAAAAAAAATTCTTGAGAATGCCAGTATAAAAAAAACAAATTCAGCATAAGGTCTGGATACCGCTACAATATCACTTGTTAGGAAATGTGTAAACAGAACAGATTGTGGCCCAAGGTACTTGACAAAACGATAAGAAAACTGCTTTAGCTCAGAAATTCAAATGATCAAGTTATGTTATAATAACAAAAAAACTGTCCTACCTAATAGTTGTAATGTTGCTGGTGCTGCAGGCTTTGTCCTCAAGTTTCCTTTGGTTAAGAAATTGGTTGAGGTCACCCCTTTCCATGTATTCTGTTATCATGCACAGAGGGGTGTCCTGCACACACACTCCGAGTAGCCCAATTATATTGGGGTCCTTCAATCGTGATAGAATCTTCACCTCTTTCAGAAAGTCATTTCTGTGCACAAAGATGTAAAGATTACTGTAGATAAAAAAAGTGATTGAAGTATTGACTAAATGCAGAAATCTAAGGAACAGTAAAGATTCGTTAAGAGCAAGAAAGCAACTGGGACCATTACATGTTCCTGTACTTAGCCACATGGGAAAGCGAATGGAAATAGTTCCATTGTATGGATAGCTGTAATAGATGATTTAAAGACAGGACATTGTTAAAATCTTAATGACAAATTGTTTATTGAATGAATGAAATGACATGTTACCATAGAAGCAAATATGCACAGTATATGCAGCAAATATGATTGTAGTAATGAAATATGGCAAGAATTTATTTATGTTATTATCACAGTTTAAGTAGTGACTTCAATAGTATTTGAAATAAATCAATGAAAGAATTCCCTGAAAACAATATTCTTTCAAGATTTCAAAAACAGATTAAAAACACATTTTATACATTATCAGTTTTTAAGTTCAAGTTCAAATTTATTGTCACATGTATTATACAGTAAATACAGCTACAAGAATAAACATATACAGTAATTTCCATGCTGACAATTAAAATATGGGTGATGTAGTAGTGCTACTGTTCCTGTCAAATTCAGATTCACCCAGGCTGATATTTGGGTGTTGATGTGTGCCCTAGTTGCTGCCTTTTGCTAAAAACTGTTGGGTCAGGCACCCTGTCACTTGCAAACCTGTTATTAATAGGATAAATTAATAAGACGTCAAGCAAAACGACACCTTTTTTTGGCTAATTAAAAAGATTACAATATGCAAGCTTACAAGGCATTTCAGGCTCCTTCTTGCCTGAAGAAGGGGCCTGAGTTGCCTCAAAAGCTTACATATTGTAATCTTTTTAGTTAACCAATAAAAGGTGTCATTTTGCTTGACTTCTCATTACATTCATAACTGCTAACATGGTACAATGCCCTAGTACTAGAATCAATTAATAAACTTTGAATTAAGGCTCCTTAACTTTTTGACCCTCAGTTGCTGTAAGGGGATTTGAAGAAAGGTTGAATAGATTTCTTAAGCTTTAAAATAAGATGTATTTAGAATCTCCCTTCAGTTTGTTTTATCGTTTCCAAAATTATGTTGCTTGTTGAGGGACAGCCTTGCATAGCTGCATGAAATGAATGTTAGAAACCATCTTTGTGTATTAAGCTAATCCATCACAGTAAAATGCTTACACACAATCCATTCATTCCGAATATGGAAAGTCCATGAAGACCCAGTTGAGGCTAGGAATAAAACCTGAAATAATGGCATAGCAGGGTTGGAATGCTAGCTTTGTGCCACACCACCACCTTCTTTAAACGTATATACTAAATAGAGTCATTACTAAATGTATACATTTAATGTTCGGATGATTCCTATGGTTTGATTGCAGGTTACGTGGGTGTGGAGTCCTTGCCTACCATTCACTAAAAAGCATGTGCATGACGCTACCAATAGCATTCAGGCAATATATTTCATTAATAATGTAAACATATTAGTGAACCAGTGCAACAATTTCTAAAAAAACACTTATTTTTGAGTGGCAGGCATTTGCTTCCATAGGCTATTGTACCAAATTAATTAGAAAGTTGTAGCTAATTGATATTTGAATAAACCAATGATATTGTGCTGGCATCTTAGTTACCTATACATCATCTCCCTTCTGTAATGACAATAAGTGTCAAGTCAGTTGTGAAGAAAGACATTTTATCATGAAAAAAAAGATGAGCAACAATGAGTAAAAAGTGACATATGATATGTGATGAAAGAAAAATAAATATTGACAAGTGGTGAGTGAAAAGCTAATAAATGACAAGTGAGTAGTGAAGTGTAATAAGTGACAAGTGACTGATGAGAAGCAATGCGTGGCACAGAGTAACATTAATGATTTATAATGGAGAAATGAAAACTGACCCTAAAATGTCCTAAAATGGTGAAAAAAACTGCGCTTATATCAATTGAATATGAAATTAAAAAAGTCTGTAACATTGATATTCTATTAAATTAAACAAGCTCTTTTATTTGAATGATTAAAAAAGTTTATTAAATTACACTAAAATATATATAAAAAAAAAAACAATTAAGCATAAAATACAGAAAAGGACTACATGTATAGTTTTCAATAATGTAAGAAATGAGGAAACAGGTTATTGTAAATGTTTGACTTTTGAAATACCTGGCATTTTTAGTGGCATCAGAACGAAGAATCTTTACTGCCACCAGGAGCGGTCTCCCTTTACGGATGTTAAAAGGAAACTCTAGGCTCATTAAGTCTTGTGGATTGGCAATTTCACAGAGATGAACCTGAAAGCAGGAAAACAGTTTAGGTGTTATCTGTAAAACCTTAAATCATACCTTTACTGTATAGTTACTGACAAAGTATAAACAAACCTCTCCAAACTGCCCCTCTCCTAGCTTCTCCTTGAAGATTAGTCGCTGGCGTGGAAACTCTCCGACAGCAATATCTTTTCCTGCAAGTGCATCAACAGTGATTGCAGGCACAGCATAGGTGTTGTTTCCTGTGACACCTTGAAGATTGATGATATCTGCCTCAGCATAATGGGGAACACTGTTCTGGACAGCAGTTGACATGGAAGAAATTCCACTGGGACAACTGTAAGGAGGTGGCAGTTCATGAACAGGAGGGGACTTCACCAAATCTGGTTGCATGTAACCTACTCCAAATGCTGCAAAATAAGTACACACACACACAGTAGACCTGAATGAATGAACAATGAAATTTAAATAAAATAATTCCAATCATGCTGAATAAAATTACTTATTTCGATGTGGAGGAGGGCTTAGGAGGATAAATGACATTCTGTTAGTGAGACCTTGACTGTCTTTCCCCCCCCCCCCCCCCCCAAGAACTGTGGTCACACAGATTATTTTTTTTCTTGATCTGCACAAATAAGATCTTACACAACCTCTGTTTTCCTGAGCCCAGACTATCCTGGGGCAAGTCCAGAATAGGAAGAATCCATCCCGATCGTGTAGGCTGTTTGCAGAGCCTATAAGGTGAGTCTGACTATATTTAACTTGCATTTGTCAACCTTTTTCACAATGCCTTATTTTCACTCCACTAGAGATATCATTTTCAGATTGCTTTGGATAAGTGTCTGCTAAATGAATAAATGTAAATGTTCCAAGTCTCACAACCTAGTTCACAATGGCATGGTCAAGTAGGCCTAGATCTGCATCTGCTTGGAAGTGTATCTGACTACACCATTACCGTTAAGCTTATATGACTGTACCAAAGTTTTCTCGGGCTGAGAATGGCTAGTAGATACAGTATCTCTGTTTGAAATGAGTTCTACTATAACCTCTGTAACAGCTTCCCCTGCATTTCAGGAAGGGGCAGGAACATAGAATCTAGCTTAACCATGTTGAAGACCTCAGATGGTGCAGCCAGCTATAAAAAGCAGTGAACAAAAAGTTGTCAGTGCTTGTCATGGTGGCTATGCCAGTGTGCTAAAATTAAGATTATATTTGATAGTTAACCTTACTTAGACTGAGGAGGATCAATATAGATTACATCATGATCATGGAACCATTAAGCAATGCTTTATTCTTACTCACATATGTGGGAAAAGATAAAGCAGGAGTTTATCAATTCTGTGTACATTTGCTTTTTTGACTTATTGCCTTTCTGGACGGTAGGTGGTGCTTTAGAGCCAATCACAAAGGGGTCCAAAGTACTAAATATAGGAGGTCCAGTATACACAATTGGAAGCCAACACCACATGGAACGACAAAGTACAGCAAAGTAGCAAAACACCATATACCTAATCGCTGACAATATTATCCCCCATGTTGTTACTGCTCATTTTCCCTCTATAATATATTTTTCCCTCTTGCCAGTGGAACAACTTCCACTGCTTGTGACGGTGCAGGTCAGCTCCTGACTCCATCTTCGCTTTTGGGAGCCTCTTGAACCCAACACCGTCAATAATGTAACTGTATGAGCATGGGAGCAAGCGGATGGTGTAAAAGTGATCAGTGCTTTTATTTAATAAAAAAAAAAAAAAAAAAAAAAAAAAACAAGTGTTCAGTAAGTGCAATGCTTAGAAAATAAATTCAATAAATAAACCACAAAAAGGTGCATCTATGGAGGTTAAAATAAGAATAAATAAATCCATTAAAAACAAGGTTAAAATCAACTGGCAGGAAAAGTGTCTTTACTAAAAAAAAATCCCAGTGCCTTCTTCCTCACTGCAGCTCCTTTACTTATCCCATAATGGTCTTACAGCATAGGAGTCTCGCTACTGACACATGCAGCTTAGCTTCCGCAGGTCCAGGTCTCCCTGCTGTTCCATGGCTACGGCCAGGCTCCCTCTCCTGACCAAGGCTTGGTACCACAATGGACATGGCGCTCACGTTGGAGCTCTCCTCCCAAGCTTCCTCGACCCCCGCTTCCTTCCTGGTCTTCCGCAGTAAGTTGCTCCTCTTAGTGAACATTATTCCCCAAGCTGCTTAGCCAGAGCGATCACTCCTTCAGCACCCCGTGCATCAGCCTCTCACGCTGCTTAAGGTGCTCTCCTTACAAGCTGCCTGCCATCTGTCCCTCGAGCCTGCTCCCTTCTGCTTGCTCACACCGACTCCTTCCACCTCCTGCCCTTTCTTTCTCACTTTAACCTCAGTCTTTCTTTCTCGATCCTTGATTCAAGATCACCCCCCCCTCATGCTTCCCTTTTAAAATGGGGACTGGCACAGCTGGGTAAAATCAGCATCTCCCGGCATCAATTATGGACACAGACAATCCTGTACGTGTGTACTAAGTGCAGGGCTGTCCGCTCCCAAATCGCACCCGGACCTCATTTTTACCACACTCCTTACCTCTGAACACCAGCTTCCCGGACTAAAGGTAAGGATGGCTTTATAAGCTCCAAGACAGCTGTACTTCTAGGTACAACACAAAAAGCACTTCCTCTTTTTTATGAATTGTTTATTTTATTTAACAAAGTCGAAATTGAGTCAATATTTCAAAATGTGTAACAATCAACATGTGATCCCAGATGATGTCAGTGGCCCTCATAGCCTTCTTGCATTGCAGAGTGGCACTAGTAAGGGTCAGACAGACCATATTCTCTACTACCCATGTGGACCTAAGATGCACTGCCCCAAGTGTTTGAAGAATTCCCAACCTAACAGTAGGATTACTCCTTTTCAACCAGAGGTCTTGAGTGACCCAGTTCTAGACCAGTAAGGCACCATTTTGGACTATGATGTGATGGCTACTTAGAAAAGTATGACACTACATATGAGAAAATATGATGGTTAGCTGATGGTTATGTGTAGCATGAATATAAAGATGGGGAAGTTGGACAAATGTAATGTATTGCTCAAATGACAAGGCTAAAATGTTGCAAGTGCCCATATTCTTATGCTGAAAACTTCTTCTACAGTAAAGTATGTCAGAATTAGCAATTTACATTAAAATATATATGTGAGACATGCACCTCACTGGTACATTATGCACTGAAAGAGGATTTTTTATAACTTATCCTATCATAGCTTATTATTTTTGTAAACCAGGCACTTTTTTTTACTGTAGTATCTTTCAGTACCGTCAACTATGTTGTTTATCATATATGCTAGATCAGGGGTTCTCAAACTTGGTCCTGGGGGCCCACTGTGGCTTCAGGTTTTTGTTCCAACCAGATTCCTAATCAGTGACAACACCTGATAGCACTGATCTCATTTAATTAGCTGGTATTATTTATCTTTTATTCTACATTCAGAAAAGCACAGCAGCATGATTTTTTACATTTATAAGAAACTTAGAAATATTTCTGTTTTTGCTATGGATTTAAATGCTGAACTCTCTTTTTATTACATTTTGCCCTTTCTCTGTGCAGTTTGCTCCCTTCACTGAATCTTAATAACGACAATTAAAAACAAGCAGAGCAGAAACCCAAGCAAACAACACTCAATCGTGAAAGGCTGCAACTACTTTAGCGTCAGCCCCACAAAGTAGTAAATAACGGATTAATTAAACAATTAGAACACCTAGAAAAGCAGAATGGCAATCAACATGAAAATACTGTTAAAAAGAAAAAAATACATCTAACTGCTTAGTACATTTTAATACTTTTTTTTTTTTTTTTTTTAAACAAACTTAGTTTTCTAATTTGTATATTGTTCTGAAAACAGGGAATCTGGGAAACAACAGTTCACTTAATTAGCACAGGAGTCTAATTAAAAACAGAGGCTGGTTGGAACAAAAACCTGCAGCCACAGTGGGCCCCCAGGACCGAGTTTGAGAACCCCTGTGCTAGATTATTTTAACCACTATGCTACTTTAAAACTTAACTTTCTTCCATGCAAGTTTAAAGAAGTGTTCTTGTATGCACATAAAGTTTTTGGGAAGCATAGTTTACACTGCATAATAAAAATGTTTGGTGCTGTGACACTTGAAATTTGGTTTAGATGTACACATTCTATGTATCATAACCATGATAAACTAAGTTGCACCTTTGTACACAAGATAACTCTGATGAGAACCTCTGTGAAATGAGAACTAATTAGAAAGTTATCGAGTGAAGAACAACTGCTGAAGAAAATGTATATAAAGACTTAACAGAAGCTGAAGTTGCTATCAATATTTTTAGCAATCAGCTTTTAGTTTGAACAGGACAGCACTGCTTTGGTTTTAAAAAAGTAAAAATGAGAAGACAATATATAAAATGGATGGAAATCTTTAAAATCCTTAATATTTTCAAATGTTTAAAAGAATAATTGCTCATGTTAAATTTATTGATAAAATTTAACAATAACCAGAACTTATTTTATCAAAGGAGATGAGTATATTTCAAGATGAACAACTAATCTACTAATACAGGAAGTAAAAACAATGGGAAAAGACTGATAAAAATAAAAGATTTACAAATCTAATGTATTAGGTCCTGTAGTAGGGATAATGTAACAATATCAGAAGTACAGTAAGCATTTTATTTAAAAAAAAGTATATTTTATTCAAAGAAATATAAGCGTGTGCAGAATTTTTGAAAGATGATATCTAAAATTACCGGTAGACTAGTTTACTTATTTTTTTAAGATCTTTGTTTTGTTTAAATCTAGCTATTACTCAGAAAAGTCAGATTAATTTTGCATGCTAATCTGCCTAAAGAAATGAAGAAAAACTGAAGCTGAAAATCCAAAATGCTATTAACTACAACACACTTTGAAAGTATTCTGAAATTTATATTTTCTGCAGCCATACTAATTTTAAATACAATATTAACAATCAAATATTAAAATGTCACAGATGAGTAAAAGAAGACTAGCAAAGCTGAAAAAGCTTTCCTTGCGCAGGGATCAGAAGGAATTTGGGGCTGCAATCCTGTGTGATGCTTAAAAGATGCCTAAAACAAGTTACTCTGCCAAGTGCAGTGCAGCTTGGCAGCAGCCTTACCATCAGTGTTGTTAGCTTTGATTCCATCTCCTGATCTGCTGGCTTGGGTCTGACTTGAGTCTGCAGAGAATAATACATGAGAGACTGGTCTGTTTAACAGAGGTGCTGCAGGAGAGAAACAAGACAAATGAACCCATGAGAACACATAGATTTACATTTAGAACAAGGGCAAAGGATTCTAAAGCAAAATATTTAGCATTATTAATTCACTTTACTGCCATCATTATTAAACACTATTACTTCCACATAGTATGTTCTAAATCTTATATCAATTTTGTCAATGTGCAAAAAACATTTTTTTTTTTACACTTTAATGTTTTAAAGTAATCAGTATTCTGGTACTGTTCATCAACAAAAAACAATTTAAAAACTGTGAAATTTTATTGCAGTTGAATAGGAAATTGTATTAAATTTGAATAAGGGATGTACCAAAGTCAACTGTCTATTATTTTAATAATGATCAATACAATATCAAAATTTTATTAATGCATTTAATAAACAATACTCACAACATTTACCTCCCCGTCGATCAAAAAATTGTATTGACTTTTTTTAAAAAAAAAACACACACTTTTTTAGATAATACAGGTTCCCACAAAACAATATTTAACTGCTGCACTCAGTTTTTATCAAAATGTTTAAATAACTGATAAAATTGTACACAAATGAAGCTCACTTCTGGGATTCATTTTAAGAAAGATAAGCATACTGAATGTTCAGATCAGGAATTACAGAACTATTTGCATTGTACAATAAAATCATCTCAAATGGATTAGCATGACTTATTATCCCTGGCTTAATTTTTAAAAAAACCTTTTGCAATCTTCTGCTACAGGAATGTTTTGTTTTAAATTTACACTAACCATTTTAAATATTTAAAAGGCAAACTTTTCAATTTGGAGCCTTACAAGGTAATATGGAAGTGAGTAAGAGAGAAAGCTTTGGGGAAATCATGAAAAATTGCCGACCTGAAGTCTAACTAGAAATAAAAGATGAAAGAAAAACATTCTTGTTACTGAACAACATTTAGACTTTGCACTAATGAGAGGATAAAGCGAGAAAGCAAGAGAGCAAAATAAAGAACTATGAAACTTACCCCTTTGTAAGTGGCAATATTCCATAATTCTTCAGCTATTAGCACCTAACAACTTTTTAAATAATTATTATTTTTCAGTTTATACTGTATATCTAAAGTGATTGTCTGTTACTACTCCAAATTGCTAATCTGAAAATCACAAGTTTCTACTGTATCTGTCTTTCCAAACTTCGGCCTTTTTGTTTCTCTATAAGACAAGAAATTAAGTCTTGATAACTTTTCTCCTAATGCATATTGTCACAGTTGACTCTACCCACCACTTGAAAACCTAGTTGAGGACAAGGACAAAACCATGTGGAAAAAGACAAGAAACTCCACATGCCTCAAACCATGGTCTTATTTCTGTTCAGGAAAGGGCCACAAATGTCTATAGAAGAACATGTCCCAGAAGGGATGCTGAAATTCATAGGAATCTGCCAAATCAAGAGAGTTCAAGATCAAGAATTAGAGTGCTGGTCCTTTCTGGCACATTACCAGGAGTGCATATGAAGAAGAAACGGGCATAGTGATGAACAGTTTCAAGGAAGAAACTCCATTCAAGAGATTGGTTGGGGTATAAGGATTAAATCTGTAAGAAGGCCTCTACTTTGTTAACAAGGGCTGATAATAACAAAAGGTCAAACTGTATTACAATTTATTTATATAAAACGTTTAATCTGATAACTGTGAAAAAAACAATTTTATTATCTAGCTATCTAGCTGAAAACATTTTTACTTGCACTGAAACATTATTCAAAAACCTTGTGTTACAGTGGCTTGAATGTAGCAAAATATATAGTTTTGGAAGTTTTAATATAATTGTGCAAAATATATTAAAGCATTGACCTCAGTTTAGTCAAACTCAAAATGTCAACAACGATGATGGAAACTTTAAATATGCTTATGACTTTTACTTCTTTTAAGAAAGTATTATTTAACTTTTATTCAGGTTTAAGGAAAATTTGAAACATACCTGAACTTAATTATCATAAACATACATCTAATCATTTGAGCTTACAATATTTATTCTTAAGCAAAGTTGAAGAAGACATAACAACCCTTTGTATGACATGAAAACTTAAAATGACTTAATCTTCTAAAGTCAGTCAGTCATGATCTAAGCTGCTGATCCTGCAGGGTCAAGTGGGGTGCTGAAGCTTATCTCAGCCAACATAGGGTGCAAAGCAGAAACAAACCCTGGACAGAGCACTAGTCCATCGCAGCATAAGCGTAAACACAAACACACACACACACACACACACACACACATCAACCAAACACTAAGGCCAATTTAGTATCACCAATCAACAAAACCTGCATGTCTTTGGACAGTGGGAGGATACCAGAGCACCTGGAAGAAACCCACACAGACAAGGGGAAAACATGCAAACTCCATGAAGGGAAGACTCAGGATGTGAACCCTGATCTCCTTACTTCTAAAGTACTCTCAGTTTTTTTAGTACAGAAACATTATGGTTGAAACTCCTTGCTAACTATACTCCAGTCTTGTAAGCCTAGATTTTCAGGTCTGTTAAAGTTATGAACAACTGAACATATTGAACTGCAACACATTATAGCATTTGAACAATATAATTGAGAACAGGCCATTCAGCCCAACAAAGAATGAATGATCAAGGTTGATGGATGGACTGAAATGGACAGATGGCACCAGTTAATATTGATATAGTTACATTTTTTTAGCTTTGGAAGTTGTTCTAAAATTTTCTGATATTTGACTAATTAAGCCATCTTAAGAACCAAAAGAAAATCAAAAAAGATGTTTAATTTTTCACTACTTCAAAAGCAACAGTATTTTTTATTTAGATTTAAATAATCATACTGACATCTTTTATGATTTCATATTTTTGTCAAAAGATTTAATTTTTGTTGGGCCTTACCTGAATTTTCATTGGATATGCATGATTCTGGCCTTTTGCGTAGAAGAGGAATAGGCTCTTGGTACTCTGCTTCATTCACTGTCACATGTTCTCCTTCAAAAGGCTGAATGCGTTCGTAACGGCTGCAATAACGACTAGAAGTCAGTGGATTTTGAGTATTGTTAATTACTATAGTGTCACAGGGAACTGAAAGGTGGACCATAAGGTCATCATCAGAAATCCTCCTTTGAGTCTAAACAATCAAAACATAATAAAAGTTCAGAAACATCTATCAGAAGTACTTACCAAGTTCAAAATTTTAACATTCATTTTCTGTAACTTAAAAAAAAGAAAATAATTTTAAAGTTGTTGTTTGCAACAAGCAAATGGCTACAAAGTAAGGAAAATACATTTCTGAAGGGTAATAAAAAATCACTTTCATTTATGGTTTAAAACTATGCCTATTAATAATTATCTAACACACATTTCCATGATGTCTGTCAGGAGTGAGTGGTTACATTCAGGACCACTGCAATTACCTCCCACCAATTTCAGATGCATGTTGCCAGATGCATTCAAATACCTGCAGTCTGGTTTTAACAAAGCAGAATTTCCCTGCTGTTCTTGTCCTATTAAAATGGGCAACTTGCAGCAAGATATAATCTTCAGTTCTTGACTCTTATTTAACGTTAATTCAAAACTAAGTTGCAAATTTATAACAATGGCACTTGGAAATGTGATATCATTATGTAGTAGCATTATTAAAAATGTATCTTCATTATTTTTCTTTTCAGCTTTAATATGTGACAAGTATTTAAGATAATCAGTCTGTATCAAGTAGGTCATGGAATTATTTAAGTAGGTTACAAGATGTAAGCTTTCTCAGCTAAAGTATGACTTTGCAAGCTAAATGAGAACTTTGATGCATTTTGTTAAAGGTTGAGAACTGGTTTGAACTGGCTGAATGAGCAAAACTGTTTGCACATTATGTACGGCTCAGCATGTATGCCTACTTAATTGAATAAGCACTAAATATTTCATTATGTCAATCAAATGGTAACAACTGCCAGATTTAAACATTTGAAGCATAGTCTGAACCTGAACAGTTAACAATGACTCTATAAAGAGTGAATGCACCATCTCAAAAACTGAAACATTTTGACCATCTTTATCATGTCAAACAATAGAATTGGTTGCAGCAGTAGCAGGAAGGGCATAGTCACCAAAAGATCCCCATACCAGGTGAACTACAACAGCTTAATCATAAGAGCTGAAAACCACTTGAACACCATTTCATTTTGCGTGCTTCAGTCAGCACCGACTGTGACAGATGCTAAACATCTAGGTTGAATGATGTGATTGCTGCACTCACTTGCTTTACTTCTATTTTTGCTATATTAAGTAGCGTTGAAGACTATGTTGACTAAATAAATCACATAAACCTGCTTCCCTCCTTGCATTGTTGCTCTGTTCTACCAATCTGAAGACAGATAAAAGGGGGATACCTCCGAGGATGAAGCGGGATAGGAGTCCTGGGTGCAAGTGCAATGAGGCTGTGGTCTGCATCACCTTCCAGTTGGAAAGTGCAGGAACAAAGCATGTAGGCCAAGAAGACTTCATATGACTGTGGGTTCATGGGAAAAGAATCTATGCATTGGAGTGATGTATGTTTTATGTGAGGTCTTCCTAAAACATTTCCATGATAAAACAAACTGACAATATTAAAATGTTTAAAACAAGATAATTCATTTATCCACTTACTATTCAATTCGTCAGTTACTGATGGCATTATTTCAGATACAAATTAGCATATTAAAATATTGCACATATTTAAATAATACATATTTTGGCTACAAAAAATCATTTAAGGCTCTAGACAATAAAATAGAAAGTAGAAATTGTGCAGAAAGGCTCAGTTTTTTATTAGCACTGGATAAAACAGAAGTTTTCACATAATGTGAATGATAAGCTTATTACAAGATGAATACCTACATTATGTACTATGTACTACAGTCATATGAAAAAGTTTGGGAACCCCCTCTCAGCCTACATAATAATTTACTTTCAACAAAAAAAGATAACAGTGGTATGTCTTTCATTTCCTAGGAACATCTGAGTACTGGGGTGTTTTCCAAACAAGGATATTTAGTAAAGCAGTATTTAGTTGTATGAAATTAAATCAAATGTGAAAAATTGGCTGTGTAAAAATTTGGGTACCCTTGTAATTTTGCTGATTTGAATGCATGTAACTGCTCAATACTGATTACTTGCAACACCAAATTGGTTGGATTACCTCGTTAAGCCTTGAACTTCATAGACAGGTGTGTCCAATCACGAGAAAAGGTATTTAAGGTGGTCAATTGCAAGTTGTGCTTCCCTTTGACTCTCCTCTGAAGAGTGACAGCAAGGGATCCTCAAAACAACTCTCAAAAGATCTGAAAACAATGACTGTCGAGTATCATGGTTTAGGTGAAGGCTACAAAAAACTGTCAGTTTCAACTGTAAGGAATGTAATCAGGAAAAGGAAGGCCACAGACACAGTTGCTGTTAAACCCAGGCCTGGCAGGCCAAGAAAAAAACAGGAGCGGCATATGCACAGGATTGTGAGAATGGTTACAGACAACCCACAAATCACCTCCAAAGACCTGCAAAAACATCTTGCTGCAGATGGTGTATCTGTACATCGTTCTACAATAAAGCACAATTTGCACAAAGAACATCTGTATGGCAGGGTGATGAGAAAGAAGCCCTTTCTGCACTCACACCACAAACAGAGTCACTTGTTGTATGAAAATGCTCATTTAGACAAGCCAGATTCATTTTGGAACAAAGCGCTTTGGACTGATGAGACAAAAATTGAGTTATTTGGTCATAACAAAAGGTGCTTTGCATGGCGGAAGAAGAACACCGCATTCCAAGAAAAACACCTGCTACCTACTGTCAAATTTGGTGGAAGTTCCATCATGCTGTGGGGCTGTGTCTAGTTCAGGGACTGGGGCCCTTGTTAAAGTTGAGGGTCGGATGAATTCAACCCAATATGAACAAATTCTTCAGGATAATGTTCAAGCATCAGTCACAAAGTTGAAGTTACGCAGGGGTTGGATATTCCAACAAGACAATGACCCAAAACACAGTTCAAAATCTACAAAGGCATTCATGCAGAGGGAGAAGTACAATGTTTATGGAATGGCTGTCACAGTCCCCGGACTTGAATATCATCGAAAATCTATGGGGTGATTTGAAGCAGGCTATCCATGCTCGGCAGCCATCAAATTTAACTGAACTGGAGAGATTTTATATGGAAGAATGGTCAAAAATACCTCCATCCAGAATCCAGACACTCATCAAAGGCTATAGGAGCCATCTAGAGGCTGTTATATTTGGAAAAGAAGGCTCAACTGAGTATTGATGTAATATCTCTGTTGGGGTGCCCAAATTTATGCACCTGTCTAATTTTGTTATGATGCATATTGCATATTTTCTGTTAATCCAATAAACTTAATGCCACTGTTGAAATACTACTGTTTCCATAAGGCATGTCATATATTAAAAGGAAGTTGCTACTTTGAAAGTTCAGCAAATGATAAACAAAAATCCAAAGAATTAAGAGGGGCTCCCAAACTTTTTCATAGGACTGTATATGTACTATATAGTCACAGCCAAAAAACCAGTATACCAATAAGAAGGTATATCAAACAAGAATGTTTAAAACAGATTGGCTATAAACAGCACCTAGAAGCCATTCTGTATGAGTCTGCTAAATCAAGAAAAATATTGTGTACAACAGCACTGAAATGAATAGATCTTCTCATATTTAGTTATAATATCATTTTGTAAGGCTTGGCCAATTAAATAGTAATCTTATGTATCATTCACAAACCGAACATCATAATTTACTGCAATTCTCTCATAGAATGTTAGAACAATTATGAAGAAAACTGTCCAGAACATTGCAATTTGATAGGTTGTTCTAGTGAAATAAACTTTTTTCCCATTACTTCTTTACATAACTGATTTCACAATATAAATATAAAACATCATTTTACAAAACTTTGTCCTAAACAATGAAATCATTCTTCAAGATTTCAATTTCTAACTTATCACTAAGTTCAAAAATTTATTTTTCTTAAGCTGGATGCTGAAGGGATAGGCTACAGCTTCCTGTAACCCTGAATTAGATTTAGCTGGTTTAAAAACGTTACAAAATAATTTCTTAAGGTGAATACATTCTACAAATAGAACATTTATTTAGATTTCCTGCAAAACACAGCACACTGTATATATACAGTATAGTATGAAATAAAACTAAAAGAAATATAGCAAACTCTGACTAAAAAAAAATGTCACGTAATGTCCTTATTTATAGGGCCTCCTATATACCATCAACATACCTTTCCTAGGATCTTTTTCCAATACTGGCGCCAAAGAATGATAAAAATAATCATAATTAAAAGAAGGATAATTGCAACAAGACAGCCAACCAGGATGGATGTACTGCTGTTATCATATTTTGCTATAGGAAGTCCTGTGTTTGAGGTAATCATCCACTCTTCCACTAAAAGGTTAGATAAGGAAAAAAAGAAACATTAATTTTAGAAATATCTGGAATTTATCTTGTTATCGAATACAAATCAGAATATTGGGATGAAGAAAATCAGAAAACTGAAATTTAGATTAGACCTGTAAAAATAAATATATAAAAAAAAAAAACTGATGCAGATTCAGTCAAAAACAAATGAAAAAGATTACACTAAAACCTTTAAAAATGTTACTCATTGAAAATTGGTTATCTGAAGAAAAACCCTTTTTGACTGAAAACAGAAAAGTTATAAAAACAAACATACAGAAAATATATTTATGGAGTATTACTGAATTAACTGCTGCACCAGTTTACAAGTATACAATGATTCCATCCATCCGTTATCCAACCCGCTATATCCTAACAAAGGGTCACGGGGGGGTCTGCTGGAGCCAATCCCAGCCAACACAGGGCACAAGGCAGGAAGCAAACCCCGGGCAAGGCGCCAGCCCACCGCAGTATACAATGATTTATATTAAATAATCTGATAACCACTTTTCACATTTAGGTGAACTAGACGGTCACCTAGGGCTGCAAAATCTGCCCGACTTGTGTACCCAGAACTGAAAAATAACTATTTGATAATTGTGATGTGTGAGCCCAATTATGTTAGCATACATGGAACTTCAGTTGTTAAACAACAACAACAACATTTATTTATATAGCACATATTCATACAAACAGTAGCTCAAAGTGCTTTACATAATAAAGAATAGAAAAATAAAAAACACAATATGAAAACAAAATAAATCAGCATTAATTAACATCGAATAAGAGTAAGGTCCAATGGCCAGGGGGGACAGAAAAAACAAAATAAAAACTCCAGAAGGCTGGAGAAAAAAAAAAAAAAATAAAAAAAAAAAATAAAATCTGTAGGGATTCCAGACCATGAGACCGCCCAGTCCCCTCTGGGGTTAAAGACCCCCCCATTGAAGAAGTCAGTGATGATTGCACTGTTCCAATGGCTTCTCTTCAGTTCTTTTTGTCTTGTATAAAGATTAATACAGCAACATACATTAGGAGGGAAAGCTGAATTTTAAAGCAAGTTAAATACATCAATTCTTTTGTACCATACAGTGCCTTCCATAATGTCTGGGGCAAAAACACATTGTTCCTTGATTTACCCTCTGCTCCAAAGTTTAAAATTACAAATCAGTAACAACTTATATGTTATTAAAAGTGCACACTGCAGACTTTCATTTAAGGGTATTTGCAAACATTTCGGTCACACCACATAGAAATGACAACACTTTTTCTGCATAGCCCCTCCATTTTAGTGTACCATAATGTTTAGACATAGCAATGGTAGGGATATTAAAGCAGTCATATTTAGTATATTTAGTTTCCCCTCATTATCATAAGGATGCTATTGAGTCTTTCAGGACTTCTGGATGGACCTCATCAACCCTTGCACACTAATTTATTTAACACTGCACCCTCAGTCATAGAAAATGACCCAATTTCAATAAATGCCACAGGAATCAATTCCTCTGAGGAAATAGCATCCACTGGATTCTAAAGATGCTCAAAATACTTCATTTACTTGTCAACAACATCCCCAGCTGAGGTCAATGTTTCTCCATATTTGCTGAATGTTAAACAATTTGCTAGAATCTCAATCTCAAAATAATCA
Source organism: Polypterus bichir lapradei (assembly GCA_026402145.1). Classification (NCBI taxonomy): domain Eukaryota; kingdom Metazoa; phylum Chordata; class Cladistia; order Polypteriformes; family Polypteridae; genus Polypterus; species Polypterus bichir. Next base: position 16,301,365 of record JANRMT010062793.1, on the reverse strand, counting down.
TCTTAGGTGTCACCAAACTTCCCAAATATTGGCCTTTGCTTTTTGTATTGCTGCCAACTCTTAGTGAGATCTGTAGGTTCTCCTGCTAATATTACATAGAAGGTCTCCATCTTCAACCTAATAGCTTCTCTTATTGCTGGTGTTCCCCTACAGGGTCATAATGTTGTCACCACAAAAGGCAATAGTGAATCTTTTGGCCATGCCTCTTTTGCAGGAATTTTATGTGGCAAATTAATATATATCATGAAAAAGAAGAAATAGTCTTGACTTGGAAAATACCAAACTTTAACACCACACTCCTGGATGAAATAAACCTTGGGGGATCAATAGCAGGCTTAAACAGATATTCATAAAAGTCAAACAATGTTATAGTTTTGGATAAAGTCACACATCAATTTTCTTTTGAGAAGCTACTGTTTTCAGGTTCATTTTCTTTCATGATTTAGAGAAATAAGCTTATGTTTAGTTTTTGAAACTTAGGCCAACCCATACCTGAGCATTCCATAACATAAAACACATGTTGTGAAGAATCTAATAACGCAAACAAATCCTTGCACCAGAAAGCTCCCAATATCTCTCCGTCACTACTACTAGAGAAATAGATATCACTTAATCAGAAACCCTGAATAAACACTGAAGTCCCTTTACTACTCAAAGCCCACAATACTGCATTTGAATCTTGTAACTGTGCAATAATCAGTAATTCTACCTTACCATGAATTTCACATGCATATAAACGCTGCACTTTTACTAAAAGTAGACACTAATGTAGTTGCAGGTTCAACCAGCATCCACAACTGTACTGATCAGCTGAATAGTGTCTTCTAGAGTATCACAATTAAATTTAATAATTTACCAAGTATTGTGGGGGCAGAAGTATCTTTGGGACTTTCAAAACTTTAGATTGTGCCTAAAGATTAATAAGGTAAGGGCCATTTGGCCTGTTCTGGTTGTTCTTGTTCTAATACATCTTCAACATGCCCCTATATCACCCTGCTTTACCACTAGCAATTATATACATATTTCGGTACTGTAACCACTAACACTATGTAGTTTATATCCTTTTGCTCTCTGCAATAGACCATCACTTCAGCACTTTTACAGTACATACCTAATGCCTGCCCCCTAAAAACAACAGATACGATAATACAGCCTCATTGTACATAAAAATAAATAATTTATTGGCCAGTGCATTTCACTTGCATTTGTTTTCAATTAAAAAAACAAGTCTCCAGTGTGGCACTGATGTGTGGCCTAAAACCACTTTAGTTTAATTTTGAAAAGTAAAACAACATTTTTCCTTCTGCTAGGAACATAAAATAAGAAAATGAAACTCATATTTGTCTCCAGAAAGACAACAAAAGCACAAACCTCTTTCTGGAAATCGATTACAGAAGGCTATATGCAAGTAAGTGAAGGGCTGAGAATAAAACCATGATCTGTTTAGTAATAGTGTTTATACCCCTGCTGTAGTGATCCTATTTAATGTTTCTTAAAAATACAATGAAAATATTACCTTATGACAAGAGGGCTTTTCCCAAAATATAAAATGAGTAAGCTAAATCTGTGCCTACAATAATTTTCCCAGAATTAAGAAAATATTTCTATATAAATGACATGCAAGATTATCCTTCAGACAATATTTCAGGTAGATTTGGTGTTATTGTGCGATACTACAGAGGAGCAAAAGTAATCAAAAGCAATCTTAAAATAAAGTAACTCACTGGTGGGAGAGTGGCCCACAAAGCCATTCCTTTGGGTCCCAATTATAGAACATTTTGGAGTAACAACTAAATTGATTCAAAAGTCAACATCCACCCAATGTGCACAGAAATTGTTCTCTTTTACCAACTCAGGAAGAATGATTGAAATGAAATATACTAAATCCCTGCAATTTCGAGCACGGTGACTCTATGATTTTCCATTATGATTTATTCCATGGTGGTAATATTTTCAGGCTAAAATTGAGAAGGAAGTCATTGCTAGGGTATCAAAAGCCTTGTATGTGTGTTTGGTATGCTGGAAAGACTTTAGACAGGTATTTCAGCTTGAGTGTGAGAGTGACACACAATTGGTGGAAAAATGTAATTTAGCCCCAAGATAGTACTAAGCAAATGACCAAGATACTCACAAAAATAATGGGATCCTTAACTCTCTACTGGAAAGAGCAAGATTGGGCATGAATCAAAAAGCTGTAAACACACACTAGTAGCCAGGGGACACAATGTCTTAGAGAAGTAAATATGAAATTGTGCTGACTGTGTCACAGGGCAAGTAGTTGGTGAGCTGCCTTATAAATCATGTCCTTTAAGAGGAACTAAAGGAGGCAGAGATGCCTTGAGTCATTTAGGATTGCTCAAGCCTGCTATCTGTGGAGAAGATATGAATCTGGAAACAGTTCTGTGGCTTAGTCAGAGGTGTCCATGTGAGAAAGAATTTAAAACTTCTCACAGAGAAGACTGGAGGCAAAAACTCAACATGCAAGATTAGCAGAGATATGGGTAAGCAAAATACATGATATGTAAGAAGGAAGCACTTTGAAAAAGCACAAAGGTAGGGAGGGCACAAAAAATCTCAATGGGAGGGAATACAAAAATAGGTGGGAAGACATAGAGCAGGTACATTTTCCTTTCTTCTGTTGTTTTTTTAACTGTCGTGTTTCTCTCTTTTGTAATTATAAAAGAAAAATGTGTCATTTTGCTTGACTTCTACATTTTGTGTTCTCTCTCTTTCTCCTTTTTAGCTATAAATTAAAACCATTATTTGATATATTGGTCTGTTTTGGGTATTATTCTAGATATTACCTTTACTTACTCACCTTCAAGGGTGCTGCTGTTAGTTGTGGTCAAGTTTTCCATTTTATAGGTTGTTACAGAAGACTTGCTAGATGGCACAACTGGAGTCATTAGCATAGTTGATGAGATCATGCCTCCTGCCGCTGAAACAAAATAGATAATAAAGCTTAGTGCTGGGCGGTATGACCAAAATTCTATATCAAGGTATTTTTCAAAATTGTACCGGTTTCATGGTATTCAACAGTATTTTTTCCCATGCATGAGTTAACCACATTTTCCACTGCAATTACTGCAGTAGACTGGCTAAGAATAACCTATTCCACTGTCATGAGAATTGTACATTGTACAAAATGTTTTTTTAACTTGCACACAAGTATTAATACAGGTTTGCATGGCCCCATAAAGTGATAGTTTTCAAGGAAGGGGGCACTAATGAAGAGAAGGAATCAAATTGCATGACAGTTGCAGTCAAAATATAGAACCTTTTTATTGAACAAATTTTGCAAACAACTTAAACTAAAATTTTGACAACATGTTGTCAACCATTCAAAGAGGCATTTAGATTAAGTAAAATATCCAGAGGTGCTTGTCAAAAGTTGTATTGCACCGAACATGTCTTAGAAAAGGAATTAATCGTAAATATTTTTTGTAAACCAACTACACTTTCTGTTAATGTTAACAATCTCTGTCCACTGACACGTTAAAGTTACTTTTTAAACAACTTTACCATCATTAAACTGCATAATATTTAAACTAATAAATAATAACAATAAAATAAATAATATTGCAACTTCCAGTAATACTATTACTTCAAAACTTCAAGCCCAGGTGCATTACATAGTATTCACCAATATAAAATAAAATATTTGTGATGATATTTTTACCAACTGAACCGTCATTAAGGCTAATTGCATTAATATGGACCTTGCTTCAATCTAAGTTATATACATAAATAATAAGACTGCAACTTGCATTTATAATGTTATTTGTGGTATAGTGGGTCCGTGGCCTCAAAAAAAAAAAAAAAAGAGAGGTCAGTTTTTGAATCCAGTTCGCCATGTCTGTCTCCGTGGGTGTGGGGAGTTGAGGTGATTGGGGCGAGTTGCACCCAATCGTTCTCAATTGCTTCATCGGCTTACTGCATCGTGTAAATAAGGCGCTGCTCCCACAGAGACGTATATCTATGGGCTGGCAGGATGGGGGAAGGAAAAACGAAAAGATAGAACACAAGGAGGTTAAAGAAGGGAAAAGGCAGTAATGGGAGACGATCCAGACACCTGGGGCCTCATGCATAACGCCGTGCGTAGAATTCGCACTATAACATGACGTAAGCACAAAAGCTGAAATGTGCTTACACACAGAAAAATCTAGATGCAGAAATCTGTGCGTACTCCAACTTCCACGTTCTTCCGCTCCATAAATCCCGGTCAGCGTGAAAAGGAATGCTCGTGCACGTGCCTTCTGTCCCACCCCCAACTTCTCCCAGAATTACGCCTCTATGAATATGCAAATCAATATAAATCGCCCTTAAGCTCAGCCTTCTGTGAAAAGACAATGGAAAAAGCAAGAGGGAAAATGGAAGAATTTCAGCGAATACAAGGAAAAACATACTATTTGTTGGTTTAAACAGTGGTATAAACAAAAGGAAGCTGACCGCCTGACATAGTTGCACAGTGCCCAAAATAAAAAAAAAGAAGTTGTCACATATCAAAGTCGCCGTGAAAAGGCGAGCTGTAGCCCACCGTCTGAGTGTCATATGAAAGCTTATTAGGGTACAGAGAAAAAAAAATAGGCACACAGTGGGGGGAAAAAAGCACAAAATTTCAACTTCAATCTCGAAATTTCCACTTTAATTACGTAGTTTATTTTGTCATTAAAGTAGAACATCATAAACTTCATCTTAAAATCGTTTAATTAACCAGTTTCTCAAATCACATCGTAATTAAAGTAGCACGTTAAATGCTTTGTTTTGTATTTGATCTTTTGCTCTATGTGTGTAAATCACTACGTGCTTCCGCTTTCTCTTTCTCCAAAAGGACACAGAATCCATTACATTCGTGATATTACAGCTCTCTGAATAATTAAAATGCTGAGATGTATACGTGATATCTTTTTCATGATGATAGGAGTTAAAGCATGTTATTAAACAAGGGAATACGGTGCGTAATTGTGATGTGTTCGATGAAATTATTGTAGCAGCACTGTCTCTTTCAAATGTACTAATCTCCAATTCCTGTCCTTACTTTTCTTTCTCCACATACCTAATCGCCACACAATCAGCTCTGTAATAGACGTTAAGCCATCTGTAAGCTTACAACGACGATTCTTGAAAACTTTTAAGGAACTTTGAAATATCGTTGTAGTACAAGTTTAATTATTCTGTATATCCTTCCAGTGTCGTATCAGCCCCAGAAAAAATACAGCACAAGGTAGGATCAATCCGTGAACTATCTAGCACTGCAGAACCGTGTCCTCACATGTTTAATTATTAACAATACAGATTATTTAAATGAAGTTAAAGTTTTATCTATATAATATAATCAACATATTTTGCTGCATTTCATCTCAAAAATGATATCGTCATCATATGTAAATACGTGCTTTATAAAGTGGCGCAGGTTGTGCAATATTATAAACTGTAGTGCATGTTTACAGTGGGGTAATTGTACTTATAAGTACAAACAGTTCTACAAGGAGCACTTGATGGACTGATTGACTGTTTCTGAACCGCGAGGTCCGTACAGGAAAGGCTTTGAAATGTTTTGCCGTGGCTGAGGCAGGGTGGGCTTGATTCTGTATACTGATATTTCTCTTTCTGATCAGCTGCTGCTGTGATTCCCCACTCAGATGCAGTGATATAAATACACTGAGTGGTGCAGTGAGAGTAATATGGAAAAAGATGATCCGCTGTGGCAACCCTTAACGGAAGCAGCTGAAAGAAAAAAAAAGGTGCATTGAGAGTAACTACGCTAAAGCAGTTATGATATTTGGAATACTATGGCTATTCCCTGGACCAATATATTGTTACAAGTTAATTACAATCAGATGCATTACACTAATAAACAATATGTGGTTAGTTTCAGTGTATTTATAAAGCCGCGGCAGGAATGTGGCTCTAAGAAATAAAGATAAACCACATGGTAACAGTAGCACTGCTTTGACGCTGGGTGCCGCCAGTCTGCAAAACCGAGCGGAGAACTTGCGTACGACATGGTATGAGGTGCCGTGGAAAAGTGTGTGGCTTTACGTACACCAAGTGTAGGTTTTATACATGGTGATTTGAACGTGGAAAAGTTGTTACGCAACATTTCTGTGCATACGCACCATTTATGCATGAGGCCCCAGGAAGGTGAAGGCAGCACGAGCTGGGGCTCCGTGAGGGAGCACAAGCTGAGGCAATCTAGGGGCTGGTTCACCCCACTGACTAAGCGTGTAGAGTGGGGTGAGCGAAATGTAAGACCTCCCAATGGATCTGAGGAGCGACTGAGTGAGCGCGAAGGAAGACGGGAGGTGTGCCGACCTCGGATAGTCTGACTGAGCAGTGTGGCGGCAGCCAAGACAGGGGTTGGCAGAAAGCAGTTCATGCTGCAAAGGCTCTGCCAGCAACGCCAGTGAAGGGTGAGCCATGGAGACAGAAGGTGGTGTGCTGCGATCGGGCGAGGAGAGAGACTGCATTTTAACCTCTATTTTAACGGATTTATTTATTATGGATCTTATCCCCACATTTCACTGGTTTTATGGATTTGCTATTTATTTGGGTACTGTATTTTTCTGAACACGCACAATGGACACTTGGTTTTACTTTTGACTGTTTTTAACAAAAGCACTTGAGCACTTTCCACCATCCCCTGGCTTCAATGAGATTTCTCAGCTCATCTCGGTCATAACTATCGACAGTGTTGGTTCAACAGACTCCCATGTGGGAAAGGGAGTCTGTAGGGGACCGGCATTGTCACACTATTACACAGTAAACAGGTACATTAGACAGTATTGAAAAAAAAAAATAAAACAAGTACAACTTTGCTTGCAGTATTATCCAGTAGTATAGAAACAGTATTCACACATTTGAACATAATGGTCCACATCCGAACTTTTAAAACCAAAGTATCTTCAGACAACAGACACAGCACCTTTTTTCGTCAAAAGTTCTTCTGTGTCATCATGTTCAACTTTATCTTCTGCTACAGCTTCCATTTAGGAATATTCTCTGTCCATTTTCACCGCTCAATACCACCACTAATGCATGTACTCCATTGCATGCCTGTTTAGCAGTGCATCAGTGAAAAAGGTCCCCTCTTAAAAAGTTTTCCGCTGCGTCACGTTCCGAACGTTGTTTAGGCTATTTAAAGCGGTGTTCGGATATAAGAAAAATCCACATCATAAAAAAAATAAAAAACGGTTTTTGGTATGAACCGGTATACTGCCCAGCACTAATAAAGCTGTTAGAAAATTTTTTTTTTTTTCTTTAAAATTGACTTGCAGAAGTGACTTAAGGCAAGTATTTATTATTTACAGAACATGTATTTGCATATACATGGCCACAAAATCAGAGTAAAAAGCTCCATATTGGCAAGGCTGCAAGGTTGCATAAGATCAAAAGAAAATGCTGAGGGCAAAGGATTTCATGGGTGTGTCTTCACTAATATTACACTAAAATGCTGTATGAAAGATGAGGATAGTGACTTGCCGATGGCACTAATTTTTAAGGAGGTCACAATGGTGTGTCCCAAGAACACGTTCAAACTCCTATACTAAAACTACCTGAGAAATCCTATGTTATGCACTGCAGTAACAACATTTTTATTTCTATAACACATTTGCATACAAGGAATGTAACTCAAAGTGCTTTACACACTATAAAAGAAGAGTTACAAATGAAAAAAACATTATAGAAATAGAATAAAGAATCAATATACACTTACATAACACAGATAAACAATTAGTAGAATCCTAATTTGAAGAAACGTTTTAAAGTCCAGTTAAGACAAGCCCTATGATCCTATGATCAGATGGCCAGGGAGGACATAAAAAAAACACACCAGGAGCGAGATACTACAGGAAAAACAAAAAAATCTGCAGGGGCAGATTCTACCGAACATAAAGATGCTAAAGTCATTTTTTAATCTTCATATTAGTCAATTTGATGTTGTTGCTCATCACAAGTGGCTGCATAATACAGTGATTAGGTAGTATATCTAAATATAAACCGGAAAAAAAAAAACAGAGTAAAGAAGGAATTGATAATGATAACACATCCATGAAGTACAAAAATATGACATTGCAATGCATATAAAATCTATTAATAGTAGAACAGAAATGAAATAAGAAAAGGCAAAATTGAAAAAGTTGGTTTTCAATAGTTGAGCAATGGTATTATCCTGGCGTATCTCTATGGGTAAAGTATTCCAGATTTTTGGTGCATAACAGCAAAAGACTGCCTCACTACTTCTTATATGGTTATGCTCTCTGTATAATAAGTAAAACAGTGTTAGCCGATCTGAGGTTACAACCGGGAATGTAAGGGAAAGGCACTCTAAAATGTACATGTGAGCAAGATAATTCAAAGCTTTATATACCATTAGCAGTATTTTAAAATCTATTCTAAAAGGACACAGGTAACCAATGTAATGATTTTCTTTTGCTGGTTAAGATTCTAGCTGCTACATTTTAAACTAACTCCAACCAGTTCATGTCTTTCTCAGGTAGTCCTGTTAGGAGAGCATTAAAATAATTC
>JANRMT010062793.1:16268319-16292436 GCA_026402145.1 Polypterus bichir lapradei | reverse complement strand
GAATTATTTTAATGCTCTCCTAACAGGACTACCTGAGAAAGACATGAACTGGTTGGAGTTAGTTTAAAATGTAGCAGCTAGAATCTTAACCAGCAAAAGAAAATCATTACATTGGTTACCTGTGTCCTTTTAGAAAACAAAAGCATGAACTAATTTTTCAATGTCTTTTAAAGTTTTAAGAGGCCTAACTTTAGTTACAGTATATTCCATAACTGAAAAAATGCAGTGATTTAAAGTTTACATCAGAGTCTATGATCACATCTAAGTTTTTAACTTCTGCCTCACCTTTGAGTGCCAAGGGGTCAAGTTTATCTAAGATCTTCACTTTTTCCATTTTTCCCCAACAACGAAAATTTTTGTTTTTTCCTTATTTAGCTTGAGAAAATTACTATTCATACATTCAATAATACAAGACAGACATTTGATCAAAGTGCACAGAGAATCAGTGTCATTGGGTGCTATAGATCAGTAAATTTTTGTGTCATCTGTATAGCTCTTTTGAAATAATCTGGCCTAAAGGGAGCATGTACATTGAAAAAAAATATAGTGAGCCCAGAACAGATCCTTGTAGTACTTCATATAAAATGTCATGGATCCTTGAGCTACAATCACCATAACTAACAAAATAAATGTCCTGTGTGTTAAATAAGACTGAAAACAATTTAGGGCATTACCATTACACTACCATTGACAATTTGTATGCTGTGATGCATTATAAAGCCTGACTGAAATTTATCAATAATGGAGTGTTTACTCAAGTAATTATTTAACTGGGTAAAAACTGCTTTTTCTAGAATTTAAAAAGGTAGGTTAGAAATAGGTCTAAAATTGTTAAAGACAGGCATCAAGATTATTTTTCTTGAGCAAGGATTTAACTACTGCTGTCTTTAGAGAATCAGGGAAGACCCCATGAGGAGTTAACTACTGTATATCAAACATAATATTGAGCACATAAGAAACTTTTAATTTAAAAAAGCATGTTGGAACTGGGTCACAGGTACAAATGGAAGGTTTTAATTGAGCAATTATTCTATGAAGTTTAGGTAAACCTATTTTAGTGAAGGGATTTAGTTCACTATAGTGAGCTTGATAAGGGGCAATGGTATAGGCCTTTGAGGGATGTATTATAGTACATCTAGCATAATTTGTTTTGTGATTAAAGAGTGCTACAAAAGCTTTGCATGTTTCACTTGTATTCAGGAGGCAATCCTGAGTTGGTTTGAGAAGATGATCGATAATAGGAAACAAAACTCTTGGATTTCCTGTATTTTCATTTAAAATTTAAAAAAATAAGACTCTCCAGTTGAACTGCTTTGTTGTATTCAGTAATACGTGCTTTCAGTATTTCATAGAAAACTGTTAATTTAGTTTTCCTTCATTTATGCACAGCCTTGCAGCATTTCCTCTTAAGTGTAAACAAAGCACGAGTCTTCCAAGGTATTCTGGTGCTGGTGAATTTTTAAAAAATTTAATACCAGTATTTGTACATCAAATAAAATGCAGAAATGGTCAGATATACCGACATCTATAAGTGCCTCACGTTAACATCTAACCCTTTTGAGATTACTAAATCCAGCATGTGTCCCCCCTTATGTGTAGCCTGACTAAAGAGCTGGTGAAGGTCAAAAGAATGCAGTAAATTAAGAAATTCTCTTGCTTTGGGGTCAGATTGGTTATCAATATGAAATATGAAGTCATCTACTATTAGGAACCTGTCATAGTTTGTTATTATTATAGATAGTAAATCTGAAAATTCATTGATAAAAGATGCATTATATTTAAAAGGTTGATAAATGGTCAATACCAGAGATTGCAATACTCCTTGAATAGCTACACTTAGATAGTTGAAAGACACATTAGTACCAAAACTGGCATCATTACAGCTTAACCGGCTCAAGAACATAATCTGGAACAAAGACTGAAACAAAGACTTTATCTAAAAACTGAACCTCAGATTTAGGATGAGCAATAGGACAGTGGACATACGCTTAGTCTTTGTAAAGAAATTTATGGGGTCATGAAAGTTTGTCAATAATATTTACATGTGCTTTGCACACTTGGAAAAGGCTTATGACCATGTATCATGTGCTATCCTTTGGAAGTTAATATGGGGTTCTCGAGTCATTGTTAAATAGCTTTCAGTCCAAGTATTTACAGAGTAAAATGTTAGCATAATTGGCAATAATTAGAAATTAGAAAGATTTAGACGAGAATAGGGCATTCAGACCAGCAAAGCATACAAGTCCTATCCACTTAATAACATCAAGTGGAGTTTTGAAAGTCTCTAAGTCCTACTGTCTACTACACTACTTTGTAATTTATTCCATGTGTCAATGGGTGTCTGTATGAGGAAAAACTTCATAATATTTGTTCACAATTTACCATTAACATGTTTACGACTAATTTTAAAGTAGCAGTCTTGATCCACTGCATTAATTCCTTTCAAAATTTGAAACACTTCAATCATGTCACCTCTTAATCTTTTTTCTTAAACTGATTAAATCTTTCCTCGTAACTTTTTTCCTGCATTCTTCGAATCAGCCTAGTGTCTCTCCTCTGGAGTTTTTCTAATGCTCCTATGTCTTTTTCATAGCCTGGACACCAAAACTGCAAACATTACACCAGGTAAAGCCTTCGCGGTGTGTTAAAAAGTTTCAGCATAACCTTCTTTGATTTGTACTCTACACATCATGCCACATAATTCTACATTCTGTTAGCAGTCTTATTGGCTTCAGAACACTGTCTGCATATAGATAGTAACAAATCGACTACTACTCCTTCTCATAAGGTGTATTTTGAATTTTCAGACTTCACTTTATGTATTCAAATCTAACACTTTTACTTCCTATGTGTAATACTTTACATTTATGTACATTAAATTTCATCAGCCACAAATCTGCCAAAGCCTGTATGCTGTCTAAAACCCCCTGTAATGACTATTATTATTCGACAGATTCTAGATTATCTGCCAAACCTCATAACTCCATATCATCTGGTAACTTAAATAGCCTGTTATTTATATTCCTATCCAGTTCATTTATACATATGAAAAACAGCAGCAGCCCCAGGACTGACCCCGAGGGACACCACTCTTAACCCAATTCTTTTAAGGTTCCTCACTTCATCACCCTCTACTTTCTGTGTTTTACCCAATTTTGCACACATCTACACATTACACCCTGAACACTCACCTCTTTTAGTCTGATGTCTAACCTCACATGTAAAATATGATAGTAAAATTGTTCAATTTTGTTCTTACTAATTTCTTCCATTAAATTTACCTGTTATGCATTTTAAGCTAACTGGCCTATAGTTACTTGGGTCTGCCCGGTTACTCTTTTTACATAAAGAGATATTTGCCATTTTCCAGTCCTTTGGAAATTCCCCAGTGCACAATGAATTTTTTAATACTCTTGGATTCTTTAAAATCCAGTTATACCCTGCCCCTCAACAGAATGTCGGTTGTATGTTTTTATTTTAAATTATTAAACTTTACCTTCCTTATGTCTGTTTTCCTAACTTTGCACCCCACTTATTTTCCCCTTACTATGAAGTTCTCCACTTACACCATTTATATTCCTTTCAATTAATGAACACTTATGATGTCTCCCTCTTAATTAAGATAGATGTTCTGACTGCTAAGAACTGCCCCATCAAGTATAAGTGTTTACTATCAACTGCCTGCTTATTGAAAAATAACTTCTTAGAACTCAGTTACTGATATCAGTCACTAGTTATTTACTTATTCACTTGTCTGTTTCTATTGCTGCTCCTGCCTGATTAGCGTGAAACCCCTTCTTCATCCATTTGAAGTAAGATGCCTACCTATACTTAAAATACTTTCTAAGTAACAAACACGTGCCTCCTTGCTTGCAAACGTGGTTACTTTTCGAGTACTAAATGGCGCTCTATCCAATTCTTCTTTATATGCCTTAATCACTTACTTTAAACTATTTGATGCCACGACACTGGTTATTCATTTACAGACTTGCTGGTTTTCAGCTACTCCTTCCTGTTTTGCAATAAAAGTAACATAAAACAAGTTAGTACAAGCAACTTTTCTAAACGCTTCCCCAAACACTCAGCTACCTTTGCTCTTGTATTGGCAAAAAAAATCTTCTAAAGTGAAAAAAGCTTTAAAAATTCCCTACACAGATCCTTAGCAGCAACCATAAAAACAAATTCCAGTCATACAATATACCCTCAAATGTGAATCTTGTCTCCTCTCATGTTCATGATTATCAAACCAGAGCAAACCACTGATGAGTATCTAGTTTGGAAACATAAAGATTGCATCTTAACTACCATAGTATAATGTGGTCCTCTTGATTTCTGGAATGCATAGCAATAGTCTGAAGCATAGATAAGAAACGTGACCCCCAAATCTATGGTATTAGTTCCCTCCTAAGGCTATTAATGTGGTTCAGCTCTCACAAACAGAATTCAAGTACCTTGGGTTATTGTTCAAGGCAAAGATAACTGTAAGACTGACTAGCATATTGGTGTACCAGCAGCAACAATTTTGTGATAATTGTACCAGACTGAAGTGGAAGCTAAGTCCTCGTGCAAATCTTTTTATTCGAGTATCAGACTATATCCCCAACTTTAATGTGGTAGTGACCACAAGAATGAGATTGAACGTACTAGATGCTAAAATTAATTCTTTACCAGGGTTTCTGGTCTCAGTCTTTGTAATAGAGTAAGAAGCCCAGCAATATAGGAGGACCCCTGAGTAGAATCACTACTTTTGCACATAAAGAAAAAACAGTGAGTGGTTTGGATCACAGACAGCTTAGTTCCAATGGCCCTGGATGCTTCACTTGGTGGATATACTAAGCATACTCCACTGGGAGAAAACCCAAAAATAAAGTTAGGACACAATGGGGGGATGAGATCTCTTGACTGCCCTGGGGGCATCCAGGAATTATCAAGGGTGGCACTGATATTTACTGTAGATGCTTTACAAACCTAAATTTATAACAAAATAACATACATATTGCATTGTGTTTTTTCAAAAATCATTTTTTAATTGGATGCAATCTTGTGTTTTACTTAAAATATACTATATTGAATAGTGTATATTATGCCAGGCTAATAATCAGTAGTAAGCTTTTTAAGAATAAATATACTTTAATTTCTATTTTTATTCTTCCAGCATGTTTAAAATATTTATGTTAAGAAGGCTACATCACTCTTTTTTTTTAGCTCAAAACATTTATCTTCTCTCCATTCACAGAGGATCTACATTTAACTCTTAATTAACCTCTGGAACAGTTGAGAAAAAAGATTAAACAGATAAGTCTGTTAAATAGCTCAGCCACAGGGGATGCACAAACCAGTTTTTCTTCGTGCTGCACCCAAGCCCAGATAAATGGGGAGGGTTATGTCAGGAAGGGCATCCAGTGTAAAATTTTGTCAAATCAATATGCAAACAACAATACAAATTTCCATACCGGATTAGTCGAGCCCCGGGTTAACAACAACTGCCACCACTACTGTTAGCCAACAAGGTGCTGCCGGAAATTGGGCTACTTTTGGCCGAATAAGGAGAAGAAGAGGGGGGGAGACGTGTCCGGAGGCAGGAGGAGTGTAGGAAGATAAAGAAAGTGGATCGGAGGTGGATTCAAATTGTTCTATCACCTTGTGGATAGGAGGAGAAATAGGGTAGGGCTTATTCTGAAGGAACAGTATGTCAAGAGTGTTTTGGAGGTGAAAAGAGTGTCAGACAGAGATAATGATTATGAAGCTGGAAATTGGAGGTGTGATGATGAATGTTGTCAGTGCATATATGCCCCACAAGTTGGGTGTGCGATGGATGAGAAAGAAGATTTCTGGAGTGAGTTGGATGAAGTAATGAACAGTGTACTCAAGGAACTATAAGTGTTGATTGGAGCAAATTTCAATGGATATGTTGGTGAAGGGAACAGAGGAGACTAAAGGTGATGGGTAGGTATGGTGTCAAGGAGAGGAGAGGAATGAAGAAGGTCAGAGGATAGTGGATTTTGCCAAAAGGATGGGCATGGCTGTGCTGAATGCGTATTTTAAGAAGAGGGAGGAACATAGGGTTACATACAAGAGTGGAGGAAGATGCACACATTAGATTAGGTTACATCCTATGGAGAAGAGTTGATCTGAAGGAGATTGAAGACTGCAATGGTGGTGGTCTGTAGGATGATGTTGGAGATCAAGAAGAGGAAGAGAGTGAGGGCAGAGCAAAGGATCAAATGGTGGAAGTTGAAAAAGGAAGACTGCAAGGTTGAGTTTAGGAAGGAGGTAAGGCAGGCACTGGGTGGCAGTGAAGACTCACCAGACAGTTGGGCAACTACAGTAGATGTAGTAAGGGTGACATCAAGAAGGGTGCTTGGTGTGACATCTGGACAGAAGAAGGAGGAAAAGGAAACCTGGTGGTGGAATGAGGAAGTACAGGAGAGTATACAGAGGAACAGGATGGCGAAGAAGTGGGAAGATCAGAGAACTGCAGAAAGTAGACAAAGGAGCAAAGTGAAGATAGAGGTGGCGAAGGTTAAAGAAAAGGCCTATGATGAGTTGTATGAGAGGTTGGATACTAAGGAGGGAGAAAAGGACCTGTACCGATTGGCTAGACAGAGGTACCGAGCTGGGAAAGATGTGCAGCAGGATAGGGTGATAAAGGATAAAGACAGAAACATATTCACAAGCGAGGAAAGTGTGTTGAGCAGATGGAAAAAGTACTTTGAGAGGCTGATGAATGGATAGAACGAGAGAGAGAGAGAGAGAGAGAAGGTTGGATGATGTGGAGATAGTGAATCAGGAAGTGCAACAGATTGGCAAGAATGAAGTAAGGACAGCTAGCTATGAAGAGGATGAAAAATGGAAAGGCCGTTGGTCCAGATGAAATACTGTGGAAGCATGGAGGTATTTAGGAGAGACGGCAGTAGAGTTTTTAACCAGACTGTTTAATGGAATCTTGGAAAGTGAGAGGATGCCAGAGGAGTGGAGAAGAAGTGTACTGGTGCCAATAAAAATAAGGGGGATGTACAGGACTGTAGTAACTACAGGGGGATAAAATTGATGAGCCACAGCATGAAGTTATGGGAAAGAGTAGTGGAAGCTAGGTTAAGAATTGAGGTGATGATTAGTGAGCAGCAGTATGGTTTCATGCCAAGAAAGAGTATCACAGATGCGATATTTGCTCTGAAGATGTTGATGGGGAAGTATAGAGAAGGCCAGAAAGACTTGCATTGAGTCTTTGTGGACCTGGAGAAAGCATATGCCTCGATAGGAGTTGTGGTACTGTATGAAGAAGTCGGGAGTGGCAGAGAAGTATGTAAGAGTTGTACAGGATATGTACGAGGGATGTGTGACAGTGGTGAGGTCTGCAGTAGGAGTGATGGATGCATTCAAGGTGGAGGAGGGATTACATCAGGGATCGGCTCTGAGCCCTTTCTTATTTGCAATGGTGATGGACAGGTTGACAGATGAGATTGGACAGGAGTCCCCATGGACTATGATGTTTGCTGATGACACTGTAATCTGTAGTGAGAGGAGGGAGCAGGTTGAGGAGACCCTGGAGAGGTGGAGATATACTCTAGAGAGGAAAGGAATGAAGGTCAGTAGGAACAAGTCAGAATACATGTGTGTAAATGAGAGGGAGGTCAGTGGAATGGTGAGGATGCAGGGAGTAGAGTTGGAAAAGGTGGATGAGTTTAAATACTTGGGATTAACAGTACAGAGTAATGGGGATTGTGGAAGAGAGGTGAAAAAGAGTGCAGGCAGGGTGGAATGGGTGGAGAACAGTGTCAGGAGTAATTTGTGTCAGATGGGTACCAGTAAGAGTGAAAAGGAAGGTCTACAGGACAGTAGTGAGACCAGCTATAGTACTGTATATGGGTTGGAGATGGTGGCACTGACCAGAAAGCAGGAGACAGACTGGAAGTAGCAGAGTTAAAGATGCTAAGATTTGCACTAGGTGTGATGAGGATGGATAGGATTAGAAATGAGTACATTAGAGGGTCAGCTCAAGTTGGATGGTTGGGAGACAAAGTCAGAGAGACAAGATTATGTTGGTTTGGACATGGGCAGAGGAGAGATGCTGAGTATATTGGGAGAAGGATGTTAAAGATAGAGCTGCCCGGGAAAAGGAAAAGAGGAAGGCCTAAGAGGAGGTTTATGAGTTGTGATGAAATGGGTTCGCTGCATGCTCCCATCTCGCTTCCGGGAGCCATGAACCCGACACCATCGGTAATGTTACCGATGAGCACGACAGTGAGGCAAATAAAGCAAGGGGATGGTGCAAAAGTGCAAAGTGCTTTTATTTAAAACCAACAACAAAAAGAAACAGTGTTCAAATAAATAGTGCAGTGTTTCAAAAAAGTCTTAATTAAATAAATAATCCATAAAAACAGAAGTGAAGTGGAGGTTAAAATCCAACAGAAAAACAATTCTGGAAACAGTCCTTTAAAATAAATCCAGTGTCTTCTTTTATCTGGAGGCTCCCCTGCTTCTCCCATCAGGCTTCTCAGCAGGGAAGTCGCCCTTCCTGCAGCTGACCTTACTACTGTCCGGTTGCCTTCCGTTCCCTGGCTCTGAACGGCTACCTTACTGGACTGAGACTTGGGCTCTTCAACGGCCAGGTTGCTCATGCTGAGGCTCACCTTCCCAAGACTCCATGACTCCCACTGCCATCTTGGCCTTACGCGGCCAGCCGTCTTTCATCCCCGGTCACTCCAGCTCCTTCTTCGCTCAGCTGGAGTGACCGCTTCCTTCTGCCCCACCGAGTGTCGGCCAAACACCACTGCAAGGGCTCACTGTCCAGCTGCCTGCCTGACTGTGAGCACACGCTCGCTCTCGCTCTCTCGCTCACACAGGTTCTCTCTCCATACTACTTCCTGTTCTCCTGCAACCTCCATCTCTTTTTCTTTAACTTCGATTTTTTTTTTAGCTGCCTCGCGCTTCTATTTATGAAGAGGATGTGGCAGCTGTGGCAAATCAGCAGCCCCGAACACAATCACAGATGTGGACGATTTCTCACCTGTGCACTTAGGTGAGAAACGCCCACATCACAAATCATCCCGGGAACCGTTTCAACCACACAACCACCACGCCCCGTCACTAAGCCGTGAGTGCGGTGATTATTTATTTAAAACTGGCCCTTTGACATGAGCTGTGGACCCGCTATACCACATGGACGTGGTGAGAGAGGACATGCAGGTGATGGGTGTAACAGAACAAGATGCAGAGGACAGAAAAATATGGAACAAGATGATCCACTGTGGCAACCCCTTATGGGAGCAATCGAAAGAAGACGACGACAACAACAAGACTAGGCCCAACTCCAGTAAACTCATCCAATATAGGATAAACATTGATACAAACTTATGAATGTTTTTGGAGAATTCTAACGCTGTCCACATTTTACTCTATTTTGCCTGCAAATCATTTGAATAACAACATAAAATCCTGATAACCTGCAACCAAATTAACTGACTTCCAGGCTGGAATTAAAAGACTGATGGAAAAAGGAAATAAACTTTGCTTCTCAGTCTGTGATGACTAAATTAGATAATCAATAGAAAAATGAACTAGTTATTTTTTAAAAATGTCTGGTATTCCCTTTGGCAGATTACACAGCTTATTACAAATGATCTTTAGCTGGCTAGAAGTGCTTCTTCATGTGGCTGATGTGTGCTTTGCAAATGCAAGAGGCTGCTGAGAGTTTTTAGTCTGTTCTGCCGATGCTGACTTCAAAGCAGTAAAGGGGAAGGCTCAGCAGCCAATGTTAAGACAGCAATCAGGCACAAGGGGCTGTAGGAGCAGATAAGGTAGTAAAGTTTTATTTGTTTATTTTAGATTGAACAGTCCTTAGCGGTCCAGAGGTAGAACAGTTAAGTGGGTGACAGCATAATAGTTCATTAATGCGGGGGAATACAAACAATGTGAATGGAGAGCTTATAAGTAAGAGGAGCACAAAATTAGGAGAAGAGACAGAGAAAAGTAAAGTTAACCTCATATAAAAATCAAATAGCAGGCAGCAGAGAGGGAGAAAAGTACACAAGCTAAAGGGGAAAAGGTGTAAAATAGCTGTAGCAGATCTTAGTGTTACCAATTAAGTTTAATTTTAAGGGAAAAAAAAAGTTAAGGCAGTTTTACGAATCCCAAATCAAATTTTAATAATGAGGCCTTTTTAGATAATGGTTTGGAAGAGCCAGTTGTCTATGAGGGCTACATCTGCAGGAGATGCCAGCTGATCCAGCACCTCAAGCTCAAGGTCGCTGAACTGGAGGAGGAGTTGGCTGACCTGCGCTGTAATAAAGAATTGGCGGACTTGGCCCAGGTGTCCTTTAGAGAGATAGTGTGCAACCCCAAGGTGGCACGAGGGGAGACCAGACAGGTAGAAATAGGTGGGTCACGGTCGCAAGGCATAAGGTAAAGGGTGCACACTATCTGGGGGCATTAACCCCAGAATTAATCCTTGTGGAGCTGGACGGTGTCTCTGATAATTGAGAGGTGGTAGGCAGGCCACCTCAAAACCAGTTCCCAAAAAGAGAGGTAGTGATAGCTGGGGACTCAATCATTAGGGGGATTGAAGCACAGGTGTGCTCCAGAGAGAGAGTCTTGCACGGTGTGTTGCCTTCTGGGTGCACAGGTGGGAGACCTCCCTGGATGGGTGGATAGGCTCTTGGCCAGAGCGGTGGTGGATCCAGTTGTCATTGTCCATGTTGGAACAAATGACATACATAAGGGTAGTCTGTCAGTTCTGCGAGCTAGGTGCCAAGCTGAGGAGCAGAACTGACAAGGTAGTCTTTTCCGAAGTTCTGCCTGTGCCATTCGCTAGTCCAGATAAGACTGAGAAGATTAGAAGGCTTAATGCATGGCTCAAACCTTGGTGAAGGGTATAGGTTTATGGGGCATTGGGACTCCTTTTGGAACAGATTAGACCTGTTCTGCCGTGACAGGTTACATCTGAACTGGAGTGGCACCAATGTATTGGGGAGGCATTTGTGTAGGCTATTCGAGGATTGTTTAAACTAGGTAATAAAGGGGCAGGGAGTTTAGGACAGGCCAGGTTTAGATTTATACATGGAAGAACAAACAATGATGTAGACATAAAAATGTATAGTAATGTAAATTCTAAGCAAACATTCAAATGTAGAAGGAATAACACATTAAAAATAGCTTGCCTTAATGCTAGAAGTATCAAAAATAAGGTAAGTGAGTTGGAGTTGTATGTAGCAGAGCATAATTATGATATTATAGCAATAACGGAAACCTGGCTAAATAACAAAGATGGGGATGAGTACAACATAGAGGGACAGACATTTTTTAGGAAGGATAGACAGAACAGAAAAGGAGGTGGGGTTGCTGTTTATGCCAAACAGAATTTAAATGTAAGTCCTCTTCAGTTGGATGGTGAGCCCCATCTTAGTGAGGACATGTGGCTTCGCCTGGAAAATATTAGGGAAATTGGTCTTATTTCAGGAGTGTGTTATAGACCACCCAATTCAGATAGTAATTTCAACACACATCTTTTTTAGTAATATCAAAAAGGCAAGTTTACAGGGAGATATTATAGCCATGGGGGACTTTAATTATCCAAAAATTAACTGGGATAACCTTGCAGATGGAGGAGCACAAGAGCAGAAGTTTTTAGAATTAATCAGTGATTGTTTTTTAACACAGCACGTTAAAGCACCAACACGGGGCGAAGCCTGTCTGGATTTAGTATTTTGTAATAATCATGATAGAATTGATGGTGTAGAGATGATTGAACCACTAAGGTCAAGTGACCACAATATAATACAATTCTCAGTATTTTGTAAGAGTGCAGATGCAAAGACTAAAATTGTTAAGCTGAACTTTGGTAGGGCTTATTTTGACCAGATGCGACAATGTCGAAGTAGGATACACTGGGATAAGCTTTTAAGCATGAAGACAGTCGAAGAGCAGTGGAACAGGTTTAAGAATGTTTTACATGTGATGCAGGACAGATAAATACCTAAATTTGAAATTAACAGGAAATTTTTAAAAACTCCACATGGATTAATAAAGATTTAAAAAAGAAAAAAAAGGAAAAAAACTGCTTTATAAGGCATATAAGACCAATGAATGCAGAGTGAATCGTACAACAAATGAGAAGATGAGTGCAACCATTAAGAAGGATATCAGGGAGGCTAAAAGACAGTTGGAGAGGAATATAGCAGATATGTGAAAGAAGAGATTCTTTCAGTATTTTACTAGTAGAAGAACAGTCAAGGAGGAGGTCAAGGTCATCAGATATAGTAAAGTAAATTAAAAGATACAGACAATAAAATAGCGGATGCCCTAAACTTACATTTTTCTGAGATGTTTACAAGTGAGCAAGTGGATAACCTCCCAGAGGTACTAAGGAGGTACTGAGGGATTTGGAAATTGTAGAGGGAGAAGTGCTGCTCAGATTAAATAAGATGAAATCAAACAAATCACCAGGACCAGATAACATTTATCCTCAAGTTCTTAAGGAGGCTAATGAGTACATATATAAACCCCTGACACATATTTTTAGGAAGCCACTGTGCACTGGAGAGATTCCATAGGACTGGAAAATGGCAAATATCATCTCATTATATAAAAAGGGTGACAGGGCAGATCCAAGCAATTATAGGCCAGTAAGTTTAACATGCATCACAGGAAAATTAATGGAAGGAATTATTAAGGAAAAGATTGAGCAACACCTGGCAAGGACAGGAGTTATTCTGAACAGTCAGCATGGGTTCAGAAGAGAAAGGTCGTGTTTTACTAACATGCTGGAATTCTATGAGGAAGCAACAAAAGGATACGATTAAAATGGAGCATATGATATTTATCTTGACTTTCAGAAAGCATTTGATAAGGTTCCATATGAGTGGTTGGGAATCAAATTAAAAGAAGTGGGAGTTCAGGGTGATGTTTTTAGATGGGTACAGATTTGGCTCAGATACAGGAAGCAGAGGGTGATGGTGCGAGGAACCTTTTCAGAATTGGCCAATGTTAAGAGTGGTGTTCCACAGGGGTCAGTGCTAGGGCCGCTGCTATTTTTAAAATATATAAATGATTTAGATAGGAATATAAGTAAAAAGCTGGTTAAGTTTGCAGATGATACCAAGATAGGTGGAGTAGCAGATAATTTGGAATCCGTTATATCGTTACAGAAGGATTTGGATAGCATACAGACTTGGGCAGATGAAATTTAATGTCAGTAAATTTAAAGTATTACACATAGGAAGTAAAAATGTTAGGTTTGAATACACAATGGGCGGCCGGAAAATCGAGAGTACACCTTATGAGAAGGATTTAGGAGTCATAGTGGACTCTAAGCTATCGACTTCAGAGTTTTCAGAAGCCATTAAGAAGGCTAACAGAATGTTAGGTTTTATAGCACTGTGTGTGGATTACAAGTCCAAGGAGGTTATGCTCAACCTTTATAATGTAATGGTGAGGCCTCATCTTGAGTACTGTGTGCAGTTTTGGTCTCTAGGCTACAAAAAGGACATAGCAACACTAGAAAAGGTCCGGAGAAGAGCAACTAGGCAGATTCCAGGGCTACAGGGGTTGAATTATGAGGAAAGAGTAAAAGAGCTGAACCTATACCGTTTAAGCAAAAAAAGAGGAGACATGATTGAAGTGTTTAAAATTATGAAGGGACTTAGTACAGTGGATAGAGACTGTCATTTTAAACTGAGTTCATCAGGAACATGGGGACACAGTTGGAAACTTGTTAAGAGTAAATTTCACACAAACACAAAACAAGTTTTTCTTTACACAAAGAACGATAGACACTTGAAATAAGCTACCAAGTAGTGTGGCAGACAGTAAGACTTTAGGGACTGTCAAAACTCGACTTAATGTTTTTTTGGAAGAAAAATGTGGATAGGACTGGCGAGCTTTGTTGGGCTGAATGGCCTGTTCTTGTCTAGAGTGTTCTAATGTTAGTTTTTTAATCTAAATAAAATCAAGACATTTCGTAAATCTTCTAAAATAACTCATTCTACTACTATACATCAAGCAGAATTATGGAAGTCCAAAATTAAACCATCTGAAATTCTAGCCCATGGTTTGACCAGAAATCTGGAAATACAAGTGAGATTCTGAAAATTTACAGATAAATTAACTCGCTTCCTCTAAATCCTAAAAATGTGTGCATTAGGATAATCAGTAACTTAAAATTGGCCTTCACTGAGTGTTCCCTCTAATGGGTTAGATAACTTCCTGTCTTACACTTAAGCTACCTGCAATCTTGCAATGGATAAAGTGGTTAGAAAATAAATAATGGTCATATTGAGAATTTGCTGTGATAGCTACTATAAGTGCTCGCTATATAAACAGCACTACAAAAATAAGGATGGATTACTTTGTTAAGGTGTTTCTTGCTGTAATAGGTACTATACATGATAAAGTATGACTAACTGCCACTCTTGTCATATGTGCATGGGCTTTCATTTGGGTACTACAGTGGTACCTCGGTATACGTCCTTAATCCGTTCCAAGTCCTTGGACTTATACCAAACCGGACGTATACCAAACTAATTTTTCCCATAAGAAATAATGGGAAAATGATTAATCCGTTCCCATGAAAAAAAATCCTATTGTTATTGGCATATTATACATTGATGGGGTTGTACAAAATTTAATTTAAAACACTGCTTAATACTAAAATACATAAATACAAAAGCAATTAGATGAAATAAATGAAAATTTAGCCTCACTTTACTTTTTAATAACGTCTTTGTTTTTCACAATCGTAGATACCGTCGTTCTTGGCAAATGGTATGCAACAGCCATGTCCCAGATATGCATGCCACCTTCATACTTTTCCACAATCAATTCAAATTTATGTGAAAAAACACAAAATCACGTTGTGATGATGCGGGTTTCCTGTATGCTCCCATCTGCTGTCGGGGAGCCCTTGAACCCTACACCGTCGGTAATGTGCCTCACTGCTAAGCTCATCGGTAACAACAAAGCATGGGGTTGGTGAAAAAGTGCAAAGTGCTTTTATTAAAACAATCAACAAAACAAGGTGTTCAAATTAAAGTGCTGTCTCCAAAGCTCCAATAAATAATCCATAAAATCAGAAGTGAAACGTGGAGGTTAAAAACAATAGAAAAAAAAGTCTTCTTAAAAACGAGGTTAAAATACAGCAGGAAGTATTCTTTTAAAAAAAAAAAAAAAAAACCAAGAAGAAGCCCGGTGCCTTTTTACCTGGTGGCCCCCCTGCTTCCCAACAGGGGAGTCGCCCTACTTGCAGCTGACCTTAACTCTGCCTACTCTGCCTCAGCTACTTCATGCGCGCTCTCTAACTCTAACTCTCTCTCTCTCTCTGTCGTCCGTTCTTTATTTTTCCTCCCATTCTAGCTGACTCGCGCTTCTATTTATCAAGATAAGCAGACCCAGGAACAATCACGAATGCGGATGGTCTCTCACCTGTGCATTTAAATGAGAAACGATCACATCACGAATCGCCCCGAGAACCGCTTCAGCCACAAAACCACCATGCCCCCTCACCAAGCCTTGAGCGCGGTGATTATTTATTTTAAAACTGGGCTTTGACAGGAGCTGTGGACCCGCTGTACCACACATGTGAAAATTCACAGAGAGTTATAGCGCGGGTTGTTCACTGAATGCTAGCAACTGGCGCACTGACGTTCGTGGGCAGTCGTGGCTTTGTCTCGAGAGAGGTAAATAAGGGTAGCACGCGAGTCGTATTCCAAACAAAGGTCGTATACCAAGCAAAATTTTTCGTGTCCAAACAGGATGTATACCAAGTTGGACTTATTCCAAAGCAGACGTATACCGAGGTACCACTGTATGTTTTTCCACTCATATTCCCTGGTTAGGTTACTTAATGGCTCCTAATTGGCTCTTGTGTGGTTAAGTACATGAGTGAACTTTCTAATGGATTAGCACACTGTTCAGAGCTGTTCCCTGCCTCATGTCCAGTGCTAATGGAATAGGCTTCAGCCTCCTGTTACCATGAATTACATTTAGCGAGTCTGAAAATGTTATATTTATTGTAACAACCTAAGATCTTAAGAAGGCTTACAATCGGGAGAAGACCATTCATTTCATTAAACTTGTTTGGAATACTGGCATATAAAAGGGGCCCATATAACATAAAAACACAATTTTGATTAAATGTTGTTAGCTTTCAAAGGTGTTTTATATGTCAGTTTGTTTGCTTTTATAATGCCTGTTATTAAAGGCACCATATAAAGGAAAGATGGATTGTTTTCTCATGAGTTTGTTATGAATGCCATTATATGAAAAAAGTATTACTCTGTTGCAACAGTGGTTTCTGTCACAGGAGCCATATAAAATAAAGATGGATTTCTTTTCAGTGATGTCAGGTTTTAAAAGTGTCATATACTTTATAATTGACTGCTTTGTGGTGACAGTCTCCAGTATAAAAAAAAAATCTATACAAAATAAGCATGGAATTTTGGGTTGTCATGTACAGTGTATAGTCATTATATGCTTGTTAATTAAGTGCTCATGAGAAAACATTAAACTGTTTTAAAGTATTATACTTTGGCAACCTACAAACAAGCTCCATTATTCTGTCAGGCAAAGTGGTTCTCAATTTGCAATTCCTTCTACTCCATCTTTCTTTAATGATGAGCTTCAGTATGCTGTTTAGCTTCCTAAAGAAGCTGTAGGGTTGGGCTACACCTCAGATTAAATTGATAAAGTTATAGTCATACGTAATCACTTTTCAATACATGTCATTCTACCTGCATTAAAAAAGGAAGAAAACCTAAAGGTCACTGTGGTAACTCTATAGTGACATAAAAAGTAGCATTTTGGATGTGCCCGTCTTCATTACATTTGTTAATAAAAATTAATGGTGTCTTATATGTGGGCTGATTTACCTAAGAAAAACATCAAATTGCATATTTAATGTTAAATATCTAAAACAGAACTGATATAACAAAGGTTTTTTTTGTAAAAAGTATTTCTACTGAAAATTTCACTGTATATTCATTTTCTCTTCTAACCTTTCTGTCTTACATAAGTTGTAAATTCAATGAACATTAACAGTCGGTACAGAATTTAAAAAGTGCTTAATTCTCATCAAGTTGTCCAAATGCTTGGCATCTAAACAATTTCAAAATTTTATTTTCATATTGCTCATTAGACTAAATCTTTCACAGTTGGTACTTAAGACCTGGAATGTGCAACAAAGGACCAAAAGTGAAAATAGCTCTTAACTTAAATACTGTAGTTTAGTAAATGCAGTGATATTTGAAAATGTATTTACAGTTCCAGTTACTAATATTTTCCTCAATCTCTATTTTGAACCTCATTTAGAGTTTTAAACACATCTGCCTCTGCAGCTTTAACAGTCTTTCAAATGTTGTCCTTTGTTAAAGAAAATGGTGTAAATAGCAAAGTCTTGATATCCCCCATCAGGGGAATGTCTTTCCAATGATCATCTATACCCAGGTCTTCATGATGTGCCAAACAATGTAGCTCTAATATATATGGAATGGACTACTGCAAAAGAGCAGGTAAACCTTTTCATTTGCCCTGCATGACTGATGCACCATCCAAGGTAAACATTATCAACTGGTTTAAATTGAACTTCTTTCTCATTAAAAACTGTTGAATAGTTCAAAGAATAGATAAACTGCCACATGATGTTGTTATTGTTATTATGCCAGTGAACAAAGTTTTATTATTAATGGATTTGCCTTCATTCCTAAATTTAATACATAAAATTAAAATTTTTGAAACTGTCAGTCTAGTGTGGTAGGCTGAATTTCTAATTTTATTTAACACATTGGTTTTGATTGTTGAATTTATGCCCTCAATGAACTCAAAGGCACACTTTTCCCACTATTTGGTCAGGTCAGGTTGGGAAGCATGCACAGGTATAGAGCACTGCCGCACCTACCACACGACAAAACAGCTTGGGATCCTGGATGGCAAACCCCCAGGGCAGACACACGGTCTAGTCCCACTCTCTGGAAATTACATAGTGTTACATAGGCATCCCCTTGACCCAATCCAGTCACTCGGGTCCTCAAAAATTAGGATCTTGCGAGCCAGATGACCCTTGGGGAATTGCACCACATGGCCATAGTACCACAACTGACACTCCCTCACAATGCAGGTGATGTACCTCATTCGGGACTCCATGAGCAAACGGTCATTTAACACAAAATCAAACAAGCGGTACCCAAGGATTCTCCGAAAAAACACAGAACCAAAGGAGTTCAGTCTTCGTCTCAGGTCACTGGATAGCATCCATGTCTCACAACCATATTGCAAGACAGGAAGCACCAGGACTCCAAATACTTGGACCTTTGTCCTTTTGCATAGATATCAGGAGCGCCACACACCCCTTTCCAGTGATCTCATGATGACCCCATGCTCTCACAATTGGTCTACTGGATATATAGGAATAGTCACCAGGGACATGAATGTCACTGTTGAGGTAAGTAAACCTCTCAATATGCTGAAACTCTCTCTGCAAACAGACACGCTGCTGTTGGCTATGCCCAAGAGGCCATTAAAGGCCTGGATCTTGTTTTTCATCCAGGACACTAGCAAGTCCCGACACTCAGACTCCTCGTTTAGTCTTTCAAGACCCCTGATCAGAGCCTCCATTGACTCCACGAAGATCACAGCATTGTCAGCAAAGTAAAGATCAATGAATCTTTCTTCACCAACAGATGCCCCACAGCCGCTGGACCCCATGATCTTGCCCAACACTCAGTCCTTGCAAGCATTGAACAGAGTAGGAGCAAGAACACACCCCTGACGAACCCCAGAATTAACTAGCAAAAACACAGAGGTTCTGCCTCCACTCTGCACAGCACTCCTAGTACCAGTGTACAGGATGGCCATGATATCCAGCAACCTTGAGGGGATCACGTAAAGTGTCAGGATATCCCACAGGGCAGCTCAATCAACTTAGTTGAACACTTTACGAAACTCAACAAAGTCTGCAAAAAACCTATGCTGATATTCGTGTTTGTGCTCCACGACAACCCTCTGTGAAAGGATGCAGTTGATGGTAGACTTCGTAGGCATAAAACCAGATTGTTCCTCTTGCTGGTAGCTGAGCAAGTGATAATGTATCCTATTGAGTACGACCCTAGCAAGGAATAGCAGTACTAGTATCTACAGTATCTATTCCCTAGTAGTTCCAGGCGATCACCCTTCCCTTTCCAGTCTCCCAAATGGAAGCAAAAATTGCTTCCAATGCTAGGAGGACAGCCTTACCACCAACCTGGAGAAATTCACCCCAGATACCACAGATCCCTGCCACCTTACCTACCCTCAGTTGGTTCACCACATGTGCAATCTCAGTGAGATTGGGTGATTCACAGCTAATTGGAGGATCAGCCACAAGGACTGTATTTGGTACTTTTACACATTTGGCAATATAATCATGAATATCCTGGGCCTTAAATACAGAAGAAATTATTTTCACAACTTTAATTTCATCAGATTTTGCTTGTTTGTGCTACATACTTTATTTTCTGATTTCACATTATTGCTTAGATCCTATTAATCTTATTTTATTCTTTCAACAAACCCAATTGATTTTTAAATCTTGTGACTGAATTGGTATGAGATTTCTGGTTCAAACTGAGATGGCCCAATTTCCAATTGTCTTTCCCTGAAGTCTAATTGTTAAAAGATCCTGTTTTCAAACATATTTTGCAAGTTACACCATAGTAGTTAAAAAGTTCACCCAGATGCAGGTACCTTCTGCCTGATGCTATACAGTGGTCAACCATTCCATTTTAAACAGCAAACTCTGTTTCTTCAATGTACTACTTAAAATTTCTTCAGATTTTCACTTAGTCATGGTTAAAGTGACAAAGAAACAACAGCGCAGATCATTTTATTTAGTACAATTTTGTTTGAAAGTTGTTTAAAATCAGATTGTTGCAGTTTGATTAATTTATATATAATATTCTTAGTTTAATAGCAGTTTGTTTGAAAGTCAGGTCTGTTTGTGAGGAACAGCGTAAAATATGTAAGTGATGCTCCTAAAATGTATGAGCAATAGCTCACGCACTCAGCTTAGAGAGAACATTGCTGTTAGGTACAAAAAATCTCATTAAGAATACAGGTAGCTGATATAAACTAATAAAAAAATAAAAAAGGTCTTCAATGCGAAAATGCAGCATTGGCCCTGTTAAAAGGGAACTAAATAGAGTCTATGTATCATATTCATCACTTTTAGGTTTAATATGTTTGTCACATAGACACATTATAATAACGGGTCTGTGATACAAATTATATGCATGACACATCATTTAGCAAGCTTGGCTGTATTTTCCTGTTTGATCAAGGGTGTCGTCATTTCCCACTTTTTATAAATTTTGCATATGGATGTGTCTGAGTTACCATTAATAAGATCAAGTTTTCTTTTAAAATCCTGGCTTTTCTATAGAAAGTGCATACTAACATTTTGAACATCTTGTAGTGCTCATGCAAGTTTTATAAATCTAAACCCAGGTGGTTATTTCACTTACAACCAAATCAGTTTAAGATGCTCCAAAATGTCATAGCAATGCAGACACTCTCAATATTCAAAGGATATTGCTCTTTCTCATATTCAATGGATGATGCTCTGTACCTATAAGGCAGAGAGAAGGTGTGCCCATGTCAGGATTGTGACCATTCTGTTGCACCAATGGGGATAAATTTGAACAACACAAAAGAGGGTTGTTGTTTATATCCGAAGAATGATATCTGCTTCTTTGATGATCGGGAAGTTGCCGACCCAGTATCCAAGGAAATCATTTATTTCTATAACATTGTCATGTAACAATGCAGGTCTTAGTATCATTACACTTACTGCATGTCTCCTTTAAGATTGATTTTAAAATACCTTTAATTGTGTATAAACAATTTAGCACCTTCTTTAATTTTGTCTTCCCCCTACATTCCTAAGCTCAGTCTTGTATCCTCTAACGCTGGCTTGCATATTATTCAGACAGTAAAACATTAAACAACTGTCAGTCAGTCATTCTCCAACCTGCTATGTCCTAACACAGGGTCAAGGGGGTCTGATGGAGCCAATCCCAGCCAACAAAGGGCTCAAAGCAGGCACAAACCCTGAGCAATGTTTTCCCCGTGTCTGCGTGGGTTTCCTCCCACAGTCCAAAGACATGCAGGTTAGGTGCATTGGCGATACCAAATTGTCCCTAGTGTGTGCTTGGTGTGTGTGTGTGCATGCACGCTCTGCGGTGGGCTGGCACCCTACCCGGGGTTTGTTTCCTGCCTTGCACCCTGTGTTGGCTGGGATTGGCTCCAGCAGACCTCCCCGTGACCCTGTAGTTAGGATATAGCAGCTTGGATAATGGATGGATGGATGGTCTTTAGTTTTTCCATTTTCTTTTTGTAATTCTCTTTAGCTATTACTGTTGGAAAGCATTTTGAGCTACCTTCATGAATGAAAGCATCCTATATAAATAAATGCTACTGTTGAAGTATTTGACTATGTACTTAGTATAATGTCAATATTTAAAACATCTTTATTTCCATGAGATTAAACGTTAAAACAGAAATAAAATCTAGATTGAATGTCTTTGGTCTCTTCTGAGCTTGGGACTAAAAGGGACAGAGAGGAAGGCGATGGATGATGCATAATGGCTCACTGATCCTTTGCTTCTGCCCTCAACCAGAAGACCTTGAACCAATGGAGGCCATGTGACATCAACAAAACCCTGCCCCATGCCTGCCTCTGCAAATCCACGATAAAAGAGCTAAAGAACAGAAAGAGATTCTCATATTGAAATCAGCTTAGGAAATCAAGAAATCGCTGTCCAAAATTCTTATAGCAGTTCTTATTTGCTATAAAAGCAACAACAGCTTCATTAAACAAGTAAACCTATGGCTCTCCACTCCATTTTATGGATTGGTCTTTTTGTCCACTGGGCACCAGTGAGAATATATAAATCTATACCATCGTCAATTAGTCTTCAAAGATTTAGACTCACCTGAAACAAAAGAGATTTCACTGATAAGCAGCCAGTTATCTGAAAAAAAGAACTTGCAGCGGATCATTTGACCAACTCTTTCTTGGAGTGGCATGATGATGGTACGAGCACTTGGATCTTTCATGTCCACTGCCACAGACAAACTGACTTTATCAGGCTCCCACTGAGTTACTAGGTCCCGCTTAAAAATGCATTCCGCATAGCGAAAGATCTTCACTTCTTCCTGGTAACGATTGTTACAGTGTACCTATGAAGCATAATAAGAGATTTTTGAGAATGCATGAGAATAGGTCAAGAAACATGACAATTCTGTACTATTTCAAAATGAAATATTCATAAATTAAAAGACGAAATATGTGTATCTGTTATATCTGCTTGAAGCAGACATTTTTAAATGTAACTGACTGAAAAATGCACAAAAATAAAGGCTGTTTTAGTTCAACATAATTAACCTATTCATGGTAGCACATGGACAGAAGGAAACCTAATGTTCATACTGTTTGTACTGCCTTTCTCTTAACCTTTGATAGATAGATAGATACTTTATTAATCCCAAGGGGAAATTCACATAATCCAGCAGCAGTATACCGATACAAAAACAAAACAAACAATATTAAATTAAATAGTAATAAAAATGCATGTAAAAGCAGACAACAGCTTTATAACTTTGAGTAATAAAGCAGACAATAACTTTGAGTAATGTTAGCATTTACTCCCCCGGGTATTTTTTTTTTATTTTTATTTTTATTTTATTTTTAGGTCTGTTATTGCACCTGCATGCTATAAAATGTGCGTAGCTGGTCAAAATCAAATTCCATCTCCAC
This sequence comes from Polypterus bichir lapradei, assembly GCA_026402145.1. NCBI lineage: Eukaryota > Metazoa > Chordata > Cladistia > Polypteriformes > Polypteridae > Polypterus > Polypterus bichir. Next base: position 16,269,656 of record JANRMT010062793.1, on the reverse strand, counting down.
ATAGGCCATTCCTGCTGCTTCACGGTTCCAACCCACATAATCATAACCAGGCCACACTCTTAATTCCTTGGTTTCTAGGAAATCATCCAGTCCCAGAACTCCATCAACAAGTTGGCCAAGCCCACCATATTGAAGCCTAGATAAAAAGGAAAGACACAGCTGTTAGTTGAACCTTAAAATTATTATTCTTTCCATCCCTAACTTTTCTATTTAGATGACACCTTTAGTTAAGCAGTACAAAGGATAATAATGTTTACTTTTTCCATATTTTCTTCTTACATATTTTTAGCACACAGTAACCAGAATTTAGACAGGGAAGCCTGTGTTTCACTAATATGCCAGACTTTTCTTAGGATGTAACAAACTGCAACTGAATAGAAGCTTTGAAAAGTAATTTTGATAGGGTAACAAAAAAAACAAACCTGCAGTGCCTTCCGTTAATATTGGCACCCTTGGTATATAAAAATGTTTCATTATACTCTCCATTATTTTACTTCAATTATAGGTTACATTTCTGTTAGTATTTTGAAGGAATGATCAAGGAGATAAATAAAGACTTTTTTCACAGGCCATTTTGCTTTGTTTACCCAAGAGTATCAATATTAGTGGAGGGCACTGTAGTCATTAAACTATAAGAGGCACATACTCTGTGCAAAATGTATTTAAGCACACAAAACAAGTTATGGTATGAAAGATATTTGGATATAGTGTGGAAACTAAGCTTAAGTTGAATAAAGCACTTGTGATACAATTGGTACAATTGGTAAGGAGAAAAAGACAGTTTGAGGCAAAGCCCAAAGGGGAACGTTTTTCATTACTGTACTGTATGGAGAATAAAACTGACTGTGTTGAATTATTTCATTTTGCTAAACTGAGATTAAATGCCAAAAAATTATAAAAGGCTCAATACCACCATTTATATTATAATTATGTAATAGTAGGATAATGGACCGAGTTAGCCATGATGGATACAATGGGAAGTTGCCTGAAGAAGGGCCTGAGTTGCCTCAATAGCTTACATGTTGTAATATGGTCAGTATCGGGTCAGTTAGCTAATAAAAGGTGTCATTTTTACTTCACTTCTCATTGCAATATTATCATGGACAATGGCCATACAAATTAAAGATAATTTATTGTAAATTTTACATAAATGCTAGGAAGTTTGTTTTTCCCCACTACAAAGAGGACTATGGACATATGACGTGATTTACTAGGACTGCAGATGAAATTAGCACCCATATTCTGGTTGATGAACACTGGAAGAGTGGAAGAGTGCCAGCGTTCAAAGACAGCTAATGAGAGTTTGGTATATAGTAAATACTAGCAGAATACCCGCG
>JANRMT010062793.1:16226479-16248319 GCA_026402145.1 Polypterus bichir lapradei | reverse complement strand
GCATACAGCGCCACCCCGCTGCCTGCGCTTGGGAAAGCAGATCATAACCTGGTTCTGCTACAGCCTCAATACAAACCAAGAGTGAGGGCGCTACCTACAACCACACGCTCATTCAGGAAGTGGTCCCCTGAGGCAGAGCAGGCTCTGAGAGACTGCTTTGGAACTACAGACTGGGATATATTCCTGGGGTCACATAGTGAGAACATTGAAGAGGCTGTTGAATGCACAACTGATTACATCAACTTCTGTATGGACATTGTATTTCCAGTAAGAACAGTACGCTGCTATGCTAACAACAAGCCATGGGTTACAAGTGACATCAAGGGCCTTTTGAACCAGAAGAAAAGGGCTTTTAAAGGTGGTGATCAGCATGAGCTCAAGCGCGTGCAGAAGGAACTCCGAGTCCAACTCAGGGCGGCGAAAGAGCAGTACAGGAGAAAGCTGGAGCAGAAGTTGCAGAACAACAGTATGAAGGAAGTGTGGGATGGGATGAAGATTATCACTGGCTGCAGCTCGAAGCGGGGTGCCGCCATCGAGACAGACGTGGAGCGAGCAAACCAAATGAACAACTTCTTTAATAGGTTTGATCAACCTAACCCACTATCACTTCGGAGTACTGCATCCTCCAACCATCCTTCTGCTGATACCAGCATAGGTGAGACATCCCCACCCACAATTACAGCAGCCCATGTGAGCAGAGAGTTGAAAATACTTCGTGCCAGCAAAGCAGCGGGTCCAGATGGTGTATCGCCACGACTGCTGAAGGCCTGTGCGTTGGAACTGGGGAGTCCTCTACAGCGCATCTTCAACCTGAGCCTGGAACAGGGGAGAGTCCCAAGGCTTTGGAAAACATCTTGTATCACCCCTGTCCCAAAGGTATCACGTCCTAGTGAGCTGAATGACTTCCGGCCTGTTGCTCTGACGTCACATCTGATGAAGACCATGGAGCGGCTGCTGCTTCACCACCTGAGGCCACAGGTCCGCTACGCCCTCGACCCTCTGCAGTTCGCATACCAGGAGAAGGTGGGAGCGTAGGATGCCATCATCTATATGCTACACCGATCCCTCTCCCACCTGGACAGAGGCATTGGTGCTGTAAGAATTATGTTTTTGGACTTCTCTAGCGCCTTCAACACCATCCAACCTCTGCTCCTTAGAGACAAGCTGACTGAGATGGGAGTAGACTCACACCTGGTGGCATGGATTGTGGACTATCTTACAGACAGACCTCAATATGTGCGTCTTGGGAACTGCAGGTCTGACATTGTGTTCAGCAATACAGGGGCGCCGCAGGGGACTGTACTTTCTCCGGTCCTGTTCAATCTATATACATCAGACTTCCAATATGACTCAGAGTCCTGTCACGTGCAAAAGTTCGCTGATGACACTGCTATTGTGGGCTGCATCAGGAGTGGGCAGGAGGAGGAGTACAGGAAGCTAATCAAAGACTTTGTTAAATGGTGCGACTCAAACCACTTACATCTTAACACCAGCAAAACCAAGGAGCTGGTGGTGGATTTTAGGAGGCCCAGGCCCCTCATGGACCCTGTGATCATCAGAGGTGACTGTGTGCAGAGGGTGCAGACCTATAAATATCTGGGAGTGCAGCTGGATGACAAATTGGACTGGACTGCCAATACTGATGCTCTATGTAAGAAAGGTCAGAGCAGACTATACTTTCTGAGAAGGTTGGCATCCTTCAACATCTGCAGTAAGATGCTGCAGATGTTCTACCAGACGGTTGTGGCGAGTGCCCTCTTCTACGCGGTGGTGTGCTGGGGAGGCAGCATAAAGATGAAAGACGCCTCACGCCTAGACAAACTTGTTAAGAAGGCAGGCTCTATTGTAGGAGTAAAGTTGGACAGTTTAACATCTGTGGCAGAGCGACAGGCATTAAGCAAACTCCTGTCAATCATGAATAATCCACTGCATCCACTGTACAGTGTTATCTCCAGGCAGAGGAGTAGCTTCAGTGACAGACTGAGGAGATCGTTCCTCCCCCACACTATGCGACTCTTCAATTCCACCCGGGGGAGTAAATGCTAACATTTTTCATTTTTTTTTTTTTTTTTTTTTTTTTCCATTTTTATTACTATTTAATTTAATATTGTTTCTTTGTATCAGTATACTGCTGCTGGATTATGTGAATTTCCCCTTGGGATTAATAAAGTATCTATCTATCTATTAAATGCATTATTTTTTAACGCGTTATGGAGCACATGCATCGAAGCTTCTCAGCTGTGCTTGTGCTAAGAAAAGGAAAGATTTTAAAAATAACTTAACACGATTGTCAATGTAACCTTTTTTAAGTAGTGCCTGGAGGATTCAGTGTGGAGAAACTCTAGAGACAGAGTGTGTATTAACTTTTGGATTTCTCTGTGAATATTTGGTGGCAGTGTGAAGAAGTTGCTTCGGAAGACGGCGTTAGCTGTGGAGCTCAGCTCAGAGCGAAATGAGGTAAATGGGAGGGGAGATGATGACGTGACTCCCCCACCCGCCTTAACTGTCAATCCCCCACAAACACAGTCTCTCGGAATTTGCATAAGCACACCCCTTCACCTGCAATTTTAACTTAGTTACAAACTGATCAAAATTCTTGTTTATATCCTGCATCCTCTCATTAAACTTGTATCCCGCATTACCCGTGGGCATGGGAAACGCCAGCGGTAGCCTGTCTATGAAGTTAATTTAAAGTTTAGGTTTACACCTTGCTTTCTTTCCGAAGTAGCAGCACTCATGAATATGGTAGTATATGTCACTCGCTCGCTTCTTATGGTTTCGCTGCCTTCTCAATTATATAATGCATGTTTTCTTCAGCGCTTTTTGGAGGTCTTCCTGGTTTTCTACACACTGCGTTGACAGTCAGTTCACGTGATTACGTGGGAGGCGTGATGATGCGTGATGAACTCCGCCCCCACGGCTTTCGCGCTCAACTCCATTACAGTATATGCAGAAAAATAGCTTCCAGTTATGACCATTACGCGTAGAATTTCGAAATGAAACCTGCCCAACTTTTGCAAGTAAGCTGTAAGGAATGAGCCTGCCAAATTTCAGCCTTCTACCTACACGGGAACTTAGAGAATTAGTGATGAGTGAGTGAGTCAGTGAGTGAGTCAGTCAGTCAGTGAGGGCCTTGCCTTTTATTAGTGTGTATATATATATATATATATATATATATATATATATATATATAGAGTCACGAATAGGAGACTGCGGACGGACCTTAACACGCTTCGGAAGACATTCGCCGGCAGGGAGTGGCGGGGTACTAACCTTTCTCCTTTGCTTTCTTCCAGGAATAAAGACGCTCTGCCACCATAAGCCTCATTCCCGCAGTACGTTACTTCCGCCCTTCCTCCGCCATCTTCCTTGACGTCATCAGTCCCATCCTCCCTCACGGTTCCTTCCCAGCATTCCTCAACTTCTGGCTCCTCCCTTATAAAATGGCCACCGACGTCTTGTATGGCGTTGCGCATATGAACAGTTTATGTTTATATTTTTTGACCTTTTGTGGCAATATTGTTACAGTATACGGGGCCGGAAACCCCAAACCTTTATGCTGTCTCTTTTGTATTCTTTTACAGTGGCGTAGCCAGCAGGATACTGCTCTGAAATAATGACCGAAAGACAGGACCTCAACACCGAGCTGCAGGGGATGAATGCCTAGATCCAGTCCCTGCAGCAAGCGCAAGCCGCTACCACCCGGGAGTTGGAGGAAACGAAGGCCAGGTTGGTAGAAGCCCAGAGGGTAAGGACCGACCCGCCGTGTCCAAAGCCTCAGCCTCTTGTGCCAATGACAGAAGCGGATGACGTCGAGTCTTACTTGGGCATATTCGAAAGGACGGCCACCCGGAACGAGTGGCAGCGGTCCAAGTGGGCGTCCATTCTGGCGCCCTACCTGAAGGGGCCTGCGCAGCGGGCTTATTACGATCTCCCCGAGGAGGAGGCCGCGGACTACGACCTCCTAAAACAGGAGATCCTGGCACGCTATGGCATCACGCCGGGCCAGCAGGCGAGTGAATGGCGGAGCTGGGAGTTTGACCCAGAGAAGCCGGCCCGAGCACAGGCCTTCGACTTCTGGGGAACGATGGGACGCTAGCTACGGCCTGAGGGTCCCCAAGCCCGGAAGGTCGTGGAGCAGGTGGCCTGTGAGGGCCTGGTAAATGCCATGCCTAGTTCCCTCGCCCAGCAGGTCCGGCGCCACCCTTATAAGGACATGCCAGGACTCCTGGAAGTCCTGGAGCGTCAGCTCGCGGTCTACCGAGCCGGGGGGGTCGGAAAGACAAGCTCGTGGGAACCCACAGGGACGGGCGGCTGCCCCCGAGCCCTCTCGACGCGCTGCGGAAGCGCCGCAGAAACCTAAAGAAAAGCCGGCCTCCCCGCGCTGTTACAAGTGCGGTGAGAAAGGACACCTGCTACCGACCTGTCCCCTGAACACAACCTCGGAGCCGATGGACTGCACCTGGGCCACCGCAGAGAGGTACTGTACTCCGCCGCACCCCCTGGCGAGTCCGAACATGGGAGTGGTGTTGTTGAATGGGCATTTGGTGGTGGCTCTTTTTGACTCTGGCAGCAACATAACCATTGTCGCTCGCCGTTATGTGTTACCGCGACAGTGGCTTAACCAACATTTACAAGTCACTTGTGTGCATTAGGAGCCAAGTCTTAACGTTCCGCTCGGTGTTATATCGCTTGGAAGGGGCAGTTGTCTAACTTGGTGGTCGCGGTGTTGCCCGAACCCCCCCTATCCAGTGATTTTGGGACAAGACTGGTCACACAGAAAATGCGGTAAGACAAGCACCGCTCCTGGAGCCTCACTGGGTCTGGTTATGAGGCGGCAAGGCACCCTTCCCGTGGTCTCCACGCCGTGCTCTGGGTCAGGCAAACCGGGGGACGCTTCCCCGGCGACAGACCCTGACCCGGAACTATCCGCCGGGGAGGGGACGAGCCGGGGGACGCTTCCACGATCCACCTCACAAGACCCCCTGAGCAACTTGGACCATCAATTTCGGTCCATGCCTGCCTCATTTAAAAGGGAACAGTGGAATGACGATTCCTTGCGCTTTGCCCGGAATGCGATTGTTCTTCCAGGCAGCTCACAAGCTGATGGATCCATGCCACGCGAGCCCTTCTTTGTCCTTGAAAATGATCTGTTGTATCGGGTGGCGACCCACGAGGGCAAGGTGCGGAAGCTGTTGCTAGTTCCGCGTACCTTCTGGCGGGAGGTATGTGAACTAGCTCATGCTCACCTCCTAGGCGCCCACCTCGGGGCTGAAAAAACTTTAGAGACAATAAAACTCCGCTTTTACTGGCCCAGGATCAACGAGGAGGTCCGGCGTTTCTGCCAATCCTGTCCGGAATGTCAGACGCGGCAGATTCCTAGGAGGGACCGCGCTCCTCTCGTCCCTATACCCCTGATAGACATTCCCTTTGACAGAATAGGGGTGGATTTAGTAGGACCCCTGGAGCCCTCAAACCGTGGCCATAAATATATATTGGTCATGGTAGATTATGCTACCCGATACCCAGGGACGGTTCCCCTGCGCTCCGCTAACACAAAAAATATCGCACGGGAGTTAGTCAACTTATTTTCTAGAGTGGGTATTCCCAAAGAAGTCCTCACGGACCAGGGTACACCCATCACCTGAGATACGTTCAGGGAGGTCGCCAAATTACTCCGGGTAAAGCACCTGAAGACTTCTGTCTATCACCCTCAAACCGACGGGTTGGTAGAGCGTTTTAACCAGACGCTTAAACAGATGCTCCACAAGGTAGTCAACGCCAATGGCAGGAACTGGGACCAGCTCTTACCGCTTGTGCTTTTTGCTTACCGGGAAGTGCCCCAGGCCTCCACAGGCTTCTCCCCTTTTGAGTTATTATACGGGCGACAACCCTGTGGACTTTTGGACATACTAAAAGAGGGCTGGGAAGCGGAGGCCCTTCCCTCCTCCAACATATTGGAGTATGTGGCGCAACTGCGCGACAGGCTCACTAAAATCAGGCCCCTCCTAAAGGAGCACGTGACTCATGCGCAGGCAGCGCAGGCCCAATGTTACAACCGCAACTCCGTCCTCCGGGAGTTCCGCCCGGGGGATCGAGTGATGGTGCTCGTTCCTACCTCCCATTCCAAGTTGCTAGCTCACTGGCAGGGGCCATACGAGGTTAAGGAAAGAAAGGGGCTCGTCGACTATTTAGTTAAACAACCTAATCATCAGCCGAGTGAGAGGATCTACCACATCAATTTGTTAAAACACCCGACACTCGTAGATCCCTCTCCCTATTCACTAGCACGTCTACCCTTAACCTCGGTGACGAGCTGACACCCCTACAGCGGCAGGAGATAACCCAGGCAATCCGGGCCGTCCCCGAAGTAGTGAGCAAGTCACCGGGCTGGACCTCGCTGATTGCGCACGATATAGTCACGGACCCCGGAGTAATCGTCCGGGAGAGGTCCTATAGACTCCCGGAGGCAAAACGCGCTGAAGTGGAACTGGAGGTGCAATGGCCAAAGCCAAAGCGTCGATGGTGTCGAACACCCCGTGATGTACTTAAGCCAGAAACTGCTGGACCGAGAGACCAGGTATGCGGCAGTGGAGAGGGAAGCCTTGGCCATTAAGTGGGCTGTAACCCATCTCCGGTACTACCTGTTGGGTCGCGAATTCACTCTAGTGACTGATCACGCTGCGCTTCAGTGGATGTCCCTGCACAAAGAGTCGAATCCGCGGGTCACCAGGTGGTTTCTGGACTTGCAACCCTATAAGTTCACGGTCACTTATCGTCGCGGCAACCTTCAGGCCAATGCCGATGCCCTCTCTCGCATCCACGACCTCTTGGTTAGGTCCGCCCGACCTGACGGTCTTGGGCTAAGGGGGGGGTCGTGTCACGCACACGCGAATAGGAGACCGCGGACGGACCTTAACATGCTTCGGAAGACGTTCGCCGGCAGGGCGTGGCGGGGTACTAACCTTTCTCCTTTGCTTTCTTCCAGTATATACACATACATACATATATATATATATATATGTGTATTTATAAATATATATACACACACACACACACACACACACACAGAGTGGATTCATATAATTTATTTTTATTAAAACTATTCTTCTAATAGTAAATTTACACAGAAAATACAAATTTAAAAATGACATTATTTAAACATGTATCACAAGTATCTATATTTGCATTCAAACTTTAAATAAATTTTCTTACCCTTTGCCTATGGCTCCATCATAAGTGGAATCATTCAAAAAAACACTTCCACCTGACAGGTTCATCACATGACCAACTGGAGATGTATAGGATTTTAGTCCCGCTAAAGAAAATGGATGAATATACTCAGTCAATTTATAAACTAGTATGTTATTATCAAAATATCCTGTATTGTAAACTAACAGCCAATTAAAACTTATTTTTTATTTAATTATTGTTAATTTTTGCATTTTAACTAAGATGCAAAAAAGTACAACCTTATAGCTTATACTTTTACAGGAAAAAAAATTACACAATATTTAATAGTATCGAAACACAAAAAATTATTAAAGATTAATACCATTACTTTAAGCTGAAACTTAACTCAAAAGCAGAGACTATTATTTAATACATTATTTTAAGTTTAATAAATTGCATCAGTATTTAAAACACATGCACTGTCTATAATTTGTTATATTTTAATGAAAATGAAAATAAAAACTTAAGTTTTGTTAAGTGTGTGGTCTTTAAGCAGCACCCAGATAAACCTAAAAAACATGCAGGTTTATCATGGTGGGTAAGCCCACAAAAATGCTTTGAAAATATTGACTGCACCAAATGCTAATTTCATGTTATAAGTGCATACTATTAAGTGCACATTGCTTATTCTACTTGGTACGCTTTTTTGAGGTATATCCTAAGGTAAAGAAGAGCTGTGGTGATTTATATTTTATGTGACGGAGCTATATTGTAATTGTTTAAATATACAGAATATCTTCAGCAGCTGTATCAGGTAAAGCAGCTTGTTCAAATATGAACAGTGAGTTAAGACACGGAACTTAAACTGGCAGCTTAGAGTTCAAAGTATAATGTGATAAGGTGAAATATACATTAATAAAAATACATGATGAACAAAAGCAAAATAAACAGGAAAAAGAGCCTGAAAAAGTAAATGTAAATGGACAGTACATAGGAAGATAAATTGTAACAGTTAAACTAAAATGCACACTGGATTCAAAAAGAGCTTGTAGTAATATAATTGTTTTTAAAAGTCACTATAGTGATATAATCATTTGTTAAAGTCACTATTGAGACCTTTCAACATTACACTTAAACTGTGTTTATTTATTTATAAAAGGTTATCATATTCTATATGCAGAAATAATAACTTAGCAATGTAGATGTGGCACCAATAGCCATTACAGGATATCAAAATGAGAAATAGAAGATGATCAGAAACAATTCAGAATGATTGCTGAACTTCTATTTTGATCAAATAATTAACACACAAACTTGCAACATGAACAGCTCATTCAGCCCGATAATGAAGCATGCTATCACCAATAAAAATTAAAGTGCATATATTATATCTTATTTGAATTGAAAAGTGAAAAAATTACAAAAACATAAGAAATGATAGGAATACAGAAAGAAAGGAATTTCCAGTTTACATAACTACATATTATTAATACATCTGAAATGTTGACCTTAGTAGATACGTAATAAAGAAGAATCTGTGGTGCATGTACAATAAGAGAGCAAATTAGCTCTTGTATATAAGCAGTATATAAGACGTATATAAGCAGTTAGAACCTGCTACCAAAGACCAGTAAAAAATAAATAAATGAACAGGAGAAAGTTGTGGGAAAATTAAATAGTGGATGAGAAGAAAAAGGTATTGTGCAAAAGTGAAATATCAGTAACTATGCTAATGAAAAGCAAACATAGAATTACACATTATGAAAACCTGGATGGAATCAAAGCAAGAGGCCTCAGTGAATAACAATACTGACCGAGGCCAAGAAATAAAGTTAAAGAGCCTGAAACATATGAAGCACAGTATGCTGGTGGACGTCTCAGAAAATCAGAATGTACAACATAATTGTAGAAGGGATTCTATGCCATGTCTAGTAGGAAAGTTGAAAAATAAATGTAATGTGGAAGAAATGGAACCCAATTGAAGGAGTTAAAATCCAGAAACGGATATATTATACTTGTAGGCAGCTCAATGCACAGTTTGTTTGCCTTATAGATTTCAGATTTAGCTGAAATCTTAACCTTGTTTTTTTTTTAACCCTAGATTTTTTTTTTTTAAATCTGCATCTTGTGAGCATAATTTATAGTCTAAGACTTATTCACTCGTTAAATTCTGTTAAGCAAGATGAATCAAAGTCATTGAAAACATCACACACTAGAAAGAAAAATATGTCAAATATAAGAAAGCTACTGTCACTCTTAAAGAGATCTTCTCAAACATATGGTACAATTTGAAACGGCTTTAATGATGAAACATATGCATTTCACAATAAAATACATATCCCCCTCTGCAGTTGCCTTGAAAAATAATTTACCTTATTTTTAATAAAATGAAATAATTCACTCTCTCTTGATTTAAGCTTGTCTCAGTCATACATGGTCATTATTAAAAGGAACTTTGTCCCTTGCTTTACGTTTTTAAACGTCATTGTTCCATTCCCTTACTATTAAATTTACCAGTCCGAGGGAACATCAGTAAATTTCAAGATTCACTCTAAACTCTCTTCCCTACTGTAACACAAATGTGCTACTAGCGTGGTTTTAAAACCTCCATTAATTTCATTTCAGGTCAAGCCAAAAAACAAATTGCTCTCTCTCGCAGGTGTTGATTTTTTTTTTTTTTTGGGTAAAACTTGAGCTGTATATGGAATGTTATTTGATTAAAAAATTAAAAACATAAATGTGCTTTAGGGTGCAGCCTTTTACTGCAGGGGCAAGTATCTAGAACTATTCCTGTACCACCGAGTAATATGTAGTTTTTAAAAGTTATGAGCTGTCATTAACAAGACAAATTTATCCTGCTTCTCCTAGGCAGAAGCTGTGCTTCTACTGTAGATACAAGATTGTAAGATTATAACTGGCATTCTGTCAGTCCTCCTAGATCTCTTCCTTAAAACTGCATTATGATTCTAGTTCTCTTGAACTTGGGCTCCGTCTTACTGTCATGAAGAAAAGCTCCTGAAGTACTTGAATCAACCTTGAAATAGAACATTAGTAACACACACACACAAACAACAACAACTTATTTCTTGTGTAGCCCAAAATTACATATGGAATGCCTCAATGCCTTTAACAGGCCATGGTTTTTGACATAATCCCAGCATTGATTCCCTAAAAAGAAAAGAAAAAACTCCAAAAAAAAAACCCTTGTAGGGAAGAAAATTGGAAGAAATCTTGGAAAGGCCATTCAGACAGAGACCCACTTCCAGGAAGGTTGAGAGTGTAATTGGTGTCCAAAAAATGGGTAAATACAACAGACAGAACAAAACACATGTAATCCTCTTCACTGAGCTAGATGGTCAATCTATCATTGGCACCTCAGAAATAGAAGAGTAGAAACTATTTTATACTTGCACAGCACTCCTCACCAAGTGCAGGTGCAGAGTGCTGCAACAACTCTCAAGGCAAAATGCAAGAATAGATTATATAACTCACTAAATATAGAACTATCACACATGATGGATACAAGATTTGTTAAACTACATCAAAAACAAACCAGAAACTAATCACCATAGACGAAAAACAACAATATCTGTCCACCAGTTAATTATTAAATGTAGAAAAACAACACGCATTAAAAGAAAATCTAGGCTTGTGTTGTGGTAATGTAACAGAAAAGGATAAAGGCAGATGAATTGTTTTATTGAGTGCTCACTCCATGGACTGAGACATTTGTGCATACCTGTGTACAAATAAAAGATTTGTTCTGCATTTTCATCTGGTATCCCATGAATGACTTCTTTGAAAACTGTAAAGTATTTCTACTACACTGCCCAGTGCTGTGCGGTAAGTTCATTTTAACAACAAATTCTGTCAACCATTCCGTTTTAAACCTCAAACACCACTTCGTCGATATACAACTTGAACACTCTTCAGCATTGCACTTACGCATGGCTTAAGTGAGAGATCACTGAGAGATGCTCAACCTCCACCGTAACCTGTCTCAGTGCCTAGTAGCAGTGGCAGCAGTCCTAAGGAGTCATTATTCCCACATCTTATTGGTTATGTAGATGTATGGTTTCATGAATCAATCAATCTACGATTATCCCTAAGTTGCAGACACTAGCGTATCCATGGACAGAGAAGAATTGCATAAATGACATTATTAGATGAGAAGCCACTCAAATGAGCATCAACAATGTATGACATGAATCTACCCTGTTCTTACTCTATTGACGCTTTTGACAGGAATTCTTTTTTAATTTACCTTTTCATTGAGAGTTGGCTGTTCACTCTGAAATATAAATAAGGAATTATCAATGAATATAATGTAAGATTCATAATGTTTTTACCCACAGTAAGACAAAGCCTTTCCAATCTACTAATTTAAGAAAGGTTACGCCGCAAAAATAAAAGCGAGCTAACCATTATATAGGAAACTTTAAAAAGTCATTCTGCCAATTTAAACAGTAATTAATTAGAAGCCCAGTCAGACTAACCTGATTGCACATAACATTGTGACTGAGCTAGGGCTGACTGTCCGAGAATGCCCCAGTCATTACACCAAGGCTAAGAAGGCAGAGGTGGACCTTGAAATTAAGTGAATGATAGACTTAGGTGTAATAAAGTTTTATGCACTGATCTAGACCAATTGTATAAATTCCTAGCCAGTTAAAAGGTTGGTGCTTTTGCAATGACTTCCATTGGTTTAACCATGGTCTCTTGTTGTCTCTTGTTTTGATACTTATCCCATGCTGCATGTGGACAAACTCCTCGAGCAATTGGGAAAGGCTCTAACATATAACAAAAGAGTACTGGCAAATTCCTTTAACAGAATCTACTATGGGGATAACTATATTTAGCACCCCTAGCAGACATGGCAGCATTGTGTCCTTTCATTAAAGTTCTACTGTGCAACGGCCACATTCCAGTATCTGATAGATAAAGTTCTACATCCTAATGATGCCTATAGTGCCACCTACTTGGATGACATTGTCATATATTTTCACACATTGAAAGAGCATGTGCTGCAAGTTACAGATGTCCTCCCACACTATGCAAAGCCAGGCTTTGTATCAATAAAAATAAATGATTTCTGGATAGAAAAAAGCCAAATATTTAAGCTGGTAGATGGAGGACTATTCAAGCCACAGTGTTTCTAGGTGACTGCCATACTTCCAAGCTTTCCTAGGTCTGAGGACTACTGCCAGTTTGTGTGCTGCTACTCTTAAGAGTGAAGTGCCCTTGACTATGTTGATATGAACAATACTTAAGTTTTTGGAACTTTAGTACCAAATTAATACTAAATGGTACCAGTCCTTTTACGGTATAGTTAGAACCAATAAAGTTGGTACTGCATTCATGTCTGACTGAAAGTAAATGAATTACTCCAGATGGCACAATAACACATGAGTTAAAACTAAATATAAAAATGACTCTCTGTGGTAATGATACAGCACTTCATCAACATATGTCAAAAAGAAAAACAGCAGGGGTCATTTCTGGAGATGCTTTTGTGTTCAGCATGCGAGTACAGGAATTATACGTTATTTAAAAACAAAAAAAAGCAAAACAGGCTTGCGTTAACACTTTTATCCCATGATGTAATTAATTCACAGACAGATTCATGCATGGTTTTTAAAGCAAAATAACGTCACCAATCAAATGAGGTGTAACCAATTAACTTGTACAGTTACGCATTTGTAAAAGATGAAAAGGTAAAAAGATTAATCGTTTTAAGTAGCGTCCTACACAGCCCTGATAAGTGAATGGCAGCTTCACATTCATTTGATTGTAATGAGCACTTCTACAAAGGTCTACCAGTCCCAGTATCTATTGTAAGTAAGAGACAGCTGGCAGCTCAACCCGGCCAGGATGCCCCGAGAATGGGAGGGGGGGGAGGAGGCAGCTACTTTTAGATACTGCTTTCTCCGAAACACTAGATGGCAACTTCCCTGCAGCATAATGGTGCCCCAGATTCCTGCAGGACACTATGGGATCTGGAGTTCGGCTTCACAGCCCTGCCGGGTACCGTGGGTGACGCCAGGAGATGTTGCAGGAGGACTTGGAGACTTGTACTTTTTATATAGCCCGGAAGTACTATCGAGTCATGGGGACGGAAGCCTAGAAGTACTTCCAGGCTGACGGAAAACTTAATTTCTCCATCTGACCCAGAAGTACTGACAAGTCACGTGAACGGAAAAGCAGAAGTGCTTCCGAGTCAGACAATATATAAAGGACTACGAAACACCCAGCAGGTGAGCTGGAATCAGGAGGCAGAGGACAGAGCTTGCTGGGAGGAGTAGAGGAGAAAGAAAAGAGATAATTGTGTGGTGTATGGTGCTTTATTGCCTGTTTGCTTGTGGTGATTTGAGAGCACTGCAAAGAATATAAAAGAAAAAAATCAATTCTTGGTTCTTTTAACTCATGTTGTCAGTGTCCGTCTGTCGGGTTAGAGGAGCGACAGTGCCCTCTAGTGTCATATTTTTGGGGGTCACTTTGGCATGGAAAAGACAAGGGAGCGCATTTTCGAAATGCTTTAATTGGATGAATATTTGGCCTGGGATGTGGAGCAATTCTGTAAGGCCTGACCCAACTGTCAAATAGTTTCTGCTCACAGACCTACTAGGGCACCCCTTGTACCGATGCCTATTTTAGATGTCCCCTTTGAGAGGGTGGAACTAGATATTGTTGGCCCGCTTCCCAAGAGTAAACGGGTTTCAATATATGCTTGTGTTATACTCAGAAGTGGCTGTGTCGGTGTGTGGATGCCCAACCTATTGCAAAAGCACTTTCAGAAACATTCATGCATATTTGTAACTCTCGGAAGACTTTGACTGATTAGGGTACGCCCTTTATCTCTCACGTCATGAAGCAACTATGCGAAAGTTTTGCAATTGAGTTGTTACACTCCACGGTTTATCATCCGCAGACAAATGGTCTGACTGAATGATGTAATATAACCCTAAAACAGATGATTCAGTGGGTGGCCCATGATGACCGGACCTCCTGGGATATAGTAGTGCCCTTCGGAATTTTTTTCTGTCTGCGAGTCCCCCCATGCTTCTACTAACTGGGTTGAGTCCTTTCGAACTATTTGGCCGCCAACCGCGCAGGGTGTTGGACATTTTTCCAATTCCTCTCTGTGACAGAGAAGTATCTCATACTACTCTTTCAGCCAAAGAATTATGCAACAGAAGTTTGTCAAGAAATCCTCCTTCATACTGTACCTACAGCAATATGTCTTTATAATGCCTCACTGTGACTGTGACTATATGAGTGGAGTTGTTGTTGTTGTTAGCTATAATATTTCTTAATTTATTTACTTATTAAGCTAATGTAAAAAGCTAAATTTAAAAGTACCATCTATCTATTGATCCAACAGAAGGGCTTATGGCAGCATGGGTTAAACAAAAGATTCTGGGAAAGCTAAATGACAGTTACAGAAAAACATTGCAGAAAAAGCAATATGACCCCAAATCAATTCCTGCAGTATATTAATAGTAAAACAAGGAGGTGAAGTGCATTAGGTATGTTTGATGGGTGGCCATAGCCACTACCTGGCTGGATGTCAATGGAGTGGAAAGACCAGGGGAGAGGGTATTGGTGAGGAAATGCCTCCCCCTGGGACACTAGAGGGCAGCCCTCTTGGGTGGCGGTGGTACCACAGATTCCCGGTAGGATATGCCGGGAGCTGGAGTTTGGTGCAGCCCTGTTGCGGGGGCTGCCAGGGGGAACTGAAGAGCCCAGCACACCTGGGAGTGATTCCAGGTAATACTGATGAACCACCTCGAACACTCCCGGGAGCTGAATAAGAGGAGCTGCCTCACTTTATTCAGGGGAGAGTTGGGAGGAAGAAGACAAAGAAGGTGGAGGCGGATAGACTGGCAGCAGAGAAGGGACTATGTTGTGTTGGTGTACTGTGCACAAAACTATATAAACTGGGGGTGGGGTGTTGAGCCTATCTGTGTTGGGGGTTAGGGTGGCTGTGCGCTCCCAGGCGTCACATATGTTAAGGATAAATTCAAATATATAGACAGTGAATTAGTGAACATTCTAGACTTTCATTTTTCTAAAGTTTATATGTTTGACAAAGTCAATAACCTCCCAGCTGTAACAGGAACTATGAAATAGGTCTGAACCAATGGTTGAAAATATCCATCGCTGACTGATGCTCTAAGCATTTGCAGATATTTCCTCAAAGCCGTCATTTTTTTTTTTTTTTTGGTTAAATCTTGTTTACCTCACAAGAAAGCTGTCAGGCACACATTTGCAGCAGGAACACACTGTAGTTTAGAGAAGGTATCCTGATCATTGCCTCACTCACAATTTTTGAATGGTAAGAGCTTCTGTACTGTATATGTGTAGCACTAGTGAGGCAATACTAGTTAGCACTCTGAAGGTTCAAGGGGACCTCCCCCTTTAATATTATACTTATGCACATGCTACAACATCCAACATCCATCCACATTGTGTGAAAGTAATAAAGAATTGTAGAAGGAATAAGGCACTGAGTAAACAGAGTACTGCCAATAATTTGGCTCCACTTCAGACACTACCTGAAGGAAAATAGTGTATTGTCTTGCTTGTGAAACAACTATAAGCTGAAGTGGTTGACTCAGCCAGCTGACTTTAGCCAATGCAAATTAAAACTGCTAAAAGAAACTGGGGGCTGAGCTCAATGGTCATCCTGCAACCAACAGGAAAGGGCCCCAATCAGCTCTCTATGCGGAGAGATGAAAGGGTTAAAAACAGGAGCAGTAGCAGGCTGCAAGTGATGGAAAGGGTCACTGAGTAACAAACGGGACTGAAAGGGTAAAGTGCACAAGTCACAACAGTGAGACAGCATGCTTTGGGGCAGAATGAAACACCAGAGCAGCAGTCAGTTCTCGATTACCATAGCAATAGAGAAAAGGCAGTTAGGATGTAAATGCTTATAGCTTATTTGTTTTCTTGCTGTCACATTGATTATTCTCTTTTTTTTTTTTAAAGATATTGAAAACTTTAAAAAGAATAAACCCTTCTATTTTTTTTTTTTTTTTAATTTCCACAGTCCATGTTGTCTTACCATAACCTCAATCCACATAGTCGTTTGCTACAATAGGAATGCAATTGTACTGTGTACATGAGATAATAAATCTAAAATAAACTGATTACACTATATATCAAAGCAGTGCCTTACATTTCTTTTTAAAAAAAGCTGGTGCCATTTTCCTCACTCATTGAACACTTCAGGCTCAATTAACACTCAGCTTTATACACTTTATGCAGCAAGACAAGTAAAAAGGCAAATTATGCACTATAGTCAAAAAAGCCAACATCACACACAACAAACTGATTTTTTTCTATAAATCATGATGAGCCACTTTTTTCATTCAAATAATGGTAGAAAGAGAACAACTGAGGACATCATATTTAAGTGAGAAAAAGTAATTAGTAACATCTAGAGTCCTAAAAAAATAAAAAAAACAATAATTTCCTGTTGGTAGACATTTATTCAAATACATTTTATGGTGAGGTAGAGTCAATTTTAGAGTTTCGTGCCATTACGGCATTCTGATTTGTAGCAATAAATGAACATGGAACAAATCACCTTTCAAACACTGTAATAACATTACTGAATACCTCTACATTTGCTGAGTTGCACCAATTACCGCATTCCAAGCTAAAACACCTGCACACCATTCCCCATCACCCCCACTGCTCAGTGTAGGCACTTTCCACTGTACATGGGTAGAGCAACTAATTATTCATAATTCACAAGCATCTTTCTATCTCTTCACCCCTCGAGACGATGGTACCATACATCATTGATATTCTGAAATGATAATGTGATGATGTAAACTTTAAACAAGTGTACTATGAAGGAGGTACTTAGTGATTTGGAAAGGAAAAACAGTTGCTTGGATTAAATAGGCAGAAATCTAGCACGTCGCTGAGACCAGATAACATTTGTTAACCTTAGGAGGTTAGTGAGTACATATAAAAATCCTTAAAACAAATTCCTCAAAATTCAATGTATACTGGTAGACCAGTTTTTCTGATCCAAATATTTATAGGTTATTAAAGATAATTATTAAGTACAATATTGAGAATCACATGACAAGAACAGCTGTATTAGTAGAGTGTCATTATGGGTTAAAACAGGAAGATCATATTTCATTAATAAGCAGGAATTCTATTACAAAGCAACAAAATCATTTAATGAGTGATGTGCACATGATACTATTTACCTGAATTTTCATAAAGCATTTGATAAGGTTCCACATGACAGGACAGTAATCAAATTAAAAGAACTGGGAATTCAAGGTCCATCCAGTGAGTAGCCAGAACTGGCCCAAATGACAGGAACAAAGGCTTATAATAAAAGGAACTTCTATACTAGGGTAAGTTAAAAGTGTTGCCCCTCAAGAATCAATGCTGTTGCCACTACTGTTTGTAAATGTCCAGTGACATCACTTCAGTTGCACTGTTTCTGCAAATAATGATGAAAGTCTCCTAAAATTGTTAAAGCAGATGAGACAACTTCAGCCCCATGTCAGTAACCTCCAGAATATAAGGAAGAGCACACACATATAGAAGATTCAAACCTGTATATCTACTTACTCCATTTCAACATAAGGAGGATATAGAGGCATACACAGCTATGTGGCATTACTGGTAAAAAACAGTTAGCCACAGAGCTTCCTTCTTAGTGTCTGAAGCCTTAAATTTGTATTATGATTTGGACAAGTGGCATACTCCAAATTATGACATCCTGGATGGAAAAATATCGACTCACTATAGCATAATCCAAGGAATGCAAACATGTGGCGCAGCATGTCAGGGGTCCATGGCTGTGTAAAGTTAAAAAAAAAAAAAAAACTGAGGCGAAGGTTTGGAGGAGGAGAGAAAGATAAACTATTTCTGATCTATCCTTTTCATCCCCACAATTGTAAGTGACAACACAACAATAGGCTTCATAGCCACAACTCCTTGCAATATTGGTAAAGATTAAAGCTATCATATGTAACAATGCACATCCTTAATTTAAGATTACAGAAGGTCAACAAAAGTTCAGAAGCAATGTCTCTAGGACCAAACAGTAAACTCTGTGAGGTGGAATGTCAAAGGTCTCAATCACGAACTAAAGAGGAAGAAAGTATTCGCTCACCTAACAGGTCTAAAAACCAAGGTAGTGTTTTTACAGGAGACCCACTTATTAACACTAGAATTACCAGAGCCTACGAAAAAACTCAAAGATCTGGCCCACCTTAAATCCGTTCGCACTTCTCCACCAGCGCCCTTTGTCCTGTAAATGTGCCGATAAAGACAAGCAGCCGGCTATTCCATCCCCCCAGCGACTTAGAATGTGCACGAACTTCTCCCAGCTCATGCCTTGATTGATTATCTGGGAGTGAAGTGGAGTTTTAGAGTGGAAAGAGAAAGAGTGGTGAGAGAAAGTTTTAAGTGCCGGGACTTCGGTAACATTAGATACAGCCATGGACATAGCACGACATGGCACCAGCACAGCTGGGAAACTTCGATGCATGTACACCGAGCGGCTCACGTGAACTGACGCAGTGCACAGACAAAAAGCAAGAATTCCAAAGAGCGCTGAACAAAAAACGAATTACACAATTGAAAAGGCAGCAAAAAAATATGAAGCGTCTGATACATACAAGCATATTAATAAATGCAGCTACTGTGGAAACAAAGCACACGGTGGAAAAAGTCAATGTCCCGCTAAAGGAAGACAGTGTAAAAAAAAACCCGTGCATGCAGTGTGTCAGGTCTCAGATAAAGAAGAAGACGAGCTGTTTATTGATGCAGTAAGAAACGAATCGATGAATGAAACCTGTCATCTTTACAACGATTGACAAACACGGAATGTAACTTGAACACAACACATCCTACAAATACGAACCTGATTGAAAGAAATAATGATAATCAAATCCTTGATGACAGCAACACTCAGTAAAACTCACAAAACAATTACTGTATATTGAGAGTCATGTTACGTTATTTTTAAAATGTTCCCTTTTCTTTTTCATAGCTTCTTTAACACACTACGTCTCCGCTGCGATACGCAGGTATATATATATGTATATATATACCCCGATCTACATACTCGAATAATGGATACTTTATTCGCCATCAATGATCAAAGCCATACTCAGTGTATTCATTAGATGAACGGTAAAAAAGTAAGAGCGAGGGGAGGATGACGTATTGAGGCACGCAGGCAAAACCACAATAGCACGCGGGCTCGATGTACGAAAAAATATATCTTTTCAAGTTCTATTTAGTCCATATGTGTCAAACTCGAGGCCCGCAGGCCACATCCGGCCAGGCGTGTAATTATATCCGGCCTGCGAGATCATTTTATATACTGTATTATTGTTATTAATGGCCCGGGGATATGAAGCGCTGGTAACACAATAAACTACAGATCCCATAATACAGCGCTTCAGCTGCCTTGCCGAACACTTACCGCGTTAATCAAGTCTAGCTTATGATGCTGCAAGTTATTGTGAAGCTAGCCCACACGATGCCGAAGAGAAAAGGTGATTCTGAACATAGAGCCTTTAAAAACCGATGGGAGGCTTTGTATATGTTTACTGACATTGCCGGTAAACCCGTGTGTCTCATTTCTGGAGCAAATGTGGGTGTAATTATAGAATTGAATCTAAAACGACACTATGAGACAAAACATCAGAATAACCTGAAAGACCTGAATGCAATGCACAAGATACAGAAAGCAGAAGAGTTAAAGAAGAATCTGACACTTCAGCAGACGTTTTTACCCATGCAAAATCACAAAGTGATTTCAAGTGAAGCTACTTTTATGGGAGACACAAATGCACCAGTGCAACCTGCCCCACTTTCCCTGTTGCCAAGTAATGTTGAACCAAGTTGACACTACGGTGTTCCCAAATACGCACTTTGTTCATAAACTGAGCGCACTGAGTTCACACGGCGCTTTGGTGACTTTGAAGAACAAAAAAAGAATTTTGTGTTGTTTCGCAACCCATTTGCTGTCGATGTGGAAACTGCTCCTGTGCAGATTCAGATGGAGGTGATTGAGCTGCAGTGTAATGGCACACTGAAGGCAAAGTACGATACTGCACGGCCCGCACAGTTTATTCACTCCATTCCCGCACAAATGCTCCAGCTCCGTCTACATGCGGCTCGAACCTTGTGCATGTTTGGTAGCACATATCTGTGTGAGAAGCTCTTCTCAGTCATGAAGACTAACAAAACAGCAAACAGGAGTCGCCTCACTGATGAGCACCTGCAGTCCATCCTAAGAATCTCCACAACACAGAACCTCACACCAAACATAAACTAACTTGTTGCCTAAAAAAGCCAGGCTTCCAAATTTGATAAAATGACATAAGAGCAAAGACAACTGAATGATTTGATTTGTTATTGCTGAAAAGAACAAATTTTATTTATGTTTCCAGGTTTTGTTATGCACCATGTTCATATTTGAATTTGTATAATTTTGACAGGATATATTTTTATGGAGAGCAAAATCTTTTGGGATATTTAAAATGTAAGTTTATTTTTTATATAAAATTACATAAGAGTAAAGAAATTTGAATGTTTGTTCTTTTAACATTTACTTTATTTCTAACTTTTATAATTTAGACAGGATATAATTTTATGGAGAGCAAAATATTATAAGTTATTTAAGGCTTGAGTTGATTTATTCCGGAATAATATTCTGTCGACTAAATAAAAATTCCTTCTATTTAAAATTTAAATAGAACTTCAACATATACGATAGTTGTGTGTGTGTGTGTGTATGTATATATGTAGATATGTACAGTATGTATATATATGTTTATATATTTGTGTGTGTATGTATATGTATGTGTGTATATGTAGATATATATATATATATATATATGTGTGTATATATATGTGGATGTATGTGTATATATGTATATATATATGACAGCAACACTCATCACTCATAACAGTGACAAAACAATTACATTGACAATCATGTTACGTTATTTTCAAAATGTTTCCTTTTCTTTTTCATTGCTTCTTTAACACACTACTTCTCCGCTGCGAAGCGCGGGTATTTTGCTAGTTCCAAATAAATGAGGTTATTGTCGAATCTAATTGCCTAAAAATTGATTTATTAATGTATATTGGGATGTTTTGAAATAAAAAAAGGAGCTTAGGAAGAATATTCATCTTAACAGTGTTAATTCTTCCAGCTAGTGTGAGATGAAGGGTTGACCATCTATGCAAGTCTTGTTTAATTTTTTCCATGCAAACGGCGAAATTTTGTTGATATAGAGCTTTATGTTTACTTGTGATGTTTACCCCTAGGTATTTAAACTGTTCTGCAATGATAAAAGGTAGGGTATCTAATCTAATATTATATGCTTGAGAGTTCACTGGAAAGAGTACACTTTTATTCAGATTAATTCTGAGACCAGAGATCTTTTGAAATTCTGTGAGTGCTGCTAAGACTGCAGGTACAGAATTTTCTGGGTCTGATATATACAGTACCATGTCATCTGCATATAATGAGATTTTCTGTTCCAGTCCTTCTCTGCTAATCCCCTTTATCTGATCAGTATTTCGACAATGTATTGCCAGTGGTTCAATGGCAATCGCAAACAGCAGCGGTGATAAGGGGCATCCTTGTCTAGTGCCACGTTCTAGTTT
>JANRMT010062793.1:16188125-16207801 GCA_026402145.1 Polypterus bichir lapradei | reverse complement strand
CAAAAAAAAAAAAAAAACTCCAGGCGGCTGAAGAAAAAAAAAATCTGAAGGGGATTCCAGACCATGAGACCGCCCAGTCCCCTCTGGGCATTCTACCTAACATAAATGAAACAGTCCTCTTTGTATTTAGGGTTCTCACGGAAGGACTTGATGATGATGGTCATGTAGACTTCTGACTTTTAGTTCATCAATGTTGGAGCATCATGATGCTTTGAGTAGGTGGTGGCGGCGTAGGCCACCACCACAAAGAAACCAGAAAAAGAAACAGAAGAGAGAGTAGGGGTCAGTATGGATTTTAGAGCCACCATGAATAGTTATTATGATGAACTGAACATACAGAGTATCAGGATTAAATTAAGGTGAAGTTATGAGAAGGCCATGTTAAAGTAATGTGTTTTCAGCAGTGGTTTAAAATGCTCCACTGTATTAGCCTGGCGAATTCCTATTGGCAGGCTATTCCAGATTTTAGGTGCATAACAGCAGAAGGCCGCCTCACCACTTCTTTTAAGTTTTGCTTTTGGAAGTCTAAGGAGACACTCATTTGAGGATCTAAGGTTACGATTTGGAATATAGAGTGTCAGACATTCCGATATATAAGATGGAGCGAGATTATTTAAGGCTTTATAAACAATAAGCAGAATTTTAAAGTCAATTCTGAAAGACACAGGTAACCAGTGTAGTGACATCAAAACTGGAGAAATGTGTTCGGATTTTCTTTTCCTAGTTAGGATGCTAGCAGCTGCATTCTGCACTCGTTGCAAACGATTTATGTCTTTTTTGGGTAGTCCTGAGAGGAGTGCGTTACAGTAATCTAGTCAACTGAAAACAAAAGCATGAATTTCTCAGCATCTTTCAATGATAAGAGGTCTAACTTTTGCTATGTTTCTTAAGTAAAAAAAATGCTGTCCTAGTGGTCTGATGAATATGCAATTTAAAATTCAGGTTACACTCAAACAGTTACCCAGTTTTTTTACTTCCGTCTTAACTTTTAATCCTAATGCATCAAGTTTATTTCTGATAACCTCATTGAATCCATTATTGCCAATCACTAAAATTTCAGTTTTCTCTTTATTTAGCTTGAGAAAATTAATATTCATCCATTCAGAAATACCAGTAAGACATTGTGTTAGTGAATCGGGAGAGTCGGTGTCATCAGGTGCTATTGATAAGTACATTAAATTAACATTGGCAGTAAAAAGTATAAAGAATATGTAGAATGAGGTGTGTGCTTGATGGCCGGTTGTAGAGATCTGTCTAGCAATGGGTTTAAGGTGGTGCTAGCATCAATACTGACCAGAAGTTCACAGTCAGAGAACTTAAGAAGATGGTCAGTGAGGTCAAGAAAAAAGGAGAAGTAATACAGGTTATAGTCATAGGTGGAAATGAAGAGTAATTTATGACCTCCTAGCTCCGGCTTCAAGTAACAAAATCAACCTGTGTCATTGTTCCCAGATTCCAAAAGGTTGGAACAAATCTAAAGAAAAGAAGAAATTTGGAAAAATCAAAGCACCATCAGTTTCTGAATTTTGAAATTTTAAATTAATTTCACAAATCTATTAAATATTACCCTTTAGTAATATTTTATAACATACTAATTATGCAAATCTAATATATAAAGCAGAGTCGATGTGTGTATGTATGTTTGTTTGTCCGCCATACAAATTTGCACTGAGCGTCCGATCGGCACCAAACTCGGGATGGGGCTCCTTTGTGACCAGGAGAAGGTCATGGGGTATGTTTGGTTGGGAAAAATGTTTGTGGTGAAGGGCAGGGCACCTATTCACCTTCGGCACACATCCCCGTACTTATCATCAACAAGAAGGCCGCACGTTGCAACAAACCTTCACGGCGGTGCCATCTAGAAGCACGTTTGGTCCCTGTGCGTCGCTCTTTACCCATGTTTCTTTAAATTGCCAAGAGATGGCGGAAGTGTCCAAGTATGAGAAGGCTGACTGCTTTGATCGGGTAAAGCAAGACTGCTGTATAGATCTAAAACGTGAACAACCCAGTGCGCGTGCCCGGCTCACACACCCGCGTTTCCACGGGTCACACTCCCACACGCACGGATAGTGCTGTATTTCATTCGCCAACGTCTGTTATATGGCAGCACATTTGAACAGAGACTCGCCTTAAAAAGACAGCATCCTTCCCCCGCCATTTTCCCCATGCGCAGCACCGGTTGTATGTCACTTTTCTCTGTAGTTACCATCGCCAACGTCTGTTAGATACTAGCACACTTCAACACAAACGCTCCTTAGAAACAGACCACCCCTCCCCGCCATTTTTCCCAGTACAGTTTCAGTGCTACTCTTTCTCACTGGCTTTCCGTATTTGTGGTGCTATTTGCTTGCTTTCCAACTCACAGTACGATTTCTTTGTTGCTCTCTCGTACTGACTGGTGCTATTTGTTTGCTTCCGATGTATTGTAAATAAGGTAAATTCATCTCACTGTGGTGCGTATTCCGTACGTAATACCATGTAACATATTATAATTGTCCTGCTTTTCGCGAATATACCCTTACCACCAAAAAAAAGATGTACAATTCGACGGTCCACTTCAGATGCCAGAAAAAAGTCTATTTCAAGGGCGTCTCAAACACCACAACAGACACAATCCAAAGTGGACGAACTTATAATAAAATGTGACTCAGAAAACTGTTTTTTCTATTTCTATGTTCTGTTTCTTTCATTTGGGAAATTCACTGGTTATAGATTCCCGGGCAATTCCGGGTACTCCTGCTAGTGCATTATAAATCATACAACAGCAAATATTACAAACCTAACCGATTAGCTCACTGACAAATTAGACTGTAAACGCATGTTTTTAATTTTCTTTTACAATGGGCAAATTTCACTAAGAGTTTATTTGCTTTATACATTCCTTTCTACAGCAACGTGGATACACCATTTTAAAATATTTGTGCAATTTCAAGATGCAAATTAATATCCGATAACATTCTTGCCTTAAACAAAATTTACATATTTGAGGAGTTTAAACCTGTTTTCATGTTTGGACCCTGTTTATCTTAAGCACTATTGTAAGATACAAGAACTGCCACAGTATTTTTATAATTTATAAAATATGCTTTACTTTCAAAACACAATTTTATGTGGCAAATGAAGAAATAACTTTGAACGGATATTACAGAGTAGAGAGCAGTTGTTATGAAACAGTTTTTATGCTTACTAACACTAGGGACACACATATGTCTTCAAATAAATCCTGCCTAGGGAAACTAACTCTTGTTGTTTATGGCTAAAAGAAAGAAATCATGGATTTTTGTGCATTTTCTTAAAATTAAAAAAAAAGTTAAAAGTAGAAAATCCTACTGCTTAAAAAGGTACTCACCAGTCCACTCACAGCCATACAGTTCAACTCGTAAACACACACTCATGACTCGGTCAGCCATGGGATAGAAGCGGACATAACGAGCAATAATTGGGGGGCCCAGGTCTTTCAGAACCACATCATATGTGTTGACATTTCCAGAGATGATCTAAACGGGAGAAGAAAACAGTTGATGCTTTTATTTACTTTGGAATTCACCAGTAGATAATGTGCAGCAAGATGGCTACAAACAGATTCAACTCCAAAGTTACAGAAAATCAATCCATCCATTCATTTTCTAAATCTGCTTATTCACAGCAGATTTGTGGGGAAGCTGGAGTCTATTCCAGAAAGACAGCAACATTCTCAGGACAAGATGTAAGCCCACTGCAAGGTGAAAACACACACAGAGTAAGGGCCAATTTGGCTTTACCAATCCACCTAACACACGTTTCTTTGGATTGTTGGTACAAAAATCTTAGCATATTGAAGAAATCCACACAGACAATGGAGGGAGCATGCAAACTCCACTCAGGGAGCACTTGGGATGTGAAATCTTTGTTGCAAGGTAACAGCACTACCACTACACCACCATGCTACCCGATTACTGAAAATATACCTCAAATTCCAATGCTAGGTTTATATGATACATAAAATGGCCTGTTAAGTTTAATTTTTGTGTTTTTCTTTGTAAACATTAAACCAATAGGAGATACAGGAAAGCTTTTTTCCAACAAATCCTAAAGATAGCATTGATTTTTCAAGTACATTTTATATCATAAGGCAAAAAACAAAATTGTTATTTTGCTTGTCTTTAATTCAATTTATAAAATAAATCTGATATCTAATATTTCCTATTTTTAAAAGCAAATATCTTGATTTGAAAACTACTGAAAAATGCAACATTTTACATTAGAAGAGAATTAGAAATAAGTTTCAATAAGCCAGGAATGCAAAGATTGTCATTTGTACAAATTCACAAATAAACTGTAAACCAAGGCAAAATAGTTTTAAAACTGATACACAACCCACAGCATTAAGCAGGCTGAAAAACCTGTGGGTAATTAACACAAAAGAAATTGTAAATGAGTGTAACTAACTGAAAAGTGTCTCTAAAAACATACATATGTGGTTACAATAATGTATCAGATGGATTGTTCTCAGAAAACGTGTATGAGGTGAATTTTTTAACTTTTGTTATTTTTTGCAGGTTTGACTAAAGTCTGTAATTTTATGTGTTGAAATGGGCCAATTTTCAATTTTTAAGCATGTCCATTACTTTAATATCAAAGCGGTACAATAAAGCTTCAATCAGAATTCAATATCTTCAAATGGAAAGATGTCTGGAAATAAATTCCAAATTAATCAAAAGGAAAGATAAATTGACATTTTGAACTATCATATGTAATCTTGAGGACTAAGTTTTGTTTGTTTTTTGTTTCTTATGTATGTATGTATGTAGTTCTTACTTTAACATTCAACTGTGCAATGGTTTATATGGCACCTTATAAATAAGTGGCAGCCTAGCTTACCAATGGTTGGTATCAGGTCTTGATTCTTAATTTATTTGTCTGCTATAATTATTTGTTGCTTTGGAGTTTCCAATGTCTGCCATGCCCCTCTCCCTGGTTTGAACATGCACCATGGATTTTGACCTTCTGGGTAACCTCTTTTACAGGCAATTTTGTGTTGGTTCTTTTGGAATCAAGGGGTTGTTTTGTTCTATCATTGTTTTCATTATTTCAGTATTGGATTCTGTGTCAATTTCCTTGGTTAATAATTAATGTTTAATTCAATAAAATGTGATTACTACTAATTACTGTGTTAATTTAATTCCATTGTATGTTTGTTTAGAGTTTACTCCAAAGAAAAGTAGGTAAGATCTCTAAAATACAGCCAAGAACCAGGCGTAAGAGTTCAACTAGCCTGCCCAGTAGAAGCTTACTTAGTCCAGCCAGGCTCCAAATACTAACTGCTGGCTTCAGCTGGAGCAGGACCAAAAATGGGGAACTGGCAAAACAACTACAGATATCACAAAAATAAACGAAAAGTCCTACAAGGAGGGAAGTCACCATAAATGTTTAGCTTTATCACAGTTGGTGCAACAAAGAATCTTTACAAATCAAAGATTTATTGCAAAAAATGGGTAAACAAAGAACAAAAGCTCAAAACAGCTAAACAAGTCAAAAAGGAGTTGTCTAAAAATCCCCAATACTTTAAACAGAATTCAAAATCCATAAACAGAACCAAAAATGTCAAAATAACTTAAAATCCAATGAAACAATAATTAAAAATGAGAACTCACACAATGAACATACAATGTACTGTGACTGCAATTCCCATGAGCCTTTATAGGGCTGGGGTCAGTCCCTCAAAAGAGATTGGCT
Source organism: Polypterus bichir lapradei (assembly GCA_026402145.1). Lineage (NCBI taxonomy): Eukaryota > Metazoa > Chordata > Cladistia > Polypteriformes > Polypteridae > Polypterus > Polypterus bichir. The sequence goes on along the minus strand of JANRMT010062793.1, from coordinate 16,202,086 downwards.
GGTGGCCCCACCCTCTTGTGGACCCACCCGCAAAACACAATTTACATTGCAGAACAAGCATTCATACATAGAAACCAAACAATAAGCTGATAAAATTCATAAATATATAAATACAGGTAGTATACTGACATCCGACCTACGACATACGAACAGGGCCGCATCTGAGACGCATGCGCCTCAGTAACTGCCGCTCCGTCATCTTCGGCCTGGGAACGCTGCAGGGGGGCAATTTCGCTGCTCGCGCAGTGTAGTTTCCCTTGGGCGGCTCGCGGCGGCAAGCAATTTCACTGCCTGCACACTACGAACAGCTGCCACGTTCATTATCGGTGGGAGGCTGGTGATGCTGTAAGCAGTGACCTGGTTGTGGGGGGCGATTTCGCTACTCATGTAGTGTAGTGTCCCTCGGGTGGCTCCCGGCAGCAAGCAATTTCACTGCCCGCCCACCACACACAGCTGCCTCGTTCAATCTCGGTGGCCAGCTGGTGATGCTGCAAGCGGTGACCCGGTTGTGGTTGAACGGAGGCCACTGAGGGTGAACGGGCCGGCGGGGGATAGCATTGCAGTGTGCCTTGGATGGCTGCCTGTTGAATGGGGGCAGTGGTGGGCGATTCACTACACGCCTTTCGCTGCACCGTGTTCGTTCCCGGTGGGTGGACGCTTCAGGCAGCATACTGTAGTGGAGGAGACTGTGAGGTGGGCTGGTGATAACCACCCCTCACCGCCCCCATTCATTCTCAATAGCAAGCCTGCTTGCACTGTTATGCACACAGCAGGAAGTTGTCTCTTGTCACTGTTGATGACGGGTGCCTCCCTGCTGTGATAGCGTGTACAGTGCTGTGTAGAAGAGCTCATCTTAACCTTTTATCTTCACCCTTCAAGAATGTCTCTGAAACTCCAATCTGATGCAAGTGCTGGTGATACAGTAAAGATGAGAAAAACCATCACCATTGAAAATAAAGTAGAAATAATAAAAAGGTCAGAGAGAGGTGAAACTCCATCATTCATTGGCAGCCCTCCTGGCAACATGGAGATGCCCCGAATTCCAGCAGGGCATCATGGACCTTGGAGGTTTTCTTCACAGCCCTGCTGGATACCGTGGGGGCCGCCAGGGGACGCTGCAGGGAGGCTCAGGTTGCATTGTATGATACATAAATTGATTTACACTGTTCAAACAACTTAATTAAGCCATAAATGACAACATATACTGTCTTCCCCATTCCACCCATGGTGCACCATGTCTTTTAAATCAAACTGCATTACTTTCTTCAGATGCAGAGGTTTTTAATAGAAGTGATTGGTGCTTACTTTTGCAGGTCCTGACACAAAAGGTTTCACAACAGAGTCTGCCAATTTAATTAAAACCCACTGTTTACTACTCTGCAATTTGAGCGCCACTTTAAACCTCAAAGACTGCCATGATATTTTTTAGCATTTAAAAAAAGGTTCACTTTAGAATACAACTTTATGTGGCAAATGAATACATGAAGGCTTATGAACATATAACTTTAATTTGAAAAATACCAAACTTATTCTTTGAAGACTGGTTGATCTCCTATGTTTTTCTGATATGGTCTCATTGTGAGGATTATTGGGGCTGCCTTCAAGATGGTACCTCCGTAACTTCACATTTAAGATAGGTGTCAAGTCAGTTGTTCCCCCAAAATTACTCTAGATGTTGCATTTGCACCTGAGGAGACATATTCAGTGACTTGGGACTGAAAGTCCAGACCAAGGTTATTATAGTTTTGCCTTTTTATATTAGTTTTATTTCTATACTTTTTCAGACCTTACTTGGAAATTCAGTTTAGTTTTCCCTCATCCGGTATTTTTAGTTTTAATTTAGTTTTTATTTCACAGACATTTCAATTTATTTTTATATCTGTTAGTTTCAGTTTTCATTTTAGTAATAATGGCATGGAGTGCCTATGGAGTTTAGTTTTGAGTCACAATCAGAAAAAACTGTGCACTTATCATATTTGAATATAATAGGAGTTTAATGTTAGTGGAAGCTTACTACACTATGTGGTTTTTATATATATGGTTTTGTTTTTGTCTATTAAAAACAAACATAATCAAAACCAGATACTGAATATGAATGATTTTATACATTTTTTCAAATATTTTCTATGTCATTTGTGCTGAACAAATGTGTGCAAATTGTTGGCACTTTTTATCTTTTCCTTTTATTGCCCAGAATGGGCCATGAAAATCATGGGGGCTTAGAAAGAGCAGGTTGAGTATGCAGACCCCCTTCTACCTGTGTTCAGGGAAACAAAGAAAAACAAGCATGTAGCGTCAAGGTTAGCAGTAGTGAGACTTGAATAGCCCATGCATAAGAAATGCAAACACTTAATGAGCAGAGCAAGAGTAGGTAGTCGGTGTATGGATGGGCACAAAACGACAGAGACAACATCCGAGATTAGGAACAATATATACATTATCAAAACCTGTTTATCCAGAGCAGGAGCGCAGGAAACCTAGAGCCTACCCCAGCAGTTTTGGATGCAAGGCAGAAAAATCCCAGGTATGCAATATGTATGGCTGATGTTAAGAACAAAAATATGATATTTCAACTATGCATTTTGAAAGAGAGAAATTTTGAGAAAAGGGGGACTGATATTTTAAAACATAATGCTGCTACTAGATTATTTTCATATTATATCATGTATTTTGATCTTTGAATATAAAGTAAAAAAAAAATCTTATATAATATGCTACCATGGCTCGCAAACCATTTGACCTATTGACCTGAAATTTGGTACACATATACTACGTGACGTCTGCTATCTGCTTTCAGGGTGATGATTGACCTCCAAGGTTATTCCTGTTTTTATTTTTATTTTATTTTAGAATCAACTCTTGGCAGCGGTCAGCAGGGCGGCCGTGCGGCACATGCGTATGGGCACCGTGCTCATCCCTACCACCTTCGCCGTCACTTCCCCTACCTCTTCGTATTTTAAATCATTCTTGAGGCACATTGAAGACTTAAGTGCCAGCTTAAGTGAAAAATTAAGGAAAACGTACTAAGTATTTGCAACACAAACACTGATTAAATCAGTTTTAAAGCGAAAAGATGCAGACGAAAGAAGAGGAGAAGCGGGCTGCTAGGGTGGAGAAAAGAAGAGCTGGTCAGGAAGCAGCAAGCGCATCTACCTCTGAGCAAACGAATGCTAAACGTACAGAGAAACAGTATGAAAACTATGAATGCGCAAATCAAGTGTATTCACTACACGTTATTGTGCAGTGTGCCGCTACTGGTATAAAATAAATACAAAAACACATTAGCATGTTTAGTTTTTCTTTGCCTACCGACCTGTAGTTCAGGGGAGACATTGCCATCTCAGGAATTTTACAAGGCTTGTATCGCTTTGTTGTTAAACAACTTTTTTTAAAGGAAAAGTGATTGGTCAGTAACAATATGCTGATCTTGTATGATGACCTAGTACATTTCTCAATCAGTGCCATTTTATGCTCAGAAAGGATTTCTCCTGTGCGAAGTGGCAGGTGAATTATTGTCAACAAAATGCAGACACCTGAGAAATAAACTGAAATGCTACTCACTCGTGATTTTTCTGTCCATATGCTAAAGATTTGAAACGTTACTCATTCGTGATTTTTCTGTCCATATAGTAAAGGTTTTGTTGAACAGCACATTCTGATTTCAGGCGTTTGATTTACACCTTAGTATACAACAAGCGCAAAGCCGCCCACCAGTAAATCGTTTTCTATGTCACACGCTTTACGCGCCCGTATTCAGCTCGCTTTGTCACCGCAAATACTGTGTGAATAGACGCCCTCCATCACCAGCCGACGTTCACTGGATGAATATATGTGGGCAGCTTGCAGTGGATTATTTTCGTTTTTAGAGTTAAAAGTTACAAGGGTTAAAGACTAACAAGAAGAATTTTCATTCAGAAACAACAACTACAAATATTTTTTAGTAAATTTTTTTTTTCAGTTAGTCTTTCCAGCTACTTTTAACAGTTTTGTTTAGTTTTAGTTTTCATTTCGGTTTTGTTAATTATTTTATTTCAGTTTACAAAAATTTTTTTTAATAATAGTTTCAGTTTTGATTTTAGTTTTCATTAACTATAATAGCCTTGGTCCAGACCTTGTATTTCAGTTGTGCCATTCCCGTTTCCTCTTTATTCTTTAATCTTCAGCTGAGGTCAGTGGATAAAACACAAAAAATGTTCCTCACTTCTCCTCTTTCCCTTCACTTACTTTACACTTTTATAGTTTCTAATTTACTAAATTAAAACCTGTAGCATGTTTCTATTCCACACTGTGCAAAGCTTCCTATAAACTGCAATTGATTTCCACAACCAGGTCTTAAACTTGTTTCCCATACAGAAGTACTTTGGTTAAAAATTAAACTAAAAAAACCAACCACCTGCACATCCACTTTAAATATAATCTTTTTTTATGTATAAGTTTGATCACCTATAAGTGCCACTTAATGGTTTAGGCTCCAGACCACATGTTTTGGCAGTGGCAGTCTATATCTTTGTAGGAACTTAAGTATATCATACCTATAAAATATTTCCACAGTGGGTCAGTAGAGGTTTGTGAAGATAAAGGAGTTTCAAGGACAGGCGGTTACTGATAAGATAAATTAATGATCTCTGTAAGCAATGACACTGATAAATGCTTGCTAATCATGGGTCACCAGACATGATCTAACTTTTGTTTATATGAAGTAAGCAGGTTGACTTTGATTGATGGAACAACAAGACTGAGGGGACGATTTTCAAGCAATTAAAAACTGGGGACTACTTTGACTGGCATTCAGAACTTTAATGTAAAGGTCTGAATCATCACTAATGATATTAAGGATCTAATTTTGTTAAAATTAAAAAAAGGAAAAGGAATTCATCAAGTTGTACAATTCAGAGATGATTCAATGCAGTTAACTTCATCAGGGGCAAAAGGATACCCTATGATGCAGTATCCCCTCTCTCTACCTCTTTTTTTCACTCTTCTTCACTTTTCTCCATTTACTGACCAACTGTTGTTAATTAAACAAAACAGAAAAAAGAAGAGAACATTTACTACTTCTCAAGGCTGGGATATATTTATGTCTCACATCATGAAGACCTTTGAAAGACTGGTCCTGGACTATATGAGTTCTCTTGTGGCAGACCATCTGGACCAACTGCAGTTTTCATATTGGAAAAAGACTGTAGTGGAGGATGCAATTATCTATCTGCTCCACAAGGTTTATTCTTACCTGGAAAGCAGTACTGTGAGGATTATGGTTTCTGATTTCTCCAATTCCTTCAGTACCTTTCAGGCATCCTGGTAAAGGATAATCTCACAGATAAGCAGGTGGATGAACCTATGGTGTCCTGGATAATGGACTATCTGTTGGGCAGACCATAGTTTGTGAGACTCAAGGATTGTGTTTCTGATATGGATGTGAGCAACACTGGAGCACCACATGAAACAGTCCTATCTCTTTTCTCTTCAATCAGTATACCTCAGACTACAAATATAACACCAGGTCATGTCACTTGCAGAAATTCTCAGATGACCCTGCACGTATGGGATGTACTGATAAAGGGGATGAGACACAGTACTGTATAGCAGTCACGTGCAGAAGTTTGTTTCTTGTTGCAAAAAGAATTGCTTGCATCTTAATATCAGTAAAACCAAGGAATTTTCTTTGACTTTCGCTACAAACACCCTCTATGTCTGGTCACTTTTCAAGGAGTGGATGTAGACGTTATCCACTCCTACAACTACTTGGGGGTCCACATTAATGACACGTTGGACTGGTCTCAGAACACCGAGAAACTACATAAGAAAGGACAGAGCAGGCTCTTTTTCTTTAGGAGACTGCATTTATGTGGGAGGTGACACCTTTTACATCTTTTATAACTCTGATGGACAGTGTGATTTTCTATGCTTTGGTATGCTGCGCTGGTAGCATCACTTCAAGAGAGGCCCCTTGAGTCAACAGGCTAATTAAAAGGGCACGCTAAATTACAGGACACACTCTGGAACCCATGAAGGAAGTAGCAAAGGAGAAAATTAAAATAAAACCAATTATGAACAATGCTGAACATCTTCTCTCCAACACACTAACAAGGTACTTTTAGCCAATGAATTACTGAGCAGAACTGTGTCAAGAAATGCTGCTGGGGCTCCTCTATACCAACAGCAATATGTCTGCATAATACTGCACTGTGACTGTGACCAGGAGCGGACTGGGTCTCAAAACCGGCCCAGGCCTCCTTCAACGAGTGAGGGGACGAGGTTGGCCCATTATTCATTGTAATTTTCTTAAAATTTGTAATGAGTATGTGGGCTTGCTACTTGCTATGAGCCTATGATATGAACTCTATTTAAACCTGTCGATGGTCTAGCTTCATCTTCTGATTGTTCTGGTGATTGCTCATGAACGGTAGGAACCAAAGCCATTTCTTCATCCCCTTGTTCGCTTACTTCACCAGGCCCATCTGGCCGAGGGCCGGTATTAGTACCTATGAACAGATCCACAAGGTTTCTGCACTTTGAAGCACTTTCAGCAAGTTTCTTTTTCTTTCGATCATGTTCACCTTTTTCTTCTCATCTGTTTAGCTTCATTTATACTTGGCAACAGACGTTGAATGGTTGAAATGAATGACAATGATACGAGGTCAAACGAGGACCAGGTCATGAGTGGGTGTTAATAGAACTTTACTTAAGTCAATGCCAAATTACCCATATAGGCAGTAAGGCGGCCTAAAGCAAAGTAAGTGATTACATGTATGAAACAATTATTTTCAACTCGATAACCAAACTACTCAATTACAATGGAATAAATTATAACAGAGGTTATAATGAAAACCTCACATGATTGAAATGTTCCATTAACTTAAAGATAAACCATAAATGTTCCGTCCTAATATGAAAAATTCCTACAGTATCCTGTGCTTTATAACTAATTCATCATAATAATAATCGCAGTTGAAAACCACTAATTATCGCTCACGCCAACAACCAGAGAACAATAAAATGCATAATACATAATCTAAACTAATTATTAGCACCAAAGAATTTAAATACTAGATATGAAATAAAATAAATTGCAATAATATATATGCTAACCAAAATGTAGTGGTATCAAAACAGAAATCAGCAAAAGGCAGTTTTGACCAAATTTTTCGCTGCAATGTTGTGTACGGACAACTAAAACAACTTGATGATGTAATACAGTATATTATATAGGGCTATATAAATCGCAGTACTGGACAGATAATGTTTAGTAGTTTAGAAAATTAATTTTAATGTCAAACAATAACCAGTACATAAAATGTATTTCATGAAACGGCCGGCCCATGACCAGACCAAATGCCCTAATGGCCAGTCCGCCCCTGACTGTGACAGCCAAGTCAGAACGTTTCTTTCTTTTTAATTTTCTTGCTTTATAGTCATTCTAGTGTGTGCATATTTATTTATTTATTTTAAAAGCTTCTGTAAAAATCCAAACTCCCCTGGGGACAAAAACAGTTCTATCTATCTATCTATTTTGAGATAAGGCTATTTTACCAGCCTCCCTTTTTCTGCAAAAATGTGATCACAAAAAAAGACTCCCAAATTTTACAAGTTGCATCTTACTCTAAGTTGTGTTTCTAGACCATACATTGTTGAAAAAGCACATAGGCCCCTATGTCTGTTCTTACCAGATGTAGCACTCCTGTCTATGTCTTTTTGAAAAAGAGAGACATGATTTAAATAGAAAGTGACCAAAAAATAAGTTGTTATTCAAGCCGAAATCTAAAGCAAAAATCAGGCCTAAATCTTTCAGCAAAATCAATAAACTGCATGCTAACTCATCGGCAAAAATCAAAGTCCTAATTCTTTTAAACTGGAGATCCTAAATTGAAAAAGCATTCCACAGCACATAGAGATGTATCTGTAAATTCAGATGGCCCATAAGTGCCTGGGGTGATCTTTATTCCAGTGGTTTAGTGACATCATGCTCCATGCACTTCAGGGTAGGTGGCCATTTCAACATGATCAAAATGGAGGATGACCAAGACAAACAAAGATGTCACAAAAGAAGTAAAGAGCTAAACAGAAAAAATTAACTCTATATATGTCAAAACCCCTAAAAAAGCAAAAGAAAGCTGAAAAAGGGTGCAAAACATAGTCAGAAAAACGTTAAAAACACATTCAGCTCATAACGCTGTCTGAACACAAAGTAGAGACAGCCACCCTTATTGTGAAGCAGTCAGTCAGTCATTTCCCAACCTGCCATATCCTAACACAGGGTCACGATGTCTCCATAAATATAAAAATACATTAGTCTCCTACTTAAATAATCATAGCCAAGCCACTAATTCTTGTGCCCATTTAATTTGTTACACTATTTGCCTCATCTTAGCCAACTGGCTGGCAGTCCTATTGTGGCTTGGTCATACTACTGAAGACATGTGTGTTATCAAAGTTCACCTGAGGAAGACTGAAGGATTGCTTTTACAAACTCAAAAACATAACATCAAAAGACAAAATAATAAAAGAGATCTATTTACAGGCAGCTAATAAAACTGCTGCACAGATGTGCACCACCAACTTACTATATAACATGAGGAAAGACATATTCAAATGCTAAAGGTAAAGACTACTACTACTGTTGCTATTACTATTAAAACTTAAAGTTTCTATGTATTATTTCATATACGGAACAAATAAGTTTAAATGAGTGACTCCTTCAATTAACTGACATTTTCTAACTTAGTGATATTAAATTAATTCTTACAAAGAAGCTTTTACATCATTTTTTTCCTTTGTCAACAGAAGTGGCCTTCCCAGACCACTTTCTCACTGTTTTACCCAGCTCTTAACTGTGAAGCAGACTAGCTACATGTGCAGACAACTACCTGCCTCTCACCTGCAATTTCCCAGCCTGTTATGTCTGATCTGTCTAGCTCTCCTACTATCTTTTGACTGTCAAGAAACACATGTTATTAGCAACTCTACCTTCCTGAACCTTCTCCAGGCTGCTACCAATGATGACAAGATCCAGTGAGGGTTACGGCATTCTTCTGTCTCTGAACAATGGACTGTGATCCTTCTGTGAGGAACATGACATCGGCTTCTTTGGCAATTGGGATCTCTTTTGGGAGAGACCATGCTTCTACAGACAGGATGGACTACACCCCAGCAGATTCAAGGCTTCCATTATTTATAATAATATCTATGATCTCATAGAAAAAATTAATAGAATTGCAAAATGTCTATCTAAAGTGGTGTGTATTATAGAGTCTAAAATTATGAACAATATATTTGCTAAGGACCACAGACAATTTGGCATTAATGCCAGTAACTTCACAGGAATCTTTAGTTGTAGTATAATTTCTACGCAGCTGCATCTTTCTGAAACCCTTGATATGGTGTTATTTAATGCTACAGCATAAACTAGTAAAACATTTTATGAAAACAGTGTTATTACTGATGGGAAAAAGACATTTTAATCTTAGGTGAAATGTGGCTTAGTAAGGAGCTGCAATACTTACTTAGGCTGAATGCTGAACGTTAACTTTATTCAGTCAGTATGTGAAGAAAAGAAACGTTGTGGCAGCTTTGCACCTTTTGAGTATCTTGCCATCTGTAATATCACTTTATTTTTGTAACTATTTATTGATCACCAAAAAATAATGCCTCATTCATTAAATCATTTTCTGATTTTTTAACCTTTATAAAAATTATGTATGACAATTTCCTTTGGTTAAAAGTAGTCAGGAACTTATTATCTTAATGCTGATTCAGATAATCTGTCAGTTCTTGTTCTATTAGACATGAGTGAAGCATTTGAAACTACTGGCTACAGCATTCTTATTGACCACCTTAGACACTGGGTTGGACATTCTGGCCATGTCTTGAGTTGGCTTCACTCATATCACAGGCAGAAAAGTCTTTGTCAGTTGTAGCAATTATAGATATCTATTTTAGGCTGCTTATCATTCTCAGTCTACTTACTCTCATTAATCCTGATCATTTTAAAACAAAATGAATTATCACAGTTATGCAGACCATACTCAGATATATTTGTCGATAGCACCAGATGACATTGATGCTCTTACTTTTCTGATTTAGTGTCTCTTACCTGCATCATCAGACGAATGAGTAAACATTTTCTTAAACTTAAGGAAAAAAAACAGAAATTTTAATTATTGGTAGCAAATGAAAAAGAAAACACCTTAAAAAATAAATTAAGTTATCTCGCATTACAAATAAGGTCAGATCTAAAGATTCTTTGCTTTATTTTATATTAAGAGCTAAACCTCAATTCCCACACCTGGCATATTACTAAGACTGCATTTTTTCATTTAAGAAACATTGTAAGAGTTATATCTTTTATATCATTGCAAGAAACTGAAACGTTAATATTTGTCTATAGCTGTCTTGATTACTGCAATGCACTTCTATCAGGAATGCCAAAAAAAGATATATTGGCTGCAATTAGTCCAAAACGCAGCAGCAAGAATTTTAAGTTAAAAAGGGAAATTTCAGCATATCTCACCAATCAAAGCATCATTACACTGTGTGGACTATGTCCGGCAGTTTATACCGGCCAAGTCCTCCAAGCCGCCAGATGAAGCCCTCCCTGAAGTATGGAGGTGCCCCGAAGACCAGCAGGGAGTCATGGACTATGTAGTTTTTATACACGACCCTGCTGGATACCACAGGAGCCGCAAGAGGGAGCTGCAGGGAGGACCAAAGACTTATTTGTGCCCTATAACCCAGAAGTTCGTCAAAGGAAGAGCGACGTGCTTCCGGGGGGAAGAAAAGAACTTTTTACCTGACCCAGAAGTGATACAGAATCACATGGAATGGGGATTGGGAACACTTCCGGGTCAGGGAATATAAAAGGACTGTGGGAGCTCCCAGACGGCGAGCTGAGCTGGGTGGTATGAGGGCAACGCGTCTGGGAGTGGAGGATTAGTTATTGTTATTATTATTGTATTGTGTTTGGTTAATGAATAGTGTAGAGTGGACATTATTATAATAAATATATTATTAGTGCACATTATTATAATAAAAATATTAATTGTAGCACTTTTACCTGGTGTTTGGCGTGGTACCTGAGGGTTCAAGGGAGCGATAGTGCCCCCTACTGCTACAACTGGCAGTGTCCTTTAGTATTGATTTTTAAAATATTTATAATTATATATAAGGCTCTAGCCAATCTAACACCTTCATATATTTTATAGTGCTTGATTCCCTACATTTTTAATTGTAATCTTAGATCCTCTAACACTGGTTGCTCAGTTTTTTAAGTGTAAGGGCCCATTCACACCTAAGCATTGTTCTAACGTGTTAGCAGTACCAGAATGCTTCAAAATGGCTTGAAAAGTTATTTCCACAATTTTCAATGACACTGTTCACACCTAAGCATTTTAGCAGCAAGTGGTTTAGAAAACTCCTGCATCCACAGTTTTTGAGCATTTTCAGTCAAAGACTTGTTCCAATGAAATCAATGGTAATGGTCATAAAATGATGGTGAAAGAAAACAAAACGTTTTGGAAGGCTTTTTACAGGAAGTTACTGCTTCTTCTTGGATGAGCCAGGAGTGAAACAGCACATTAAAACTGAAATAAAAGAAAATTCTGGTGTTGTCTTGCATGCGAGTGCTTCAGTCATCTAGCTCAGTACAGATGTTTTGACATATAGGTTGAGTGGCAGCGCAGAGCTGGCATGGGGTTTGTATGTTCTCTCCTTATGTATTTGTGTATTGATCGGCAGTGAATATGTTTAACTCAGTAACCATGCTTGTTTTAACACTGAATACTGGAAATGTGGCATAATACTTTCAATTTACATTTATTTGCTTGGCAGTGTGACAATGTGGGTTGGCTTCACGCTACCGGTCCCTTCCGGGAGCCTCTTGTACCTGCCACCGTCGATAACAAAACCAAGGGATGAGCCAAGCAAATGAGGACTCATACGTTCCAAACAAGGGGTTGATGCAAAAGTGCTAAAGGGCTTTTATTAAAAACCAAAAACAAAACAGTGCCTAAATAAATAGTGCAGATAAAATCCCAATGCATGCATTTATTTAGACTAAATTCTTCACACATTATACACTTCACGTCATTATTAGTATCCATCCATCCATCCATCCATTATCCAACCCGCTATATCCTAACCACAGGGTCACGGGGCATTATTAGTATAAAATGGAAAAAGTTTCTGCTTTAATGACCAACAGCTGAACATATGCCTAATGTATTGATTTCTTACTGCCTTATCTACACTGGCACTTTGCAAATACTTAAGTTTGGTAGACTGGTTTCAACGGAAGCTCGGAACCGCACAGTGAAAAAAATTATGGGATAACCCTTATCTCGTACGTACGTGAAAATATCTCGTACGTACAAGATACTTTCACGTACGTACGAGATGTTTTCACGTACGTACGCGATAAACTTAGATTAAAATATTACAAAAGTGTGCTTCGGGGCTTCCTAATTATGACCTTACCAAGGATGTGGCGCTTCAGTTTGACGTCACTTCCAGCGCTTGTAGCGCCGTGATATAAAAAAGCAGACGGATGGGCTTTTATTTATTAAAGGAGTGTGGGATGGTTAGAGTTGGGTTTAACAGCAGCATGCAATACCTACGTCAGGTAATGCCCAGAACGTCAGTCACGAAATGCCCATCGCATACCCCATTACACTATGGTTAAGAGTAGGCTTGTGGAAGGGTAAGGGTTTAGTTTAGAGGTATTCGTCTGCACATTTGTACGGAGCACCTGAGGAGATATGGTGTTTTGTTTCTTCTTGGGAAACAATTTGGTGCGTCCAACTTACTATCTCGTGCTCACCACTTACCACAGCCTGAGCACCAGGCACTTTTAAGGTCGCACCTGCCAATATTGCGTGTGCGCCGCATTCTTTCAGATGAGCACCAAATGCCATCGCGTGCTACTGTACATCATTTTCTGGAAACGGGACATATCACTGAACAGTCTGATGTTTTCCTCATACAGTTACAGTCCACAGAAATGAATATTGGCAAGTTTATAAAATCAGGCTATGCATTCAAGCCCAGATCGTTAAATCCACGAAGCAGCACTGCTAACCAATGCACTAATTTATAGTAAAAGGAAATTACATTAGTTAGCCATTTACTTTCTAGCCCGCAGCTTGTTATTCGCACAAGTTACGAAAGGAATTCATATTTCACGTATTTAGTGCGTGTGAAGTTTACCCAGTCCAATGCGGGTTCACTAATTTAATTCTCTGGTAAACCTGGCACACTCGATCGCTTATCTGCACCAATGAACTGTGGGCTTTAACGTGCATCTAAAGAGTTAAATCCAAATCGGGCCACTTTAACTCCCGCCGTTTTCAGACAAGAAATGTACCCTTGTTAAAAAGCCAAACTTGAATATCCTAGTGAAATCCACTGGCCAACCTGGCACACTGGGTCACCCGTTGCATTGTGCAAAATGAACTGCGATCTTTAAAAGTACAGCAGAGATCTAAATCGTGTTGCTGCCGTTTTTATTGTCACGTTTTTGACAGGATGGATCACTAAGTTAAATTGCTGGTAATACTTGCTTAGCCCAAATGTAGGTACACTTGGTATATTAATTGGCTAACTTATGATGCCATTGTGTTTACAGTAATGGGAAAAATGAAGACACCTTCTTTCAGTTTTATTACAAATCAGAGGCACGGATAGTTATTTAACCTGATTGCCCCTTAAACAGCGGAGTCCGACTTGTTGCTGATATGGGAATGTGTAAACTTTGCTAGAAAAAAAGGACTTGTATCCGCATTTGGGTGTCAAAATCTAACTGCAGTCTCTCTTGTTACAGACCTGTAAAATGAAAGTGAGCCAAACTGATTTAACAATTTAGAGTGTGACTTCAATATTACAATCAGTCTTGTGCCGTTTATATGAAGACAGATGTATGCTAAATTTACTAGTCAATTTGACTATACTCGGGTTGGTCTGGGCAAAAT
>JANRMT010062793.1:16137429-16148125 GCA_026402145.1 Polypterus bichir lapradei | reverse complement strand
CTCAGTGTAATCCTCCTTCCATTTTATAATTTTTCCGCCACTAGCCATGATTAAATGAACGGTAAAAAAGTAAGAGCGAAGCGAGGGTGACTTATTTAGGCAGGCATATATATGACAGCAACACTCATGACAATCATGTTACGTTATTATTAAAATGTTTCCTTTTCTTTTTCATTACTTCTTTAACCCACTACTTCTCCGCTGCGAGGCGCGGGTATTTTGTATATGAATGACCTCCAAAGAGCGCGGAGACTTTTGATCATGTGAACGTGTCTGCAAAAACTGGTGTCTCCTGCCCAGCAAAAGTCGAGCAGCCGGCGCGCGCGCATAGCTGTGCCGGCCTTTGAGACGCTGACTGCGCTTCTGCCTTAACTCAAAGTGAGTTTTTTTCATCCTCCCCCTGAGCTATAGCCCAGACAAGTGCAAACACGGGACCCCTTTTCTACACCGCGGCAAAATATTAAGGCGCTTCGCACTTTATTTTGCACGTATACGATTATGAGGTCGTCAGCTCGGATTATGAAGACACGCACAGGAGTGAAGGACTGACAGTGCAATCACAGCCGATTAATAGCTGGGGCGTCTCACCAGTCTGCACAAGACCCAACGCGACTGTCCCCAAAAGGCGCTCATATCATCACCGAACACATCTCTCTATACTATATAAAAGAAAAAGGCAACTTTCCTTTCTTTACACCTTTTCTCCTTTTATCCCAAACCAAAGCCTTTCTCTCTTAACACTGCAGAGGACACAAAACTAATTTTCTTTAATTGCTGGTAAGGCACATTACCAGAGGCAGAAATTTGGACTTTCACATAGAAAATGTAATTTCTATACCACAGCCGTCGTGTAGCGCCTTTCAAAAGGGATCTACTACTGAGAGATGATCCATATACATTTTAGCTGCTGTTAGTACTACTTACATATTCTGTTACACCGTCTTTAAAATGTAGTTTACCCGCAACCACTCCAGTAGTGCTCAATGTACCTTTACTTCTTAAAACGTTAATGTTTTACTGTTTAATAACTTATAGACTACATTTTATTATTTTTCCCTTGCACTCAGTGAGCAAAGCTATACACACACACATATAGACACATACATATATATATGTACACATATATTTATATATACCTGTGTGTATGTTTGTATGTATGTGTATACACACACACAAATTATATGTATGTGTGTGTATATATGATGTAGATAGGTATGCATATATATATATATATATATATATATATATATGTAGATATGTATATAGATATGTATTTTGCTATATATATAACAATTACATTAACAATCATGTTACATTATTTTTAAAATATATATTTGCAGCTGGAGATCCACAAAGGGAGAAAATGAATCATGCATCATAGAGTAGTTTTTATTCCTGAGCTTTCAACCCCTGCCAGGGGTCTTCATCAGAGGATAATGCTTAGACTTACAAGAATCAAAGGCAATATATAGCAATAACTTACGGGGTTGAAAGAGGTGGGGAGGGGTGGTTAGGTCCTTGTGGTCGGGGTGGGGTTATTGGGTGTAAAGCCTTGTTTATTAAGAATAAGTTCTTAAGTTTAATCGTATGTAATCACATATGAAAATTTGCCCCAAATCGCAAACTTTGTTTTTTTTTTTTAATTTAAAAGGGTTTTAGTGGGCGACAGAATCAAATAATAGACATGGACATGAATATTGTAAACTCAAGCTCTTTTAATTTCTGAAAAAAAAAAAAATGCTTTTAAACTGCATTTCAATTCAAAACAGAAACAAAAATATCATTACTGGCTAAAATTGGGCAGACTTATAAATAAAGTGGTAGTTTAAGTACTTTAAGTACATTTTCAGAATGGTATTGTCTTTAAATAATAATAACCAAAATTTCAACATAAAGTGCAGTTTTTATTCTTAAAAAAATAAGTCAGAAACATAAAAGGTAATTTGACCAGCTTAATCTTTAAACTCTGAGTAACCTTAGCCAAAATTATTTTGTACATTAGGCTAAAACAGTGTGATCATTGAACATTTTGTAATTAGATGTAATTAGAATTACTAACGGTCAAGGAAGTCCAATGATCCCCAGTAAGAGCCACAAAGTCCGCTTTCTGTAATGCATCTAATTTTGTTTGCTTTTCAGTGTGCACAAAACCATGCTTTTATCAAGGCTTCGTTTGATATTAGTATATTTTTGTAGCTCTGATGTGCCTATCAATGTAATCGATGTACCAGGAAATCATGCATTGACAAAAGTTCCCCTTTGCTTGGATTTGAAAGTGTGATTAAATGCGTTATTTTTTTTTTTTAAACGCGTTATGGAATACATGCATCGAAGCTTCTCAGCTGTGCTTGTGCTAAGAAAAGGAAACATTTTAAAAAAAACGTAACATGATTCTGCGTTAACCGCATATTTTTTCATACGTCTCAAACCAAGGGGATGCGAGGGTAAGATGAATCGTGAAGCGCGCGTACATACTCAGTGCATCCCCTCTCAGGAATCGAACCTCGGATGTCTGTGCTAGAGGCGAAGCCTCTACAATTGCACCACGGCGTGTGACTTGTCCATTTGAGAGTATGTAGATCGGGGTATATACATACATATATATACACACACATACATACACATATTATATTATACACACACTTACTAGCAGAATACCCGCGCTTCGCAGCGGAGAAGTAGTGTGTTGAAGGTATGAAAAAGAAATGGAAAAATTTAAAATATAACGTAACATGATTGTCAATGTAATTGTTTTGACACTGTTATGAGTGTCGCTGTGATATATATATAGCAAAATAACTGCACTTCGCAGCGATGTCGTGTGTTAAAGAAGTTATGAAAAAGAAAAGGAAACATTTGAAAAATAATGTAACATGATTGTGAAAGTAATTGTTTTGTTTATTTGGCGGCAGCGTCACGAAGTTGTTTTCGTCTAGCTGCATTAGAAAATGTACCATGACATCTGACACGCCTCCTTTTTACTGTTTTCTCACAGCTTGGATTGCTGCTGTCATAATGGTTTTGAGTATGTACATACACACACATATCTTCATATCTATATAAATATATACATATGTATATACTGTATATATGTGTATATGTAGATATCTAATGTATATACATATCTATCTACATCATACATACACACACATACATTATACACACACACACACACACGCATACATACAAACAGGTATATATATGTGTATATATATGTATGTGTCTATATGTGTGTGTATAGCTTTGGTCACTGAGTGCAAGGGAAAAATATAGTCTATTAGTTATTAAACAGTAAAACATTAACGTTTTAAGAAGTACAGGTACATTAAGCACTACTCGAGTGGTTGCAGGTAAACTACATTTTAAAAGACGGTATAACAGAACAGGTAAGTAGTACTAACAGCAGCTAAAATGTATATGGATCATCTCTCGGTAGTTGATCCCTTTTGAAAGGCGCTACACGACGGCTGTGGTATAGAAATTACATTTTCTATGTGAACGTTCAAATTTCTGCCTCTGGTAATGTGCCTTAACGGTATTACCAGTAATTAAAGAAAAATTGTTTTGTGTCCTCTGCAGTGTTGAGAGAAAGGCTTTGGTTTGGGATAAAATGAAAAAAGGTGTAAAGAAAGGAAAGTTGCATTTTTCTTTTATATAGTATAGAGAGATGTGCTCGGTGACGTTATGATCGCCTTTTGGGGACAGTCGCGGTGGGTCTTGTGTAGACTGGTGAGACGTCTCTGCCATTAATCGGCTGTGATGGCACTGTCAGTCCTTCACTCGTGTGCGTGTCTTCATAATCCGAGTTGAGGACCTCATAATCGTATACGTGCAAAAGAAAGTGTGAATCGCCTTAATATTATTTTGCCGTGGTATAGAAAAGGGGTCCCGTGTTTGCACTTGTCTGGGCTATAGCTCAGGGGGAGGATGAAAAAAAATTAAAAGTGCTCACTTTGATTTAAGGCAGAAGCGCACCAGCTGCTCGACTTTTGCTGGGAAGGAGACCCCAGTTTTTGTACACACATTCCACAAATGAGACACACGGGTTTACCGGCAATGTCAGTAAACATATACTCAGCCTCCCATCGGTTTTTAAAGGCTCTATTTTCAGAATCAACTTTTCTCTTCGGCATCGTGTGGGCTATCTTCGCAATAACTTACAGTATCATAAGCTAGACTTGATTAACGTGGTAAGTGTTCGGCAAGGCAGCTGAAGTGCTGCATTATGGGATCTGTAGTTTATTGTGTTACCAGCGCTTCATATCCCCGGGCCATTAATAACAATAATACAGTATATAAAATGATCTCGCGGGCCAGATATAATTACACGCCGGGCCGGATGTGGCCCGTGGCCCTTGAATTTGACACATATGGACTAAATAGAACTTGAAAAGAAATATTTTTTGGAATGTGATCGCGCAACTCAGATCTAGAACTACAGTACATTGAGCCCGCGTGCTATTGTGGTTTTGCTTGTGTGCTTCAGTAAGTTACCGTCCCCTCGCTCTTACTTTTTTACCGTTCATCTAATGAATACACTGAGTATGGCTTTACCAAAACAATCATTGATCGCGAATAAAGTATCCATTATTCATGAAGCTTCAATAGGTGATCTGTCTTTCTGCGTTAACCGCATGCGTTTTCATACGTCTCAAACTAAGGGGATGCGAGGTTAAAATAAATCGAGAAGCGCGCGTACATACTTAGTGAATCCCCTCTCAGGAATCAAACCTTGGACGTGGGCGCTACAGGCGAGTGCTCAACAATCGTGCCACGGCGTGTGGTTTATCTATTTGAGCGTAGCAGTGTAATTCGGTTTTTGTTCAGCACTCTTTGGAACTTTTTGTCTGCGCACTGCGTCAGTTCACGTGAGCCGCTGAATATGGTTTTATAGGTCACTCGCTCGCTTCTAATTGTTTTGCTGCCTTCTTAATTATATAATGCATGTTTTCTAAAGCGCGTTTTGTAGCTCTTCCTGGCTTTCTACGTAATGCATGATTACGTGAGAGGCGTGATGATGTCATACGAAACACCGCCCCTCCAGCTGAACTCCATTACAGTAAATGGAGAAAAATAGCTTCTAGTTATGACCATTATGCGTAGAATTTCGAAATGAAACCTGCCCAACTTTTGTAAGTAAGCTGTAAGGAATGAGCCTGCCAAATTTCAGCCTTCTACCCACACGGGAAGTTGGAGAATTAGTGATGAGTCAGTCAGTCAGTCAGTCAGTCAGTCAGTCAGTCAGTGAGTGAGGGCTTTGCCTTTTATTAGTACAGATAGAGATCACACACACACACACACACACACACACACACACACACACACACACACACCCCCGCATCTCGCAGCGGAGAAGTAGTGTGTTAAGGAAGTTATGAAAAAGAAAAGGGAACATTTTAAAAATAACGTAACATGATTGTCAATATACAGTAATTGTTTTGTGAGTGTTATTGAGTGTTGCTGTCATCAAGGATTTGATTATCATTATTTCTTTCAATCAGGTTCGTATTTGTACGATGTGTTGTGTTCAAGTTACATTCCGTGTTTGTCAATCGTTGTAAAGATGACAGGTTTCATTCATCGATTCGTTTCTTACTGCATCAATAAACAGATCATCTTCTTTATCTGAGACCTGACACACTGCATGCATGGGTTTTTTTTTTTTTTTTTACACTGTCTTCCTTTAGCGGGACATTGACTTTTTCCACCGTGTGCTTTGTTTCCGCATTAGCTGCATTTATGAATATGCTTGTATGTATCAGACGCTTCATATTTTTTTGCTGCCTTTTCAATTGTGTAATTCGGTTTTTGTTCAGCGCTCTTTTGAACTGTTGCTTTTTGTCTGTGCACTGCGTCAGTTCACGTGAGCCGCTCGGTGTACATGCATCGAAGTTTCCCAGCTGTGCTGGTGCCATGTCGTGCTATGTCCACGGCTGTATTTAATGTTACCTAAGTACCGGCACTTAAAACTTTCTCTCGCAGTTTCGCTGAGTTTGTGCCAAACACCACCCTGACCATCTCATCTTCCTCTGCATAAGCACAGTCCTTCACCCGTGAATATTTACCCGTGGCAGTGTTTCTATTGGATTGCCGCTAACGGACGGCCTTATATGGGCAGGCACTAAATTACAAACGCCAGCGGCAGCCTGTCTATGAACTTAATTTAAAGTTTAGGTTTACATCGTGCTTTGTTTCCGAAGTAGCAGAACTCATGAATATGGTTGTATATGTCACTCGCTCGCTTCTTCTTGTTTCGCTGCCTTCTCAATTATATAATGCATGTTTTCTTCAGCGCTTTTTGGGCCTCTTCCTGGTTTTCTACGTACTGCGTGATTACGTGGGAGGCGTGATGATGTCACATGAAACTCCGCCCCCACGGGTTTCAAGCTCATCTCCATTACAGTAAATGGAGAAAAACAGCTTACAGTTATGACCATTACGCGTAGAATTTCCAAATGAAACCTGCCCAACTTTTGTAAGGAAGCTGTAAGGAATAAGCCTGCCAAATTTCAGCCTTCTACCTACACGGGAAGTTGGAGAATTAGTGATGAATGAGTGAGTGAGTGAGTGAGTGAGTGAGTGAGTGAGTGAGTGAGTGAGTGAGTGAGGGCTTTGCCGTTTATTAGTATAGATAAAGCAACAATCACAATATTAAATAATAAAAATAATTAAAATCCAACTAGAGCAGCACAGGTGACACAGATGCGGAAAAAATAAAATTAAACAATTGAGCTTGCAACAGAACATCAATTCTAGGCTTTCAATGCAGTCCTAAAGACTCATTTTAATTCTAAGCTTAAGTATCTCCAAAATCTGCTAATAATAAAGCTTGTGTCAAAACTTAGCAAACATTATCCCCCATCATAAACTATTATGATTGATAAAGCTCTTGATATTCACACCTGGTTAAATAAAATGTTCTCCATTCAGTTTCATATTGATGAAACTCTGAACGTGCGTGTTAAGTGGATAAAGATATTGCATTCTTACTTCACCATAGGACATGGCTTTTCTTACCTTCACCAAAATGAAGGTGTAAACTGTTGTGTGTTAGGAACATGTCCTGATCCCTAGCTCAGCTGCTGTCTATGTGAAATGTGTCTCCACGTACAAATCAATTTTACTTCCAAACACTTGAGCATTATGTTTGTTTGATATTTAGTTCATCACTTCTCTTTATTTAATATTTACTACCTTTCAAAGTACAGAAACTGCGACAAAACAACATTTCAAAACGATCTGCAGCATTTATCAATGGAATATATTATACAGTATGAAAATAAAATATTTTCCTTCACTGTTGATGCCACATTTATAATATCTCTCCACTGAAAATCAAGACAAATAATACAGACTCAGGTGTGCCAGTGGAAAGAAGGTAAGGTGGCACACTTGAAAACAAACAATTAAGGTGCAAGTCGCTAATCAATATTGCCCAGTTGCTACATGTTTTCTGACAGAAATGTCATAACTGAAACAGGTATTTTTTCTGTGGGAGTCTTGCAAAGAGACACTGTCATAGGTAACCAAGCCCTATTCACATTCTGAAAATGTCATACTAATGTTTTGTTTCCAGACATACTCCATTTTTCCTCCCATCAGTCCTCGTTCTACGTAGAAATTCAGGAGTAAAAACTGGATGCAAAGCAATGGTTACGATCTTTTGTTTTCAATGCCACTTTCTTGCCCTCATTAGCTGATGAATTTACAGATGCCTTTTATTGATAACTGTATGAAGTAGGGCAGCAGTCAGTAGGCTCTTGGTATTCATGGCAGTCAACTACTATAGATCAGATCTGTCTGATGAATTTGCTTTTATTAATATGGGTCAAATTCATTATTTCTGCACACTCTCATATTGAATATACTTTATTTACAAAATTAATTTTAAACAACTAGGTCACTTTAAGCTGCAGTGTAAACATTGCCATATAGTATAATATAGAAGAGGCAATAGGTATCTCTAGGTTTCTTACATCACATCAAGCTTTATGTTTAGGCCTGTGGTATTTTTTTCTGGTTGCATTGAATCTGAAGCAATCCATTACAGGCTTAATGCATTTCATTAATTTTATGTTCACTACTAATTAATAATAAGCAGATAATGTTGAAATATTAATGAGAAATAGAAGTTTGCTATAGTTGCTCTACAATTACCATAATTAAAAATGGACTCAGTACTGTCCCTCTGTGCTCGGATAACTCCATAAGAAAACCGAATGCTCTAGATCTAGATTCAGTGCTGGCTCACTAACACTATTTACTGGCAGGACGACATTTTTACAGTTACAGTTGTGCTCAAAAGTTTGTGAACCCTTTAGAATTTTCTATATTTCTGCATAAATATGACCTAAAACATCATCAGATTTTCACTCAAGTCCTAAAATTAGATAAAGAGAAACCAGTTAAACAAATGAGACAAAAATATTGTACTTGGTCATTTATTTATTAAGGAAAATGATCGAATATTACATATTTGTGAGTGGCAAAAGTATGTGAACCTTTGCTTTCAGTATCTGGTGTGACCCCCCTTTTGCAGCAATAACTGCAACTAAACGTTTCTGGTAACTTTTGATCATTCCTGCACACCGGCTTGGAGGAATTTTAGCCCATTTATCCGTACAGAACAGCTTCAACTCTGGGATGTTGGTGCGCTTCCTCACATTAACTGCTCACTTCAGGTCCTTCCACAACATTTCGATTGGATGAAGGTCAGGACTTTGACTTGGCCATTCCAAAACATTAACTTTATTCTTCTTTAACCATTCTTTTGGTAGAACGACTTGTGTGCTTAGGGTCATTGTCTTGCTGCATGACCCACCTTCTCTTGAGATTCAGTTCATGGACAGATGTCCTGACATTTTCCTTAAGAATTCTCTGATATAATTCAGAATTCATTGTTCAATCAATGAAGGCAAGGCGTCCTGGCCCAGATGCAGCAAAACAGGCCCAAACCATGATACTACCACCACCATGTTTCACTTATGGGAGAAGATACTTATGCTGGAATGCAGTGTTTTCCTTCCTCCAATACATAATGCTTTTCATTTAAAGCAAAAACTTCTATTTTGGTCTCATCCATCCACAAAACATTCTTCCAATAGCCTTCTGGTTTATCCACGTGATCTTTAGCAAACTGCAGACGAGCAGCAATGTTTTTTTTGGAGAGCAGTAGCTTTCTCCTTGCAACCCTGCCATGCACACCATTGTTGTTCAGTGTTCTCCTGATGGTGGACTCGTGAACGTGAACATGAACATTAGCCAATGAGAGAGAGGCCTTCAGTTGCTTAGAAGTTACCCTGGGGTCCTTTGTGACCTCGCTGACTATTACACGCCTTGCTCTTGGAGTGATCTTTGTTGGTTGACCACTCCTGGGGATGGTAACAATGGTCTTGAATTTCCTCCATTTGTACACAATCTGTCTGACTGCGGATTGGTGGAGTCCAAACTCTTTAGAGATGGTTTTATAACCTCTTCTAGCCTGATGAGCATCAACAACTCTTTTTCTGAGGTCCTCAGTAATCTCTTTTGTTTGTGCCATGATACACTTCCACAAACATGTGTTATGAACAGCAGACTTTGATAGATCCCTGTTCTTTAAATAACACAGGGTGCCCACTCACACCCGATTGTCATCCCATTGATTGAAAACACCTGACTCCAATTTCACCTTCAAACTAACTGCAAATCCAAGAGGTTCACATACTTTTGCCACACACAAATAAGTAATATTCGATCATTTTCGTCAATAAATAAATGACCAAGTATAATATTTCTGTCTCATTTGTTTAACTGGTTTCTCTTTATCTACTTTTAGGACTTGAGTGAAAATCCGATGATGTTTTAGGTCAAATTTATGCAGAAATATAGAAAATTCTAAAAGGGTTCAGAAACTTTCAAGCACAACTGTAGTAAACCTGGATGTTCTTTCCAAACAAACTTACACTCAGTACTGCCACAGATGCCACATGGCCTTCTAAGGAGAAGCACTATATGTTCTTATGGTAGACTGCTACAATTTTTGTAATAGTGGCAAGAAGGAAGCCACTTCTGAGAAAGATGAATATTAAGGTACTCCTAGAATTTGCTAGAAGCCATGATACAAAATCTGACACATTTTGGAAGTCTTTGGTTCTGGAGAACTAAGGTTCAGCTTCTTGGCCGGAAAGTACTACGTTGTGCAAAAACTAAACAGCATTTTCATACAATATTCAGGTAACATCATTTCTGATGCCAAACATGGTGGAGGCATATTCATCCTCTGGGGAAGCTTTTCAGCAGAAATAGCTGGAAAACTTGTTGTCATTGAGGGAAACATGGAATGGAACTAAATACAAGCAAATCTTGGAGAACCCTTTTAATTTACCCAAAAATCTAGATACAGAAAGGACAATGGCCTGCACTAATTTAGATACATCTAGGACAAAGTACCTAAATTAATTTGTCAAGAGGATGGTAGAAGACAGGACTGCTGCGAAAGCCAGTTTAAGGGAAGAAGGGTTAATCTAGACTAATTTTATAACTAGTCAATGTTTCATATGAACTAAACAAACTAAGGGTGAAGAGATCTGAAGAGCATTACAAAGAAAGGGCAGCATGTCATTTTTTTTTGGGGGGGGGGGGGGGGAAAGGGAAAATTAAATTAAAAATAAAAAACAAAAATTATAAAAGCAACCAAGAGCCCAAATCGGAAGAG
>JANRMT010062793.1:16106719-16137329 GCA_026402145.1 Polypterus bichir lapradei | reverse complement strand
CCCAAAGGTATATTAAATTAGATCTGATCATCCACATTTATGAAAGGCAAATGCTGGAGCCCCAAGAGAGGAAAAAAAAAAAAAAAAAAAAAAAAAAAAAAAAAGATGGCCTTGCCTGACACTTTTATAAATGTGAAAGATATGAGATATCAGAACCTTGTAAGTATAACTTCTGAAGAACAGTAATAAAGCATCTTGCTCATATTAATAAAATCCTTACCTAACACTTCCCAAAGTGAAAGGATACATGAAAAAATATGGGAGGTCAGGGTTTTGCATGGTTTAAGGAAAGAATTGACCTCAAACACAGGAAATTATTTAAATTATAAAATTTAAGTATGTTACCCCTAGAAATGACATACGAAGATGGGATGGTAACCAGAATAATCTTGCAAAGCTTCATAGTACATCTGGAGTAAAATTGTTAACTGGAAGACACTGTAAATTCTCAAGCTGTAATAATCATATACATGTGCATTCAAATATGAGTGAAATTTAAATATTAATATGACAACCACAAGATGTGGTATACTGAAGTAGATGATTTTCAATTCTTGCAAACTACATTTAATGTAAAATTCTTTCTCCATGTACAATGATAAAGACCATAGCAAACTCACACATAAAATACCAACAGTGTATTTGTATCTTAAATTTTTTCTGTTAACATTACTATCTTTCTTATTATACAAAAAAAAAATACTTTTGGTTATGAAGAGCTTAAAAATACACTACATTTAAATTAGGAATGTAGATGAATGATTTCTCTGAGACCGATGCCACAAAATACTTCTACCAATAATGCAGGTTCCAGAAGTCCTTTACCAGGCCTTTTGAACTAAACTACTGGCAAACTGATAAGAATCAATTGCATTAGAATCCATTTCCTGCTACCTCTAACCTTTAACTAAAGTTCTTCCTGCATGTTAGGTAGCTTCCTACAGTTCTTCAGACCTTACCAGGAAACATTACACTAAAGAAAAAAGTATGTAACAAACATTTGAGCTTTAGAATTCAAAAATTTGTTATAGCAGATAGAGTTGCAGAACTTACTAACCTGCCATGCTTGGCTTCTGTGGAGTCTGACCAGGAACTAGAGGCTGTGATAGCCTTGTCAGGAATAGTACCATCTTGCATTCCTAATGCATATCGACAAACAGCTAGAAAAAAAAAATTAAAAAGACACAATTCAGAAAAAGCATTAATGAGATATAACTGGATGATAAAGTTGTGGTAAACAAAAGTATCACTGGCAAAAAAATTTTGAAAACATGAAAATTGAAGGACCAAGAATGTCAAAAAAAACATGCTTTTTCTAAAATACTGTTAAATATAGTAGTTGCTTCCTGAATTATCAGCATGAACATAAACAGGAAAACTAAATTGTAAAGTCATTCCTATGAAGCTTTACAGACAGGACTGTGGACCAACAAATGAATCGGAGGGGTGGGTCTTCAATTCAAAAAGCCCTTCCCAATAGGCTTCAGGTTTCCCGTTTATATGCAAGCTGATAAATGAAGATGCAACTATTTAATAATATTTTAGCACAAAAATGATGCTTTTTGCATGTTTAGTTCTTACAACTGGATAATGGACGTGTGGATAATGCAACGCGAGTAACTCAAGATATTTTTTTTTCCTCATTTCCATGAACATTTTTTATATTGTTTACCATTTTACAGCATGGTTGCCTTCTATTTCTGTATGTAATAAACATGTTCTCTCCATTCTGCATGAAAACATTAGCTAAAATATTTTCTTGGCCACCACTACAAAGTATAATGGGTACGTATGAAAAAATTGTGTGTGTGGAGTATTGCTTTAAAGTGGCTGCTGGTTTGACTTCACCACTCCAGGGAGTTATCTGTCTTCCTGACAATAACAGGCTCTTTATGGTACTGCTCTAGCACTTCACTTATCCATTAAATCACCTCTTCATGATGAGCCTGGTCTGATTATCATCCTTTCATAAGGGTTTTCCAGAAGACTATGAGACTCCTCCAATTGTGTAATTTCGGTTCTTCTCATTAAAACTGGTTACAGCAGATGTACTTTCTGACGATGTAGTAGTTTTTGGCAATTCTGTGGGCATCTTCTATAAGCCAGCCATATCTCTTGACAAGGCAGTTTTTGCATTATGGGTCAAGCACACAGGCTAGAACTACTTTCATTGTGTCAAGGTTTGCATGTCTTTTCTCCTTGCTTTCCAACAATGTCTTTTGGAAAGTATGGATTCCTCTACTGTTGGTTGTCTCAGTCTGCAGCAGATGATTATTAGAACCACAATGGGATATAAGCATAGCAATGACTCCTCGTCTCATTTCAATGGTAACCTCCTCAATTGGACTTAAGATGTACACTAGGTCTGAAACACACTACATCCCACTCTCCTGCAGTGGGACATGCAAAATGTCCAGGCTCACTTATATATACTGTTAGAGATCTTCTCTTTTCCAGCACTTTGGCACATGTGCAGAGTTAAGTTCCACCTTGTTGTCAAAGATTGAACAAATCACATGTTGTTGCACATCCAATGTCACCATAAATGACAGTCAGTGGGCAATAACTGAATGATTAAAATGCATTGCACATTTTCTCAGTTTTGAAAAGAGATCCCCAACTACTGCTTGTGAACTGAGGCCATCACTTATGAAAAGATAAAGAGCATGTGCACTGCAGCTAAAGACAGTGTTACACATGCCATCAGAGGATCACCTTCAGGACTCATCTGAGGTATATATGCAACTGTCTCTGTATTTTCTTTTTCTTCCACAGTGGTGAGAAGTCACCCAGTGAGGTCAACTGACTCCATCCCTTCCAATCAAACCCTTATAAAGCCTGCATGCCTCTAGAAGGAAACACCTGTTTGTAGACTGAACAGATTGTAGGAAAAAGCTCATAAGAAAGCTGTTCTGGTCAATAGAGTTGACTAATTTAGCCTCGAAAAGGCTGTTTTTTTTGCTTTATGTTTCAGTCTTGTATCTGCATTAATGTTTGCTTGTTTTGCTTTAAAAAGTCAGTTGATTAAACGAGACAACTGCATTGTTGACACGATTGTTGCCAGATAACCTATGAGACCCTGCCAACTTGGCAGGCACTTACAGCAGCTGGAGAACCAGGTAAACCAGCAGCAGGTGCAGCAAATTGAGGTACTCGGCTTCTCAACGGGGAAGAGGTCAAAGGCCAGCATAGCTACCCATCCCAATGCACCCTCAGGACAATGCAGAAACCTATTTGTTGATCTTTAAGTGCACAGCCACCTGAAAGCACTGGCTGCAATGCAAATAGGTGGATTTGCTTGCTCATTTTTTGAAAGAGGAGGCACAGTGAGCATATTACGACCTACAACAAAGTGCTGCTGTGGACTACTACTCTTAAAAAGGAAATACTGTCCCATAACGGGAATGCCATTTTGACTGCGAGTGCCAAGCAGGGGCTCAGGCATTTGATCTTTGGGGCAAACTCACCCTTTAGTTGCATTCAGGGTAACATACCGCTGAGCACATGGTTGAGGTGGTGGTGGAAAATTACTTCGTCATAGCCCCCCCAAAATAACTACCACACAGCCAGCCATGCAGAGATGCTTAAGGAGCGGCATACCAGGATGATTACAGGCCAGACACGAGTCCAAAAGAGGCAGAGTTGCTTCCCCAGTTATGAAAACCTTGCAAGTATACTACTTCATTGTCACAGCTGTGGCAAGCCCGGACACACTGTGGGCAATTGTTCCCAAAGAGTCAAATGCAAAGGGCTGTGAATGGGCCAGGGGGGACAGATTGTTTTGCAGCCTGTCTTCTTTAAACATGAACAGTGGAATGAAGTGACCTTGAAATTTGCAAGGAGTGCAGTTGCAGCAGTTAGTTATACCAGTGGGTCAATGTCCTCCTAGCCTCACTTCACAATTGAGAATGATCCGTTATACCAGGTGACCGAGACACAAGGTGAAACCCGGAACCAGCACCTCTCCTGTAACCTAGTCCATGTACACCTATCTGCGGCACATTTAGGTGCAGGAAAAAAAAAAAAAAAAAAAAAAAAAAAAACACACCTACAATGAATCATGGCATGGTTTTATTAGCCTAGTGTGCATGAAGAGGCGAGACATTTTTGAAGGTCCAGCCCAGAATCCCAGTTGACCCAGATACCCTGATAGGACAGCACGTTTCTCATCTCCTTGCCAATCACCGATATTCCATTTCAGCGGATTGGCATGGACATTGTTGTGCCGTTCAAATCCTTGGTACAGGGCCATAAATTTATACTCGTTTTGGTGGACTATGCCACCCGTTTTCCAGAAGCCATACACTTATGGGTGGCTAATTCAAGAAATTTTGTCCAGAAACTGGTGTGAGAACAATTTGGAGGGAACAGTAGGTAAGTATTTTGGTTTGAAGTCCCACAGGCTCCAAAGGGCTTCTTTAAGACAAAATGGGAAACCACACATCTCTACAATTATCTCTTGGGGATTTATGTCACTCTGGTGACTGATCACACCCCAGTCCAGTGGTTATGTGGTTTCATAGCCTCAGTGCCTACAGGTTTTCCGTGTCCCACAGTAAATAACAAACCCTCCATGCCAACACCGATGCCTTCTCCCGAGCGAACAACCTCAGGACTACGTCTGCCCAACCCCTAGGTGCCTCCGTAAAGGAGGGGCCGTGTCATGCATTTGCAGCAGTGGATTGCTTCCCAGGCTCATCTGAGGTATGCAACACTACCCCTGGAAGAAAGTGGGTGCTGTTGATAAATGTGTCTCCCTTTTCTTCCACTGTGCCGAGAAGATGCCCAGTGTAGGCAACTGATTGTGCCCCTTAATGTCACTATACAACTCCAATTTTTAAATTGCAATAAATGACCTCAGTTTTAGTTAGTCGGTTTTAGGAGCACATTTTTCACATATAAAAAAAAGGTATAAACAGCTTAGCCCTTCTTTTCTTTATACACTACAAGTGGAATAGCCAATGTCAAGCATAAATTTTTTATTTATATTTATAAAAAGCTGTGGAACCAGGTGGAATCACTCCTCGAGCTCTGACCAACTTTGTGGTATCCTCTTCACCTGTTCAGTCTTTTCTTAAAGGTGCCAGAAAGAAACTGCCAATGGTGTGGAAAACATATGCATTGTTCCTGTTTCAAAGAAGACAGGGGCCACTTCACCTAAGGACTACAGACAAGTGGCACTATGTCTCCAGTGCCTTCAATACCATCAGGCCATCACTGTTAAGGGGTAAGCTCAGAAATATGCACGTTGAAGAGCCCTCAGTGTCTGGATAATGGACTATTTGGGTAGACCACAATTTGTGAGACTCGAGGAGATTGAGAGAGATAGATAGATAGATCTTTATTTGTCCCCAGGCAGAAATGTGACGTTTTACAGAAGCTCAACAAAAAACAAACAAACAAAACACTTGAATGACAAATAAAAGCAAGAAAAACTACAAAGAAAGAGTTACAGTTGCAGTGAGGCATTATGAGGGTATACTGCTGTTAGTATAAAGGAGATCCAGCATTTCTTGACAAACTTCTACTGAAACACTCATGGTTACTGTATCATAGAGAGGATATGCAGCATTGTTCATAATGGCTCTCAGGTTTGTTTTCATTCTCTCCCCCAACAATACCTCCAGAGTGGGTCCAGTAACTGAGCTCCCCTTATAAATCAGCTTGTTGATTCAGTGGGCCTCTCTTGAAGTGACAGTGCCAGTCTAGCACACCACAGCACATAGAATATAGAACTGGCCATCACAGAGTAGAGTATGTTAAGGATGTCATTATCCACATTAAATGAACGCAGTCTACAGAGAAGAGAGGAGAGGAAAAAGAAAAAGGGTTTGTGTTATGAGACTAATCCAGCCTGTCACTGATGTGAATCCCCAAATACTTGTAAAAATGTACCACCTCTACATTCACTCCTTGAATAGTGACTGGATGTAAAGGCTTTTTGGTGTAAAGAAAGTCAGTAAACAGTTCCTTGGTTTTGCGGATATTAAGCTGCAGACAATTTTTTCTGCATCAAGAAACAAAGTTCTCCTCCTGACTCATACATATGTGCAGAATCATCAGAAAAAAGTTCGGTAAGTGGCATGACCTTGTGTTATATATTTATAGTCCTACATGTACAGAGTGAAGAGAAAAGGAGACAGGACTGTTGCAGTATTCTGGTGTTGCTCACATCCATATCAGAGCGACAGTCCTTCAGTCTCACAACCTGTAGCTCTGCCAAACAGATGGCCTGTTATCCAGGACACCGTAGTCTCAGCCATCTGCATATTCCAATAATTTACCCCGTAACAGGGGTGCCTGGATGGCATTGAAGGTGCTGGACCAATCGAAAAACAATCCTCACAGTATTGACAGCTTTGTCCAGGGGAGAGTAAGCCTTGTAGAGCAGATAAATAATTGCATCCTCCACCCCAGTGTTTGTCCTATAGCCAAACTACAAGAGGACTCTCATAGTGACAGACAACTACTCAAAAGGTGTGACGTTTGCTACTCATTGAATTTCTTATCTTATCACATTTTGGACACACACATGCAAAGACTCACATTTCTGTGTTTATCACTTTTATAGGTGTCTCGATGCATGCTCAATAATCCAGGTAAGGAAATTCTAGAAAGTGGATTCTGTTCATCTGGACAGTTTTTTTCCCCAGATACATTTCATCACTCATCCAAGTGACTTCCTCAGTCTCAGATGACTGCAGGTTTCTCCAGCCTTATAAACCGTACCTTGGCATAATGACCGAACTAGCACCATTGACTAACAATGGGCTGTGTGATCAATGATATGCAAATTGTCCATTGATCAATGGCCATGAGTACCATTCACAGAAAGTTGGGGAATGGCTGTGATCACCATATTGTAAGATGGTGAAAGATGTACCCTTAGGCCACCTCCTTGGTGGGCCAATTTTTGGCGTAGCATGTTTTAGGGTTTGAAAGCCACTGAGACCTGGCGTTTTGAAAAAAAAAAAAAAAATGCATCTCAGCTGTTCCGATATAGACATTTCTAAATATATTTCTATTGCTAGACTGCACACAGCACAATCTTTCCTGCTTGGCCCTGCAAAAATGAGCCAGTGTGTGTACTTATTGCCTTGCAACCAGGAAGGCTGCAATAATAATAAAGTATTTTTACTTCAATAAAATAAGTATTGTGTTAGGCTAATTATTACATTAAAAAGTAATCGACTATGTAATGCACATTATTTTTAATTCTTTATTGCCCCTGAGACTGTGCTGCTGAACTTGACAATATACAATCAACTCATCAACATAAATTTAGCGATTTCTAAAACATTGAAAACAGATTTTTCAACCAGGTGAAGGAATAATGTGATCACTAAGCATTTGCCTCAGGAATCTGATCTTTGTAGATGCTTCTACCTATGCCTGCTAAAAGCATGTGCGAAGCTAAGCAGGCATACAGAGCTCAACAAACATTCACAGACTACAAAATCCTTTACTGTAACCTAGTTCAGGGTTTACATAGCCACATAACTGGGTCATCCGCAGAGAAATCTACTGTTTTCTTAGTGACAAGTAACCCGGTTTCTCTAACCGGAGTGTTAACATGGCATTTTAGAAACCAAAAACTGTGAAACACTGGGTTTTTATGCATATAAACATAACCAGTGAAAGGAAGGAGCCAGAGGTGGTATGTTTTTGTGTTTTATAAAATGCTAGACTTGGCTGCATTCAACAGTCATATTTTATATTCACAATGTATGAGAAGACAGAAGGCAGTTTATTATGGACATAGCATGGGAGCTTTGCAATAACCAGATATTGGTTGATGAAGGAAAACTGTGTAAAGTTCAACTGTTTTGTGGGTGGGGGCTGCTCAAAGAAGTCAAAGAATTTGTGTTGACTGCTTTGTTTTGTGTTTATGTGTTTTGAAATCATCTGCCAGTTGCCATTTGTAAATGTTTTTTTCCTTTTGATACTCTTATTGATTTTGATTTGAAGCATATAACTTTCCATAATGCAAGAAATGCTAAACACCTACCTAAAGCAGAAACTTTTTCCATGTTATACTAATAATGATGAGAAGTGTATAATTTGTGAAATATCAAACTATCAAATAAACATGTGTGCTTTTATTCAAGAATACAACCAAAGAAAAAAAATAAATAAAAAGCATTCAATTTATATGGGGCTGTCAATGAATTAAAAACTCAAGCTCAAAATGTCAATCGATAGGGAGTTTACACGGATTCTTGAATGGTGCAGAGGTATGAACTGCTGTCTTATAAGACGGGTTCGAGACCAGGCGCTTTGCGTTTGATGTAGTAACAAAATATAATAAAAACATACATTTGATTTGAGTCTGTAACACCCGGTGTAAATTTTGGCTACTTGTAAAAGTTAGAGCTTGTTTTTTTTAATTATTCAGTTTTATTTTCTCAGGGACGTTCATGTGGTACAAAGAAGTTGCCTCTCCCTCTCAGAGTTGATGCCGTTTATCTCCATTCTTTTCACAACAGCAGTGATGACCACAGTTCGTACTGTGGTTGATACCTGCTCAGCATTATTTGCTGTACCAGCAATCAGAGATACAATGTCCCGTGACGCTATCAGACTGGACAAAGGCAGAACTGTAGCATAAGACAGCTTCTTCACAGCGCTTTCACAGCCTGCTGTGCAACACAACTCTGGTTGGCATCGTAAGTAAAATAGGACTTCCACCTGAAGCTAAAGTCACTTCAGTACACAAGCAATTCACCACACTGCTGTTTAGATCTGACAAAGCTGTGCTGATGGGGTATGCACCCAAAAAAAAAAAAAGAAACCTTTGATTTCAGTCAGTCACAGGCGGTGTAAAGTTTGGGCACGTCGCGAGAAGACCAAGTTTGCCACTCCGGACGGGCTGTTTGAATTTACAGTGCTCCCTTTTGGTGTCCATGGTGCACCGTTGACCTTTCAGCAGATGGACCAACTCCTGTGTCCCCATTCCGCGTACATGGATGTCTACCTTGATGATGTTATCATTTTCAGTAAAGACTGGAAATCCCATCTTGTCCGCCTTTTGGCGGTGCTCGGCAGTTTGCGGTTGGCACTTTGACAGCTAACTCAAAGTGCAAGATGGGAAACCCACTACCTGGGATATTCCATGGGGAAGGGTTTGCTCAACCCTCAAATGGACAAGGTGAGAAAGGTGCTTGCGTATCTCTGTCCCAACCCACAGAGGCAGGTTCATGCTTTCCTCAGGTGCACAGGATACTACAGGCGGTTCCATTCCCAATTTTGAGCAACAAGCCCCTCCACGGACTTGACAAAAGGCAGAAAGAACCGTACTATTTGAACAGACGCCAGTGACCGTGTTCTAGGACCTAAAAGCTGCTTTACAGTAATCCCTCGCTTCGACTTTCGCGGATTCACTCTATCGTGGATTTTAAATGTAAGCATATTTAAATATATATCACGGATTTTTCGCTGGTTCGCGGATTTCTGCGGACAATGGGTCTTTTAATTTATGGTACATGCTTCCTCAGTTTGTTTGCCCAGTTGATTTCATACAAGGGACGCTATTGGCGGATGGCTTAGAAGCTACCCAATCAGAGCATGTATTACATATTAACTAAAACTCCTCAATGATATAAGATATGCATCCCGCGCGGTGCTTGATAGAGGCAGAGACAAGCAAACAATCACACCCTCTCTGACATTCTCTGCGCCTGATGGAGGGGGTGTGAGCAGAGGGGTTGTTTGCACAGAGGCTGTTTGCCTAGTGGATACGATGCTCCTCTAGGAAATACCGCTTTATCATGGTGCTTCGGCATATTTAAAAGCACACGTATTGATTTTTTGATTGATTGCTTTAATCTCTCTCGCTCTCTCTCGCTCTCGCTCTCTGACGTTCTCTGCGCCTGACGGAGGAGGTGTGCTGCAGAGGGGCTGTTTGCACAGAGGCCGTTTGCTTAGAAGATACTGACGCTCCTCTATACTTAAAAGCACACGTATTGATTTTTTGATTGTTTGCTTCTTTGCGAGCGCTCTCTCTCTCTCTCTCTGTCTCTCTCTCTCTCTCTCTCTCTCTGAAATCCTCTGCTCCTGATGCGAGCACTCCTTTGAAGAGAAGATATATTTGCATTCTTTTAATTGTGAGAAAGAACTGCCATCTGTCTTGTCATGGAGCACAGTTTAAACTTTTGACTAAAGGGTGTTATTTCATGTCTAAAGGGCTCTAATAATGTTAACAGTGTGGGAAAGTTTATAAGGGCTTAAAATATATAAAAATAACCATACAAACATATGGTTTCTACTTCGCGGATTTTCATCTATCGCGGGGGGTTCTGGAACGCAACCCCCGCAATCGTGGAGGGATTACTGTATTCTCGTTCCCGGTTCTGCATAATCTGAACTTTTGAAGGAATTTATTCAAACGGATGCAAGTTTTCAGTTTAGGAGAGGTGCTCTCACAATGTTTTGAGGGGGAAGAAGGGGCCCCCCCCCCCCCATGTTTCTCAGCAGGAGGCTGCTGCCCAGGGAGCATAATTATTCAAGCATTGAAAAGGCATGTTTAGCGATTAAATGGGTGGTGGAGGCTCTCCGTTACTTCCTCTGGGGATGGCAGTTTACCCTGGTGACTGACCACACCCTGGTTCAGTGGCTGTACAAATAGAAGAATACAAACACCTGACTCACTCGGTGGTATATCAGTTTGCAGGCTTTTGCTGATGATGTTCACCACCATCCCAGAGCTGCACACACCAATGCAGACGTTCTCGCCCACCTGACTGAGCCTGGCTTGGAGAGTCACTTTGCCCACACTGATGAGGCAACCACAGGTGTTCCCATACACACATGTACATGGAAGACAAGTTGTAATTCTACCCTGAGTCAAGTGTTGGCCCTGTTGCCACATGCTTCTTCTCCTTTCTCCGATGACCAGTAGTACCAGCAACATCACTTCTTGGTCATTAACCCGTACATTTGCCTCCTGCACTCTGGCTTTCTTTTAAGGCGTTCCACCACCATCTTGAATCAGTATCAATGCTGAGTTTTGTTTGAAGAGACATTCTTGGTTTTCTATTAATATGAGGTTCGCCTTATTGTGCCCCAACTCTTTATAATCACTTGTTGTTTTTCATATACTGCCATTCAAGTAGACGGTGCATCACAAAAATTTGCAGTAATAAAAGGCTTTACATTGCTCACTCCAGCAGGTAACACATCACAAAAAAAAAGTCTTCTCTCGGATAAATTTAGATCATGCTGCTCATCAACTGCTCTGAACATTTAGCCTCTCAGTTACAGTACAATTTACAATGTAACTTTAAAAACAACATTTAAAACAGGCTATGATACATTATATTTTACATATACACACATCCCACAGCAAAAAAAAAAAAAAAAACACAACATTATGTAATAGAGCTAAGCAGTACCTGGGTCAAAGTGCTCTTCATTTTCAGCTCTTGCAAATGCAGCCAAAAGAAATAACAGCAACTCTGAAGGTGCCATTGCAGCCATCTGCTCATCTCCTTAATTCACAAAGTGCTTTCATATCTATTGATGAGGAAGACAGTGTACATAAATATTGGCATTCTAATTTAGCAGTTTGGAATAAGGTAGGCAGCAAGCTAGAACACCACTTGTATTTCTACTTGCTCTGAAAAGTAATAAAAATGTTACAGTCCCTATAATACATTGGTCTGAGGTAATACTGCTGTTTGCAAGCTGTTTGTCCTAGCAATTGACAATGGTATGACTAAAAAGAGAGACGCATTTAAACTAAAGATTGCAAAATTGACATGTCAAAAATATTGGTTTTACAATTGGTATTGGTTTGTCAATAGCATAAAAATTAGAAAATATCAAGGTGTTGCAATATTGAATGTGGGCCATTAAGCAACAGAACACAGTAAGTTATAAATATTACAATATGCACAAAAAGAAAACAGAAAATTAAAAATTATGTAATTAAATATCTGTTTTGGATCTAGTTTGATCTTTAAGGTGTAGGTTTACTCAAAAACTAATAAGTTATGATCCCACATGTCTTGTATATTAGGAACAATCCTCAAAATAGTGTATTACAATGCAGTGTTTACATGTGCTAGTAGCATATACAATATGAACCAGTTTTTGTTCATATTTCCAACTGTTACAAACTTCTATCATAAAATTAACAACATTAAATGGGGCACGGCTCAACATTAATGTTGTCTGGTTGCCACTGTCCCCCATTTGAGGCAACTGGCCCTTGGCTTCCAAGAATGTCAATGATTTTACCAAGGTTATTATAGTTAACAAAAACTAAAATCAAAACTGAAATTAATTTTTTTTTTGTAAACTGAAATAAAATTGAAAAAAGCAAAATGAAAAACTAAAATTAAACAAAATTATTAAAGTAGCTGGAAACACTAACTGAAATAAAATGATTTAATAAAAATATTTTTAGTTTTTATCACAAACGAACTTACACAAGGGCTAACCTGGGATGCAAAGGTCCCGAAATTAATCAAAATATACTAATTTCAAATTTGGTTTTAGAATTCCTGCTGTTAGAGTTAAACCCTTGTAACTTAACTCTAAAACACAAAGTCATCTACCACGAACTGTCCACATATATTCATCCAGTGACAGAGGGCAGGTGTTGACACAGGATTTGCGGTGACAGAGCAAGCTGAATACGGGCACATAAAGCATGTGAAGCATACCAAGGTTATGATTTTGCTTTGAATGAGCTTCATAGCTTTCAAAGCTGCCATTCGCTGGATTTCCAGGATCAAGAGAGACGTATTAGATACAGATAATCCCTTACAGAATTTCAATCAGCCAAATTTCAGGCTGCATAGGAGTTTGATGTTGATTATGATGAACTGGAGTATTTTTGTGTTTCTTGTATATCAAGATGTAATTCAAATGCCTGAAGTTGGAATTTGCTGGTCAACAAATCCTTTGTTGTATGGACAGAAAAATCATGAGCGAGTAACACTTCAGTTTATTTCTCAGATGTCTGCATTCTGTTGAAAATAATTCACCTGCCACTTCGTACAGGAGAAATCCTTTTCAAAAATAAAACTGCACTGATCAAGAGACTAAGTCAAGATCAGCATATTGTTTTTGACCAATCACTTTTGCTTTAAAAAGATCATTTAATAATGAAGCGATACAAATGTCTTTTGAGTTTTACATTCATAGCTCAAAATACCCGATATTGTGAAAATAATCCGGTGGCAGAATTAGGTTTTAAAATATTTGTCCCCCCTCTTTTCAATGTTTCTCTCTCTCTCGCAAAAGAGACAGTTGAAATATGATACTCATTTTGTTCTTAACATCAGCCATGTCATACATATTGCATACCAGAGATTTTTTCCTGCCTTGCATACAAAACTACTGGGATAGGCTTCAGGTTTCCTGCGATCCTGCTCTGGGTAAGAGGGTTTAGAAAATGTATATTTTGCTCCCAATCTCAGATGCAGTTTGTCATTTTGTGGCTGTCCATACTCCTATTTCCTGCTCTTACTCTGCTCATTAAGGGTTTACTGTTTTTATGCATGGGCTATTCAAGTCTCAATACCCCTAACCTTGACACTACACTCTTTTTTCTTTGTTTCCCTTAATACAGCTAGGTGGGGTCTGTGCACTAAATTACTCTAAATATAGGCTTTTAAAAATGAAACCCATACTTTCAATGTCAGTCACCAAAGGTTGATCCTGGATTGCCAAGCTTGGCCAATCTTTTTAAAAGTTGGTGTTGAGCTGGGACTAGGATTAGGGCAAAACCTGGCCAGCCCAAGAGGCTGTAAACGGATTGATATTATACATGGTGGTGTAACCTGGCTAGGATGGTTCTGGGTTACTGTCCCAGCTGGGGTGAAAGAACAAAAAATGGTCAGAGAAAGACGGTTTGCCGTAGGAAAACAGCCATCCATTGTAGTGGAGGAGGAACTGCTTCTGCCAAAATCCCAAGGAATGCTGGGT
Source organism: Polypterus bichir lapradei (assembly GCA_026402145.1). Lineage (NCBI taxonomy): Eukaryota > Metazoa > Chordata > Cladistia > Polypteriformes > Polypteridae > Polypterus > Polypterus bichir. The sequence continues at coordinate 16,123,397 of JANRMT010062793.1, read as the reverse complement.
GCTGTAGTCCAGAAGGTCAGCCTGGTAGCGGGCCATGGAGTTCACAGCTGGGAGAAGACCTCCCTGTTTTGTGGAAATTCCATCTGCTTCCGTTGTCCAGTTCTATGGCATCAGAAGTACTCTGGGGTCCTCCATAAAAAGTCACTTCACCTAGAAAGTCAACTGGAAGGAGGTGGACAAGGCTACATGGGAGAAGTGAAGAGTGTTAGGAGCCAGAATTCAATTGGATATTGTGTTCACTGAAGAGAAGCTTGATGACCATGATTTTCACACAGCTATTGCTGTTCCTTTTATTTGGGCCATTACTTAATAATCAACATACCAACACAAGTACTGAAGCTGCAGCCCTTCAGGGCTATTTATTTCAGCTTGCTGTTAACTGTCATTGTTGGATTCCAATTAAAATAGTCCACAGGAGAAAAAGTTAAGTAAATGGAACATAGCAAAAAAGAATTAAGTGTGTAAAACTATGACAAAAATAAAAAGGTTTCCAAAGTTTTTCAAAAATGTAAATCTAACACTACTGTACATTTCTCAATACGGAAGAAAAAAAGATAGGCAAAAACAGAATTTTTGGAGGTCAAAATGACTCACTGATTGTGAAACTGGCGGGTACAAAAACCCCCATGACTGAACTAGAGAAAAATGGTCTAATATGGTCCCTTTACTATGGTTTGTGCTTACAGTTTACATCTTTTAATAAAATATTTGGAAAGATAAAAAGTGAAGGGCTGATAATTAACAATCTGCTTTGGGTCAATTTGTAGGATGTCCTTGGGGAAGAAAAAAAGAAATCTACAATATAGGAATGATGAGACGTGGAAAATGAATAAAAGTACAAACACACCATAAATGTAAGTGATTAATTAGCATATTCTTTCCAATGTTGGAATTTATCAGCTAGTTTGGGGCAGCCCTACAGGATTCAAATTGATTACCAGGATTTTTACTTCATTGCTATTCATCTGTTGTGATCATCAACTCTTTTCCTCATTTGACATTTCTTGAAAAGGAGTTCCTCACCAGTGCAACTTTTATCAATCACTATGTAGGGCTTTCTTTTAAACTCACTTTGATGTTAGCCTAGACAGCCCACCTATGACCAGTAATTCCTTACAGCTGGTGACATGCACCATGACATTTCTTCTGCATCACTATCTTCATTCTGCCCGTTATACAATTTGGTTGGTGGAGGGATTAAGGATGACCTTAATTTTAAATTCTAGGGGGCTTCAGCCCCCACTCACTTGGCTCGCCAAACGCCCCTCCGCGCCGTTGTGAAGAGGGGACTGAAGGAGACGCGGTCGCTCCTCCAAAACCCCTCTTAAAATGGTGATACAATGGGAAACAAATATTTTTTTTACCTCCTCTTTGCTCAATCAGCTGCTGAGTTGCTGCTGTTGTGCTGTGTGATGTCCTCAAACACTATTCGATCTCTTTTCGCTATTCCATTATTTCACCAAGTAATATTTTCCGTTTGTTTGCGCTACTGCACTCTTTACTATCTTTTTTAAACTTTCAAATTTTCCTACTTCCATTATCTCTAAACTGCTCTGCATGTGTATCGCACCAAGGTTTTTGAATTCTTTACAACGTTCTATTTTGTCTTTTCTCGGCCCCAGCACAAAGTCTTCGTGGGACAGTCGGATTATTGCTTTCCTTATTTTCAGAATCTGCACAAAGATTTGCTTTTTTGCATTCTTTTCTCTACAATGCTTTTGGGTCTCTTCAACATGCTGATCTTTCTTCTTCGCTTAGTCATTGACGTGTCATCTACTGTAGAACGTAAAAAATTTTCAAGTGCTGAGAGCACAGGAAGTGTGTCTGCCAAAAGCATTCCAACAACTGATGTTAGATGATCGCGGTTTGTTTGAAAATGGTTGTAAGTAGGGCATGACTTGCTTCCAAAGCTTGCAAGTATGACATGACTGTCTCATGGGACGTGAAAGTATCTCTTCAAAAAAAAAAAAAAAAAAAAAAAAAAAAATTTATAAACTGAGGGATTTCAATGAGGTCTCCTCTTAATCTTCTTTTGCTTAAACCAAAAAGGTTTAACTCTTATCTTTCTTCATAATTCATCTCCTGCAGCCCTGGAATCAGTCTAGTCACTCTTTTTCCAGCATTGCCATATCCTTCTTGTAGCCTGGAGACCAAAACACTGCACAGTTTTCCAGGTGAGGCCACAACAGTGCATTACAAATCTTGAGCATAACCACCTTGGACTTATACTCTACGTCTTCTATATAACCTAACAATCCGTTAGCCTTCTTAATGGCTTCGAAACACTGTCTGGCAGTTGATAGTGTCGAGTCAACTGTGATCCTTCTCATAAGGTGCACATTCAATTTTCAGACCTCCCATTGTATATTCAAACCTAACATTTTCACGTCCTACGTGTAATACTTTACATTTACTTACATTAAATTTTTCATCTGCCACAAATCTTTCCAAGCCTGTATGCTAACCAGGTCCCCCTGTAATGATTCAATGGATTCTAAATTATCTGCCAAACCACCTAGCCTGGCATCTGAAAACTTAAATCTTCTTACTTATCTTCCTATCCAAATCATTTATACATATTAAAAAAGCATCAGCCCTAGTGCTGATCCCTGTGGAACAGAACTCTTAATATCAGCCAATTCTAATAGGGTTCCTCATACCATAACCCTCTGCTTCCAATGTCTGTGCCAATTTTGCCCCCATTAATAAACACCCTGATCTCCCACTTTTTTTTTTTGAAAATGCTTTATGAAAGTCAAGGTAAATAATGCACATGCTCCACTTTCATCATACTTTTGTTACTTTCTTGCCATACAGGTATGTGTTGCTCAACCCCTTAAGAATTCCTTCCATTAAATTTAACTGCGATGCATGTTAAGTTTACTGGCCAATAGTTGCTTGGATCTGTCCAGTCACCATATAATGGGATAATATTTACCATTTTCCAGTCCTTCAGAATTTCCCAAGGGCACAGTGACTTCCTACAAATTTCTGTCACGGGTTTAAATATGTGATTGCTAACTTCCTTAAGAACTTGAGGGTAAATATTATCTGGTCCTAGTGATTTATTTGATTTCAGCTTATCTAATCTAAGCAGTACTTCTCCTGCTGCAATTTCCAAATCACTCAGTACTTCCTTAGTAGTTCCATTCACCGCTAGGAGGTTATCTACTTCCATACATCAGAAAAATGCGAGTTTAGAGCATCTGCTGTTTCACTGTCGGTATTTTCTTAATGCCCCTTTACTATTCCTGTTGCATTTCACCTCCTCCTTGACTACGTAACTACAAAAATACTGAGAATCTCTTGAGGTCATCTTTTGCCTTATCTAATACACTCCTCTCTAATTGTATTTTATCCATCTTAACCTTTTTAATGGCTGCCCGCATGTTCTCATATACTCGATTAACTTGAGTTAATCTTATACACCAAACACAGCTGTTTTTTTCAACACTTTATTAGCCTACTGCAGAGTGGGTCTCTACACTTAAAAGCCTATCCACCTTAGACTTTGCAACATCTGCTCAATATTTGCCATACCAAAGTTAAACTTAACAGTTTTAGTCTTTCCATCTACAATCTTCCAAAACACTGAGAAATGTATTATATATTATGGTCACGTGACCCTAGTAGTTCAATCACCACTATACTCACAATTCTACCTGGATTACTACAATAGTAAGTCTAGATAGGCATCCACACATGTTGGTGCTTTAACTACTGTGTTAAAAAGTAGTCTGTTATTACTTCTAAAATTACTTCATGTGCTCCTCTATTTGCAACGTTATCCCAGTTAATATTCAGATGAAGTCCTCCATGTCTATAATACCCCACTGTAAACTTGTGCAATATTACTAAATGGATGTCTACATCTACATTGGGTGGTCTATAATACACTCCTATAATGTCTCTTTCCCTAATGTTTTCTAGACGAAGCCAGATGTAGTCACTAAAATGGTGCCCAATTGAAGAGGACTTGCCTTTAAATTCTGCTTGACATAAACAGCAACCCCATCTCCTTTTCTGTTCAGTCTACCCTTCCTAAAAACGTGTATCCCCATCTTTTTTTTAAGCCAGGTTTGTTATTGCTACTATATCATAATTATGCTCCAATATATACAACTCCAAATTTTTTAATAAAAAATGAAATTTAAAAATTGTATTACTTCTGCTATTAAATAAGACTAAATAGTTATTTTCACCATTCTTAGACAAAATGTTACTTTGTACATTTTGCAAAATGCCCTTGAAATTCAGTTAAATGGAAAATGCAAATGCAATATGCCAGTTTTAACAGCAATTGTATATTGGTCCTGTGTGACTGTGGATGTTTTTGTATGCACAAGTGGGGCCTACGATGGGCTGCTGCTCACTCCATAGTTAGTTCTTACCTTGCACCTAAACGTGACAGGACAGGGTGCAGCGATCTTTTCTTCCTGAAGTGCATTAAATGGGTTTGCAAATGTTATGTTCTATAGGAAAAATAATAAAACAGTGTATTTTTATAATATTTTAAATCAGTTTTTAAACTTTATTAAGCCAATACGAACATTTTGATTTTTATATCTTGTCTCTTAGACCAGGCCAAGGGGTCACCCACGTAACACCTGGCTGTGGCTGACAGAGGGTCATTTCAGGAGGGTGGGACTGGACTGAGTGTCTGCCTGGGGGGTTGCCAACCGGGATCCCGAGTTGTTTCGTTGTGTAGCGGGTGCGGCAATGCCCTGTACCAGTGCATGCTCCCAATCTTGACTTGATTTCTCAGAAGTCTTTTTCAGAAAAATGCTTTAACAACATAAGCTTAAATAGAATGATGCATAGTCAGTTTTATGTTCAAATAAATGTGTTTTTGCAAATGTACTGTAATTGCGTATTTTACATATTTTTATATTTTGTTTTTTGATTTACAAAATGAAAAAATATTCATTATGATGTAAAATGTTGGTTACATTTTTTAATATCTTACTTAGTGTAGAATTTTCTTGCACAATATGTTTCCATTTCAAAATTGTTTACATTTCTGTATTTTGTAAAACACAAAAAACAAAAAAAAAAAAAAACTTCATTTTAAATTTTCCAATTGCATATAAAAACATGCAAAAGTATTCTGCTAAAATTCTCATTGATCTAAAAGCTTTTGCATTGAGGCATAGAGACTGTCAAGTGGGAGATATTTATAGCAATCTTTTGCCCTGAGGCCCTGTTCACACAAAGTAGTAGTGTTTCCATGAGCCTTCTAACAGCTGCTTCTTGTGGACACGTCTGCAGTAGGGTTAGTCTGCTGCCTTGACAAGGACAGGAGAGAGGGAGAGAAATTTGGCACAAGCACAAATGACAATTCAGAACTCTTATGGTCATAAAGCTTTATCCATTTGAAAATTAAACAATTCTGCATTACAAAAAATAATAATTTTACTGGGTTGTAGGAGGACCAGAGGTTGTCCCTTTAAAATGACACCAAACCTACCAGTTCATTACATGTATTCACATTTTCTCAGGCCAAGCCAATTCATAGTTAAAGTAGTCTGCACATCTTTGCAAAAGATAATCCATGGAGCTACAGGGAGAGCTTGATATCAAACTTGATACAGGCCCAAGCTTGAAAAAGCAGGCCTTGGTTACAATAGGAAGACAAACAAATCTATCAGTGTCAAAAGTAACCCCAACACTTGGTGTGCATTCAGAAAAACAAAGCCCAAAAAAGGTCTGTTTTGTCACTTATTTAAGGTTTCAGCTCACTAAAACACATTTTTTGGTGTTATTCTGTTTTTGGGAAGTGTCTGGTTTTAAACCAAATCATAGTATAGGCACTGCTTTGTTTTAAGTATTTAATGACTTTCAGTTTAAAGCTTATGCAAATAGTTCTTCTGTTAGAGGCGAGCGCAGCATTTGATAAAATTGATCACAGTGTCCTGCTTAACTGCTTTAGACACTGTGTGGGTCTTTCTGACAGTGATTTCAGTTGATTTCACTCGGATATAAAATAGGACAAAAAGTCTGTTAGCTGTGGGAATTATACAATATCACATATGAGGCACCTCTATAATCTATTTTGGGTCTTTTACTATTCTCAAATTATATGTTCCCATTAGGGCTGATCATTTTGAAACAAAGTGAATTTCCACAGTTAAGGCTACACACAGACTTTACTTTTGAAATAAGTGATAGCACCAGATGACCCCGAGAATCTAAATGATTTGATCCAGTGTCTTACTAGCATCTCAGAATGATAAACTTGCAAAGAAAAAAGTGAACTTTTAAATCACTGGGTGGAAAAAAAAAATAAATAAAGTTAGAAGAATCTAAGCATTTTTTTTTTTTTAATTCAGACCTAAACTTCAATTCATACCTTGAACACATTACTAAGACTGTGTTCTTTCACTTAAACAGGATAAGAGTTACATCATTTGAGCATATGCAGAATAGTTAATACACAAATTTTGTCTTTAACGGTCTGGATTACTGTAATGCATTCTCCTCAGGATTACCTAAAAGTACACAATTCAGCTGTAGTTCAAAAGGAAGCAGAAAAAAAAAAAAAAATCTGAATTGTATAAAAACAACATACCCCATATGTATTTAGCTACCTGGCCAAAGCAGGTAGTGCCCACCTGTAAGGATGAGAAGATTAAATAGTTCCACAAATGTATTCTTATAATGGTGACACATTTTTGTACTATGCAATGCTCCGTAGGGGATGGACCGTCTCTTGCCTAGGAATCCATCATCCAACCATCTGGAGGTTTAGTTTTCCTCTCCACTTTGGCCATCAGACCACTGTATTTATTTATTAAGTAGGACTGCAAATAATGATCTTGGTAGTCAACTAATCGTTTAAATCCCCCCATCCCCGATTAGTCACAATTATTTAATGCCTGACTATTTTGATGCCTACGACCTGTGGTTGCACATCCTGTTCTGGGCTCCAGTGCATGTCTTACCTCATCTGCTCACGTCTGTCCACCTGAACACGATTAAAATTAATAATCAAATTAAAATAACCAGTGTTTATTAGTGTGACCATCACAATAAAAAAGAAATACTGTAATCCCTCGCTATATCACGCTTCGACTTTCGCGGCTTCACTCTATCGCGGATTTTATATGTAAGCATATCTATAATAATAAAAGGCAAAGCCCTCACTCACTGACTGACTGACTGACTGACTGACTCATCACTAATTCTCCAACTTCCCATGTAGGTAGAAAGCTGAAATTTGGCAGGCTCATTCCTTACAGCTTACTTACAAAAGTTAAGCAGGTTTCATTTCGAAATTCTACACGTAACGGTCATAACGGTCGATTACGGTCGACAACGTCCGCCATATTGAACTTTCTTATTCATGGCCCCATCTTCACGAAATTTGGTAGGCGGCTTCCCTGCGCTAACCGAAACCGATGTATGTACTTATTTCGATGGTATGACTCCACTGTCGGCCGCCATATTGAACTTTCCAACGTCACCAATTTTCAAACTTCCCGTGTAGGTAGAAGGCTGACCCCATCTTCCCAAAATTTGGTAGGTGACTTCCCTGCGCTAACCAAAACCGATGTACGTACTTATTTCGATGGTATGACGCCACTGTCGGCCGCCATATTGAATTTTCCAAACGTCACTAATTCTCCAACTTCCCGTGTAGGTAGAAGGCTGAAATTTGGTAGGCCCATTCCTTACAGCTTACTTACAAAAGTTAAGAAGGTTTCATTTCGAAATTCGACGCGTAACGGTCATAACGATCAACAACGTCCGCCATATTGAACTTTCTTATTCATGGCCCCATCTTCACGAAATTTGGTAGGCAGCTTCCCTGCGCTAACCGAAACCAATGTGCATACTCATTTCGGTGGTATGACGCCACTGTCAGCCGCCATATTGAACTTTCCAACGTCACTAATTCTCAAACTTCCCGTGTAGGTAGAAGGCTGAAATTTGGCAGGCCCATTCCTTACAGCTTACTTACAAAAGTTAAGCAGGTTTCATTTCGAAATTCTACGCATAACGGTCAACAACGTCCGCCATGTTGAACTTTCTTATTTACGGCCCCATCTTCACGAAATTTGGTAGGTGACTTCCCTGAGCTAACCAAAACCAATGTACGTACTTATTTCGGTGGTATGACGCCACTGTCAGCCGCCATATTAAATTTTCCAACATCACTAATTCTCCAACTTCCCGTATAGGTAGAAGGCTGAAATTTGGCAGGCTCATTCCTTACAGCTTACTTACAAAAGTTAAGCAGGTTTCATTTCAAAATTCTACGCGTAACGATCAACAACGTCCGCCATGTTGAACTTTCTTATTTATGGCCTCATCTTCTTGAAATTTGGTAGGCGGCTTCCCTGCACTAACCGAAACCAATGTACGTACTTATTTCGGTGGTATGATGCCACTGTCGGCCACCATATTGAACTTTTCAACAGTCTTTGTTACTTATGGGCCCATCTTCAAGAAATTTGGTACACGGGTTCCCAACGCTAACTGAATCCTATTTACGTACATATATACGTCCATAGCCTGCAGCTTGGTCACCATGTGAGGCGGCGTTGGGCCTCCCATCCCATCACCTCCCACGTTGTTGGCTGCCTGCCTATATAAGGCCGTCCGTCGCTCCAGTCTCTACATTCCCTTCCTTGCTTCGCCACGGGATTCACGTCTCCCTGCTGATAACTACAGCCTTTTTGTTTAATCCACGGCTTCTCCGCTGTTTTATTGTTTGTTTATTACAATTATAGTTATTGTATAGGTATTTTACACTTACTTTACATTACTCAGGTACCCATTTCCTTCATCATTCCAACCCCCATTACCATGTCTAATCGAGGTAATCACCATCGATCAAAGAACTGTCACTTACCGAGTGGTTTCCATGCCCGGAGATGGCACCTACCTTTTCCATTCTCTGTGTTACATATTGCACGGCCATATCAGGCTCTGGAAGAACATTGTGTCTTATGTATTGAATGACTGGGACAGGTTCAAGGTGTGGACTGATGACGGTACAGGAGATAATTATACTACACAGGAGCACTAGAAGAGTGAAATGCTTAAGCCCTTCACCTATGGTTCTGCATGTGAGTTGATGGCTGCCGCTGAATTGTTCGGTTGGTGCTTTCAAGTGTACCGAAATGGCCAAATATTTTACACCTTTCGACAACCGCCAATGCCTCTTAAACATCTTACATTCATAGGTGACAATTTCAGTAGTGGACACTTTGATGTTTATGAATGTTTAAACTCTCAAAAGCTGGATGTGAAGTTATCGATGAAACCGGTTGTAAGCTTACAACGCTTGACAGATGCCGAATGTCACTTCAACACAAGTCCTGCAAATACTGTCGTAATTGAAACAAACCATGAAACTGAAATCGATTATGACAGCAGCAATCCATGCTGTGAGATTTGAAACAAGATTACTGTTCACATGGCCAACTGTAAGTTGCATGCTCAAGTGTAAGCTCAGCGCACAGCTTGGTCATTTTACAACCGGAGAGCTGAACTGACAACGTGGTATACAAAGAGATCCTTAACAAATAATTATTGCCATATTTTCACTCACTTTAAAAAGGTTAAATTTTCTTCTTAATAAAAATTTTAATGCAGTACTTCGCCGCTGCGAAGCGCGGGTATTTTGCTAGTCTAAATATATAACGTGGATTTTTCGCTGTTTTGCGGGTTTCTGCGGACAATGGGTCTCTTTACTTCCAGTACATGCTTCCTCAGTTGGTTTGCCCAGTTGATTTCATACAAGGGACGCTATTGGTGGATGGCCTAGAAGCTAACCGATCTGAGCACGCAGTTAAGTTCCTGTGTGCTGACTGGCTCAGCGACGAAGCGCCGAATTCTATTCCGCTGCGTTAACCAGGAAGTCTTGTCTTGCTCATTCAGCATCAACGTGTTTCACTGTGTAAAGAGTTAACTTTTGTGCGCTGTGTTTCTTTGTGCGTAGTCAAGCCCTTCATTATGGCTCCAAAACGATCTGCTCCTGCTACTGCTTCAGGGGCCATGCCCAAGCACCATCGGAAGATGCTAACAATTGCTGAAAAGGTAAAAGTTTTGGATATGTTGAAGGAAGGGAAAAGCTACACTGCTGCAGGATGCCATTACGGCATCAATGAGTCCACGATTCTTTTTATTTAAAAAGGAGGAAAAGAATATAAGATCTACGGCTGCAGTGTCCTTTTAACCGGGGAGCAAAATGAGTTGTAAGTGGACGTAATAAGGCCATAGTCTGGATGGAATCTGCTTTAGGGATTTGGATTTTAGACTGCCGGAAGAACAACGGTGGTGCTACACAATCGCCTGAAGAGGCTCCTTTAGAAGAGCTGTAATGCTCTCCTTTGTTGTGCAGTAAAATTAAACTCATCATTATCAGACAAGTCGTCGTGTCATTGTTGGTGAGTAACCATAATTAATTTTCTACATACAGTACTTAGTACATGTACGTCCGTTTAGTGTCACTGTACACACATTTACTGTATACAAGTTTTCCTGCATTGTACGTATTTATTGCTGGTGGCCTGTCTATCGTAATGGCTGTAACATATGTGATATCGGAGACGCTCTATCTTTAAAATAATATTTAGGTTTTACTGTATATAAACAGTGTGTTTACATACATAATTTCAATAAATCTTACCTAATATCTAAGAATCTTACCAATGTTCCCAGCTGCTAAGAAGAGACGCTCAGAGGGAGTAGAGGTAGCAGGACTACACAAGAATGATTTTGCAGACAAAGAAAGATGTTTTAATAATCACACTCTGAAGGAAAAAAGTGTTGTAGTTTATCACATCATTTACTATATTATGCCAAAATAAAAAATATGTAAACAAGCTAATTACTGATATACTCCAAAACACAAGTTACCGAACATTAGTTAGATATGGATATATGAATACATATGAACTCAATTATTATATGAAAAAAAGAACAAAAAACACACTAGGACAGCTCAGCTACTCCTATTCACTCATTTACTATAGCTCCAAACACGTTAGCAAACATAACTGAAGTTATATTAACTTAACCCTTAAACCACCGCAACTGGCTAGAGTTGGTTTCCAGTGCAATTTGGAAGCATGCCAAAGCCGAGTATATGCGGCAACATACACTTGACAACGTACATTCTTGAACTCCGCAACCGGCTAAAGTTGTTTCTCAGTGCAATTTGCCAGCACGCAGGGGGCGAATATATTCTGCGACATACATTTATTGAACCTTGCTACTGGCTATATTTGCTTCACAGAGCAATTTGGCAGAAAGCCGGAGCTGATCAGTCAGTGCCATACATTCGTTGAGCAGCCAGTTGCAGTAGTTTACTTTTTTTTTTTTTTTTTTTAGTTTTTACAGTTCATTTGCAGTGTGTAAAATGATCAGTGTTGCAGTAATTGCGATGTTCTTTGCATGAAAAAAAAAATAAAATACGTGTTCTATTAAAATTTCACATTTTCTTTGTGAATTGGGATGTTTACTTAAAAAGTGCAGCTAAAAAGTATTTGGTGTCCAGGGGTGCATTAACCCCCAAGTATGTGTCAGTTTAAGGGTTAACTATCATTGTTGAAACCTTGATATACACGTTATAGTACAAACGTCAACGTTAACAGGCAACACCAACTTTAATGGCTAAAAAAAAAAAAAAAAAAAACACAACACTTACCTCTGAAGACACAGCAGCATCACAGCTCCAGGAAGCTTGCGTTTCAGATGCATCGGTGGTGGTGCTGCCATGAAAGGAAAAACTACGGTTGGCATAATCTGCATTCAACTTTTTCGGTGAAGTGCTCCCACACTTTAGAAAATTTGTCTCATTCCCCCTCGTCCTCTATCGGACTCGACATTGCAAGCATGTTTATTTCCCTCTACATTCTTCTTCTCCTCAGACATTCTTCGTTGGTAGGACTGCGTGCAGTCTTGACAAACAATAACAAACGATACTGCCCCCAAACGTTCATGTAGTGCATTGCAGTTAGAAAAACCAATGTGGTTCTTTGTGACTGGAGCTGCTATTGAAGGTCCTGTTTATGACACATCGACAAGAAAAAAAAATCCACATCGATTTTTTGTAGTTGACGTCGTCGATTTCGTCGACTAAACATTGAATCCCTATTATTAAGTAGTATGTATCCCTATTTCCCATATATTACATCTACTTCTGAAAATGAAGTTTTCTAATGAACTATAGACCATCTACTTTGTTAGACCGGTTTTATACTTCACGCGATGCATGCTGCAGCGGGCACTCCTGCTACACAAGCGTTTTACTGTTTATACTTGCATGCGTACTTTATGTAAATCTGGAGGAATCCTCCAGGTGGCAGTGCGAGATATTATCACAGTGAGAACAGGTTCGGCTACACTATGTGGTGAATTGCCTGGAACATCCATTAAATTCCAATGACACCTTACCGCAATATCTCTGAAAAGGATGTTTAATGATTAAATCCATCAATCCAGGGATGTGTCTATTCCAGCAAGTATTGGGCACGAGACTGAAACAATCCCTGGACAGGGCATCAGCTCATCGCAAGGTGAAAGCAAACACACACACACACACACACACACACACACACACACACACACACACACACACACATTTTAGTGTCACCAAATCTGCATATCTTTGGAAGTAAACCGGAGCACACTGTGGAAACCCAGCAGGAAAACATGCAAACTCCAGGCAGGGAATACCAGCAACGTGACTACCTGCGAGAAAGTAGTACTACCGCTCCACCATGTCAGCCCCAAGTGTGTAATTATTAACAGTGTTCATTATTTAATCAAAATTAACAACTTATCTGTAAAATGTAACATGCATACTTTAATACATTTCACTATGAAAGTGATAAAGTATAAAATCTTAGGATTCTAAATGTGCCGATAGTTGGAATATCAAATTTAATGTGTTCAGTGTGGCAATTGCTGCTGTCAGGTCAGGAGGAAGCCCCAGAAAAAAAAAAGACGGCACAAAAGATGGTATGCGAGACTTTTAAAATATATTGTGTCAGTACGATCAGGAATATGCAACGCTTGAATATAAAAGCACCACAAATGCATTTGTAGGTCGGGATTTTGCTTCACCACATCGAACCATTCAAACATTGAAGCGTGCACATCGATCTCGTAGGATCCGCAAAGCGGCTTTCTGTCACATGTTTGAGTCCGTTTACCATCTACATCACATTCCAACTTTTAATCACACTGTGCCACCCCCCCCCCCCCCCGACTTTTTGCAGGTACTGCAACTTGAGCACGCGTCGTGTTAATTTCGGAGGACCTGCTCAGAGGACGCGTCAAATGAACTTTGGGAATGCGTGGCAGCCATAATGCGTGCGTGTCCTGAGCGTGACGTATAAACGAGCCCTAAGAAATCATTTACAGACTGTCATTAGGTACTTTTTTTATCTGTTTATTCTTGGCAGACCTCCACTTGGTTTAACCAAAAGAAAACTGTTAGTTACCTCAACTTTTTTTTACAATATTTTCAAGGCCCATGTTGCACTTATTCCTTACAGCTGTACTTTTCATAGATGTATTTAGTTTAATATACAGTAAATAGGAAAGATCCCTCAGAAATGTCTATATAAAGAGAATTGAAGAGGCAATGTGAACAATAGTTGTCCCCTGAGCCATTGCACCTACAAAAAACTAATCAGGTGTAAAACAGCAAAGAAAGACTATGTAGGCCCATACATTCAAGTAAAATATTATGAATTCGGAAGAAATTAGTAACAATTCCTTTTTGCAAAGAAGATACTAATTACTCATTTCCACACTTATTACTTGCTTTAATACCTTAGATTCCTAAACTCCCACCTTCAATATCCTATTCAATAAGTGCATAAAGTAAGAAATTGTTCTTTATTCCATGGCATCGAAATGTAAAAACTAATATATTAAAAAAAATAAATAAATAAATAAATAAAATAAATAATCACTGTTCTATTAAATATTATTTATTATTATCTAAATGATTACAAAAACTACAGCTGTTTATCCTAGTTAAAGCACACTCTTACTCTAGAAAACTAGTTATGATTTTTTGCAACAAGGAACATCGACAAGTACAGATTAAAAATGTTTAAAAACATGCTAAACAAATTTGTGAAGTTTACAAGTCCTTTGACATGGATAACAAAATCTAATATAACATCCACAGTCGTCATTCATGCAGGTTACATTAATTGGCCCTGAAGCTTTTTATATATGTGTGTGAAAGAAGGGTGCTTGGCAGGTACTAATTGCAAAGGCACTTCTAAATTACAAGACCGACTCCTGCATGATACCCAGTTTCCAGACACACTGACAGTGTTTTGTTGCTAGTGACAATACACCACCGATAGGGGGAAGTATGCCATTATGTGGCAGCAGTTAAATTTTGCATCTTATATGCCTCTCTGCTCCCCAAGATGGGCAAGTATCCAGAGTGTTTCCTGGCTCTTTAATACTACACTGGGTTCTGGGAATGCAGGGTCACCTGGATTGTTATGAGACAATATGTCAAGACAGTACCAGAAGTTTCCTAAAACTTTTCATCCTTTAGGAAATTCTATACAGGCTTCCCCCAGAAGCAGCCACGAGCAGGAATGCAATGGATCCTCCTAAATATACACCAATCAGCCTTACTGTCAGGGGAGAGAGAGTTCAGCTGGCAGGATCTCCAAAGTCCTGTACCCTCAATTATTATTACCTTTCTGTTACAATAAACCCCTTTCTTGCATTATGTTTTGGGCCACATTGAGTTCTTTGGGTTGAAAGCTTAAGAACCCCCTTCTGGCCACAGATGCAAATGCATTTGTGTGGAACAGTTACATGTTGTGCACTGGAACACTGTTCAGGGTTGAATACTGTCTTAGTGCCAGTATTGATAGGAAAGGTTCTTTCTCCTTGGGAAGTGCATTTAGGAGTGACACTTGAAAGCACTTTACACAAAGGCTTGTTGTAATCCGGGATGAGATAGAGAGATAGAGAGACTATTAATCCCCAAGGGGAAATTTACAATTCACAGTTGAAGCATATAAGAAGTATCTGGATGAGATATTGGGACAAAATTACCTAAACAAACAAGCTTGATGGAATGAAACGCCCTCTAGTTTGTCAAATTTCTTCTCTATTTTAAAAAAAAAAAAAAAAAAAGAGAAACACCCCACACACAGCACAACAACGCGACGAGATGTGATCTTTGGAAGAGAGATCTTCTGAAGAGAGACACTTTCACATCCTGTGAGACAGACAAGATATATATTGTCACACACGTGCGCATGGGAGGCAGCTAAAGGGCTTGAGTAAGGGCAGTTCTGAGACATACCGGGGATGAGGTAGAGTGCACCGACTCTATTTCTCCCTTGCCTGCACACCAGTCACGGGAGTTTCCACCTGGTCCTCTTGACATCACTTCCGGGACCGAGCCTATGGAAGGAGACCTCGATGGCTCCGGCCCCGTGATGTCACGTCCGGACTCGAACCAATGGCTGAAAACCTTCATGAGCCTGACCACTTTGACTTCACTTCCCGTCTTCCCCTTTAAAAGCCGCCACCTTTTCCCTATTCCCTCATTTCTGCTTTAGACTTGGTTTTGTGCACATCAGTGCTGTATTTATTTAAGCAAGTTTGCAGCCAGGAAAAAATTATATTTGGGGTGGCTGCCCCAAACCTTTGTATGACTGTCGAGTTTGGAATAATAAATAAATAAATCTCTCTCTCTCTCTCTGCAGGAATACTCTGGGAAACTGACGGCTTTCTTAAGATGACAGATTTCACATCTTTCCCCTCAAATAAATCAGAAAGCAAGAAGGTATCAGAGCTAAATAGTTCACAAACATGCTAGGAGTCCAAATTAGGTACTTCATAGGAAAAGACAGGCTTTGCACACAAAACTCAACCTCTTCACAAGTAAAGAAACAAAACTCATTTTTAAATCAAGACATCATTACTATGAACACGGAGAGAAAGCTAATAAGATCTTAGCTCAACAAAACCATAAGCAGGAAGTTTGCAATGCAATACCAGTAAGAACCAACAAAGGAGAGTATATAAAAAAAAAATTTGACCATAATACAGGACGAGTCAAATTATGTTAACACTAACGGTACTGCTATGTGTATATTTATATACAACTAGCAGAATACCCGCGCTTTGCAGCGGAGAAGTAGTGTGTTAAAGAAGTTATGAAAAAGAAAAGGAAAAATTTTTAAAATGACAAAACAATTACATTAACAATCATGTTACGTTATTGATAGGAGTGTTGTTGTCATATCTATATAGAGAGATAGATATAGATATAGATATACACACACATATACACACACATACATACATCTATACTAATAAACGGCAAAGCACTCACTGACTCACTCACTCATCACTAATTCTCCAACTTCCCGTGTAGGTAGAAGGCTGAAATTTGGCAGGCTTATTCCTTACAGCTTCCTTACAAAAGTTGGGCAGGTTTCATTTCGAAATTCTACGCGTAAATGGTCATAACTGGAAGCTGTTTTTCTCCATTTACTGTAATGGAGATGAGCTTGAAACCCGTGGGGGCGGAGTTTCGTGTGACATCATCACGCCTCCCACGTAATCACGCAGTAGGTAGAAAACCAGGAAGAGGCCCAAAAAGTGCTGAAGAAAACATGCATTATATAATTGAGAAGGCAGCGAAACAATAAGAAGCGAGCGAGTGACA
>JANRMT010062793.1:16044682-16099015 GCA_026402145.1 Polypterus bichir lapradei | reverse complement strand
TGTATTTATCTTTATTTAGTGAATATTTTATTTGTAGCCAATGTTATATAGGTTCTTTTCTTTCTGAATTTTGGGCATAGGTGGGTTGGCACCCTGCCCGGGATTGGTTCCTGCCTTGTGCCCTGTGTTGGCTGGGATTGGCTCCAGCAGACCCCCCCGTAACCCTGTATTCGGATTCAGCTTGTTGGATAATGGATGGAAGTGTGCTATATAAATAGTGTTCTTATCAGTATTTCTTTTTTTTTCCCTTTTGATGGCCCATCGTTTATAATATGTAACAAAAACTAGAGTAGTTCTATATATTGCAATTAATATATAGCATAATTCAGTGTAGAATATGTATTGACGTTTTCTTCACATACATATTTAAAAATGTTGGATTGGCTTAAAGGTTTATTCTATATTGGTTTAGAACAATACTGCACACATGCATAGTACATTTTAAAAAACAGAATCACTTAACATTTTACTAAACTGTAACGTGGTGTAAGCATTAATTATATTGTATACTTCATTTCATTAATGTAAACAAAAATATATTTTCAATTAACACAAATCTTGAACACAATGTAAATGTTATCAATATTTCGCAGAAACAATCTGATCTGTATCGTTTCGTTTGATGTATGACACGACATGATGGCAGAAACCCTCTGAACTTCACAATGATGCATATTTGGTTTGATGTACTTTTTTCCCCTTCTCATGTTTAATCACTTAATTTCTGAACGAGTCCTTCACCCGACGTTACTTTCCGGGCTTTGTCGAGATCTGCCGAATAGTGGTGGACGAATCGATCCAAGTATCGATAATAATGTTGGTATTGATATTGATCAATACCATCAATACTTTAGTTTCAATTTCTCTCTCGAATGCACTGCGGTTGTCTGGGTAAGCGTTGCTGCTCTAACAGCTATCACAGCGTGGAGCATGCTTTGCTCCTCCTCTCTTGTGTTTTGATGATGTACCATCTCGTGACTCGGCGGCACCAGGAAAGAAAACAGTCTCACTTGCATGCGCACACGTGTGCGCACACACACACACACACACACACACACACACAAAATACGGAGCGTAAGAAATTATGGCAGAGAGAAAGTGGAGTGGTGTGTGGCTTTATTTTCAAGCCGAAGTTCAATCAACGGCAAGTTGTATTATTTGTAAAAGGCTGTCAAATACAGTGGAACCTCGGTTCACTAACGTCTCAGTACACGTACAACTCTGTTTACAACCAAAAGTTCGCCAACCTTTTGCCTCAGTTCACGACCACACATTCCGTATATGAACAAGCTAGTTTCCCTTTCGGTTTGTACATGTTCAGTCTCTCCCTGTGCACTTCCTGTGCAGCAAGCAAGAGAGAGCAAGAGAGCGTCACACACACACACACACACACACACACACACACACACACACACAGGCAGGCAGCGCGAGAGAGACACACACACACACACACACACACAGCGCGAGAGAGAGCTGGACGCATTAAGGTAGGAAGGCAGTTAAAGAATGCACTTGTCTTGATTTTGTTTTCACTTCTGTTTCCAGCGATCGGTTCGTAGCGTGCATTGTTGCAATGTTATTTTTCTTGGTGGTTTATTAAATTACAGTACGGATTTTTTCAAATGTTAATTTTTTCCCCAGTGCTTAAAACTCATTAAAAAAGTGCTTTTAGCCAGCAGTTGGTACTGTAACACTGCGTGAACTATTGCAGTGTTAGTTTTCTCTGTTGTTCAAGACTTTTAGTGTTATTCAATGTTTTTACATTTAGTTTACTATTACGCTGTGCATTCTATGGTTTAACTATATTTGTGCTTAAAAACTTAAAAATATATATTTACATACAGTTTGTGTGGTCTGGAACAGATTAATTGTATTTACATACAATACTATGGGGGAAATTGCTTCGGTTTACGACCAGAGTTTTGGAACGAATTATGGTCGTGAACCAAGGTTCTACTGTACAGTGGTAATACAATTAAATTTATACAAGCGTATGAGAAAATCATTCAAAGAAAATGCAGAGCTTTCCATGATGGAAAATGACAGCTTTAGAAATTGTGAGGACACTTGACACACGGTACAAAATTCCAAGTAGAAAATCTTTAATGGAGGGGAAACTAAAAGCTCTATGAAGAATGCTGCTCTAAGGCCAGAAAGAAATTGAGTGGTGTGGACAATGTTGTGCTTACAACTGACATGTGGACATCAAGAGCCACAGAGGCATATTTAACAGTCTCAAGCTACATCATAGACAAAAACTGGCAAATGCTGGCAAATGCTGGCATATGTGCTAGAAATGTGTTGTGTTCCTGGACAACACAATGCAGACAATATTTGTTCACAGTTAACCAGAATCGTGGATGAATGGAGCATAACAGACAAGATTCTGGCTGTTGTAACCGATAATAGCGTCAACATGGTTGCTGCTATGCACAAAGCAGGTTGGGCACACTACCCACGTTTTGCACACACATTAAATTTGGTGGTGAAAGACTCTTTTCACCCTGGCTTGCTTGAGATTCAGCAAAAAAAAAAAAAAAGTGCTTGTGGTTTTTTTTTTTTCTTACACCACAACACTAGCTGCCCACAAGATCTAAAAAAAAAAAAATAAAAAAAAACCCAAAACAAAACAAAATCAGAAGCAGCAGAAGTTCCCTGAACACAAACTAATTCAAGCAGTTGAGACAAGGTGGAACTCTGTATTCTACATGTGGGAGAGATTGTCTGAGCAAAAGGAGGCAGTTACCACAGTCCTCAATTTCCTTGGAAAGAGCTCACTTTGCTTAAATGAGCAAGAATGGTCTGTCATTAGTCTCTCCATCAATGCACTGAGACCATTTGAGGAAGCAACCAGGGAGATATCAACTGAAAAACATGTTTCACTTTCAAAGGTGATTCCACTGGTGTCACAGAACCACTGCAACTTCTAAGCGCAAAGGTAGCAAGCTCGCTGCTGAGCTGTCAGTGCAGTGTCACCGTTGCTTCAATTCTACTGAAACATTTTATGGTCTTGCTGTCAGCACCTACCTGGGCATTAGATTTCAAAACCTGGGATTCTGTGACTCTACAAATGTGGAGCCTGTAAAAGCTCAACTTGTCACCGAAATGCAGACAGAGAGTCAGACCTCAGCACCTTCATCATCATCTGCACCAAGCTCAAGCTTTGCCGCCAGCTCTGCAACTACTTCAAGCTCATCTGCAGGGGCTACTGCATCCCCACTTGCAGCAAAAGGTGGGATATGGACACAGACAGCTGGCACTGATGTCCTAATTGAAATGTGCAGGTACTCAGAAGAGAGGCCAATTTCTTGGGATCAGGATCCACTACGTTGGTGGAAAAAAAATTAATCAACATTCCCCTCTTTGAGCAAACTTGCCAAGAAGCACCTGGGAGTGGTTGCAACCTCCGTGCCAGCTGAGAGTATTTTTTTCAAAGGCAGGACAGTTACTAAGTACAGTGGAACCTAGGGTCACAACCATAATTCGTTCCAAAACTCTGGTTGTAACCCGATTTGGTCGTGACCCGAAGTAATTTCCCCCATAGGACTGTATGTAAATACAATTTTTCCATTCCAGACCGTATGAACTGTATATAAATATTTTCTTTAAAGATTTTTAAGCACAAAAATAGTTAATTATACCATAGAATGTACAGTGTAATAGTAGCTCTCTCTCTCTCGCCTTCACAGTGAATGCACAGGGAGAGACTAAATACATGCAGAAATCATCGGCACATACGAACCGGAAGGGAAACTGGCTTGTTCGTCACCCAAATGTGTGGTCGTGAACAGATGCGAACTTTTTGGTTGTAATCCTATTTGTACGTGTTCAGAGATGTTCGTGACCCGAGGTTCCACTGTACCAGACGAAGTGCAATAAAATCGAAAAATGCGAACATGATACTGATAAAAAACCTTTAATCTGCTCCGCAAAGGGGGGGGATATTTCTTTGAGCATGTTTACACTTTTGTTTTTTTTACTGTACTCTATTGTATTACCACTATTTTTTTTCAAAAGGCAGTTCTCTAAATTGTGCACTTTAAGAAAGGCATTTTGTGTTACTTATGTTTTATGATAAAGTATTTTATTTACTTTGCCCAAATTCTGTCCTGGGTTTTAACTAAATTAACACTAGAATCACCAGAGCCTACGAGAAAACCTGTAAATCCAGCCCACCTTAAATCCGTTCACACCTCTGTCAGCATCTTTTGTCCTGTAAAATGTGCAGATTAAGACAAGCAGCCTGCTATTCCATCCCTTCACCATCACAGAACGCTCATGTCTTGTTTGATTATCTGCGAATGAAGTGCTGGAGTTTTAGAGTGGAGATAGATTGTTATTTGGAACACATGCATTTCATGCGTGTTCCGTTTCTACAGTAATCTGTGTCAACACATTGTTAAAACAGAAATTTTCATATTTTAGTAATAAATGTTACAAAACATAGGCATAAACTATAGAATGTGTGAAGCCTGAAGTCCAAAGATCAAATAAACACTTTCACAAAAGGTTCAACTGTTCCTTGCAAAGTAAGAGTGATTTCTGTATTTGATATTTGAATGCAATCCTGTTTGTCTTTTCCCAAATTTTAGCCCTTCTACTATGCCACATCTCTTAACTCTGAAAAGATGGGCATTTCAACAGAAGGATGACTCATTGCTGCACCCACCTCACGGCGAAAAAACCTCGGGATCCCGGTTTACAACTCCCCAGGCAGACACACAGTCCAGTCCCCCACCCTCTGGAAATGACCCTCTGTCTACCGCAGCCAGGTGTTACGTGGGCAACCCCTTGGCCTGGTCCAGCCACTCGGGTCCCCAAAAATGAGTATCTTACGAGCCAGATCACCCTCTCAATGCAGGTAATGTGCCTCATTCATGAGGCAACGAGCAACCACTCATTCGACACAAAGTCGAACCAACGGTACCCAAGGATTTTCCAGAGTGACACTGTACCAAAGGAGTCCAGTCTTCGTCTCAGGTCACTGGATAGCATCCATGTCTCGCAACCATATAGCAAGACAGAAAGCACCAAGACTCTAAAGACTTGGACCTTCGTCCTTTTGCATGGATAATGGGAGCGCCACACACCCCTTTCCAGAGACCTCATGACACCCCCATGCTCTCCCAATCCGTCTGACTTCACAGGAAGAGTCGCCAGAGACATGACTGTCACTGTCAAGGTAAGTAACCCTCTCAAGGTCGACACTCTCCGCAAACAGACACACTGCTGATGGCTGTGCCCAAGAGGTCATTAAAGGCCTGGATCTTGGTTTTTATCCAGGACACTCGCAAGCCCAGACACTCAGGACTCCTTGCACAGTCTCTCGAGCGTCCCGATTAGAGCCTCCATTGACTCCACGAAGATCACAGCGTCGTCAGCAAAGTCAAGATCTGCGAATCTTTAACCAACAGATGCCCCACGGCCGCTGGACCCCACGACCTTGCCCAACACACAGTCCATACAAGCATTGAACAGAGTAGGAGCAAAAACACACCCCTGACGAACCCCAGAAATCAACTGAGAAAAAATGCAGAGGTCCTGCCTCCACTCTGCACAGCACTCCCAGTACCAGTGTACAGGCTAGCCATGATATCCAGCAACCTCGAGGGGATCCCGCGAACCCTCAGGATGTTCCACAGGGCAGCTCTATCAACCGAGTTAACGCTTTGCGAAAATCGACAAAAGCTGCAAAGAAACTCTGCCGATATTCGCGTTTGTGCACCATAAAAACCCTCAGTGCCAGGATGCAGTCGATGGTAGACTTCTTGGGTGTAAAACCAGACTGTTCCGGACACTGGTAGGTGAACAAGTGATCACAGATCCTATTGAGGACAATCCTAGCAAGGACCTTACCTGACACTGCGCTATCCTCCTGTAGTTGCTGCAATCCAGGCGATCACCCTTCCCTTTCTAGACAGAGACAACAAGTCCCGTTTTTCAGTCAGTTGGGATGAGGCCAGTCTCCCAAATGGAAGCAAAGATTGCTTGCAATGCCAGGAGGACATCCTTACCACCAGCCTGGAGAAGTTCACCCCGGATACCACAGATCCCTACAGCCTATCCTACGAGTCAGCTGGTTCACCACCTGTGCAATCTCAGTGAGATTGGGTGGTTCACAGCAGATTCCTCCAACAAACACGTATACAATTTTTTATTCAGTGCAAGGTAAAGAGGCAATTAAAAACATGCTTACAGTGGCATCATTCTCCGATTGTAATGAGCACTTCTACATAAGTCCACTAATCCAAGCATTTTCAGTTCAGGTTCGTGATGGGTACCTCACACATTCAGTTACTCATATAGGATAGTGAGATGCGAGAGGACTGGCACTGCTAAGAACAGCTGTAGCAAGTAAACATCAAGGCAAGATCTAAATGAAGTGCCTATTTGACTTGTCTACTACAGTAATTACTCAATTTGCCAATAATAAAATTACATTTAATTAAATAAAGTGCTTTGAAGGACAAGACACATCTCCCTATCAGTACGACATGTATTATGTTAAGAGATGTAGAACAACCAAAACACAGTAAGAACCTCCCAACATTAAATTTGTGCCATTTGTTTGGCTTTTGAAGTCAAACATATATTCATCAGTATAACCCATTAGTGAAAGTACACATGCCATATATTTGAATGGTACATTGAAAAATGTAATGCGGTGTTGGAGTTATACGTTTATCGAGTACAGGTAATGACAGCATATTGACCATCTATTGATTTTATTAAAAGGATGTAATGTTCCATACAATCAAGTCAAACTTAAAAACTGAATTCAATTCAACCCCCACCCATGAGTAGTAAAGAGGTAAATTCTCCCCAATATAAATGTTTATTCTAAAATGTCATTGATTAGATCCTGCCAGGTTTTAAATAAATAAATAAATAAATAAATAAATAAATAGGTTTGAACAGATCCTTAGTGAGAATTAGATTTTTTCCAATTTCAAAACAGTATATAACATCAGTTACTCACCGACAAAAAAGGTAGGCTAGAATTCTTCCAGTTGAGCTAGATAAGTCTACATGATAATCGTTTCATTTTTAAATTCTAGAATTACACACAGCCATAAGCAATAACAAAGCATGAACGCTCACTTAACAGCAACACATAAAAAGGTTATTATTAGATAGATAGATACTTTATTAATCCCAAGGGGAAATTATGCAGGAGTTCTGAAATAACACAATGTAAAACTGACAGGTTTGACTTCACTCATGAAGCTTTAAAAGTTGGGACAAATGTAGGGAAAAAAAAAAAAAAAATTTGGAAAATTAAAAAGCACCACAAGTTTTTGTGGTTGCATTTGAAATTCAAATTTGACTCATCCATTACATATTACTCTTTACAAAATATTAGTAATCAGCTAAATGATGCAAAATGTAAATCTTACAACAGCAAATGTTCCAACCTAATGGACTGGTTTACTGATGAACCAAACTTTTTAAAAAGAGTTTGTTTAAATTGGTAATATCCAAAATTATCTTGGAACTCACTAATTTAAAAATACATAGAATATTTGAATTTTTACATGTACCATGGGTTTTAAGTAGTATTTTTCAGTTACTGAAAAGAAATTGTCAGAGAATAAATTGAGTGTGTACCTACTGAGGTAAATCAGGCAGTTCATGATATCATTTTTAGAAACCCCCCTTTTGTTGTTACATTGAAAGGATTGCATTCTGATATTTACTTACTTGTTTACTTAAAATGATAGAGTAATTACTTGGATACACCAGTATTTTAAAGCTATCATTACTGTTAGTATTTGTATATATTTTATATTGCATTAGAGAAAAAATGCACAATATTGTTCACTTCAGTAATGGAGGTAAAGGATAAACTTGGTATTTTTTACAAGTCAGTTATTTCTAAACATGGTATATATGCATTTGCTATGTGAATTTGTGTTCTAAAATTAGGCGTTTTCTATGAATTTTAATAAAATACAGTACCTTGCCCTCACTGGTACTTTACAATAGAGGTTAACTGAGCATGGTGCACCACCAGAAAATAGCCTAAAAACATAGCAATGAAGCACCAAAAGCTTTGAAATAAGAAAACCGCGCCTTCCCTGTTCCCAATGAATATGGCAAGCTTGAATGCTTTTGTTTTCTGGTTTTACTTATGCCATGTTAATTCCAATGTTAAATGCTAGTGCAGGCTAGATATTTAAAAAAAAAATACCAGACTTTAGAACACAGTTTCTTGTGGAAAATGCATATATACCATATTTGTGAAGAAATCACTTTGACTTGAAAAATATCAAAACTTATAATTTAATAAACAGCCATTTAATGGGTTTCTGTTTTTGCTATGGTATCAAAAGGTATTGATAATTGTAAAATGTCACTAGTACTTGCATCAAATGCAAAAATTCTGGTATTAGGACATCTTTATTTGGCACCCTCCTTTATATGCAACAGGAATATCCCAATGTTACTGCATTTTGGCCTGGTGTCAATTCTTTTCTGTCAACTTAATCTTATCAACTGTTACCACAGGCTTGGAAGGCTTTTTTCTCTCTCAATCCAACTATCCTGGAGAAACAAATTTAAAATTTTGTGACTCCAGATGTTTTGCTTAAAAAGTACAGTGGACTATTTTCAGAGCATTCTTCCCAAAGAAACTGGACACAGTACAGATAAACATCCTTGAGAAGATAAGTGTTTTTACATATATTTTTATGATTAAAGCTTCTGAGACAAGCTGTCAATTGTCAGATTAATGATCTAAATTACTGTATCTCTGTGTAACATCATATGGTCCTGATCTCCACATGGTATTTTAGGCATAAAGGGCAGCTAGCCCGAGGGTATGAGACAGAACCATTCACCTGGACTTAAGACACCATCCACACACCAGCCTCTTTTTAAGACAAGACGAGTCACCTGAAAGACAGGCCCCCTTTCTCTTCTTTCATTATCATTCATTTCACTTACATTTTTGCTGCTACTATGCATTTTTATTTGTTTTATTGCATATTCATAGATATTGTTCTGCTTTCAAATTTCTACACTTTTTCAGCACATTTTGGTTGAACAAGATAAATACAGGGCACCTGTTGTGGATAGAGAGAGAGAGAGAGACTTTTTTGCCCACAGGGTTAGCGGCCGAGGATGCCTTCAATACTGAGCAGCAGTGAAAGGAGTAACACATCTTTAGTGGGTGGCGTAACGAAGATGTATCAGCCTCGAGTGTTCAGGGGACCTCACTGGTCAGCGGAAGCCAAAGCTAATGAATATTTAAATGCATTTGAGTACTTACAGGCTGTGCAGGAATCACTCATAATCCAGTCTTAAGTGCAATTATGCGTGGGTTTTTCGGAGTGTTTTTGTTAAGTTAGAGAGCAAGGGAATAGACCAACACAATGAATCTGAGCCCCACCCTCTCCAGAGGATTTTCTGCTCTGTGTACATAAAGTGACAGAATCCAAGAGAGAGAAACTGCTCAAACATGCTTAAGGCAAACAAAAAAAAAAAAAAAAAACAGCTGGTGGACAATAGATTAGGTGTCTAGGACTTCACATGACTTGGCAGATGCCATTAGTAAATTAAACACATGGAACAAAATTAAAATCAATTTACCTTTTTTACCCTTCCCGCGCCCGGGGCGCCGTTAGCAGTAATAGCAAAATATGTAATTAATATTTGTTTTTTGTTAAGACTTGGTTTTGGTCTTTATAGGTGTCAAACCAGGCACAGATTGTTAGTTATTTGAGGCAGCTATGTAAGCATTGCAAACAATGAAAAGGCTTTAAGCTCTTTATAAAATTGTGACTTTAAAGCAGTTACAATAAACAGAAAATCAAAAATATGGTAACGTATAATAATAAAATGCTTGATGAAGAAATACAAGTAACCTTGCCTCATATTACATTTAACTTGTTTTGTTTCCTTCAAAAATCAAAATATGAATGTAAACACATAGTGGCCTTTTATGCTGGGTGTAAACCACAAATATGAAAGACTTTTGGGGGTCATCATGGAAAAAAAGTTTGGAAAACACTGCTTTAGCGGGTAAGGTAAAATTCAGGCATTCTGCTTATTCCTCAGTTTTTATAACTTGCTACTGTTTAAAAGAAATTAGGATGGTAAGCCAAACTGATCAACTGCAAAGTTGTTTCTTCCGTTACTGTTTTTCATTAGTGATCAGTGAAAAAAGTGAAGTTGTTTCACATAACATTATCTAAAATTGATGCCAAAATTCATTTTGCATGCAATTTCACAATCACAAAACACAATGAAATGAGTTTTTCTAACTTTTAAAAAGGTTTTTGGGGTTGAAAGCAAGAAATATGGGTTCCTAAGACCTCATTCATACTTCTGCGATTACCAGCATTTTTTCTGAGCTGTGTAAATGCAGGTAACCCACAGCATACCAGCAAAATCAATTATATTCTAAGGCTCTTGTTCCAATCACAGAAGGCGCACAGTGAGTTTTTATTTATTTATTTTAAACTCTAGTATGTATCATCTTGCACATTACAATGTTTTATCTGCAGAAAATTCCTTGCAAGGGATGCCTGTCCCTTGCCATCACCTATCAACTCTCCATTCTCCTTTGAGTCTTCCTGCTGATCCAAAACCACTATACATACTGTATATATAATTTTGCTTCTTCCTTCTTCACTTCCAAAAGTTACTAACATCCAAGAACAGTTCAAGACTAAATTCTCTGACTCACACCTGTGTCATCCTTCTGTTTCCTCCTTCACTCCTGTCCACCCAAATTCCTTTACATCTTCAGTCCACCCCACATTCCTTGATCCTCCCACATCTCTAATGCCTCAATGACCTCTGGTATCTTTTCTACGGATTTCGAAAAGTGTCATGTGATCCTTATTCTCAAGAAACCCTCTCCACCTATCTGTCATTGAGAATTATGATCCTGTCTTCCTGCCATTCCTGTCCAAAACCATAGAATGTACAGACCAAACAACTTTTATTTTATCTCTCTAACAATTTGCTTGGTCCTCTTCAATCTGGATTTTGCAAGGGTTACTCTACCAAGGCCTCACTGCTTTCAGTCACCAATGCTTTTAGATCTGCTGGAGCAGATTCTCTCTCCTCTGTCCTTATTCTTCAAGTCCTTTCATTGGCTTTTGACACTGTAAACTGCTCCTTGCTTAGCTCTTCCCTCAATACATCTGGAATGGTTCTACTTTGGACTGAATCCCTTTGGTCTAACTCTGTCTTCTCCACAGAAAAAAAAAAAAAAAAAAACCACACGTTCCACCTTATGGACCACTGTTGGGTCCCCTTTTCTCTCTACATTCATTCCTTAGGCAACATATTTCTTCTCATAGCTTCTCTTACCACATCTATGGTGACTATGCACATATCTTCCTCTAATTTCTGTCTTCCAACAAACAGGTTTCAGCCCAGGCCTCCAGCTGTTACTCTGTCATCACCTTACACCTAACCTTTCAAAGTCAGATATCCTCAATTGCTTCTTTATTTTCCTTCCTCAGAGTTGTCTCCGAGTATAGCTCATGAAGAGGTCAACCTTTCACCAATAGTCATAATCAGGTATCTCAGCAGGACTCTGGACTCTTCTTTTTAATTCAAAGATATTGCATCAATGGCTTGATCATGAAGTTTCTTTATAACATTAAGAGAAGCCAATCCTTCAATCGTTTCATGCAATTCCTTGTTCAGGCATAGGCTCTCTCTCTCGCTATCTTGGCTGGACTACTGTACTGCTGCTTCCTCCTGGCAGGGCTTTCTTCAACTGCAATACAATCTCTCTAGCACCTCCTTCAATACAGCTGCTCGGCTGGTATTCCATTCCTCATTTCACTCCAAATGCGCCTTTGTCTTGTTCTATTTACTGCCTTACGATTGTTGCAAGCATGCCATTCAAATCTCTTGAATTGGTTCTCTATATCTATCATGCACTTTGGTCTCTACATATGTACCTTCCCCATACTCATTGGTCTCTACATATGCATCTTCAAGAAGTCTGTCCTTCCTCTTGCAAGACATGCCAAGACTGGATGATGCTTATTTGTTCTAGCTCCAAACCTATGGAATGATCTCCCTTTGGCTACTCAAATTCCCCCAATTTACGTATGTCTTTTGGGGGGGAAAAAAAAAAAAAAAAAAAAAGCAGCTTTTCACTAAACGTTATTATACAAAGTTATTGTCTGTTATGCCTGCATGTTTATCACTCTTTAATTTAACGATAGATAGAGAGATAGAGAGAGAGAAAAAAAAAAAAAAAAAAAAAAAAAAAACCACACAACAAAAACACATTTAAAAACAGAAAATAAGGTGAGAACGTTAGCAATGACAAAACATTAAGCAACAAAAATCAAATGCTGTATGCAACTACAGGGTGGTCCAGATCTAATTATGCAGATCCAGATCATCTGGATGACCGATTTATGCGGGGACTATTCCAGTTCGGCGCGATGACGATTCTTCATGTCATCAGTTCGCACACTTCGATGGTCCAGGATTTTTCGGGCGATTTTCTATGTAATAAACTTAAGTTATAGCGTAATGAAAATTGCATAATTAGATCTGGACCACCCTATACATCTTTAATGTTGCTATTCAAATCCCAGTTCACTTCAAAGCATCTATATTGCCCTTTTGATACATAGCCTCCTCTACCAGAGGAAAATGTCTCCACTTTGCAAACACAGAACTGAGTCACAGTCCAAATTTGTAGATGTTAAAATGAAACCGCCAGAGTCTCTTATCTTTGGTTTAAAACTTCTTTCAGCAGTAATATTGCTAGTTTTAAAAGTATCACTTTAGAAATGTTTAGAAAGAATGTTTCTGTTCAACATTAAAGCAAGTTACAAGGGAGTACCTAGGATTATTTAGAGTAAATATTTATTAATGGAAATAAGTAAAAAAAGGTCAGAAATATAACCTAATAAAGTCGAGCCCTCATGAAATGCCTCTAAAAGGAAGATGGAATCATTTCAAATTCTTCCTTTTGACTGAATGTCAACAAGCATAACTGCAGCTTAAAATGTACTCCCAAGTCCTGTTCAGGCAAGCTTTTTGTCTACTTTTACTTTATAAATTAAAGCAAATTGTGCCACTCCTTGTACTATACAGGCTGAATGCTGACCAATGTATAAAAACTACTCTAAAGAAACCAGAAAAATCTTAAAATCTGTTTGTTTCACTGTTGCCAGGAAGTAAAGCTCGCCAGTCTAGTATAGTTTTTAAAGTTCTTAAAGTCCTATTGTTGCCACACTAACTGGTAGCTTATTCCATTTCTCTGTGGTTTTCTGTGTATAGAAAAACTTCCTAATGTTAGTGAGAAAATTTACCCTTAACAGCAGTGTCCACTTGTTCTTAATGAACTCATTTTAAAATAACAGCCTTGATCCACTGTACTAATTCCCTTCATAACTTTAAACAGTTTAAATCATGTCTCCTCTTACTCTTCATTTGCTTAAGCAAAAGGCTCAGCTCTTTCAGTCTTTTCTCAAATTCATCTTCTGTAGCCCTGAAGTCAGCGTAGTTGCCATTCTCATGTTGCCATGTCCTTTTTGTACCCTGGAAACTAAAACTGCACAAAGTACTCCAGCTGTAACCACACCAGCGTGTTATAAATCCTTGAGCATAACCCTCTTTAGACTTGTACTCTAAACATCGTGCTATGTAACCTTGTAGTGGCGCTACTTGAATTTGAAACTCCAACTCCCAGCAGTCCCTGCAGTGGCTTTGATTGGTCTTCTGCTGAGGGTGCAGGGGCTGTTGGGGTCAAAGGATGTCAGCGCTGCTTTTAAAGAGGGCCAGTGACCAAAAAGAGAGGTTTTTTTTTTGTAATTTGTGTTTCAAGTTCCTGTCTGTCTGCCTTCTGTTGGGTTACCTGTACTTATTTGTTTTGTCCTGGATCGTTTCACGGTTGGGTCTGGATTGTCTGCCGTCTACCTGCATACATGAGGACTGTAAGTGGATTCATGGCCATCCTGCCAAAGAAAGGAGCACTCCTGAACCCGTCTTCACCCATTCAGGAACTACCGGTAGGACTATCTTTACATTCCCATCCAACATGCAGATCTCTGGACTATCTTCATCATTACATTTCATCCGTTGCCATTTTTCATGAACTTTGCTGTGTGTGTTTTGTTTGTGCTTTATGTATTTAATGTATAGTCGCCGTAAGTGGAACAGGGGTGGTATTGTGGTTTTCATTTAATTTTCATTACATTCTTTAACTCTTTGAGGGCTGAAAATGTTTTCCAAAAAACAGCTTTCTGAAAAGCAATGGTTTCACACAGAAAACATAAAACATCTGTTGCTGCATGCTGTGGCTGCCAGATTGCCAAGAATATGTGGCAGGCTGCCAGGCTGTCTTTGGGTGTCTGGGACAAAGTCACAGTCCACTGCAGTCTGGTTTCTACCTCTTATCATTGTTAAGTGGCAGTCCTCCCTGGCGAACATTGTCAGTATAACGATTAGCTGGGGACCAATTAGCTGAAGCTGGAACCTCACATTCGTTTTCGATCACTTGTATTGAAATCTGAGTCCGACAAGTCATAGTCCAGTTCAGAGATAACAGGCAAAACATCGTCCACGGAGTGTTTTGCTTTACACATTCGCTTTGATCTCTCACCAGATATCAGTGCCATTTTTGCTGTTGCTTGCACCTTGCTATTCACGGGAGCGCAGGAAATCTCAGTCAAACTAATGACTAACTTTCCTTCTAGCAACAAGAGTCCAACTAAAACATAACGGTTGGTTTTGTCACAGTTTACAGTCGATTACCATCGTCAACTCCTCCTTTTGACAAAAGTCGACATCTGCCCTAAAAGAGATAATTATTGTTTGATTAAAGGTTGGCTTTGTTTTTGTCTCCGATTGGGAGTGTGTGTGGGTCGGGCCAAGGGTGGGTGCATCCCTGGAATCTCCACCATAAAAATAAATAAATCCCCATCTTTGACGGTGTGAATCTTAGCGGCACCGGACCGCTACAACCTATAAATTCTGTTAGCCTCCTTAGTGGCTTCGGAACACTGTCTGGTAGTTGATAGTTTCAAGTATACTACGACTCCTCAATCCTTCTCATAACGTGTACTTTCAATTTTCAGACTGCTCATTGTGTATTCAAACCCAACATTTTTACTTCCTACATGTAATACTTTGCATTTACTTGCATTAAAATTTCATCTGCCACAAATTTGCTCAAGCCTGTATGCTATCAAAGTCCCTCTGTAATGATTAAATTGATTCTAGATTATCTGTCAATTCACCTAGCTTGGTATCATCTGAAAACTTAACCAGCTTATTACTTATATTCCTATCCAAATTATTTAAATGGATTAAAAATATCAGCTGCCCTAGTACTGACCCATGTGGAAAACTACTCTTAACGTCAGCCAATTCGGATAGGGTTCCTTGCACCATAGCCCTCGGCTTCCTGTGCCTAAGCTAATTTTGCACCATTCCAAAAACATCCTGAACTCCCACTTTTTAGTTTGATGCCCAACCTCTCATGTTGCACATTATTAAATGCTTTCTAAAAGTAAAGACAAACTAGGGGGCTTCGCTCGCCAACCCCCCACCCAGCCTCGCGTCACTGCCGCTCGCATATGTGGATTTCACTTTCAAACAGCAAATCTTAATTCTCGTGGATACACCTCTTCATTGGGAAGAAACAATACTTTTCCCTGATGGCAACACGAATTAGACAATCTACAAATCAACTTAAAGTTTAAATCTGAACAATATATTTAATCTCTTTTTGCTGTTCCATTATTTCACCAAGTAATAAATTTCCATTTGTTTGCACTAATGCGATCATTTTTTGGAGACTTTCAAATTTTAGTACTTTCATTACCTCTGCATGTGTATTGCGCCAACGTTTGAATTCTTTACAACATTCGACTTTGTCATCTAATCATTATCTTCTTTCCAGTCCCAGGCATGGTTAAATCTCTTGGCACAAAGTCTCATCTTGCAGGACGTGAAAGTATCTCTCTGAAAAAGTCACGCCTTGTCCCAGGCTAAAAAGTCTAGTCTCGTACCAGGATTTGTTTTATTATAATATGCTCCACTCTGACCAATCTTTTTGTTGCTTCCTCATAGAATTCCGGCATGTTGGTAAAACATGACCTCCCTCTTCTTAACCCATGCTGACTGTTCAGGAAATTTTATGTTCTTACCATGTATTGTTCAATCTTATCCTTAATTCCTTCCATTAACTTACTTGTGATGCACATTAAAGTTACTGGCCTATTGTTGCTTGGATCTGCCCAGTCACTATTTTTTTTTTTTTTATAATGGGATAATATTTACCATTTTCTAGTCCTTCAGATATTCCCCAGTGCACTGTAACTTCCTAAAAATATGCATCAAGGGTTTAAATATGTTCCTGCAAATCTCCTTCAGAACTTAAAATATTTCCGGGCGATTTGTTTGAATTCTTATTTCAACCTAGAGGAGTGTGTTGCCAAAAACTACTTGAGTGAGAAATCTAGGCCAAGTACAGGCAAACTCCCAGCCAATTGGCCCAGAAGTACAGAGAATGGTGGTTTGACCCTGAGCACCCAGTTCGAGGCCAAGCATTTGAGCTTTGGGGTAAGTTGGCGCACTGGCTGTAGCCTGAAGAAAACATCATGGAGCAGTCCATCAAGATAGTAACACGAGACTCTCGCTCACACTCTCCAGGAACCTCTGGCCTGGACAATTTACCAACTCTCCTTGGGATAAAACCATGGAGTGCCACTGAACTGCCTTCCAATCAGAAAAACCAGAGGACTGGAGACACAACAAGCCACTGCAACTCCTCTGACATCACTTCCAGTTTCCACCCGCCTTGACCCATCCCTTCCTGTCCAGAACCTTTATCTCTGAAAGCAACGCTATCTTAAGTCAATCTCATGGAGACTTGCATAGAGCTTTAACACGCGTTTTATTTTGAATATATGGGGTTGGCCCTTGTTGTGCCCCAAAGATCTAGTCTCTTTATTACACACACACACTGTCTCCAATTACCCAACCCTTAGGTGACCCCATGGAATGCAGATGGGCCCAGACCAAGAGGTAATTTAATGCTGTTACACTTCACCTCCTTGTACAACATGGTCATCCTGTATGACTCAGGGAGCAATATCTCCATTGTTACTTGTTGAAACATCATGTCACAACAGTATGGTAAAAAAGTACTACTCGCATACTCGGTATGCCATGGTAGTATCCTAGGGCCATTTGCAGGGCGACTGCAACGTCTGGCTGGTAAACTTTCCTGTGCATTCAATAATCCTAGGCAAGGACTGGTCGTAAAGCAAAAGCATCAAGGGCCTATCGCCATGCCAACGGCCTATGATATTGTCCATCAACATTTAGCTGAAAGTGGCAAACTATAGCCGTCACTTTTTTTTTTTTTTTTTATTATATGTAAATATACCTCACTCACCTCAAAAAAAAAATTCAACTAATAATTGTTAGCGAAAACCACAAATATCCTCCGCAATTTATGGCTTTTTTCGTGACAATACTGTACTATAGAGAGAACAGGAAATAACAGTAGAGGAAAACGCGGCTTGGGATGGCAAGAGTAGCCATTCCAAGAGAGTTATTCATATGTCCTTGCTGCTGATTGACTGCACCCCTGTGATGCATCTCCAATCAAGTGTTCTCACGTTTTCCGTTCCCCATGCGGTTTGCCAGCACGACAGAGCAGAGTATATTCTACGACGTACATTCATTGAACACCGCAACTGGCTATAATCATTTCCAAGTGCAATTTACCAGCACGCAGGAGCTGATCAGTCAGTGCCGTACATTCGTTGAGCAGCCAGCTCACGACCACTGCAGCCTCACTGTCTCTGGGATTCAGCCGCTGCACTAGACTGGCCTGTAAGCATCAGCGTTTACCTCTGTGTGCTCACATGCAGCCAGTTCAAGCTCAGTTGGCTCTGTGATTTACTGAATTTCATCAACTGTGTCACTTGCATCTTGGACATATTGTTCTAGTAGTTTTAATAGTTTTTACAGTTCATTAAATGTGTGTAAAAATGATCATTGTTGCAACAATTGTGATGCTCTTTGCATGGGGGGAAAAAAAAAAAAAAAAAAAAAAAAAGTGTTCCATTAAATTTTCACTTTTTGTGACTTTATCTAAAAAGGTGCAGCAAAAAAGTATTTGGCCTCCAGGGATGCATGGCAGTTTAAGGGTTAAAGCCCCAAGATGCCACCGAAATGCCCGTGCACCTTCTAAAGCTTCTGGCAATGAAAAGGTGCTTGCATGAATTACAGTATATTATATTATGATAGATATCTGTATTTTACATTCTGTTACTGCTATCTAGCACTGCAGGAGACTTAGCAGTACAGTACTGTACAGTATATGGGTTTACCTTTAGTTTTTTTAGGTAATGTATTGAGGAGAGTTTGAAATGAAATCAAAGTGTTTTGGGGGAATATTTACGATTTAAACTATAAAAATAGGAATTTTCTTTAACCACATCCAAAATTCATTGTTTTTCACAATTTGTGGGTGCTCTAGGAACGTAACCCCCACGGATTTCGGGGGTGTACTGTATATTTCTCTCTATTACAAATAAATAAAAAAATCTTGAGACGAGACAAGACTTTTCCCCCGGTGACCTAGACGTGTTCTTTTGAAGACACACTTTCACATCCCGCGAGACGGTCAAGTCACGTCACACTTACAACCTTTTTGAAGCAAGTTCCAGGAGATGGTGACTTTTGCAAGTCACGCCCTACTTACAACCATTTTCAAACAAGACCACGGTCATCTAACCTTTCAGTTGTTGGAATGCTTTTGGCAGACACACTTCCTGTGCTCTCAGCTCTTAAAATGTTATACGTTCTAGATGACACGTCAACAACTAAGTGAATAAGAGAGCTACGCGTCGAAAAAGATACCCAAAAGTGTTGGAGAGAAAAGAATGCAAAAAAAAAAAAAGAAAGCCCAGGGCCGGAAAAAGAAAGCAGAACATCGTAAAGAGTTCAAAAACGTTGGCGCGATACACATGCAGAGCAGGTTAGAGATAATGGAAGTAGGAATATTCAAAAGTCTCAAAAACAATTATAGTAAAGATCGCATTAGCGAAAACAAAACCGAAATTACTCATTGAAATAAAAAAAAAAAAAAAAAATCAAATTGCTTTTGAGGATGTCTCGGTGAGAAGAGAGACAAGGCAGTAAGACAAAAGGACAGCTGCTGTACAGGCTTTTAAACGTCCGAAGCGCTGCACAAGATACAGTTCATGCGGCACAGCAGCAGCAATTTAGCAGCTGATTGAGCAAAGAGGAGGTTAAAAAAGTATTTCTGTGACTTGCACATTGATTTGAACACAGAATACTGGAAGTATATGGCAACAGCACTAACCCAAACAGCACTCACATTGTAATCCATTCAGTGTATGACATAAAATTGAACTTAAAACATGTATCATGCATTATATATGTATATGATTGCACATACACTATAAAAAAAAAAAAAAAAAATCATTTAATGTTATATTTATTTCTGTTGATTGCTGATGCGGACCTATCCATCCATTTTCTAATCTTTGTATATTTTCTTAGATAAATTTGTTTCAAGTATTTCTCTCTTTCAGATACTTTTGAATTCACTGTTTGAACAGTGTTAACAGAAATACATATACAGTACACTTCTACAGTACTATAATTTGTACATTATATAATGCAAATACGCACAACTGTGGTTGTGCAATGAGAAGGACTTGTTCACGAAGGCTACGGAGATAAAAATCACTGGCTCCTGTGACCATAACCTGGGACAGACACAAGTCACTCAACTTTTGTAGAGATAAAGAGGAGAAGAAGAAGAAGAGAAAAAAAAAAAAACCCACACACACCACATCACATGCAAAATCCCACGGTGGTTTTAATCATCTAAATTACGGGAAAAAAAAAAAAAAAAAAAAAATGGAGGAATAGGAAGATGTTAGGAGATGGGCAGGGGCGGTAAATATGAGAGGAAATACCACATGACCATACAACCTTAATCTGGTTTCTTTTGTAAGAACAAATGATTGGAGATGATTGAAAGAGTTTACATAAAACCGGTCATTGGCAAAATGCTCTGATGGAAAAAAAGTCTTGGATTGTAGGCAGGCCGACCTCATTGCATGGATTGTAACAGTAAAACACCTTCCTGCAGGGCAGTAGCTCACTCATTCCTATGTAAAATGTATGCGGCTGAGCACTCTTGAAATAGAAACATTTCTTTTAAAACTGCTTTTCAAAAAAAAAGTCAAATCAGCTTTAAGTGGCCCAGCTTGCCAGAACCAGCCAATCTAATTTCCCTTTCAAAGTTAAACTTCCCCTAATACAGTATTCAAATTTTTCTACACAAAAATTGTTCATCCTACACAATCACTGCAAGGAAGACAAGTCGGCTGCTCCACATATCCAGGAGGGAAAACAACCACACCACACACCGTACTTGTGCCTCAAGAAAAAAAAAATCCACTATGCAAAATGTCATATTTTCCAGTCACAACTTTTTTTTTATTATTATTTATTTTTTAAAACAAGACTCACATTTCTATATTGTTCAGATGTCAGGAATAAATGCCTCTCCTAAAAACATTACTTAATTTTCACCTTTATAGAGAGTTTTTTAGATATTCTGAATTGGAAAAAACTTATAGAACATCTTCCTATAGTACAGGGCACATGTCTTCTAAATAAGCACCAAAGCCTAAAAAAATAAATAAATAAAAAAAAAAAAAAAAAAAAAAAAAAAAGGGAAGTGTAGCAACTCAATCTGGACACATTTATGAATTGGACAAGATCATGGGGAACCTGAAGCACTGCAGTGGTACAAGAGACCCACTCAACACCGCCCTACCTGACTCTATCCTATCTGCCATTCCAGTAAATTGTTGTGGTGCACCACTGCACTCTGCAATAAGAGCAATTCATCTATTATATATTCTGAATATAATAAGAAAGCAAATACACAGTACAGGACAGAATACATTAAAATAACAAAACTACTTGACAGCCAAGTCACAAAAGAGACCAAATGAAATCCCTTGACCAATGAATGAGAAGGAAAGATTTAACATAAGAATTTTCTTGTTTTTTCCCCCCACATTGTTAAAACACAGGTTGAAATTAGGTTCTATTATATCAAACGTTTTCTCTTTTTCTGCATGAAAAAATAAAAATGTTTATCCTCTTTCTAGTTAAGCACAGAAAGATGATCTGAGAAAAATAATTGCATCATAAGCTGCACCTTTCCAGCAAGCAACAATGTTTGACAACTATAAATTCAGAGTGCATATACCCTGAACATTAATAGAAAAGCAGATGTCAGTATCTGGTGTTGAAGTACACCTGACGGGAATATGTTACACATGAATAAAGTCAATCATTCCTCAATTTCCCATATTCATATAATTTTAATTTGTAGAGAGCATGGATGGCCTGCAGCATTGACGAACCTTATGTAATGACCCGTCAGTTCACAGAAGTCACTGCAGAAATTAGACTACTTAAGATAATACACCATACATAATTTCTAGTTTCACGGTAAAAGGTGCCAGATATAATAAAATAAAAAAAAAGCTTTAAAGCACAGGTCACTAATAGGTGGACCGTGGTCCGGGTTTGGACCCAGACCCTGTTCTGTCCGGATCCAGACCTGGAACATATATATCACCGAGTTTTATTTAGTTTTGGCGGAGATTACATTTTTACCAGCGACTCTTTTCTGACAGTGTTTCTACAACGCTACTCAATGGAAGGGACCTCCTACGTGTCTGATTGGACAGTACTTGTTGCCTTTGTGGACTTGAGTTGGTTGGGTTTAAGCATGAAGACGGATACAGTAATCCCTCGTTTATCTCGGGGGATAGGTTCCAAGGCCGGCCGCAATAACTGAATTTCCGCGAAGTAGGGACACCATATTTATTTAATTATTTAACTTGTATTTGGACATTTTTAAACCCTCCCTGTACAGTTTACAACCCACCCTTTACTCTATTAATAACAGGGACAACTGTTAAGCAATATGAAATCGGTAGATAAGTTTACAGTTACTGTATAGCGAAGTACACATACCTATATATGACATGATGATGGTGATGATTATGCTGTGCAGTAAAAATGACGACAATTAAAGGTGATGATGACTTTTACTGCGCAGCCGATGACTGTATTTTACGTCTCTTCAGACGGTGGTGCCATTTCCTGGGGCATCTCTTCCACGGTTTCCGAAGGTGTATCCGTAGTAGTAGTAGCCATTGCAGGGGGTAAAAATTGAAGTGACTTTTAGCAAATGTTTTACTTATTTGTTAAATTCAGTAGGATTTTGTCAGATTGTCAAAAGGTCCAACTCATAATCATAACCACACATTAGATTTAATTATAAACTTACAAAGTTTAAATTCAAAATTTAAATATTACTCCATTAAATGAAGTCATTTCCGATCACTTCTTAATTACATTTGATTTAGTTCTGCCCATTTCAACGCACTCACAGATTAAAACAAAGACACTGCGACATCTAGATTGTAATTCTGCTTCAAAATTTATAGATACCTTGAGTAAGTCGAGTGTAATTGTGGAAAACCATTTAGATCAGTTAACATCAAATGTAAACGTGGAAAACAATTTAGATCAGCTAACACCACATTATAATGTGACATTGAGAGATGCTCTGGACACAGTGGCTCCCCTTAAAACAAAAGTGATCAAAGCACATAGAAACTCTCCCTGGTTTAATGAAAATACTCGAGCTCTTAAATTAGAGTGTAGAAAACTGGAGCGCAGATGGAGAACAACAAAGCTACATGTCTTTCAAATTGCATGGACAGAGAGTGTTAATAAATATAAAAAAGCCCTCTTTAAAGCTCGCTCAGAATACTATTCTACATTAATAGATAGCAATAATAAAAATCCTTGGGTACTGTTTAGAATAGTGGCTAAATTAACAAATGGGAATTCAGAACAACAGTGCAAAATACCAACAGATATTAGCAGTACAGACTTTATGAACTTCTTCAATGAGAAAATTTAAAATATAAGATCCCAGATCTCAGCATCACAGTACAAACCAAATACTAGCTTGGCAGACCCTGCCGCACATTGCATTCAGCACTTTAGTAATTTTAATCCTGTAACTGAGCAGGAAGTCTTAACTTTAATTACTAAAATGAAGCCCACTACTTGGTTCCCTAGATCCAGTGCCAACAAAACTAGTAAAAAGTGCCATGGATGTTCTTGCAGCACCTATTTTAACCATTATCAATAGTTCATTACTGCATGGCACCGTACCTGATGCACTAAAAGTGTCAGTCATTAAACCTTTACTTAAAGTCAGACCTAGACCCACACATACTAAATAATTATAGGCCTGTTTCAAATTTACCATTTCTCTCTAAAGTACTAGAAAAAGTAGTCGCCAGTCAGCTTCAGTCACACCTTACGCATTACAATTTGAGAAATTCCAGTCTGGTTTTCGCACTGGTCATAGTACAGAAACTGCACTAACACGGGTTGTAAATGACATTCTGATATCCTCTGATGAAGGAAACGCCACTGTAATTATGTTCTTAGATTTAAGTGCAGCATTTGACACCATTGGCCATTCTATTTTACTGCACAGGCTAGAAAACGATGTTGGGCTTACAGGCCCTGTGCTCGCTTGGTTTAGTTCTTATTTATCAATTCTGTACAAATCAATATGTACAGAAATGTGCTGACAGTACTCCATCATTATACACAGAAGTTCAATATGGTGTCCTGCAGGGCTCAGTACTGGGACCTTTACTGTTTTCACTTTACATGCTTCCACTGGGATCTCTCATTAGGAAACAATGTTAATTTTCACTCGTATGCAGATGACACCCAGTTATACCTTTCATTTAAATCAAATGAAGTTTCTCCGATGTTGTCTTTAATTAGTTGTGTTAGTGAATTAAAAGAGTGGATGAATGAGAACTACTTGTCTTTAAATACAGATAAAACAGATGTTAATTGTTGGAGGGAATGACACTGATCACAGCAATATTTTGTCATCATTTAACTCAGTTGGAATCCCAATTCATTTTACTGAATCAGCCCGCAATCTAGGAGTTCTCTTTTGATTCTAGCATGTCATTTAAAGCACATATTACAAAGTTGTCCAAAACATGTTTCTTCCATCTTAAAAATGTTAGGAAATTAAGGCGCTTTCTAAATAAACAGGATTGTGAGAAATTAATTCATGCATTTATCTCTAGTAGGATTGACTACTGCAATGCGGTGTTCACTGGCTGTTCAAACTGTTCTTTATACAGCCTCCAGTTAATCCAAAATGCGGCAGCAAGAATTATTACAAGAACAAGAAAATATGAACACATAACTCCAGTTCTTAAATCCTTACACTGGCTCCCGGTTAAGTTTAGGGCAGATTTCAAAATCCTCCTTTTAACATATAAAGCATTAAATGGCCAAGGTCCGGCTTACTTGTCTGAACTTATCATGAGTTACAAACCTGAGCGCACATTAAGATCCCAAGATGCCGGTCTGCTTATGATTCCAAGGATTAATAAAATAACAGTGGGAGGTCGAGCCTTTAGTTACAGGGCCCCTAAATTGTGGAATGGTCTTCCTGCTTCTATAAGAGATGCCCCCTCGGTCTCAGCCTTTAAATCTCGGCTGAAGACTCACTACTTCAGTTTAGCATATTCTGACTAGAGCTGCTGATTAACTGTACATACTGCATCTCTGTTGTTAGTCATTAACACTAAAACATAAGTAACATGATTGTTATAATTTGTTACTAACCCTCACCTATTCTGTTTCTGTTCTCGGTACTCAAATGTGGCAATTGGTGCCACGGCCCTCCTGCCAAGTTGTTGCCTGCCTATGGTAAAGTCATCCCTGATGGAGGATCACAGGAATCATGGGAAAAAGGGGTCCTTTCATCGGATTGGCTGACGGAGCAACGTTTCAGCCGTGGAATGGCCAATTGGGGAGGCAGCTTGATGGATGAGGTCTCCAGGACTCTTAAAAATATCCAAATCTTATTATGGGATATCATCTACAGGTAAATTCTGCTCCGTGCTTCTAAAATTTGTATTATGCTGTATTAAGGATTTGTTCTGTTCTGTGTATTGTATTGTATTGACCCCCTTCTTTTGACACCCACTGCACGCCCAACCTACCTGGAAAGGGGTCTCTCTTTGAACTGCCTTTCCCAAGGTTTCTTCCATTTTTCCCTACAAGGTTTTTTTGGGAGTTTTTCCTTGTCTTCTCAGAGAGTCAAGGCTGGGGGGCTGTCAAGAGGCAGGGCCTGTTAAAGCCCATTGCAGCACTTCCTGTGCGATTTTGGGCTATACAAAAATAAACTGTATTGTATTGTATTGTAGTAGTAGGAACTGGCTCTTTTTTGCGAGGCTGCAAAAACATTGTGATCGGCAGTTGCTGCCGCTGCGTCTTTTTCCGGTCAAAGAGCAGCTTGTAGGCGGTCATGACGCTGTCGACCTTGTTGCAAAATTGGACCGATCGAACCATATCGTCGTCCCATTCCTGTGACCGCTCTTGCAAATCCTTAGCCAGTCTGCAGCCACAGCCGCGAACGTTCTCCCTTTCTTCAACATATCCAGAAATTTCACCTTCTCAGCAATTGTCATCATTCTTTGTTGGTGTTTAGGCTCAGCACCAGCCTTGGAAGAAGGAGCACATTTGGGAGCCATTGCAGGGGCTAAAAATTGAAGTGAAGTTCAACACAAAGAAACCACAAAAAAAAAAAAAACCACACACCACAGTACAGTGTAAAGTAAACCGCTCAGCAAGAAAGCTTGAAGCAAAATGGCCACGACAGAGAGACAAGGGGAGGTGCTGTGGGATCTGGGCATCAGTCAAAGCACCAATCACGGGCCCAATTAGAAAGCGGGAAGCTGTGATTTGTTGTCTCCCTCCCATGTACCAATCACAGCCCGTGTTACAACGCACTTAGTCACCGAACTTGTTTTGTTGTTCTTAGACTAGGAAATACTACCTCTATATTTAAAAACCCGCGAAGTCGTGAATCCGTGAAAAGTGAACCGCGAAGTAGCGAGGGATTACTGTATTGGTCAAAGTGAAGGCAAGAATGTCAGCCAATCACAGGCAGAATAGGGCGGGCCTTCACTAAATAGAGGAACGGAAAACCTGCATTCCAAGTGAAAACAGCTGGCACTCTTGTGGCAGCAGCAGTGACACGGAGAGAAAAATATACAGGAGTGAGAAAACAAGAGAGAGAAAAGCGATGAAACAGTCAATGTGCCATGGCTTTTGCTAAACGGCGGATGCTTGACAATGAAAACCAGACTTTTAATCCGGAATGGACCAAGGCATTTATGTTCATACTTCCCGTGGGAAGCTTGAAACTGCTGTATCTCATCTACTCTGAGACGGTGGCAGTGGTTAAAAGCGGGAATGTGAAACACCACTATGAAACTAAAAACAAAATTAAATTTGAGAAAAGTTACCCACTAAATTCGTCAGTTAGACTACAGAAAATAAGCGATCTTAAAGCCAACTAACGATCGGTCAACGAGGATTTTAAACATTCATTTAATGGCCAACAACTCGCTAACAAGTCTCCCCTCA
Organism: Polypterus bichir lapradei; assembly: GCA_026402145.1. Taxonomy (NCBI): domain Eukaryota; kingdom Metazoa; phylum Chordata; class Cladistia; order Polypteriformes; family Polypteridae; genus Polypterus; species Polypterus bichir. The sequence goes on along the minus strand of JANRMT010062793.1, from coordinate 16,072,456 downwards.
GAGATGTGGATTTTGGGACATCACAAAAACATTCAGTGATGACAATCCTCACATGCATGAGTAAGGCACGGACACCATTCCAGCCCACATTTAAAATCCCTAAAGACCAAGCAAGAGCTCATTTCTCTCACTGAACAAGAGAAAGTATGCAGTGGGATATGAGGGAAAGGAGGAAGAGAAGATACGTTCAGTTATTTAAAGATGATCAGATTTACTGTGAAAACTGGTTATGCCTGTTCAGTTGTGCGCATATTAAAAATTCTTATATATTTTATTTTTATATGAGGCCAAGTCTTTTGTTGAAACATTAAAACTTGTTATGATGAAATTACTTATTTCTAATTCTCAGTTGAATGTCAAAGTTAAACTTGCTTTTACTGTTATTTTTTCTTATTTTATTGTATGTAGCCCTCCAGAGTTGCACTAAAAATAAATATTGTTGAAATGGCACTGAACTTTGTTTGATTTGAGTCATTGACTTCACACAGTGCAGATGTTGATACAATGGCAATGCTACTTCAAAATATATAAGTTAATTGTAAGGTAAAAATTATAATGCAACTTAAACATGATGCTGCGGAACTGTACATGCAGAAATTCTATTGACTACCCCTGTTTTAAAGTAATCAGCACTTTGAAAGAATGTGGTACACGTTTTCCTCTTTATGACAGCAAAGCCAATCTGGTCTCCAGCAGTCTGGTAATCTTTGCAGCATTTTGTTTGTACCAGCAAAATACTCTCTGAACGGAATTCAAAGTTGTTGAATGGGTCGCTTTTAGGGATGCTCAGATCGATTGGCTGCTGATCTAAATCGGTCAATTTTTACTGATTATCAGTAAATTGGCAGATCAAACATCTTTTCAGCCCTTGCTTTTCTAAGCATTTCAGTAATTTTGTTGGGGCGCTCCTTTACGCAAGGCGTTACTTTTTTGCAGCAAACGTCCTGCAGAGTAAACAAAGAGCAGCAAGTCAAAGGTTGTTTTACCAGAGCACTTTATTACTTCTTTCTTTAACGTCAAGGCTCAGAAAAAGGAATCGGAGAAGTCCTCTGCAATCTGACAAACAGCAAGAAAAGCTACTTTAATGAATTCAAACCTTTTTATAATTTTTATACCTTAATTGAAACGGTCAATGTTTGAGTTTGGACAGCAAACTCTTTAAAGTGCAGCAGCTTGTGATGTTAATTGAAAAAAGTGAAACTAATTTAAAATTGCTGCTTAACAAACAATTGGCATGTTAGTTTAACAGTAAAATGGGTCTTCTTATCAGTTTACTAATAAATCTGTAAAGTGTGTTTATGATTTGTGGCTGTGTGTCATACAATATAATGTTTGGTTTATATATAATAAATAAAACCCCTACACAATTAAAATGGAAATCCAGATGTATAATACATCAAGAATTAAAGGCCTAGCAAATACACTGAAGAAAAAAAAGAAAAAAAAAAAAAAAACCCACACCACACACCCCTGTATAAATATAGTAAATATATATTTTAAAACAGTAAAAAAGCTGTAGGAAATCAATGATTAAACATGATTAGAACCTATAAGTGCAGTATATTTACTTTTAAGCAGTGTTTAATTGTCAATATCAATTAATTGATTCTGTTGGAGAAATGGTGAAAACTACTTATTTTAATTAAGCCTTGTTTCAGATAGGTACATTATAGAAAAAAAGTAAATAATGACAGCAATGAGAAGCAATTGTCATAATTCTTAGAAGCATTTTAATTTTCTTTTATGCCATATGTATAATGGAAAAAAAAAAAAAAAGTATACATATTTTAATTAGAGTATTATTTTAAAGGTAACTATTTATTTTAGCATTTAAGGTCACTAAGCAATAAGCCTACAAAATTTAGTTTAAAAAAAAAAAAAAAATGAATAGAACTTGCGGTCTATAATTTAAACTATAAAATTACCAAAGTTAACACATTCATATTGGACATACGTCTTTGATGTTTCTGGTTATGCAAGTTTAGTGTAAAACTTTTTTTTTCCTTTATCCCTTTAAAAAACAAGAATTGGAATTGGCCTATCAAGTGAGATGAAAATCAGTGATCATTATTTGCCTTTAAAACACACCCTGATCAGAGCATCCCTAGTTGTTTCTGTCAATAAGTATTTGTCTGGCTGATGGTACTTGGTTACCTGGACTATTACAATGAAGAAAAACCATGTGTCCCCATTGACAGACCACATTAATTTGAAGTTAAACCTGCCTCTGTGGAGATATAATATAAGCCTTCTTTTATTACTGGAGTAAAATGAATGTTTCAATTGGAAAATCAGATCATTTAAATCTAGATTAAATAAAATCTGGGACTAACTCAATCCATGACCCAGAAAGCATATTCAAAATTAATCCAATTTAAAACTAGGCTTAACTGACTAGGCTTAATTCCATACCCACCAGAAATGTTTCCTCTTAGGTATTTATGTTTCAGTGAATATTTTTCAGATGAAGACAAAAAGACTCGAGTTAAGAAATTCTTGTCCCTCTTACAGTTGCAGAAAGCTTACAAAAGGAGGGACAGAACATCCCCCTCCCAAAAATCAAATATAAAAACTTGGGATATCTTGAAAGCCCACAGGCAAAACCTTTGAAAAATGATATGAATGCGGCCCAGTTACATTTCTCTTATGCCCACCGGCACAAATATTACTAACTTTAATAAACTTGTCAAATTAGCCATATATTAAGATTTCAAGGCTTATGTTAAAACGTATATTATTTAAATGGAGGTTAAAATTTAGGTGCTACTTTTTACATTTTTGTATATTATACAGTACAATCCCTCTTAACCGGCCATCTCGGAACTGGACCCATGACCGGTTGCTGTTTTGGCCAGTTAATCTGACGCATACCTTTAGAAGTATTTTTCTACATAAAAATAGGTATGTACTGTACCTCTTCAATGTTCCTGAAGAAACCATATCCACAAGGCTTCATCCATGATTTCACACATGGGATTTTTTCCTCGTACAACGACTAGACAGTGTCGTGTTGCGGGTCCACAGCTCAAGTCAAAAAGGCCACTTTTTAAATAAATAATCGCAGCACTTGCGGTGTGGTATGTGTGGCTGATCGGTTCCCGGGTAATTTTGTGATGCAGGCGATCCTAGCGTAAGTGCACAGGTGAGGCTTTTAGACTCAACTTGATGTTGTTTTGGGAAGAATTAAGTGGATAGGACTGGCAAGCTTTGTTGGGCTGTATGGCCTGTTCTTGTCCAGATTGTTCTAATGTTCCTAAAAGAGTCGTCCGCATCCATAATTGTTCCTGGGAACTGCTAATTGCCACATCTGATCCAAGTCCCGTGACAAATAGAAGCGCGAGGTGGCGAAAGGGAGAACAGGAAAGAATGAGAGGTTAATGAAGAAAGCAGGTAGAGGAAAGCCGGTGCAGGACAGAGAAAGAGCGAGAACAGATTCGATGGAGCAAAGGCAGGCAGCTGGGAGGTGAGCACCTGCAGAGGAGTGTTTGGCCGACACTCGGTGGGGCTGAAGAAAGCAGTTGCTCCAGCTGAGCGATCACGGAGCTGGAGTGACCGGTATTGAAGACAACTGCCCGTCGAAAGGCAGCGGCAGTCGTGGAGGCTTTGGGCTGGTTTAGCGCCAGCGTGAGCACCCTGGCCACTGGGGAAAGAACCCAGTCTTGGTCTGGATGGAGCCCGACGTCGCCAAGGATCGTAGGGCTACCGGACCAGTGTGGAAGGCAGCTGCACCTGCAGGTGGGGCGACTCCCTTGTTGCGAAGCCCGATGGGTGAAGCAGGGGAGACAGGTAGAAAGAAGAAGGCACCATGCTTTTGATTTTAAAAGACTGCTTCCAGCCATTGTTTTAACCTCGTTTGTTGTTTTTAAAGGAATTTTTTTTACTAATTGATTTTAACCTCCACTGATTCACTCGTTTTAATGGATTATTTATTTAAAGACGACTTTTGATACACTGCACTTTAACTGGAACACTGTCTTGTTGTTTGCTGGTTTTAAAATACCTCTTACCTTCCAGGAAAGAAGGAAGTGCATACATATAATATAAAGAAGAACTCAGGATTTTTTTATTTTATTTTAACAGGCAGGTTAATCTGTTGGCCGGTTGATGCGAGGCCAGTTAAGAGGGATTGTACTGTATTTAATATTCTTTTGTTCATAATGCTTCTGCAACCATGAATTGATTATGACTTATGCGTAGTTGCTTAAAAGCAAATAAAATCTGCAGCCTTCATATGGATGTTTGTATCTACAGAGCACACAAATATAATTGACAAAAATTGCTTTTGATTGCTCAAACACATTAAACATGGTTGTTAATCAATATTTGTTCGTTTTCATAGCAGCCTCAAAAAACGCTGCCAGCACCCGATGGACTGGGTGTGCAGGGCCCAGCCTCATGCTTTGCAGCGTAAGTTGACAGTTTTGTGCTGCAAGCTAAAGCAGACAGCAAAAAAAACAACATTTGGGACTAAATTAAACTTAGTTTCTCTTTTCTCCACTGCTTCATGATTAAAGGCAAAAATCTAGAGGCGAGTTCAACATTCATTTTTCGATTTTCCTATTTTTTTAAGCAATGTGTGTCAAGTCAGCAGACAACTTAGACCACATGTCTGATTCAAGAATAAAGTCACACTGGTAAAAATGAGCTTATGAATACATGCTGGATGTGTTGGAGTCCCTATGTTAATACAAGCTTCTAAGGGCAGATCTGCCCACCCAAATTGGTAACCTATGGTGGTGGTGGTGATAGCAAAACCATAACCATACAAAAGAAACTACATTATCCATAAAAATAAATATTTTATTTAGGTCCTTGAAATTGCAATCAAAATATAAGAATCATCTTTAAAATTTGAGGGTGGCACGATGATACAGTTAGGAGACCCAGGTTCGCTTCCCGGGTCCTCTCCGTGTGGCGTTTGCATGGTCTCCCCGCGTCTGCGTGGGTTTCCTCCAGGTACTCCAGTTTCCTCCCACAGTCCAAAGACATGCAGGTTAGGTGCATTGGCAATTCTAAATTGTGCCGTGTGTGTGTGTGTGTGTGTGTGTGTGTGTGCACCCTGCCCGGGGTTTGTTTCCTGCCTTGTGCCCTGTGCCACACCAGTGCATTATGAGCATAACTTCCTTGGATTTGTACTCTACACATCACATTATATAACCTAACATTCTATTAGCCTTCTTAGTGGCTTCTGAACACTGTCTGGTAGGTGATGGTGCCATAAAACAGCCCAAGCCTGTATGCTGTCCAAATCCCTCTGTATTGATTCAGATTCTAGATGATCCTGCCAATCCAACTAGCTTGGTATCATCTGCACACTTAACTAGCTTGTTACTTATACTACTATCCAAATCATTTAAATGTATTAAAAATAGCTGCTCTAGGACTGACCCCCCGTGGAGCAACACTCTTAACATCAGCCAATTCTGATAAGGTTCCTTGCACTATAACCTTTTGCTTCCTTCATCGGAGCCAATTTTCCACCCATCTATAAAGAAGACCCTGAACATCCACTTTAGTATGATGCACAACCACTCATGTGGCACTTAATTAAATGCTTTCTCATAGTCAAGATAAATAACATACATTGATCAAATCCTTTTGTTGCTTCCTCATAGAATTCCAGCATGTTGGTAAAACATGACCACCCTCTTCTGCACCCATGCTGACTGTTCAGAAAACTCCTGTTCTTACCATGCGTTGCTCAAGCTTATCCTTTAATTCCTTCCATTAATTTATTACCTGTGGTGCATGTTAAGCTTACTGGCCTAGTTGTTTGGCTATGCCTAGTCACCCTTTTTATATACCGGGATATTTGCCATTTTCTAGTCATTTTTCAGAATTTCCCCAGTGTGCAGTGACTTCCTGAAAATGTGTATCATTATATATGTACTCGCTAACCTCCTTAAACACTTCAGGATAAATGTTATCTTGTCCTGGTGATTTGTTTGATTTCAGTCTATTTAATCTAAGCAATATTTCTCCCTATACAATTTCCAAGCCACTTAGTATCTCCTTAACAGTCCCTTTTACTGCTGGGAGTTTATCTACTTCCTCACACGTGAAGACCTCTGGGAAAAAGGCAAGTTTACAGCACCTTCTGTTTTACTCTCTGTATTTTTAAATTCTCCTTTATTATTCCTTATGCACTTCACTTTCTCCTTGACTGTACTTTGACTACCAAATAGATTGTTTCAGTGTTTTAGGTAATCTTTCACCTTATCTGCTATATTCCTCTCCAACTGCCTTTCATCCTCCCCATTATCTTTTTAATGGTTGCCTTCATGTGTGCCCTTGGATTCACAATGGAGTCAGTTTTATATCCATAATACAGCAGTTTCTTCCTTTGCAGCTTCTTATTTCAAATTTTGGCAAGTATCTTTTCTTCATTATATGTAAAACGTTTTTTTTATACCTGTTCCACTGTTCCTCGACCGTCTCCACACTGAAGCTTATCCCAATCCACTCTCCTTTAACCTTGCCACATCTGCTCAAATTTTGCCCTACCAAAGTTAAACTTAACAGTCTTGGTCTTTGCATCCTCAATCTTCCAAAAAACTGAAAATTGTATTAAATTATGACCAATTGACCTTAGCAGTTCGATAACTTTTACACCCTCAATTCTATCCTGATTATTACAAAATACTAAGTCCTGACAAGCATCCCCCTCTGTTGGTGCTTTAACATACTGTATTAAACAGTCACTGATTATGTCTAAAAACCCCTATTCTTGTAAGTACACAAAAATAAAAATGCTGCTACATTCAACACAAACTTTTTTTTTTTTTTTTTTTTTTTAAATTGTACTCCTCATCACTTCATTATTGTGCTCCCCAGAGTGCACTAGCATAATTGGAAGCAGAGTATGATGTGGCTGGAATAAAAATTAGAACATCCAAATCGGAGTTTAAAAGATTCTGTCCTGGAAATGTGTGGCATCACCTTCCTCTAATTGAAGCTGCTATGCTGTCAGCGAGTATAGTTTCCCACATCATGAAAAGGAAATTGGAAACCTGAAGAAACTGAGAGAAGCAGGTCCGGAAGAACCAAAGTCACAGCAGTTACAAGAAACATTTCTGAGTGTAACTGCTTACATGATAGATGCCTCACAGGACAACAGCTTTATTTAACAGCTGTGCAGTATCCATATCTCCAATTGTTTATTTGTTCTATGCTTTTATTTCAGTGTACATTTAAGACTGGTGGTTCATAGTCCACCCAAGCCTGTTTTTCTTATTTTACAATTTTAGCAACTGCATTTCTTGCTGCCACTTGACCTGCAGCTCAAAGTCTTTTCATCATAGATGAAAGTAACACTTCAAATCACTATCCTGTTAGGCACCTATCACTCGAACCTGCTAAATTAGATTCCCAATAAGTAGTATCTGGGGAAATATAATATTAACATATAAACTAAGCAATAGTAAATACAGACCATGGGATTATTCTCAAGTTAGTGCCTACTTAAAAACTTGGTATACAGCCACTCTCGATACAAATGCTAAAATTTATACTTGAAGTGTATATCACATTAAGACTATGGCTTAATATTGATGCGTACTCTCTAAAGCAGGGCAACTTACTTTTAACCCATGAAGTATTTATTGTATCTGGCATTTTCCATACAGGAAGAGTTTTTCTTTCATGATCACTAAATAACACAGGGATTAATATACTGCATGTCCACAGCAATTCCACTAAAGTCCGGAATGAGGGCAGCATCTATGGTTTGTTTCCTCCAAGGATTCATTAAAATGACACAACAGAAACATTTCAGACAGAAAATGAAGTTAGACAGGAGACGGTGGGAAATGGGTATAAGAAAAATTTAAGTGGGATTTGTTTTAACAGAGATATATGCAATAGAAATGTAGCGGTTTTCAAAAGTGCAATACTCAAAAACACTGGCACAAAGCATTCTTACAGTACTTCAGAGCTATATGGTTATGTATGAAAAAGAAAAAAACTAATTAACTAAAAAACAAGATACTAAAAGCAACAAAACATCTGAAAGATTAAAATTCACAGAATGGTGCTAAAAATGCTACCTGCTACAAGAATGTGCATGAGCTATATTGTTGCATTTGCCTATCATGAAACACAGTAACTTGCAACACTGAAGAGAACTTTTATGCTTTCTCTGCTGGATTAGACAAAAATGTCAACTTATGACTTCACACAGTTTTAACTTTTATAAGGTTAAAGCTTGAACTTGGTAGTAGCCCATTAGTCTGAGGCAAAAAGATCTATTGTCCAATTAGTAAAGTTTGGCAGTTCTTTTGTTTTGACAAAAATATTCCATGATTCTTCATACTTAATCAGTATAGTCCCTTTATGGAATTCTCCTTAGGTTGAAAGATTAACTAGACAGGTGAAACCTCAAAGCAAGTTGGTGGAAGTATGCAGGTCAGAGAATGAAACTTGTAGCTAGCTAACATTGCTGAGTGAATTTGTTAAGATTCAGCTTTTTACAATTGTTGTGAATTCTACATTGTGGCTGTGAATATTGCTTTTTCAGCAGCCATTTTTAGTTCTGAAACTATTACAGCAGGTCACTTTATTAATTTTTCTTAGGTCTTCACTTTCTAGCCATTAACTCTTCCTCATCTTTAAGACTCAAAACCTTAAAAACCTTAATATAAAACTAGAGAAATGGATCAAAATTGCATTTAAGAGCTTCTTTATTTAAACCTCTGCAATAATATTAGTGATGCGAACCATAAAATAAAATGTGTTTACTTTGATAGATCTGATGTCACAGATTTGCCAAGAATAAAACTTTTCATCCTTCAGGCAACAAAACACTATGCATTTAACACCTCCTCAGGAATTTGGTTGCAATGACGCAAATCAAACACTATAATGTACACAAATTGCTGTCTGCAAAATCAGTTGGCCTGAGCAATGCGACACACCACATCATTAAACATATGAATTCAACAGGTTCTAAAGCACTAAGCTGCTGCCAGTTTACAATAACAATGGTCCAAATAAAAATCCTGGATGGTGATATGTTCTATATAGCATCAAGGAATATGATGGCTTACACATAAAAGCCATGAAATGCTTATTTGAATTATGTAACAAAACAAAATACTTCCACATAAGCAGGGGAGGGGCAGATTTTTTAACAGAAAAAATATTCTCTCTCTCTCTCTCTCTCTAGATTTCTAGTTGACATAACAGACCTCTTCAAGCTGCTGAACTTGCACGTTTAAAGGTAAACACTGGCCCATCACCAAGCTGTTTGGCAGTGTGAAAGAACTCCATCTTAACCTTAAACTCCTTCAACACCACATTATGAGGTATTAAATCAGATTTTCTATTTTATAGATTTTACATGTAATTGTTTAATCTGGATATTTCATTCAAGATTTTAGGGTTAATAGTTTAAAGACCATGCTATTTTATACCAGGCAATGAGTACACAATCCCACAGCCAGCACAAGCAATCATGGACTTTTAATACTCGTGTGGTTTTACTTAAAGTGGGAAATATTCTTTGCTTTGTCAAGACAAAATGGCAAATGGTTTTCATTTTATCCAATTAGGATATTAATTCAGATAGAATGGTAATATAAAATAATCAGATGCTACTGTCTACCATTTTAATGTGTTGCTTCTCACGGTTAGCAAAAGCTGGTTAGCTAGATTAAATAAGGAAGTCAGAAATAAGTAAAAACACACAACATGCATAGCTCCATTAAATAAAAACAGTTTTCAAGTTCATCCTCTGAATGTAATAAATTGAGCTACAACAATGGCAAATAAGTGTTTAGACATGGTTCAAATCAATCTCTCTTGTTGCTATTCTATAATGAAGAAATTAAAATTTATCTATATGCCATGTCTACTTCAAAATAAAATGTATGAGTCAATATTTCAAAGTTTTACAGTAACCAGGCATTCATATCAGGTTCTCTTACCAAACATACAAATGAGAAGTGTAATTTCATTTAAATTGTAAACAAATTTAAAAAAAAAAAAAAAAAAACAAAATGTGGAAAATGAAACCATGCCCAGATTCTGACATTTAAAATTGTTACTAATATGACTTGTTACTTCTCATTAAGCGTTATTTAAAAGGGTAAGGTTTAGTGAATATAGAGTAATTGTAACTGTCACATTAGCAAATGTCAGAAACAGTGGGTGGTAGATTTGAATAAACAATGGCAGTTTCAAAATTTGAATCTATCTATATCTATCTATATATCTATATCTCTATATCTTATGAGAAAGACCTGGGAGTCATAGTGGACTCTTCACTTTCTACATTGAGACAGCTTACAAAAGCAATTAAGAAGATTAATGGGACGCACAGTTATATAGCACATGTGTACGGTAGAAGGAGAGATACGATTAAGTTATATAAAAATGCACTTGCACCCATCATAACCATGCTAGAACAAGCTCAAAGAAGAACTAGACCGATTCCAGGACCACAAAGTATAAGGCACTATGTGGAAAGATTGAAGGTGCTGAACATTAAAAGGTCACATGATTGAGGTGGATCCTATCTGTTTCCATGCTTATGATCATTAAAATATACTGACAATGAAACATTTTTATATAAAACTATATTGTGAGGGGCAGCATAGGGGGCGCAGTGGTAGTGCTGCTGCCTCGCAGTAAGGAGACCTGGGTTTGCTTCCCGGTCTTTCCTGCGTGGAGTCTGCAGGTTCTCCCCTTGTCTGCGTGGGTTTTCTCCAGGTGCTCCGGTTTCCTCCCACAGTCCAAAGACATGCAGGTTCGGTGCATTGGTGATCCTAAATTGTCCCTAGTATGTGCGTGTGTATGTGCCCTGCAGCGGGCGGGCACCCTGCCCGGGGATTTGTTCCTGCCTTGCACCTGGTGCTGGCTGGGATTGGCTCCAGCTGACCCCCCCCAGTGACCCTGTGTTAGGATATAGCAGGTTGGAAAATGACTGACTGACCATATTGTGATTAAAAGATTTAAATTGTCTTTTTTTTTGCAACTATAAAACTTAACTAGTTCAAAACCATTTGTGAATTTTCTCACCCATTTTCAGGAAACTGTGGACATACACATCTTCTCAGAGTCTAATTATTCACAGAGCAGGACTACTATAATATATTTTGAATTTGCAGCGTTTATTGAGAATCTTGAACACAAATTAAGCTGTGGCTATGAGTAATTAATAGTTAGTAGTAGCCAACAACTGAAGATTGAGGATCCAATGTCACACTGACCTCAATGACAGTCCAACACTCTATTCCCTAAGAAAAGTTTGCAAGTGTGCTCCATCAAAAATATACTTACTCATTACAAGTCGTCATGTCCTAAAGATGTTTCCCTCTTTGAACACACTTGCATAATCAGAACTTTAATATGAACTTAAGATAACAGCCAAGTGGTTCTCTATCTTCTCCATAAGGAGATGGGTTACACCACTGTTACTCTGCTCTATTCTGAAACTTTTCATCTCCGTGCACAAGTCAGCTTCAGGAGCACACTATATTGATGGTGGCTTAAGAAAATTACACTACAGGAAAAGTAAACAAACAATTTCAAGTTTTGCTGTCAAAATTAAAAAGGTACCAGAGATTGTCACACGTTTCAGCTGAACTAATGCTGGGATATTTAATTTACTTTTACTTTTATTTTATATAATATGCTCTCCACGGTTTACTTGCTTGTAATTAGATAACAATTCTAATAACGTTTTGCAGTGATCTTCTTTGAAAAGATTTAATTGTAATAGCCAATCATTTTAATCCATCCTGTTTTTATCCTTTGGCCTCCATCTGTGAGTTGCATATGCTTCCACTAGTCCAAAAATTTTGGGGAATCATCTCTAGTATACAGTATACACTGTAAATAATCTTAGATTAATTCTAAAAATGTTTTAAAAAGGGCAAGACTGAACAATGTTGAATCATAAATTTTCAGGCACTGCTGTTACATAAATGTAACGCACATGCGACTCCACCCTAACTCCTCCCAGAATTATACCCTTTTTAAATTTGCAAATCAATATAAACAGCCCCTTATGTACAGCACATTTTGAAAAAACAATGGCAAAAGCACGGCTGGAGTAAAAAAAAAAAAAAAAAACCCACACACACACACACACATTTCAGCAAAAGTGAAGTGAAGGTCCCACTCAGGGAATTGGAAGGAAGGAAAAATGTACTTTAAATGTCTTAGGCAGTAGTATGAGCAACAAAGGGAATTGTTGGAATGGCACTCAAGAGTTCAAGATCAAAAAGTCAGTGCCTGAAAAAGAAAAAAAGAAAAAAAAAAAGAAAAAAAAAAAAAAAAAGTGATCAGATGTCAAAGTCAAGGTGAGTAGGGGAGTCGTAGCTCACCGTTAGACTGTCATACAGAAGTATATTAGGAATGCAGTATGGGTTGGGGGGGGGGGGGGGGGAAAACACCACAGTAAATGTAGACCTTAACCTCAAAAAACACATATCAGAATCTGAATCAGCCGATCAAACATGAAACTGGTGATCAATATCAGCATTAAAATTTTTTTTTTTTTTTTTTTACTACACTTGCATTCATTCTGGGAATCACACTTTCAATTATCATAGAATTACTGAAACAAACCAAACAAGGGGTATAACTCGCACAGACATCAATATATAACTTTGTAATGTTCTACACTCTGCTATGAAACCATGAAAAGTACATTAAGCAATCATGCACAGCACATGGTGAACCCACACTGCTCAACTTGTGTAGGGCTGGAGGCACCCTCACACAAATATGGCACCACCCCCACAAAACTGAACTGGATTAAGGTGTCCAACAATGAATGGATGAATTAAACTATTAATGTCATTCTAATTAAAATTTAATTCCAGTTGCCCTTAATTCAGTTATTCGGTAAAATTTGAAATCAATCCAACCTTCTAGCATTTCTTAGTCTATGAAATCTTTTTCACTCTGCATACATCAAATAAAATATCTATTGTATGTTTAATATCTTACAAAACTCTAATTTCCATAAAAGATGTTCATGTGATGCAAGCTCCCAGATGCTCTTCACTGGTTATAATATGAAGAAAAATTGGGTTAGATCTTACATAAAACTGTTTGCAACAGATTTTCTTCTGCTATAGTTTGCAGTAAGTTTTGTCAACTGCACATTATATATGTTTAAAAAGTGCCTTCTGCAATTCATTTTGATAAACCCATCATGTAGCCAATTGTGAAAACTGACAACAGTAGCAGTACTTCTAACATGAAATGATGAAAATGTATAATAAAACAGTGACCTTCAAATTAAATTGAATCCAGTTATTCGTGTATAACATTATTCCCTCTTATTGCAGGCTCAGAGTTCTTGCAAATATACAAATGTAATACCATAACAAAAATACAAAACACTACAACATTTAAATACAGCACATAAATATAAATGTCATGGGGAGGGGATTTATACATACACCTTGTTGCCAAAATAGATAAATCAATTTCATTTTAAAAAATCATTTATATATGAACCGAGATCTATCTAGCCGACAATGGAGGGGAGGAAAACAAATTTCAGGTTTAGCGAAAACAAACCTCTGCAGGTTCCATGGTCATTTACGGCATACAAAGTCAGCATTATACAATTGCATAGGTATACACTAAAGTCTACAAGAGTAAAAACTAAACCAACATAAAATGGTCTGGTGTTGTTTCAGTAAAAGTTAAATCATAAGGTTTCTGGTCACTTTAATGTGTCAGTCATTTAGCAAGAAAAGTACCTTAGCTAACTAGCATGGTCAAAACAAAGGGTCACCCACCTTTACATAGTAAAGCAACTACAATGCAACAGATGGCAACTCAAAGTATTAAGTCTCTGTATATTTATCATACAATACTTGTATTCTTTAACTACATCAAAACATTAAAATAAGCTGGATATTACTCCACAGAACATGATTAAAACGGTGTGGTGGTTAATTAATATGACCACAAAACACACACACCACAAATCACTCAAAAAACACCGGAGCATTTCTGTAATGAACTCTAGGGCAGTATATTTGCCTTTCCAGGTAGACAGCATACGGCATTTAGTGTAGTGGACTTCCAGTGTCTCCAATGCATTTGCAACATGAAAGAAGGCATTTTTTTTTTGGCATAGAGGCAAGTAAAGACAAAGCATGGAGCACGAATCCAGAATCTTAATAACATATATGGCATAACACATATGGTACATATCAAGAGAGCAACCTAATACTGAAAGTATACAATATCTCACATAAGCCATCTTTATCATTAAAATATGACAACTGCAGTCTATTACTATGAAACATTTTACCTCTTTTCATAACTCAAATGGACAAAATTAGCTACAAATCACCAATTACAAGGTTTAAAAGTTGTAACCAAGCATGTGGTGAAATTAAAACCACTGAAGAAAGAAAACAAACAGGAATGCCAAATAAGTGACTGTGTTTGCAATGAGAGGTGTCCTAAAAAATATCCTGACTAAAGCTAACAAGATTTTAAAAATGTAACGAATCATATGTCCTGAACCATATTAAAAAGTAAGGCTGTCAACTAAAGTAAAGGGTATCGTAAGTATTCTTCACTCCAGCAAGATTCTGTGGCAACTCTGGGATTCAACTTCATAATTCGAAATGTAAATAAAAAAATACGTGGTTATTTTACACGTAAAAATGACAAATGGCACTCACTGAATGATTTTCGAAAAGAAAACTGATGCCCTCCCTAGTGGGCAAATAAACTTTGAAAGGCAACACTCGACCCATCCCCCAGCCTTAATGCCGCTAAGCACTGGAAAACCTTCACGAAATTGCCTTTTAGAGACGATTGGCATAAAGGTTACCTTTTTTCAAGGTGATCCTGGACAGCTCTTTGTCTTGTATTCCACTCGAGAAGCGTAGACAAAAGAAGTAACCCTCTATCTTTCAGAGAAAACTGGCACTGTTTCCAAAGTAGATAAATCCATTCAGAGCTTTGTAATCAGAGTGTGAGCAATCAGCCTGAAGCTTTCTGCAAGTCTGTAAAAATAAACCAAGGAGAGACCAGCACCCCCTTCTCTAATCCCCACCTCCTTTCGCCTAGCCCCTCCTCACAGCCCACCCTTAATACCAAGTTCCCAGCTGCTAGACCTCACGTTGTTATTGCCGCGTTGCCTCAGAGGCGGGGCCCTTAAATTGCCCGCATACGACAGAAGTGCCTCCCCCAACTGCCCGTCGAAAAAGTGAAAGTGATGCATTAATTTTAAACAGCTGTTAATGGCGGAGGGCTGGATGAATTGACTTAATAGCAAACTTAATTCACAATCTTTGGATCAATTGTCGGCTAACATGTGCATAGAGGCAAAAACTATCGAGGCCGTGAGGGAGACGGACAGGCACGCTGTTGGAGATCTGTGCACGAATGTCATCCAACTTCAGCGGAATTGCTCGTGGTAACAAGCGCCCTGGATAACAGGTGCTGCGATTATGTACAGTATCAGTCAGAAGTCATCATTAATTTATCATTAACGTATCAATGTTGTACATTTTAAAATAAACCAAAGATGACATAGATTACTGATACTGGTACTGCTGAAACGAAGAGCGTTTTTTTTTTTAAATAATTTACTGTTGGAATATATTAGAGTGAGGAAAATGCATTTCCAACCAAATATTTGCATCAGTGGGAGAAATAAATGTAGCCTCATTACATACCGGGCATGCAAAAACTCTTTTGAACCAGAAGCCATGAGATTACAACCAGATTGTATAAATGTACTAAAAAATAATAGAACTCGTTTCTTCTATTAAAGCTCCGTGAATATGGAGCCCTGGCCTATGTTGGTAGTCTCAGGCGCAGGTGGAAATCCTTGAGCACACATACCTTTTATCTCCAAAGGCGACATAACAACTATGTCAGAAACAGTGATATAAAGTACTCCGCTATCTTAACAGAAGCCAGCAGACAATAAGTCATTAGTGCATTGTGTATTTCTGAAAGGCCTACAAAACATTTGGGCATATGCACCTATGAATATTCATTTCAAGTTCAACATAAGTTTTGTCTTTAGATAGTCTTCCATATTAAGTGCTATTTTTCTCATTTTATTTTGTGATGCTGTTAAAACATGTAACCTACAGTATATATACTTTCTGCACAAATATCTTTGAAGATATCTTTAAGAACTCTCAGGGAAACAGTTAAAGCATAACAAAGGGAAGAAAAAACAATGTTTCACACAAAAATAAGTTATAAACATTAAAGGCAACTGTTTTAATTCACTATTCAAAGCAACAATAATTATGCAAGATTACTAATTGTAAGAGCCAATCATAGAAAAGTTAATGTTAATATTAAATTCACATAATTGTCTGGTTAATTTCAATAGAATTTCAGTTTCTGCTAGTTATTCAGATGATGGCATAGTCTCTTACCCTGTGTAAGTTAACATGAAAAATAACTTTTTTAGCTATTCCTGTAAAAACACTGTTAATTAAGCCAATTAGGAAATGGTCTCACTGATAGCATGGACTGTTAGAGTAGTTTAGATTAGCTTACAAATAGAGAAATAGCATGCAGCTTTCTGATCGTGCTGACCGTTCTGCACTCTTTGAAATTATGACTGTATTGACAAACATAGAGAGAAATGAAGCAGGATAAGTAAAACAGAACTTTCTTTAAACAATAACTTTTTTTTTCCTTTTAATAGCAGTTTTTTCTTTACTTTTGTGTTAAATGTTTGCTTTGAATTTTACTCAAACTTTTAAAACGAAGATATTTGGATTATGGAATTATTTGAAAACATGCGGTTGCCTTAACTGTCCTTTGAAGCAAACTAAAAGATGTAAAACTGGGAATTTTGAACAAACGCAGCTACAAATTTTGTCAGGAAACTGCCATTGGAGGACTTTTAATTGGAAACTACCATCTGAGGACTTCTACTCAGGAACCTATCAACGAAAGAAAAAGAACTGAGCTAATGAGGTATTGTGTACTTCTCTTTAATTTGCCTGTTTGGAAATGAAAGCTAAAGATGCTGTGTCAGAATTTAAAGACACTGTGATATAATATAAAGGCATCACTGACGATTGCTTCTGTTGATGGCCTAGGATAAAGAAGTTTGACTTACGTTTCACAGATAAAAATGTCAATTGTGACATTGCGCTGTTCGGAAGTTGTTGCCTGGAAACGCTGTTCAGTTACTTGTGCAGTTTTAAAGATGTCCGAATGAAGCCCGAGTGAAGTCCAAGAGAGTGATATGAATACAGACTCAAATGTGGATTAATATACTTCATGATCACATAAAGAAAAGGCACGATCAGCTGATTTTATGACTGAAATTGAAAGCCTTAATGGTGATCCTGCAAATTTTCCTACAATATTAAAGCCGTATGCAACAGACTTTTGCGATACACAGAGTGAACTTGAAGAGCTGAATAGAAGGATATTACCCTTATTTACTAAAGATAACACAAATAAAAACAGCATACTTCCAAATCTAGGATTTTAAATTAATATGGTTTGTGAATAATGATACGGCTTTATGAAACTTGCAATGTTAGGAGTCAAGTTAATGAACATTTAGCAAATCAGCTTTGCGAATTACAACTGCGAGATCAGGATCACACAGAAACCAGTATTCCCCAACCTTCACACATATTTGAATGTTAAGAACAGCTTTTGCCATCACAGACAACTGCTGCGGCAGCATTACTCCGTCCATACAGGTGCCGGTCATAAAAATAGAATATCATGACAAAGTTGATTTATTTCAGTAATTCCATTCAAAAAGTGAAACTTGTATATTAGATTCATTCATTACACACAGACTGATGTATTTCAAATGTTTATTTCTTTTAATTTTGATGATTATAACTGACAACTAATGAAAGTCCCAAATTCAGTATATTGGAAAATTAGAATATTGTGAAAAGGTTCAATATTGAAGACACCTGGTGCCACACTCTAATCAGCTAATTAACTCAAAACACCTGCAAAAGCCTTTAAATGGTCTCTCAGTCTAGTTCTGTAGGCTACACAATCATGGGGAAGACTGCTGACTTGACAGTTGTCCAAAAGACGACCAATGACACCTTGCATAAGGAGGGCAAGACACAAAAGGTCATTGCTAAAGAGGCTGGCTGTTCACAGAGCTCTGTGTCCAAGCACATTAATAGAGCAGGCGAAGGGAAGGACAAGATGTGGTAGAAAAAAGTGTACAAGCAATATAAGGGATAACCGCATCCTGGAGAGGATTATGAAACAAAACCCATTCAAAACTGTGGGGGAGATTCACAAAGAGTGGACTGCAGCTGGAGTCAGTGCTTCAAGAACCACCACGCACAGAAGTATGCAAGACATGGGTTTAAGCTGTCGCATTCCTTGTGTCAAGCCACTCTTGAACAAGAGACAGCATCAGAAGCGTCTCGCCTGGGCTAAAGACAAAAAGGACTGGACTGCTGCTGAGTGGTCCAAAGTTATGTTCTCTGATGAAAGTAAATTTTGCATTTCCTTTGGAAATCAAGGTCCCAGAGTCTGGAGGAAGAGAGGAGAGGCACAGAATCCACGTTGCTTGAGGTCCAGTGTAAAGTTTCCACAGTCAGTGATGGTTTGGGGTGCCATGTCATCTGCTGGTGTTGGTCCATTGTGTTTTCTGAGGTCCAAGTTCAACGCAGCCATTTACCAGGAAGTTTTAGAGCACTTTATACTTCCTGCTGCTGACGAACTTTATGGAGATGCAGATTTCATTTTCCAACAGGACCTGGCACCTGGACACAGTGCTAAAGCTACCAGTACCTGGTTTAAGGACCATGGTATCCCTGTTCTTGATTGGCCAGCAAACTTGCCTGACCTTAACCCCATAGAAAATCTATGAGGTATTGTGAAGAGGAAGATGCAATACGCCGGACCCAACAATTCAGAAGAGCTGAAGGCCATTATCAGAGCAACATGGGCTCTCATAACACCTGAGCAGTGCCACAGACTGATCGACTCCATGCTACGCCGCATTGCTGCAGTAATCCAGGCCAAAGGAGCCCCAACTAAATATTGAGTGCTGTACATGCTCATACTTTTCATGTTCATACCTTTCAGTTGGCCAACATTTCTAAAAATCCTTTTTTTGCATTGGTCTTAATTGATATTCTAATTTTCCGAGATACTGAATTTGGGACTTTCATTAGTTGTCAGTTATAATCATCAAAATTAAAAGAAATAAACATTTGAAATACATCAGTCTGTGTGTAATGAATTAATCTAATATACAAGTTTCACTTTTTGAATGGAATTACTGAAATAAATCAACTTTGTCATGATATTCTAATTTTATGACCGGCACCTGTACAGTATGTATGCTTAAACTCTCAGAACTCAATGGAAGTTTCCAGAGGCCTCAGTAGCTGGAGATTAAAGTAGACAGGAAGGAGCAACCAATGTTCTGTGCAGGTGCAGACACTCAAAATGTCAAATAAGATCTGAGTGACATTTATCAGTTCATTCGGAAGCAAACTGAGATCTTAAACCAGCAAAATGAAATCCTAAATCAACAAAAGTCCTGCACTGCCTACTGAAGTACCACACAGACAAGTGACTTTATAAGATCATTTGACCTCTTTGTAGGAAAGGTGTTAGAGAACTCTCAAAATAAGATAGATTACTTAATACAGTACACTAGAGGCCCTCCACAAGGTATAGTTAAAGGTTGTACACAGGTGTCACCAAAACGAGGCTGCATGGATGCCAAAAAGCTACTTGACCATTACTATTGTGATGAGATATACTGTACATGGCTAATGCATACCTGGACAAAGTATTGAAATTACCTCAAATAAAACTGAATGATGGAACAGCTCTGAGAGATTATGGAACCTTTCTTGCTAGTTGTATGAATGCTATGTCGAATCAAGACAATGGTGAAGAATTCAACAGCAATTCAAATATTTGTATACTCTTGCAGCTCCCTTTTCTTTTATGAAATGAATTGGGAAATTTTGTTTACAGTCTTCAAGAAAATAAAATAAAGGCAGGAGGGCAGGCATGGCCAAGTCAATTATCCTTCTACATCAACAGGCTAAATTAGTGTATCCTGTGTTTGGAATTACATGTCAAAGCCATGTATACAAGAAGGAATAAAGAAAAGAGCAAAAGAATAAATAATTTTCCTCCAAAGAGTGGCCAGAGATCAAATACTTTTGCTACAAGCATTACTGAAACTGCCAATAAGGGGACACAAGACGCCTTGGTCAAAAAGACTGTAACAAACATTGATGCATTTAAAAAACCTTGTGCATTTTGCAGTGACAAGCACATTCTTGCGGAATGTAGTAAAATCAAAGAATTACCACACAAAGATAGAATTGGCTTTATATAACTAAAGGTTTATGCTTTCAATGTCTCAAATGGGGCACCTTGGTAAGAACTGTAAAGAAAAAAAGAATTATCAGATATGTTCTTTGCATCTCTCAGACATCCTGCATATCAAAAAGGAGAATGGACCCTCATCAACTTAAGTTACTGTACATCAACTAATGAGGAAATCGAGAAGGGAATTCATGCTCTTACTGGGGCCAAAAAAGAATATGCACTACATGTGGTCCCTGTTAAGGAGACCTGTGCCTTTATGGATACAGACAATGACAGCATACCATTCTGCACCAGAGTGACTGTACTATTTGTCGCATGGCAATTGGTCATAAATTTCACCTCTGTTTACCATGTTAATGAAAAAGTAGTCTTCACCAAAATTCTTTGTAATTGAGATATTACCTTTTCATAAGTGAACATACTTTTCTATTATAAGATTAACCACTGCAAAAATTGTCTTTTTTTGAATCTTGGGACACAAACCAGTTCCATTCCCTGAGTTTGTTAAGAACCTGATTTTGTGTGTAAGTGAGAACTTGCAACAAACCTGTTGGTAATGGATAATTAGTGAAAATATATGCAAAACACAGCTAAGCAGAAAGTGGCAGATATGCCAGAAGACTGTTTAATGCCCGTCCAACCACCTTTTACTAATGTTGGAGATGATTATTTTGGACCTTTTCAAGTTAAAAGAGGAGTTGCCTAATTTTCACTTGCCTAATAATTAAGAGATGTACATATTGAAGTTGCACACAGTTTAGATACCGATTCCTGCATCAATGCTATATGTTGATTCATTTGAAGAAGAGAACAAGTTAAAATCATGCACTCAGATGGAACAAACTTTATTAGAACTGAAAGAGAGCTATGCGAAGCAGTTAAAAATCTTGATCAGGAAAAAATTTGTAATGCCATGATTAAGAAAGAAATCAAATGTATTTTAAATCCACCATCAACCTCTCATCAAGGTAGAGTATGGGAAAGACATGTCAGGAGTATAACAAAGATTCCGAACTCAGTACTCAGCCAACAAACACTTGATGATGAAACTCACCAAAAGTATTGTGTGAAGTTGAATCAATCATCAATAACAGACCCCTCACAAAGGCATCAAATGACCCAGATGATTTAGAAGCTCTGATACCTAATCACTTACTGTTACTGAAGGCACAGCCCAACATGCCTCATGGATTCATTTGTGAAAATAACCAGTATACTCAAAGGTGTTGGAAGGAGGTTAAATACATGGCTGATTTATTTTAGAGAAGTAGGACGAAAGAGCACTTGTCAGCACTTAAAGAACATCAAAAAAGACAGACATTGTTTTAATAATAGACAATGCTGTACCCCACAACTCTTAGGTAATGGGTCAAGTCATCAAGACAGTGTCAGATGCCAAAGGTGCAGTCAGAAGAGTTTGTTTGCAGACCAAAACCAGCACACTAGACACACCCATGAATAAACTGTGCCTACTTCAAGAAACAGATAAAGCTTAAAATAAAAAATTCTAAAATTTTTGTTTAAAGTTAAATTGCTAGTTATTTGTAAACTAAATTTAAAGTTTAACAATAATTTATGATTCTTTTTGAAGTGAACTATAGTCCATAAACAATTAGAGGCCTGGAATGTAAGAGCCAGTCATAGAAAGTTAATGTTAAATTAATTAAGTGTCTGCTTAATTTCAATAGAAAATCATATTATGGTATAGTTTTTTACCACTTATAAGTTAATATGAAATAGAACTTTCTTAGCTATTTTTGTAAAAAAAAGTGTTAATTAAGCCATTTAGGAAATAGTCTCACTGCTAGCATGGCCTGTTAGATTAGTTTACAAATGTCGACGAGTATTGGCATACAGTTTACTGACTTTGCTCACCGTTCTACACATTTTGATATGGACATTTGAAAGTATGACTGTATGACCAAACATGAGAGAGAAATTAAGCAAGATATATAAGCCTTAAAAAGAATTTTCTTTACACAAGAAAGTTTCTTTCCTTGTGATATCAATTTTTTCCTCTATTTTTGGTTGAACTGTTTGCTTTGAATTTTACAAAAATGTTTAAAAAGATGATATTTGGATTGTGGAATTATCTGAAAGTGTATCATACTATTGCCTGTGCTGTCCTATGAAGCAATTAAAAAGTAGTAGAACTTTTGAACAAACGCAGTTACTCCAATCACTGAACTCTGCAAAAAAAGTTTGAAAAGAGAATTCAGTTTATTGACCAAAACACAATCAGAGCAGCTATTACTTAAATTACATCATAGTGAAAAGGGTAATAGGAAGGCAGCACAGCAAATATGTACATAAGAAAGAATTTTGAATGCTATTGCAGAAATTCAAAATGCCTTTGGAAGAAATGATATTGAACATAGATAAGTAACATATTTAAAGACAATTTAAAAGATGCTTTACTTAACAGAATGTAATGAAAATAATAATTTACATATTTTTAAATAAATTACAAATGAAACAACTTCAGGTACTGTGGAAGAGGAGCAGGATACATGTTTATTGTTCTCTGAAACATTGTTTGATATTATATCTCCACAAAGGAGAAAAAGGCCTTGGTAACTATAAAATAGAAGTTTAAAAAAAAAACAACAAAAAATTAAATTAGGTCCCTTAATGCTATCAATGTTAAATTGAATGCTGACAGGAAACATTCCTACTAAAAACAATATTCTAGGTGTTGAATTCTGTTTTAAAATATATATATTGTAACTTTCAGAGTGAATGGACGGGCATCCTGGCTAGGTTGGTTGCTGGTAACTTTTCCTGTTAGGAGGCCATAATGGAACAACAAAGAGAGGCTACTTTCTGGGGCCATGTATTCCCCCTGTATACAGTGTGGCAACTTCCCTCTGGTGGAACTTCTGTTTGCAACCCGGCAAGGTATAGTGAGAGCTGTAGTCCTGAGAAGCATTCCTGTTGGGACAATTTGGTGGCAGGGGAGCTGCAGCAAAATGGTGTCTCTACTTTGTGGGAACTTCCTTCTGGTCTGGAAGTGCTTCTGATGAGCAGCACTTTGACCCCAGCATGTGCTTCTGGGTCTGGCATAAAAGGTGTCACTTCATCTGCACCAGTGAGTCAGAGTCGGGAGACAGAAAATGACACTCATGGAGGAGTGGCAGAGAAAGACAGAAAGTGACTACAGTATTTGTGTGTTATTTACTGCACCGGACTGATTGCTGGATATGGAAAAATTATTATATATTAAAATACCTTTTATCTTACCTGCAATTGTGTCTGGTTGAGTTGTGTTTGGTGTTTGGGGCTCTGGGACGCCCCCTGTTGGCCATCAGATATATGTATATGACCCTGTGGTCAAGAGGGCTGAAACTGGAAGTAGGGTCAGGTGGGATTTACTTCTGATGGTCTGCAGAAGAGGAAAGAGAGAAGGCATTAGTGGACCATGTCACCCTCTAGTTCGGCAACACTTACAATTATTTAAGCCCATAGCCTGCCTCCCATGTGTATGTGTGTATCTATATATATATATGTATTCACCCTTATTTGGGCTCATCAGGCGTACACACTCCACTGCACCCCTCACGGAGATCGAACCTCGGACGTCAGCATCACGTGTCGCGTACTCTTCGCATTATTTGACGGTAAACTATGTAACATTCTATGATCTGCTTCTCGCAACTGAGAGGGCCCGTGGTGGATGTTTGCCAACTGGCAGATCAACCACATGCGTTACCTGATAGGTAACCAACCATACAATCAGATCGGGACTCAGACTTTGGATGCTATGAATATATATATAGTAACCACCCATACAATCAGATCGAGACTCAGACTACAGATGCTATGAATGTAATTACTCTGATCTCCAGGCTATCAAATAAACGAACTACATGCCATGGCTCAGCGTAAAGGAACTTCGTCTCTGACGTCCGAGGTTCGATCCCTGCCAGGGTTGCAGCAGAGTGTGTATGTGTACACCTGATGAGCCCAAATAAGGGCGAAACACGTGTTGAGTACTCTTTGCATTATTTGACAGTAAACTATGTAATATATATTGTCACACACTTGCGCAAGGGAGGCAGCTAAAGGGCTTGAGTGGCGGCAGTTCTGAGGCATGCCGGGAGCTGGCAGAGTGCACTGACTCTTTTTCTCTCTTTCCTGTAGACCATTCCCGGGAGATTCCATCTGGCTCTCTTGACATCACTTCCGGGACCGAGCCAATGGAAGGAGACCTTAACGGCTCCGGCCCCTGTGATGTCACGTCCGGGCTTGAACCAATGGCTAAAGAACATGAGTCTGATCCTTATGACCTCATTTCCTCTCTTCCCCTTTAAAAGCCTGTCCCTTTTCCCTAAATCCTCAGTCTTGTTTTGGACTCACATTTGTATGCACATCAGTGCTGTTTATTTTGATAAAAAATGACTTTGCAGCCAGGATACCAGAATATATGGGTGGCTGCCCCAAATCTATATAAAGTGATGAGTGGGTCACAGGCTTGCACCAGAGAGGAAGAGGGGAGTCCAGGTTTCCAAAAAAGAAAACAAAAAAACAGCTTTTGTCAATGCAGACATATTATCAGAGCATTTATCCAAACAGGAGCTGTCACTTCAGCACACACATACACAGTAAGCATGCCGAGGAGTTCACCCTGCACAGGCTCCCTTCTTCTGATTAAAATAGTAGATAGAAGACTGAAAGTGAGCTTGCAACCAGTTCAACTGCTCAGATGTTCCCCGCATCAACCAGTTGGCTACAGATGTGTTAAGCGGCAAGTCTGTGAACTTGCAGTTGGACCAACAGCAGACAACCAGTCCCTGTCTGTGTTAGCGCACAGAGCAGTTGGGGGATTGTCTGGGTCTCAGAAATCTCACAATATATATGTTGACCCCATAGAATGTACATCCTACAAATCAATTTCCCCTACTGGACAATGATGTCAAAATTCTGGTCAAAGTTCTTGCAAACAAAAGAACTGTTATTTTGCAAGATCCAACTAGATCTTTAATGCACTGAAAAATTACTATCGAATCTCTGGTATATATTCAGTGCAATATATAACATAGCAGCAAAAGAGCTTTTTCAGACCTTGCAATCTTTAAATGCAGAAATAAGTGTTTGACAGACTCAAATGGGGTTACTTTTTCCCTGCATCACACACATCTGGGTTTGGAGACAGTTTATCTACCTGGATTAAACCCCATCCCATAAACCATAGTTTATGTACAGTAAATAATACCAGTTTGGATTAATTTGTTTTTGAATATGAAATTAGGCAGGGATGTACTTTAAATCCACTTTTTTGCTATTTCCATTGAATTGCTCCACAGTCTAATAGACTAAAAGAATGAAGTATCTACACATATTAAAATAAAAATCAGAACCTCCAAGGTTAATACCCAGAGGATACATATGTGAACAAAAAGTGGAAGGAGAAAGCTAAGAAGATGCAAAATTCAAATGATCCATCTATTTGCTTCCAAGATGAAGCCCTTCTGAAAGATAATGAAGCACCACCAGAAGGTTCCCCTAATAAAAATGGGATCACAGCATGAGTTTTAGCATCCTCAAATGGAGGCAAAGATGGGCAGCATGAAGGCCTTGATTCTGCAGAACCATCTCTGCTAAATGAACTACAGCATCAAAATGACTAGCTCTCATGTATCCAGACAAGCCTTTTCCTCCTAGTCAAGGCAAGGTCAGGGAACTTGAGTTGATCAGAGTAAACAGTTCAATCACCAACTTAAAGCCTAGCTTACATAAAAAGCACTGCATGAATCAACAAGCAGCAGATTAATTTAATATTGACAAGAAGCCAGTCAATCATAAGGCAAAACTAGTCATGGGACTGGGAACCCACATAGAATGCATATAAAAATAATAAATAGTATTTTGATTGATGGACTGAAAGCCAGAAGTCTACGTGACCATCATCATCAAGTCCTTCCATGAAAACCCTAAATACAAAGAGGACTTTTTGATTTATGTTAGGTAGATTGCCCAGAGGGGACTGGGCGGTCTCTTGGTCTAGAATCCCTACAGATTTTATTTTTTTTCTCCAGCCTCTGGAGTTTTTTTTTGTTTGTTTTTTCTGTCCACCCTGGCCATCGGACCTTACTTATTCTATGTTAATTAATGCTGACTTATGTTTATTTTTTATTGTGTCTTCTATTTTTCTATTCTTCATTTTGTAAAGCACTTTGAGCTACATTTTTTGTATGAAAACGTGCTATATAAATAAATGTTGTTGTTGTTGTTGTTGTTGTTGTTGTTGTTTTTAGTTTTATTGTTTTGTTAGTGTTCCCAAGAGCTTGACAGAGGGGGTGATGGTAGGGTATATGTAAATTTAGGCTTGAGGAGAAAACATAAAAGAGCTGGACAGTAGGTGTGATGGTATGGGGTATGAAAGGTTATGTAAAAAGAAAGTAAAATTAAAGTGCCTGTATACTTTTCATCAACATCCATTATGTCATGCCCTTTATTCTGGTGCTTATCACAAAACTGTGTCCATATTACATGAGCACTTTTAATTACCACATACCTCTTCCAAGAAAAATTAATTAACAATTTTTTTATCAAATTAATCAACAATAGGCCAGTGGCATCAACACCACTAATGTTACAGGTGGACCCCATCTCTACCCTGCAGACAACAAACTAGAATAAGAGTCATGCAGCAGTACATCTATGATAAGACAAAAACAAAAAGACTGACGATAAAATGCTTGACAAATGTACTCTTCAACTAAATGTTTAATGATAGAAAAGTTACACGGTGGCCTTTTTGAACCATTACTCTTAAATTACGGGCAGTTAGATAGGGCCAACAGTTTTAAGCACTTGGAAACAGTATGGCAAATTAGCACTCAGCATTTCTGCAAAAAGTGTGATGTTGCTATCTCTTAAGGAGGAAAAACAGAGTTAAAATATTATTCAGAATATAAATACTTCACATACTCTCTACATTCACTTCAATGTATATTTGTATTGAACTCTTCACTAGTTAGGCTATGGATACTACTATATATTATACAACTAGCAAAATAACCGCGCTTCGCAGCGGCGAAGTACTGCCTTAACATTTTTATTAAGAAGAAAATGTAACCTTTTTAAACTGAGGGAAAATATGCCAATAATTATTTGTTAAGGATCTCTTTGTATACCATGTTGTCAGTTCGGCCCTCCGGTTGTAATATGACCAAGCTGTGCGCTGAGCTTACTCTTGAGCATGTAACTTACAGTTGGCCATGTGAACAGTAATCTTGTCTCAAATCTCACAGCTTGGATTGCTGCTGTCATAATCAGTTTGAGTTTCATGATTTGTTTCAATTACGATAGTATTTGCAGGATTTGTTGTGTTGAAGTGACATTTGGCATCTGTCAAGCATTGTAAGCACACAACCGGTTTCATCGATAAAATCACATCCAGCTTTTGAGAGTTTAAACACTCATAAACATCAAAGTGTCCACTACTGAAATCGTCACCTGTGAATC